>CM065437.1:14817500-16017500 GCA_033030585.1 Hippophae rhamnoides | reverse complement strand
AATATAATAATATGAATTAAAGTGAATTTGCTTATTTTTAAAAATAAAGTGTTTTGGGATGAGCCAATAAAAATGAAAATGACTAAAATATCAATTTATAAAAAAAAGCGGTTTACGGTCACTTCACCGTAAAAATATATGAATTAGAGATAAGAGGTGTTATTTTTGTAGTTACAAATTTTAAAAGTATAATTTTGTTATTTTTTTTTAATTTTACTAGTTTAATTTTTCTAGCATATCTTAAAAAATAATGCATTTTATCTTGCATACAATTTAATCATTTTGTGTTGCACCATTTATAATTATATAAATATTAATTGTTATTTATATTATGTATATTAATCTTATCTATTTTTCTTTCACATACTTGAATTTTTTTACATATTTATTATAATTTATATTGTTTAATTTTAATTTATTTTATTTTTCTATCTTTATAAATATTAAGCTATGTTATTTAGTCTTGTTACAACTTAATTTATATAGTTTTGAATTTTTATTTTAATTGGATAAAATAACACATTTGACATATAAAACTCATGGTGCAATATTAAAAAACATTGAAATTTTTTTTAAATTTTCGGAACATCAATCATGATCTTTTCCATATTTTCTATAATAATTCGATTGAAAAATTCATAAATTTTACTATAATCATTAAAGTGGTGCCAAAATTGCTCATTTTTATTATTAAGTTTATGTGTGGTATCCCTTATGAACATTAATTAATTTTGACCGCATCCCTATATCTTAATACTATTATTATTAGATAAAATTATCATTAATAAAATATTCTCCGATCAATATCACTATCCTATATAAATTATCATTTTCAATCCTAACAAAGCAACAAATCTACTAAACATTTGCAAAGGGTCTAATTTAAAGGTAGCACCGACTTCATATGTACTGCTTTTATCTTCCCACACTTTCTTTTCTTCTTATACAATGTCATTATCTTCGATTCGTGAAAATGTTATAAGAGGTGTGGCTTAGTCATAATGTTGACAATCTGACTTGCAATTGGCACATACTCAATTAGCAAATAACGAGCCTATACTTTCTCTCTGATATAGTGGAAATCGATCTCCATATGTTTGGTTCAAAAGTGAAGAATTAGATTATTTGCAAGACACCCAACACTTACATTGTCATAAAAATGTTGAAGACTCTGTAGTGATAATTCTCAATTCAGCAAGTACCTTTTGTATCCATGAAAATTCTGCAGTGGTTTGAGTTAAAACCCTAAACTTTATCTCTATGGATGGGCGTGACACAACCTTTTGTTTCCTTAAAGCCTATGAGATCAAATAGTGTCCCAAATATACACAATAGTCATTGTTACTTCTTCTGTCATCTGGACAAAAGGCACAATCAACATCATTATAAGCACTCAAACTAAACCCTCACTCTTGTGCAGATAGACACCATGAGAAGTTGTACCACTCAAATACATGAGCATTCTTTTTGATGAACTCCAATGGACATCTGTGTGACTTTGAAGAAACAAACATAACTTATTGATAGACTAGTGTTATGCCCCGCTAAAATTGTCCCTTAAAATCCAAATAAATGATGGTTGCCTAAAGGATCTAAACTTTTCTACATGGGAAAGTTCTAGAGTGGCATAGAGATGTCTAGAAGGAGCTAGAGTTGGATGGACTAACTCAAGCCATGAACACTCTAGAATGTTCTAGAGCACGTTAGAAGGTGTTGAAATATTCTATAACGTGCCGGATGGTTCATAAAGGATGTGGAAGTCTCTAGAAGCTTACGAAACATCCTAGAACTAGCATAAAGGAACTAGACACTCCTAGAAGACTCTAGAGTTCGTTAGAAGGTCCTAGAACCTTGTGGCATATTGTAGATAAAACTACAACACTCTTGTACATTCTAGACCTAGAAGAATCTAGAAAGTGGTGGCATAGCCTTAAGCTTGGAGCCATACTATAAATAGATCAATTGGTCTTCATTTGTAAATCATCCTCTGAAAATTGTAAGATAATCTCTCTCTAGAGCAATACAAGGAATTCTTTACAAATTCTCTTATGTTCTTGCTTTTGCTCTTAATCCTCTCAATCTCTAAGTTTCTTTCTAATCTCTTTGGAAAGTTTCGTTTGGGTTGAAAGGAAAGCTTAGTGTAACGGACCGTGCTAAGTGCCGCACGATCGCTATTTGAAATTTAAGGTCGTGATAGTTGGTATCAGAGCTTTAGGTTGAAGCATTACTACCCTTGGCATAATGAAGAACACTGCCCCAATTATACCCAGTGTGGACGTTCCACCAATGGAACGTGACCGTGAGGAAGTTCGAAAACCACCAAAGGAATCTCGAGCCAAGTCAAAAGACATGCTTTCTAGCTTAGAAGCACGCGGTGGGAGTGCGCAAGACAGCTTAGGGGAGCTGTTCGACCGGGTGTACAACTTGGAGGAACGTTGCAATGGCTTGGAGGCCGAGGATGTGGAGATCCATGCAGCAGTCAAGATGTCCCTCAACGAGCTAGATGGTGGGTTAAGGTAAGAGATTGATAGGTTGAAGACCGAACTTTCCAAGGTATGAGATCTTGTCCAAAGAGAAATTACTAATGTGTTTCTTAGAGTTGAGGATATGGGTGGTGACCTAGCTCTTTGCAAGTGAGCTATGGCCTCAGGAACTAGCACAACCACCATCATTGAGGCCAAGAAGGTGGATTTTCCCAAGCCAAAGACCTTCAATGGTGCTAGGAATTCTAGGGAAGTTAATAACTTCCTTTGAAAGCTTGAACAATATTTTGAGGCTACTGGTATAACGTACCATGCCAGCAAGATTTGAATTTCTGCCATGTACTTATCTGACACTACTACGCTTATAAATGCCGAGACGAGGTAATGTGCGATGCTGCAACGGCAGGTACGCATTAAATTGAAACCTTTGATGATTTCAAAAGGGAGTTCAAAATCCAATTCTTCCCAATAAATGCTGAAGAGGAGGCAAGTGGCCGATTGCAACGATTGAAGCAAACAGGTAGCATAAGGGATTATGTGAAGGAGTTCACAACCTTACTACTAGAAGTCCCAGACACTTCTGACAAGTATGCTTTATTCTTGTTCATGGATGGTCTTCAATCATGGGCTAACCTTGAACTTAAGCGACGAGGTGTACAAGACCTATCTTTGGCTATTGTAGCTGTTGAGAGCCTTATCGATTACTCCACAAACAAAGAGAGCTCAAAGGCCACAAATAAAAATTTTGGTGGACGAAAGAGTGAGGGAGGCCATGAAAAAAGTCGGGGCCACATAAATCACAAAGAAGGTTCCTCGTTCAAATCGCGAGATAAGGGGAAGGAAATGGAGGATCGTGGTGCCTCAAACCCTATGTGACGTGCTTTATATGCGATGGACCACATTGGGCACGTGAATGTGCAAAAATAAGGCATTGAGTGCCTTAGTTGCTTCCACCCGCCACCACGACGATGAGGAGACGACGAAGGCACAAAGACGGGCTCTCAGGGCTACCGCGCATTACAGAAAGACCCCGGCTAACCCCAAGGACTTGATGTTTGTAGATGCAACCATCAATAGGAAGGTCGCCAAAGCTTTGGTTGACACATGTGCATCTCATAACTTTGTTTCACCAGAAGAAGCAAAGAGACTCGACCTTAAGGTTGTCAACAGAGGAGGATTTCTCAAAGTAGTTAACTCAGCAACACTACCTCTGCAAGGAGTTACTCGTGGAGTTAAGGTCAGTCTTGGCGTTAGGACTGGCCAAGTGGACTTATAAGTGGCGCCTATGGATGACTTCTCGATAGTATTTGGCATGGAGTTCTTGGACCAGCTTAGAGGTTTCTTGGTGCCATACTCAAACTCTATGTACATCATGAATGGAACAAAGGCTTGCGTGGTGCCGATGGAGAGGACCACTAGACCTACTACCTAAGCTCTATCACCACTTCAATTCAAGAAGGGATTGAAGAGGGACGAAGAGAGTTACTTGACCATATTAAAGGAGTATGAAAACGAGGAGATGTCACTAAAGCCAAGCTTGCCGACAGAAGTGCAAGTTGTGTTAGATAAGTTTCATGATGTCATGCCTAAGGCATTGCCCAAACGGTTATCTCCAAGAAAGGAGGTAGACCATGAAATTGAGTTGGAACCCGGCACTAGGCCACCAGCAATGAGCCCTTATCGAATGGCGAACTCAGAGTTGGCAGAACTGCAGAAGCAACTTGATGAATTACTGGATGCTGGCTTCGTAAGGCCCTCCAAATCCCCATTTGGTGCCCCGGTGCTCTTTCAAAAGAAGAAGGATGGCTCGCTACGGATGTGCATCGACTATCAGGCTCAAATAAGATAACAGTAAAGAACAAGTATCCTATCCCACTCATTGTTGATTTGTTCAATCAATTAGGGAATGCCAGATCCTTTACGAAATTGGACTTACGGTAGATATTACCAGTTATGCATAGCCAAAAGAGGATGAGCCTAAGACCACATGTGTGACCAGGTACGATGCCTATGAGTTCCTTGTCATGCCATTTGGTCTCGCGAATGCACCTGCCACCTTCTGCACTCTTATGAATAAGTATATCTTGATGACATTGTGATATATAGCTGGACTTTGGAAGAACATCCGAAACACTTGAAGAAGGTGTTTTAGGTCTTGAGGGAAAATGAGCTATATGTTAAGAAGGAAAAATGTTCCTTTGCCTAAGATAAGGTGATGTTCTTGAGGCATAGGATAAAGGATGGGAAGCTTATGATGGATGGAGCCAAGGTGAAAGCCGTCCAAGAATGGGAACCTCCTGCCAAGGTCCCCGAGTTAAGGTCTTTCCTTGGACTTGTAAACTACTACAGAAGGTTTATCAAGTCCTACTCAGCAAGAGCAACCCCACTGACTGGCCTGCTTAAAAATAACAAGTCTTGGGAATGGACAAGCGAATACCAAGCCTTATTAGAAGACTTGAAGAAGGCTATCAGTGGAGAATCGGTGCTTTGCTTACCAGATCCCTCTAAGATGTACGAACTACACACATATGCTTCAGACTTTGCTATTGGTAGAGTGTTGATGCAACCGAACGCTGCTACACAGTGCAAGAAAAGGAAATGATAGTTATCATTCATTGCCTAAGGGTATGGCGACACTACTTATTGGGTTCTCATTTTGTTATCATGATAGACAATGTAGCAACTAGCTACTTCCAGACTCAAAAGAAGTTGAGTCCCAAGCAAGCTCGATGGCAAGACTTCTTGGCGAAGTTTGATTATAGGCTGGAGTACAAGCCCAGTAAGGCCAATGTGGTGTAGTTAGCATCCTTGAGTAGACCAAGCAGTCCCTTGTTGGAAAGAATCAAATAAGGGTTTGAGCATGATGCCCTTGCTCAAAACCTTCTTTCCCTCATCATGGAAGGAAAGGCAAGGAAATTTTGGCTGAGTGACGAACTACTCTACGCCAAGCAGAATCGCATCTTTGTGCCAAAGTAGGGGAACTTAAGGAAGGAGCTTATAATGGAGTGCCACGATTCACTATGGGCTGGACACCCAAGAATGAGACGCACCCTTGCCTTAATCAAGTCCATGCGGAAGGTTCGCAAAGGGTTGGTACGAAAATATAAAGGGTCATTTCCAGTCCTTAAGCGAGTCGGTAAGGTGTCCTACAAACTACAACTCCCTCCGAAGCTAAAAATCTATCTAGTTTTTCATGTCAGCATGTTGATGTTTTATCATGGAGACGAGAAAGACATGAGTCAGGGAGAATCAAAAAGGGCACTCAGCGTAGTAGTAACCTCCTTTGATAGAGAAGTGGACTCTATCTTGACGGATTACCTAATTCAGCCTAAGGGTGTACCAAGCTATCGAGAATACTTGGTCAAATGGAAAAATGCCCCAGACAGAGAGGCAAATTGGCAACCTGAAGAATTTTTATGGCAATTCAAAGATCACATAGAGAGGTTTCAACTTGAAGGCACGACGAAGGCGTTGCGAACTTGAGTGGGGGAGGGTGTTATGCCCTGCTAAAATTGTCCCTTAAAATCCAAATAAATGATGGTTGCCTAAAGGATCTAGACTTTTCTACATGGGAAAGTTCTAGAGTGGCCTAGATATGTCTAGAAGGAGCTAGAGTTTGATGGACTAACTCAAGCCTTCAAGACTCTAGAATGTTCTAGAGCATGCTAGAAGGTGTTGAAATATTCTAGAACATATCGGATGGTTCATGATGGATGTGAAAGTCTCTAGAAGCTTACGGAACATCCTAGAACTTGCATGAAGGAACTAGACACTCCTAGAAGACTCTAGAGTTGGCTAGAAGGTCCTAGAACACTCTTGTACATTCTAGACTTAGAAGAATATAGAAAGTGGTGGCATAGCCTTAAGCTTGGAGCCACACTATAAATAGACCTATTGGTCTTCATTTGTAAATCATTCTTGGGAAATTGTAAGATAATCTCTCTCTAGAGCAATACAAAGCATTCTTTACAAATTCTTTTGTGTTCTTGCTTTTGCTCTTGAATCCTCTCAATCTCTAAGTTTCTTTCTAATCTCTTTAGAGAGTTTCGTTCGGGTTGAAAGGCAGGCCTAAGTGCAACGGACTGTGCTAAGTGTCGCACGATCATTATTTGAAATTTAAGGTCATGACACTAGGCAATCTTAGGTCAAATATACAATATTGTAGAGCTCCTATGATTGTTCTATATTGAGAGGGATTATTAAGTGATGTACCATCATGTTTGGAAAGGGTCTTACCAGTAGCAAGAGGTGTAGAAACTGGATTGACATAAGCAAGTTGAGCCTTGTCTAGTAACTGTTGAAGTATTTGCATTGTGACAGATGAAAACCATGAATGGACCTCAAAACTTCAATTCCCAAGAAAAAGCTTAGCTCTCCCAAATCCTTCAAGACAAAGGTCTTATGGAACCTATCAACTATGGACTAAATAAGCTTTTGATTATTTATTGTGTTGATAATGTCATCAATATAAACAAGAAATATTATCATATGAGTGGCTACCGCTTAAATCAATATTGAAGTGTCAACATTGGAGCATTTAAAACCCCACTCAATAAGGCAAGAATTTGGTTTAACAAACCAGGTTCTTGGTGCTTGTTTGAGCCCATAGAGTGCTTTTTGCAATTTGCACACAACGTGAGGCTTAGATTGATCGAAAAACCCTTCAAACTGCATGATATAAACATCCTCTTCCAAATCACCAGTTAGAAAAGCATTGTTGACATCTAATTATCCAACCAACCATTCATGGGATGAGGCCACAGTTAGCACAATTCTAATGATTGTTAGTTTTACCACAGACTGAATGTCTCTTTGTAATCAATACTAAGTGTTTGGTCATATCCTTTGGCCACCAACCAACTCTTATACCTTTCTAAACTTTTATATGCCTTTAACTTCATATGAAACATCCACTTATTTCCAATTATTTTTGTATGCTCAGATGGAGTTACCAACACCCAAGTATGATTAGCCACTAGTGCTTTGTATTCCTTTTCCATGGAATCAACCCACTTAGGATGCTTGAAGGTCTCATTGTCTGAAACTAGTTCAGACATAATAACTTGTGCAAAGAAACCTTTAGGCTTAGAGATCCCATTTTTTGCTCTTGTGGCCATAGGATATATGTTAAGAGGTTGAGAAGAGGTATGGCTCAATAAGGTAGACACAACATCTCCTTTGGCATAACAAGATTCATCAAGTTATGTAGAAATATTGGTAGGAGAAAGACTATGAGAAGAGAATAAAAGAATAGAAGAATCATTTGTGTTGGAAATGATTAGTGAAGTAGAAGAACTTAAAGTCAATTTATTTACAAGTGAAGGAAGTTCAAAGGCATTGTATGCAACTTTTGAATTAGGTAGAACTATAAAGTGAGGTGTAGACTAAGGTTTAGGTTTAGATGAACAAAAGAAATATTTTTGGGTATACCAATAAATGTAAGAAAAGGAAAATGTGTTTCATAAAAAATTATATGAGGGTTGACATAGACTTTCCTATTGGTTATATCCATACACTAGTAAGCTTTGTAATTGGGTGGATAACCCATAAAAACACAAGGTATGGACCTAGGTTCGAGTTTATAAGAAGCATAAGTTCTGATGAAGGGATAACACAAGCACCCAAAGGTTCTTAAGTAGCCATAAGTGGGAGTTTTCTTGTAAAATAGCTCATAGGGAATTTTGGGAGAAAATGTATAAGTAGGTAACCTGTTAATTAGATGAATAGCACACTTAAAGGCATATTCCCAAAAGTCCACATCTAAACCAGCTCTAGTGAGCATAGACAATCCAATTTCTACTACCAACCTATTTTTTCTCTTAACTACTCCATTCTGAAAGGATGTATATAGGCAACTAATTCTTCTTTGGTAACCTCCTTAAAACAACAAGGTTTTCAGGATTAGAACTCACCACCTCCATCACATTAGAATTGCTTAACATTGGCATTAAGTTGTCTTGCCATAAAAGGTTCAAAATGTTTGAACAAAGTAACCACCTACCCTTTATAAGTCATAGTATACAGCCACTGAAATCATAAAATTATCTACAAATAGTAAAATATATCTATCACCAGCAATGGAAAACACAACAAATGGACCTCAAACATCTACACGTACAGTGTCAAAGGTAGAAGAACATTTGTCATGAAAATGAGATAAAGGTTGCCTATGTGACCTATCAATTTGGAAAGATGCATATAGCTATGGAAAAGATTCATCTGTGCAAAGCAACTTTTTAGATTTCAATACATTTTTCACAACTTCTGAGTAAGTATGCCCCAACCTATTATGTAGAGTTCACTATTTACCACAACTTTATTATGACATTCAACAGTCTTGATTGAGATAGGATAATAGGAAGGACTTATGATGGAGTCAACAAGAGTTGTTACACCTTGAGATAGCTTGTAGAGGCCATGTTCTATGCCACCAATGAGAAGGACTTTACCATTGTTCAGTTCTTTGACACATAAATAGCTAGGGTAGAACTCAGTTATGACTTTATTATGTGCACGTAAATTTTTAATAGAGATCAAGTTCTTGATTAAACTAGGTGCAAAAAATACATGCCCTAACTTTAAAGGCTTGGACCCAATGTGCAATAAATTGTCACTAATGCTAACTCTAGTAATTTTACTACCATTTCCCAACATAACCATATCAGAACCAATGTAAGCCCTAGGATTTATAAGAACAGTGTGGTTGGTATTCAAATGGTGGCTAGCACTAGTATCAAGAAACCAAGTGGATTTAAAACATAAATTAGAGGACAAAGACACAACAAATGCAGTGAAAAAAATAAGTGAAAAAAGAAATTGACTTCATGAATCAAAAAATTTTAAAGCAAGATTCTATGTGGAAACTAAACCAAATTGAAAAGGCTTACTAACAAATGAAGAATTGGATGGATCATTGTTAACAATTGAAGCTGATTTAGACTTATAAGAAAAGATTGATTGGAGCCTTTTACTTGCGAGAAATTTACTTGAAGTGGTCTTTGGTTATTGTAATTGTTTGATGGCTCAGTGTATGTAAAGAAGCACCTGGTTGCCTTGTGGCCTTATTTTCTACAAATTTGGCAAGTATCTTTGTATCCTAATCCATTCTTGAAATTTTCACGATCTTAATTATTAGAAAATTATCCATAAGAGTTATTAGGGACATTGTTAGTGTTATTTAGATGAACAAAATTAGGTTTTTGGCCATAACCATAAGGATTGGATTGATTGGCTTGTGAATGAATGAATCTTAAAATATTTGCTTGTACTAACTGATTTGTCATCCCATTCATTTTTTTTTCAAATGTTTTCATGAATTCTAATTGTAGTAAATACTTCATCTAAAGTGGATACTTATTTCTTTTGTGTGATATTAGTGATTATGGAAGAGTATTGAAAATCTAAATAACCTAAGAAAGTACAACATCTGTTTATCGGAGATGTCATCACCAGCAACCACAATGTGACCAATTAAATCCTCTATTGTACCAATATAATTTTCCATAGTCATGATACCTTTTTGCAAGGTTTGTAGCTACCAACGAAGTTGCAAAAGTTGGGCCTTGAGAATTATTTTAAAACACTTTTTCAAGAGTCTTTCAATCTGCATGAGTAATATCTTTATCTTTTTTGATCAAATACTTCAAATAATTCTAAGAAATTGAGCTATATATCCAGTTCATAACGATCTTGTCTCGAATGTCCCAATCATCGAACTCGGGATTCAGTTCAAGAACTTCAAGAACTTGCATCACACCATAACTTGCGTCATTTTTTTTTTATAATTCTACGAGGAGAAGAACCATACCATCAGTGAAATTCATCAAGTCGTAGACTCTTATAACATGGGGCAATTGTTCACGCTAGATAATATAGTTCGACCCACCAAGTTTAATTGCAAAGTTTGGATTGATTGCAAAGATAATGAGTATTTGCTTGTTAGAGTTATCATTACAATTTCAGATGAAGCTTCAGTTTTGGTCATTAATGGATTTGATATCATATAAATATCGAGAAAGAAGTAAAAATAGCAATCAAGAAAATGAAGAATACGTCAGGGAGAGGGTACCAATTTTCTTTGCTTTCTTTTCATAGTTTTCGTTACAAGCGTATACTAGTATTTATACTCACAAAGTAACCAATTCAGTTACAAGTTATAACTACAGTACTGATAGCTCATACCTTCCTAAACAATACTGCAACTAACTACCTAACCATGAAGATTCCATCAGCTTAACATTGATATTATCGCAGGGCGAAAGAAAGTGCTTTAGTAAACGGGAGATAGGGACATAAATGACAAAAAAAAATACAATACTTCTGGGTACAAACTTTTTATTCGTGGATTTATCATCTGCCTAGTTTCAATTAAGCTTCATCTCTTTAAGCTGTAAGCATAATGCACTAGCAAGTAGCAATAAGCTACCCAAGAGATTCATCGTCTATAAACTATTATAAGTCACAGATTCTCAGTTTCACAAGTTTATTTTGTTTTATTTTGTCACGATTTCACAGGTTAACACATATTTGGTGCTACATAATGCGCATCGTTTCATTATCCTTATTTTATTTTTGCTAGAAACTTCATGTTAAGTTAATGACTTAATGAAGAACATTAAAAATCAAATTTGCTATCGCTGCAATAATTGTTGATTATTATAGCAAATGTGTAAAGGATGGTGATGAATACTTGGGATCTAATCAATAGAGATTGAAAGAATGTAGAATTTTGGGATATCATATGCGTTGTGACCAAAAGTCGCACTCCACATAGCTACTAGTATTCTCCATCTCAGCAACACGAAATCCACACTTATTCAAGCAACAAAATAAACCTCATTAAGTAAATATAACTTCATACCCATTTCAAACTATCTTAATTCCTAGATACCAAATACACCCGGGCCTTAACAACCGATCCATTACGCAACTTAAACCCGGGACTGACTGATAATCCAACAACCTGACCCGAAGGAACTCGCCCACCCGAAAACTTCACAACGCTTTCCATGTACTGTGGATGAAACTCGGCTCCTCTGCTTGCCTCAAACTGACTCGGCGGCGGATCAATCGAGAAAGCCAATAAATGGAGCAACCAAACCGACTTGGCCAACTCCAAAAACTCCCCATAAAACTCACTCCTCGGATGATTTCCAGCCGATACTTGACGGTGTTGTTCCAAATCTCCAAATAAAGACTCCTCCATCTTCGGATGAACAATGGCGAGGTACTTCTTTGAACAGAACTTTCCAAAATGGCAAGTGGGCAAAACACCCAAAAGCTCACTTGGGTCCATAGCTTTCATATCTCGGTACTGAGCAAAGCAATCTCGGCGAAATTGATCTGGGTTGAGCAGCGACGAGAGGCTTCCGTCCATGTAAAAAGTCTCATGGTCAAACCCTTGAAAGATTTTGCCAGAAATATAAGATTCAAGAGCGTATTTGGCGTGTTTGGTTGTGACTGTTGAGGAGGTAGAGGTGAGTGCGAAGGTGTTATCAATGGCAGCTGTGGCTGATTCAATTGAACGAACGGCAGCGGTGATATCCCAATGAGCAGAGCGCATGAGGGAGAGAAGCAACGAAGTGAAGAATTTGGAACATTCTTTGACTTGACACATGGTGGAATCGAAGAGCTCTGGCGATGGAGCCATTGCAATTGTTTGAAAGCTACTGATTTTTCTTTTGGAGAAAGATAAGGACTTGCCCTTTTTGCCACCGTTTTTGCTGGTAAAGCTAGCTAGACTATTGAGCTTTTCTTTGAGATTTTCAACCTCCATTTCTTTAGCTTTAACATCTCTTTTCAGCTCCTCTACTGTTGCTTCGTATGGCGCTACAATTTCTCTCACCGTTGTTGTTTCCACCATGGATGTAACTCTTCCACCACAAGTCCTCCTAAATCTTTCTCTCAGAACTCCAAGTTTCTTCATCACTGCCACCATAGCTGCATCAGCAACCCTAATCTTCTCTGGGTCCCATGGAGAATGTGCTTCTTGTAAGCTCAAGTAAGCCTTTTTCATGGAGGAAACTGAATCGAACACTTGGGTCATCACCATTACCAGTTCCATTTCCCGTTTCCCCTCCCAAACTCGATTCTCATTTCCTCCTTCAACCTTTTGCTCTTCCTTTTCTTCATCTTCTTCTTTAACTTCCCTTTCGCCTCTCTCGAGCTCGTAAAAGTCTTCGTCGTCTCTGGTAGGATTCAGGGTTAGCTCGCCCGAGTCATGCCGGTCAATGGCCAGAGGATGCAACAAGCATGAGGCTGTGACTCGTTGAATCAGATCTGAAAAATTCGACACCTTGCTCATTTTCTACCGTCTTTTTCTCTCTTACTCTCCCTTGTGATTTTGTCGCATATCCCTTCAATGGTTTAAAAAAGATAATTTGTATTTGTGTTTTAGTTTAAAAATAGACCAAATTGTAACCGCTTGAACAATTTATAGTTTCTTTTTTTCTTCTTTACTAACTCTCCGTTAGGAATGGGTACGGGGACGAGCGGGGACGGTTTTTGATATAACCTTCTCCGAACCGAATTTTAAAATCTATAACCGAAACCGCCCGAAAACCGTTACGGTTCGTGACGTTTTTTACCCGCAGAATCTCGGCATTCTGCATTTAAAAACACTCCGAAAAAAAACCGAAATATATATATAATTTAATTTATTAAATATATATAATTAATTTTTTATTTATAATTTAATATATAATTTAATTAATTAAATCTAATTAATTTCGGGTACGGACGGGTATGGTTTTTAGTATAACCGTAACCGAACCGTAACCGTTGTTTCATATTCGATTTTTTCCCGAAATCGTCCCCGTTCCCAAAATTTATCGGTTAAAAACCGAACCGTCGGTTCGGATAACCGAATCCGCGGTTTTTTTGCCCATCCCTACTCTCCGTTCCATTTTTTTTTTTTCTGTCTTTCCGCTCTTTCTTTATTTTCTAGAAATATATCTATCTTTTAATAAATAATAATTTATTTTTATTATAAATAAAAAATAATAAAAATAATTTATATTTATATAAAAATATATATATATACTTTTTTAAAATAAATAACTATTCAAAATTTTATTATAAAATAATTACAATAATTTTTTTAAAAACTAAATTATTTAAAATTAAAAAAATTAAA
Organism: Hippophae rhamnoides; assembly: GCA_033030585.1. Lineage (NCBI taxonomy): Eukaryota > Viridiplantae > Streptophyta > Magnoliopsida > Rosales > Elaeagnaceae > Hippophae > Hippophae rhamnoides. The sequence goes on along the minus strand of CM065437.1, from coordinate 16,003,883 downwards.
ATATAAATTATATTATAACAAATATGTCTAATATTATTATAATTTTAATTATTACTAAGATAACAAATATTTATTTATAATAATTATATTTAATTATTAAAATATAATTAATTAAATTAAATTTATATATTTTATTATATTAATAATAAAAATAATATTATATTAGATAACATTTTTATACAAAATTTGTGATATAATATTATATGTTTGTATTATATATAGTAAAAAATTATATATAAAAACTTTATAATTTTTTTTAATAATTTAATTATTTTTATAAATATTATTTTTTATATCATAATTATAATTAATATTATAATTATTTATTAAATATAATTTTAATTATATTTAATAATAATAATATATTATTATATTATTTATAAATTATTAAAATATTTATAAATATTTTATCGTATCATTTTTAATAAATTATTTTTATTTTTTAAAATAAAATTTAAATATATCATATAATAAAATAGATTTATGTATTTAAAATTAATTATAAATTTATAAAATGTTAATATTTTATTATGTTTATAATAATTATGTTTTGTAAAATAAAATTAAAATATATATTTTTTAAATAAAATTGATTAAAAAATGAAATTTTAAGTTACGATTAAATTTTGATTATTTTTAAACTAAAATATAATTCAACTTTTTTTTTAAATATTCCCTCTTCCTTTTCTGAAAACCCAATTGCAGAGACAGAAAAGAAGAGCAAATCAGATTCAATTCAGTTGTGGCGAGTGTCTCAACAAGTCAATCAGTAAACTACTTATCTTTATAACAACTATATCCTTTTACTAATATTATTATTATCTCTGAGCCCTTATGAGATAGCCCGTAGCCCATAGGATTAAAGAAATTGAAAGGGGGAAAAAGACAGAGGGAGAAGAAAATTGAATTCAAATATGGGGAATAAATGAACTCAGTGAGTCAGTTGTGGCGAGTCATACGGACCTGTTCCAGTTATCGGGGCAAAGATTCTAGTATGTTTTCCCAACGTAGTTGCAAAGGGGAAAATGTAGCGAACAAACTGTTGGCTGTCGTTGATTTTAGCTACATGGCTTCTCCACTTGGGCTCCTCTTCCTTCTTCTTCTTCTTTTTTCCTGATCGGAAAACCTCTATTAGCAGTGACTGCAAATTGGTAATATCTTTACCGGCCGGAAAAACTTTAACATGTGAAGCACATTGCAGTTGTTTCAGAGTTGTGACAAGAAGCGAAGTGGTTTTTGTAAAACTTTGGTAGGTGGTATTGTAAATATAAGATAAAAAATATTTATTAATTGGCCATAAGTGGTTCCATAATAAATAAATGACAAAAATAGTAATGTTGGTCGTACCAGTGTAATTGGTGAGATATGTGTTGTGTTTAACGAGTGAAAATGATAGATGGCAATTGGTATCTTTCAACTGTACATATTTTTATTTTGATATTTTTAATTTTTAATTTTTAATTGTGATATTAAAATAATCAGATTATTATTATATTTTTTATTTAAATTTAATAATAATATCAATAAATTAAATAATTTAAATGTATAAAATAATAATATCAATAAATTAAATAATTTAAATGTATAAAATAATAATATCAATAAATTAAATAATTTAAATGTATAAAATATTACTAATTATTATTTAAATAAGTAAAAATATATTAGTAACTTAAATTAGTGTGTTTAATGTGTATCAATTGGTAGGGAGAATTAAAAATGATACCAAAATCAAAATAATAGATGTTAAAATATTTTTGAATCAATAAATTTGATATATAATTAAAATATATTATTAATTTTAATGCGATAATTTTTTAGGTTGAAACTAAGTAATCAATAAATTGTATTAAAGTTAGGATTTAATATGTATTAAGTGAGTGTATATAAGATTAATCATCAAGTGAAAGTGAATTTGTATAAGCTATGCACGTGATCCAATTATGAACTAATAATGGACTCCTATTGGATTGTGATGAAATTTTTGTGATATTATTTTATGCTTATTAGGTTTTATAGGTGTGAGTTTTTTTCACTTTTTATCATTTTGGTGTACTCAATGAAGTATGAGTGTCTAATTAGGAGGATGCGTAAAAAATGATTGATCCTTGTTATAAGATTATAAGTGCATGATTTGAATTTAAGGAGATAGATATATTGAATAAGATTATTGAATTTGCAAAGGAGTTTCATATTTAAAAAATAAAAAATATTACATATATAATTGAAATAAATTACTCCTCATAATTATTGATGCTGGTCGTCCATGCATCTTGGGAATGTTACGGGAGCGACGATGAAAACATCCTTGAAGCAGGAAAGCAAACAACACATTTGTGCGTCACATGTCTCCGGTTTTTATGGACCTTTTGTTGTTGATGTCTTATGAGATGAGATTGATGCTCGTACATAAAATCTTATGTGTGGAAAATATTTTGTAGCGAAGAAAATTCATTAAATAAAACAAGGGAGGAAGGGAGATTCGGGAGTGTGTGTGTTCTTTGTTGATTTTGTGTCGTGAGTATCGGAAGCATGGGTCACGATTTTGAGCATTAGTGTAGCCAAATCGGGTCCACTTTGTTTCTCTATAATCACTTGGTTTCTCTATATCATAGCATTTGTGAGCATTTGTGAGCATTTGTGAAGCTTGATTTGAAGCGGTTTGAGCATTTTGAGCGGTTTGAGCATTTTGAGCATGCTTCACGAAAGAGGTGTAACTTTTGATCCGGCCCAGTCGGATCGGTGACAGGATTTTTGACGGGAGGCTCGCGGTCCCGATTCAAGCTCGTTGTCTTTCCAGGGCCAATCCGACCGTCGGAAGTACGGTAAAAGTGTGATTTACTAGCGTCGCAAAAAAAATGTGCGGAAATGATGGAAGTTCGACAAAGAAGAGAAATGCGGCGGTTCTCGTTTTAGAGAGTTTATCCCACCTTATCACAACTATTCCAACCTGAGACGGGTGATTCCAATCTGATGGGCTCGATTCCGTATGGCGATCAAACTCGATGGGAAGAACTTTAATACGTGGTCGCGAGATGTTGAAAATGAAGGCTGTCGAGGAAGGGGTAAACTTGGCTACGTCGATGGTTCGACTCTAAAACCCTTCTGGTGATAGAAGTTACGGAAGTGGCGGATGGAAGACTGCTCGGGTTAAAGACTACATGATCGAATCCATGGATCACTTAGCAGTAGGTAACTTTCTCCACTTTCTCTACGGCCCGAAAAGTTTGGGACTCGGTGAAACAACCTTTTTGATGGAGATGACCTCGCGATACTTTGAGCGAAAAGAAGGGTTAGCAGGTCAAACAAGCCGGTGGTCCGAGTTGAGGCTTATTACACTTACGATTACGGGGGTTATGGAAGGAGTTAGATGTTCGTAGGCCAAACCACATGACCTCTGGTTGATATTGAAAAACCATGATTCTCTTGTTGAGAGGACGGTGTGTATTAACATACTTGGATGGTGCAGATGACCGGTTGGACTCTGTCAGGGCAATGGTCTTACAGCAAAAACCTTTTCCCACAATAGAGCAAGCACTGCATTGGTTCGTAGAGAAGAAAACCGTCGGTCGGTAATGTTACACAAAGGGAGGAGCGGAAGACATACATGGTTATGCTAGAGGCCAGAAACTTAGTCGTGAACAAACACGATTTCAAACCAAACTCGAATGCATTTGTTGGGTGCGACTGCTTGTCGCCAACCCAAAACATACTAGAGATAAGTGTTTCAAGTTAATTGGGTACCAGCAGGGTTGGAAAGATCGAAGGAAGAAGAGGCGGGGAGATTGGCCGCATGTACGGGGGTGAGGCACGAAATGGTTGCGAGTCTTGGTGCATTTGCGGCTCACTGTTAGTCGGCTCTGTTGGGCCGACTATTGCGGGCGACTCGACGATTGCGGCTTCGGTTTCAAGGGGTGGTTACTATTGATGCGAGGTCGTCACTTAAATCTTTGGGAATGTTACGGAGCGGCCAGACGAAACATCCTTGAAACGAGAAAACAAACAAACCTGGTGTAGTGCGCCATCTCTCGGTTTATGGACCTTTGTTGTTGATGTACTAGCGGATGAGTTGATACCGCATTTGTCCAAAACCTTAAGTTAGGTGAGTTTAGACTCGGCAGGCGATAAAGAGAGATACCGGCGATTGGTGGGACGAACTCGTTTACTTGTCTCGTACTAGACCCGGATATAGCATATCTTTGTGAGTTTAGTAAGTCGGTTCGTACATGCTTTCCAAGTGAAGCGCATATGGAAGCCGTGTTTAGAATTCTCGGGTACCTAAAAGGTCTTTCCAGGGTAGAGAATTTTCTTCAAGAAAAAATGAACACATTTAAGAGTGGAAGGGTATCTGATTCGGTTGGGCGGGGAGACGTCACGGAGCAGAAAATCCACTTACGGATATTTTACCTTCGTTGGAGGTAATTTGGTAACATGGAGAAGTAAAAGCAAAAGGTGGTAGCCACTTTCTAGTCTGAAAATTTGAGTTTATTGGCATCATTTAAAGGATTCTGAGAGCTAATTTGGTTAAGGAGAATCCTAAGTGAACTTGGTTTTGGTCCAGTGATGGAATGAGTTTCTTTTGTGACAACAAGGCGGCGATTGCCATATCTCGGAATCGGTACAACATGATCGTACAAAGCACGTAGAAGTGAACAGACATTTCATTCGACAAAATCTAGAAGAGAATACCATTTCACTTCCATTTGTGCGGGCGGTGATCAATGGCGATATTTTAACCAAGGGAGTTTCAAGTGCAATTTTTCATGACTCGGCAGCAGAGTTGGGCATGAGCGGATATCTATGCACCCAGCACGAGGAGTATTGATGCAGGTCATCCGCATAAATCTTGGGAATGTTACGGGAGCGGCCAGACAAACATCCTTGAAACCCGGAAAACAAAGCAACCATGAAAGCTGTAGTGCGCCATCTCCGAGTTTTATGGACCTTTGTTGTTGATGTCTTATGAGATGAGATTGATGCTCATCTATAAAATCTTATGTGTGGAAAATATTTTTGTAACTGAAAATTCATTAAATAAAACAAGGGAGGGAAGGGAGATTCAGGGAGTGTGTGTGTTCTTTGTTGATTTTGTGTCAATAATAAATTAGAGCTTTGACTTAAATACCATTAATTTTAATAAAATAATCAATTTGTCTTAATTAAAAAGAATTCATCCATAAATCCATAGTTTTATACCAAATTATATAATAAAAACAATAAAAGAACGTCATTTAATTTTTCTTAGAGTATACTATTTATAAATTAGATTGCTTTCTATCTTTACCTTTTATTAGATATTTTTTTTTAAATTATATTAATCTTAATTTCATTGATTTAGAATATCACATCAACACATACTTCATAAATAAATAAAGTGGATAGATATATGATATTAATGGAAATAATATTTGTTTTTTTAATAACAACACATAGTTAACGTTATTTTTTAACAAAGTTATGCCTTTTAAGAATTTTATTGATATTACTAGATATATCAATACATGTTTTTGATATAAGTTTGTCATTGAATGATGTTTGTGATATTATTGTAAAAATTAGGAATATTTATGATATTTTTCTTTCAATAAATAAGATCAAGGTTACACATACCATATCTCTTTCTACGCATTCAATAACTCCACTAGAGCTCCGATAATCCCACTGGAGCTCCGACAACCAGCTCCAATATATATATATATTACATATAAATATATATGTAAATATAATATATTATATTTAGTGAGTCACATAAACTATGATTACTATAACATTTTTATATTCAAACATATATGTAAATGTAATATTTCACATGAAACATACATGTGAATGTAATATGTTATATATAAAATATAGATATAATTATAACATATTACATACAAAGATATAAACGAACATAAATCATTAAATACTAGTCATAATTGGTTTTAACATCTTTTTAAATCACTATTAAACTTATATAGCTTGTTAATTTACCCATTTATCAATAACTTACTTTTTATTTAGGTGGGTACAATGATGCAACAAATTGTTAGTAAAAAAATTGATAAATGCTTGCTCAAATTAAGTAAAAATAATGCAATAATTATTACATAATAAGAAAAAAAGAATATAATATATTACATACAAAGATAAAATGATGTAATATATTATATACAAAAATAGAGGTGTATATAACATATTATATACAAAGATAAATATAGATATAATAAATCATATATAAAGATATACGTAAATATAACATGTATTTCTTTGATGAATCGTCAAAATTATAATAGATATAATAGATTATATACAATATTTATTCAATTAACAATACCATAACCATCCTCGTCACCACTCAAATTTCTCTTATTTAGAACTTGTATTGATTAACGTGACAGATTTAGATAATTATTTTTAGTTGGGTTGATATTTAATTTTGTAAAGAAAATCACAGTTAGATTAAAAAATAATTTAATCAGTAATAAATTAATAAATTATATACAAAATAATTTATGAATATCATACTTCTTTATCGTACAATATGTTATTAAAATTATAAAGATAATACAAATATAATTAAATGTTATCAAAGTAGTGTTTATACTATTTTTTCAACTATGATTTTACAAAATATAAGATTAATAAAAGAAAATTACAAGCCTTACCTATTCAAAAAAATAGATTTGTTTTGAATATATTTAATATATTATTTAAATTATATATATTTTGAAATTATTTATCTAATTTATATATTATAATATATTATTTTATACTAGATTAAATAATTTTAAAAATGTTAAAAGAGAAAACAACTTTCATATAGAAACCCTAATATAATCTCATTTTTATTTCAAACTTTTCCTGCCACTATTCATCATTGCCTCTTAACCCCCAAACATTTTTCATCATCCCTTCCAAGCTCCCAGACATTATTCATCATCCCTACCAAACTCTCAGCGGAACATCCATTCCAAGCATTCAAGGTAGATTTTTATTTTTCTGCTTTAAGTTCTTCATTTTTCCTTATCTTGTTAACAAATATTTTTCTATTTTTCATGTTCTACGTAAAGACCCTAAGCTTTAACTATTTTGAGATCTAAAAGAAGTATTGAATTAGGCCCTGTATTCCATGGCTTCTTAAGGCTGCTATGTTTCAATACTGCGATGATAAAAGCGATGTAGACATACGCTATAACACAAATGAAAATATCCACACGTACATATATATATATATATATACACTTTTAAGCTTTTGGTTTTAAATTCTAAAAAAATATTATGAATTATTTTATTTATTTGTTCAGAAATTACAATACTTTGGTATCAAATTACACATAAATTAGTTACCCAATATTCAAAAGTTTTAGAATTATTATAAATATATACGAGTGAGAATTAAAATATATAGATAGAATGTATATAAATTTATTAGTTATCATATCACGTGAAATGAAAATACTTTACAATATTATTATTCAAAAATTCTGGAAGTATTATAAATGTGTACGAGTGATAATTAAAATATATAGATTGAATGTTTATATATTTATTAGTTATTATATGAAATGAAAGTGTTTAATAACATTATGTGTGTATTGTTAGTTTATTTATATTTTACACTTTTTAATTTTTCGTAACGTAGATATTTGGATGGTATTGGACACTTAAAACTTAATAATTATTCAAAGTAGTTCATTGGTTTCCGAGGAAACAATAATTTAGAAATTTTAGTTTATTTTAATGTAATTTAAACTTTAATTATTTTAAGTTTTATGTTAAAATTTTGAATTTTTGGACTTAACATTATGTAATTTATGTTGAAATTTTTGTTTTGGATCATTTATATTAAACTATTTTTAATCATATTATCATTAACTGATAATTTGTACGAATAATATTTTTATTTTAAAATTTTCTTTAATTTTATGTATTTTTTCATTTTATAAGTTGAAATTATGAGTTTGGTCATATCTGATTTGACCAATCCGAATGAATTTGAATTTAAATTCAAATTTGTTTAGATTAACATTTATAATAGATCGAATTTAGATCGAATAATTTATAATTTCACTTCGAATTGAATTAGATTCGGATTACCTTAACATTAACAGTTTCAATTTATTGCTCACACTACTACAAAAAAGGGTATTTAAGTCGATATGTAAATTCAGTTTTTAGAAAAAATCAACTTATAATGAATTTAAAGTCGGTTCGGTGTAGAACCGACGCTATCCACGTAGAATGTAGAGCCGGTTGACACCTGAAACCGATGTTATTCACGTAGCATAACGTCGGTTCAACACATCAACCGAAGCTACGTCTATTGTGGATAGCGTCGGTTGACACGTAGAACCGACGCTACACACGTGAATAAATTTTTTTCTCTTTTTTCTTTCCCAGACAAAAATTATTCCAAGCGCTATATAACTCTCAAAAACCCAAAACCTCGTCCATTTTTCCTCCATTTTTTTTCATTTTTTGACCACCTACGACCACCAATTCCAGCGCCAGTTAATAGGTTTTCTTACTCTCTAACTAATCTTTTAGATCTCCTATTTTTTTGAGCAAAATACTTAAATTTTTTATACCCATTTCTCACTTACAAAACATTATTTTTTCTTCATTTCCTTTATTTTGTCACTTCATTTACTCTTGTAAGTATTTCTATTAATCTTACGCACTTATTATTTATATTTTTTATGTTATTATGTGTTATTATTTATGTGTATAAATTTTTGTATTATATATATAGGTTTGCATTATAACATCAGGAGAAGAATATTAGATCTTGAATAACATATAAGAACACCATGATAATTTTTATACTATTAATTAATATATTATTTTTCAATTACTTTTATTATTTATACTATTTGTTAAACATATTTTATTTTTTCCTGTTATTATGTAGTGATCGAATACAGATTTTAATTTGAGTATAATGTTGTGCCCTTCCTCCCAAAGCATTCCGGCATCTGTTATTCCTGGTCTCACCCTGTGAAGCAAAGTCAGACAAGGGGGAAAGACATGGAATTGATAGGGGACCGTAGCTGACTGGCCAAGGTACGAGTCCGCAAAACTTATATTCGTCGGTTCGAATCCGACCGGTTCTCTTGTGCCGCGCCATTCTACCCATCATTTTTTTACATGGTTAGTGGATGGAACGGGGGCCTCCGCTTGCTCCTTCGTACTAGTGGCTTAGCTGCCTTAGTTTCCCTTCCTTACCGCCTTATTAGCAGTCTTCTTCTTTATGTCTCTAGTTTCTTTTCTCTTTCTTTAGCAGCTATCCTTGCTTCGGCCTTAGGTCTTACAGCTATGGTACTATAGACATATCTAGTTAGTCTTCTTCTTTCCTCGCCTTTGGCTTTCGTCCTTCGTCCTCTTTACACTTAGTTGTTTGGGACTTCAAGCAAGGATTAATGGACTAGACTCATAGTTCTTATTTTATCTTTCTTTTAGTATCTTTCCATCGGCTAGCCTCACTCAGTTAAATTTTGTAATAAAAAAAATTAAATCGATTCACACGTTTAAACGACTTTAATACCTTTTTTTTAATAATATCAATCTTATTTCAAACTATAAAATTTATTTATTATGATAAAGTAAAGATAAAATTATATATCAATTAATTATAAAGATAAAGAATACATATACTAGTGAGATGTAAGAAATGATAGAGAAAAATAGTAACAAAATAAGAAAAATGAATGATGTTTTTTATTTAAATAGATTAAAAAATAAAAAAAATTATTAAAAGAAAGAAAACAAAAGGAAAAGATTAAAAGAAAACTAAAATACAGAATATAATGAAAAGAGATCAAATGAAATTATGATTGATGTATATTGGTTCTTTAAATTAAGTTTTTTTATTTTATTATTAGATTTAATATTTTTTAATATTTTTTTGAAATAATTACATTATTTATATACATGTAGTTAAAATTTAAAATTCACATGTTAAAATATAACTAAATGATCTGTATTTCATTATTCCATAAATTTATTGAACTTTTAATTTTATCTTTTAAATTGTAATTAAATTGTTACGTTTAATTTTTAATTAATGTAAATAATAGTGTATTTATATACATAATTTTAAAAAAAAAATTGTCTAAAAATTAGACTAGACTTTACCCCACCCCATCCCTCACTATACTCTGCCATTGTCGGTGAACAAATCACTTCTTGTTCTTGTCCTTTACTTAAGGAGATGGATGAACCATTAGGGTCAAACTAACTGGCTGATTGGATTATAGACCTACAACATGATTTGACACCTCACAACAATCCCATCTAGGCAGCGAGAGATTGAGTATCAATATCAGAAGATGAACTATTCATATTCTAAATCGATGACTCAAACTTATAATCCCTCAATTTTCTTCCGCTTGAACAGTTTCTCTTCCCCAACATTTCAATCGTCGAAGCTCCGCATTTTTATCATTAATGTCAGCACCACAACTCCTTTATTTTTCAACTGGTAATCGAAATTTCTTTCTCCCCTAATCTGAAATGTTCCCTACCTTTCGTTTTTGCTAAGTTACAAGGTTTTATGGCTCATTACCGTTTGAGATTTTTATAAAAATTTTTAATTTAAGAAGTAAAATATAGAGTAAAATAAGGAGTTTAATTCAAAAAATTGTTAATTTAATGAGTTAATTTTTCTATAAATATATATGTAATTGTAATAAATTAAACAACTAAATGTTCATTCAAATTGAGAGATAAGTTTTTGTGAGAGAAAATTGAAAGTAATTTTCTTAGGTGTAATTGGGTTGTGAGTGTTGTAAATACCTTTTGTAATTTCTCTCATTTCATTAAAAAGACCTCCAGCAGGTCCAGAAACGTAAACAAGACTAGTCGAACTCCATTATCATTTTTTTGTGTTATTTTTCTATTCTTGCTTTCTTATAAATCTGGCTTATCAAAAATTTGCGTAATTTTTCAACAACTGGTATCAAAGCTTTTGGTGATAATTTCTGTAAATTTCTTGTAAGGTTACTATTCATGTGAATAGTGAAATTTTGTCAGCGATATTGGTTTGTCGACGGAAGTGTTCTAATACACGGTGGTTTACAGAAATAGTCAGAAACAATCCAGAGAAAGTCAGATTTGAGTGGGAATAATGGCTGTAAATGAAGGAAAGGTGAAACTTGAGAAATTCGATGACACAAATTTTGGGCTTTGGAAAATGCAGATAGAGGATTATCTGTACCAACCTCTCTCAAGGAAGAAGCCAGAGGCTATGAAGTAAGATGATTAGAATCTTCTAGACAGACAAGCCCTCGGAGTTATTCAATTGACGATATCCTGCAATGTTGCTTTCAACATAGTAAAGGAAAAGACCACGGTGGATCTTATGGCAACTCTCTCCAATATGTATGAGAAGCCATCGGCCTCAAACAAAGTGCATTTGATGAGGCGTTTATTCAATTTGTGAATGACAGAAGACGTATCGGTAATTCAACATCTCAATGAACTCAACACAGTCACAACACAATCGAGTTCAGTTGAAATTGAATTCGATGAACAAATACGAGCATTGATACTTTTGTCTTCTTTACCAGAAAGTTGGAATATTACTGTCACGACTGTGAGTAGCTCGTCAGGAAGTAATAAGTTGAAATTTGACGATGTTCGTGATTTGGTTCTCAGTGAAGAGATCCGACGTAGAGAGTCGGGTGAATCGTCAACCTCTTTGGTTTTACATACAAAGTCAAGAGGAAGAAATTCAATCAGAGGGAATTGAAATGGTAGAACAGACTACTAGGGTAGATCTAAGGACAGGAGGTCCAAATCCAGGAATCCTAATAATTCTCATAGCACGAAGATTTCGAGTGTTGGAATTGTGGGAGAATTGAGCACTACAAAAATTAATGCAAGAGTGCACCGAAGTACCAACAAGTGAAGGAAGAGGCAAATGTTACTTCCACCTCAGGAGGAAATGATGCATTGATATGCTCTTTGGAGAGCAACGAAGAATCTTAGGTGTTAGACTCTGAAGCATTGTTTCATGTTACTTCACAGAAAGAAGTATTCGATAAATATGTCCCCGAAAACCTTATAAAGGTGTATCTTGGTGATGATCAACCGTGTGCTATTATTGGAAAATGTGTAGTAAAGATTAAGTCGAACGAGTCTGTTTGGGAACTGAAGGATGTCAGGCATATTCCCGACCTAAGAAAGAACTTAATCTCAGTAGGGGAAATTGGCTACGATCTTTCATGGTGATAATTGGAAGATTTCAAAGGGTGCAATGACGGTTGCTCGAGGCAAGAAGAGTGACACTCTTTACATGACAACAAGAACACGTTATTCGATCGCAATTGCAGTAAGCAATGAAACACCAAATTTTGTGGCACCAGAGACTAGGCCACATGAGTGAGAAAGGGATATAGATTATGCACTCAAAGGGAAAACTTCCAAGTCTACAGTCTGTAGAGATAGACATGTGCGAAGATTGCATACTTGGAAAGCAAAAGAGAGTCAACTTTCAGACAAGTGGCAGAACCCTAAAGAAGGAAAGGCTAGAGCTTATCCACTCTGATGTTTGGGGACCAACAACAGTCTCATCCATTGGTGGGAAACATTACTTTGTGACTTTCATTGATAATCACTCTTGGAAGGTATGGGTTTACTTTCTAAAGCATAGGTCTGAAGTTGAAAATGAAACAGATTTGACAATTAAAAAGCTCAGAATCGATAATGGTGGTGAATATGAAGACAACAGATTCAAAAATTTATGCTATGAGCACGGGATCATAATGGAAAGAACTATGCCAGGAATGCCTCAACACAATGGTGTAGTTGAGCGTATGAACCGAACGTTGACAAAAAGAGCCAGAAGTATTCGTATACAGTAAGGTCTATCGAAGCAGTTCTAGGTAGAAGTAGTCAACACAATAGCTTATTTAATTAATCGAGGTCTATATGTTCCATTGGAGCATAAAATACCAGAAGAGGTATGAAGCGAAAAAGAGGTGAAACTATCACATCTAAAAGTTTTTAGATCTGTAACATTTGTGCATATCTGTGATAAAGGCAAGAATAAGTTTGATCCCAAATCTAAGAAATGCACCTTCATCGGCTATGGTAAGGACGAGTTTGGCTACCGCATTTGGGATGACGAAAACAAGAAAGTGATCAATAGTATAGATGTGATTTTCAATGAAATAGTGATGTATAAGGACATGCATAAAACATACACCAATGACTCAAAGCAGAATGAGTCAGTATTTGTAGATACAGATGATGTCCCAGATAGTTTCGTGAATGAACCAATTGTAGCAAGTCCTCAGCCAGAGGAACTCATTGGACAGAGCAGTGCGCAACAATCCGATACACCAAAACCTCATACTCTAGCTCCTGTATTGAGTAGGTCTTCTCGACCTCATGTACCTAACATGAGATACATGAACTACATGTTGCTGACTGATGGAGAGGATCCTGAATACTATGATGAAGCTTGTCAGACTCGAGATGCCAGCAAGTGGGAGCTTCCCATGAAACTGATGTTGTGCTCAACTTCAGTTAGTTTGCTAGAGTAACAAAACTAGAAAAGTTGCTGCATTGATCGAGGAGTGAAGACAGATTGAAATCAATCTTCAAGTGGGAGATTGCTTTAAAGCTCCTTAATTTAAAGAGCAAATTAAGGAGCAAAACAATGAGCTTATTTCAAGGAGCTTAGTTCAAGGAGCAATTCAAGGAACCATTAATTTAAAGAGTAATTCAAGGAGTGAATTTTCCTATAAATAGATGTGTAATTGGAATGAATTAAACAACCAAGTGTTCATTCCAATTGAGAGAAAAACTTAGAGAGATAAGCTTTTGTGAGAGAAAATTGAGAGTAATTTTCTTGGGTGTAATTGGGTTATGAGTTGTGAGTATTGTAAACACCTTGTGTAATTTCTCCCTTTTCAATAAAAATATCTACAGTAGGTCCGGAGACGTAAGCAAGATTTGCCGAACTCCGTTATCAAATTTGTGTCTTATTTTTCTATTCTTACTTTCTTATAAATATGAATTATCAAGAATTTGCATAATTTCCCAACAATTATAAGAAGGAATGAAGTAAGAAAGAAGAATGGTCGTGAGAGAGAGGTAGTTCAGGAATAATCTAGAAGACATGTGAGATAGATGAGGTAAGAAAAATATCAAAGGACAAAATGGAACTATTGTTGGATTGAAAAAAGTGTTGTAAGAGGACAAGATTCTAACAAACAAGAATGTCAAATTCTAGAAATTCTACGTGCATCGCAATGAGACATTATTCGTATTATGGTAAGGTGTTCTCATGTTCAAACTGAGCATTCTAGGATTTTTATATGCACGGTGACATAAACATATACATGATGCAACATAAGACTCTTGAATTCAATTTGTGTTTTTTTTTTTAAGTTTTATGCGCTTCGTAACCCTAATTATCTCATGCCATGACAAAGCATTCTTGGGTTACAATTGAGGAATCAAAAATCAACACACACCACGATGCATAATAAATCATGCCGCGATCCTTATATAAAAATCTATCAAAAATCTTAATATGCATTTAAAACATATTTAACTATAATTTTAGCTTATAAATACAATTTTAATCTCTCTTAAACAAATGCCAATCAAGCCACTAGTTACCCATTATAGTTCACCATTCATATACATATACTAGGGTGTGCATATATGGGTTGTTTTTGTTTTAGACTAAAATTGAAATCTAATCGTTATCTATATATTATTAATATAATTTAAATAAAGTAAATATTTTAAATATTTTTATAAATTACTACATATGTTATAGGCATAAAACGTAATTAATTATTATTTTTATCGTTCCTATTGACAAAAATATTTTTCTCTCTAAAAAAAATATAAATTTAACTTTTTATTTATTTTATATTTTTATTTTAATTACTGCGTTATTATATATTCATAATTATGATTTTAATTCTAAACTTTTTACATATCTAAATGAATTTTATGATATTAAAACCCAATTTATTAATTAATTAACTATAAATAAAAAAGTTATTTGTAACTTAAATAGTGTGAAACTAACTCTTTTTATAAGCTACAAATTTTTAAGTACAAATTATTAGCAATTGTCTCCCTCTAAAGTGAGATTAACATGAAAAAAAAAACTGGCATATGATTAGTGGATGCAAGCTGGGAAGTTTTTATTGACCCAAAAAAATTATTATGATATTTTTAGTTTCAGTGGATGTGATTGAAATTTATCAAAAATATTTTTATCACTACTTATAATTATATTATATAATTTAATTAATTCACTTTGTTCTTATATTTAATTTAAAAAATTAATATTTACACAATAAAATATATTAATATTGAAACAATTAAATATTTTATTTTAAAAAATTATTATTCTAACAATAAGTTTATTTATTATAAGTTATAATATTATTATAATTCAAATTTGCAACATTTGGGCATTAGTACACGTGTAACAAGCCGTTTGCAAGTTCTAAGACACTCGTGACCAAAGCTCCACATCTGTTTTTAGTACAGACAGTTATAAATTTTTTACATTAAATCATAGTATTATTGGAAAAGGAAAAAGTGTCCTGTAAGTTTAATTGTGTAGATTTTAAGAGTTGTTTAATTTTTTGTTTAACAAAAATATTTTTTAATTTATTTATGCAACAGAGGGGAAATATAAGAGTAATTTTAATTTTTATTTAAATATAATTAAATAATATATATGATATATATATATATATGATATATATATATATATATATGATATATATATATATATATATGATATATATATATATATATGATATATATATATATATATGATATATATATATATATATGATATATATATATATATATTTAAAAAAAACATATATTTGATAATATTATTTAAATATTTTAACAATTTTTATCCTATTTAAATAAAAAATTTATTATCTAATATATATTTTTGGATATTAAACAATAAAAACTTTATTTAAGTTTTGAAAGAAAAATATTTATTCAAAATATTTATTAATTTTTATTTAAATGTTAATTATATATATAATAATAATATATATGTTATTTTATTATATTTAATAAAAAAACTTGTTATATAATATTTGAATGGTATATTTATTATAAATTGTTTTTTAAAATATTTCATTAAACAAAAGTAGCAAACAGTATTTTTAAACACGTACGTTATGACATTTCACCGTATTGTAAAATAACATCTTAGCAAATAGGCAAAACTATTATAAAAGTCAAATTGCTATATTTTATTAATATCATTAGTATGATTTATTATTTTTATATGTTAAATTAAATATCTAAATCACATTAAAAATTATTTTATAAAAAATAATATAATTTACATACTTAATATATATTAGTAGAGATTATTTTATAATATAGTATTTAAAAATTATTTTATAAAAATAATATAATTTACATACTTAATATATATTAGTAGAGATTATTTTATAATATAGTATTTAAAAATTATTTTATAAAAAATAATATAATTTACATACTTAATATATATTAGTAGAGATTATTTTATAATATAATATTTAAAAATTATTTTACAAAAATAATATAACTTACATACTTAATATATATTAGTAGAGATTATTTTATAATATAGTATTTAAAAATTATTTTATAAAAAATAATATAATTTACATACTTAATATATATTAGTAGAGATTATTTTATAATATAGTATAAGATGATTAGGAATGGGTAATGGACAGGATAGAACATTAAAATGATAAATATGTATTTGAAATTGTCTAAAATTCGTTATAATTTAAAAATAATTTTATTTATGGATAATAGAAAGGAACGGATAATAAATAATATCTTAAATTAAATCAATTTCTTTCAAACTCATTGAAAAAGATTTAATATATAATTAATGAACAAAAAACTGAGGTAAATTAGTGGTATTGAAAATTAATATATGAATAAGAGATTTAAGGTTTGAATATCTAAAATTAAATTTTTTATTAATTTAATAAATATATAATTTAATTAAATAAATATAATATATATCGAGTCTAGATGAAGACAAATATTAGTATAACTGTAACTATAACTTCATAATCGTATAATACTCGAAATCATTTTTATCCCTGAAACTAATAGAATAAAAATTAAATCAATGGTGCATATAACTTCCGATATTTGAATCGTAGGTGAAATACCCATTCCTAAAGTTGATGGGCTAAGGCAAAAAAAAAATTATTTATCCTTAGAGAGCTATGGCGTGGCCATGATTCTATGTCTAAATAAAAGACTACATTTTTTTAGATTTTATTATAGGTCCCACCCACATGGAAGGGGAATAAAATAAAAAATGTAGTTGAGCCTCATTAATTACATTTGATTTTGATAGTTATAATTTTACTTATAAATAGACAATGTTTTTACTTTAGAGAGACACACCAAAGAAGAGAAACAAAAGTAAAGTAAAAGCTGGTCCCGTGGATGTAACCTAAATTAAAGGGTGAAACATATTAAATTTTCGATGTTATTATTTTATTTGTCGAATTTATTTTACTTTTACACGTTGTGCCCCAACTACTGGTATCAAAGCTGGTCTAGTAAAACTCTTAGTATACTATGTGGTTACAACATAGACTGATCTGCCACATCAGAAAAGATTTTATTAGGTCTAAGACGTATTTATTTGTAGAAAAAGAAACACATCGAAAAAAATGTTAAGCCAAAAGGTAGATATTGAGAAATTTAATGATAATAATAATTTCTCTTTATGACAAAAGATGACGAAAGATATTCTCATTTAACAAAAATCCATAAGACGTTACTAGGGCAAGAAAAGAAAGCAATAACCGTCATCGAGGAACAGTGGGAAGAGATAGATGAAATTACACCCACTACAATCCGTCTAAATCTCTTAAACAGTGTCTTACAAAATATTGAATAAAAAAATTGCAAGACTACAAAAAAAAACATGAGAGACTCTAGAAAATGTGCAAATGTCAAAGAGCCTTGCAAATAAATTTTATTTGTGGAATGAGCTATATTAGACGAGGAAGGAAGATAATGTGAGCATGATGCAGCACGTTAGCGATTTCAATAGCAAACTTTCTCACTTAGCAAGATTCAATGTGAGTTTCGGTGATGAAGAGAAAGTTGTGATGATGTTGGCCTCACTACCCTCATCATATAACCATTTCACAATAACTCTTACTTATGCAAAATATAAGATGGAGTTTAAAGTTGTTATAGAATCCTTGTTGTCATATGAGAAATAAAATATGGAGAGAGATTCAGAAGCACAAGCACTTATCACGAAGTCTAAAGGAATAAGACATTATAGAGAACAAAAACCCAGAGGCAAGAGTAGAGGCAAATCAAACAAATATGCTAATGTTGAATGCCGTCACTGTAAGATGAAGGGTCACATAAAGAAATTTTGTAGAGTGTTCAAGAAGGAACAAGAAACGAACAAAGACAAAGCAGTGAATAAAGATGACATCAGTGATTATAAGCAAACAAATACCATATACGAGTTCAATATCGTTTATGATGAAGATTTTGTCAATCTTACATCACACGAGACCAGGTGGGTGATTGATAGTGGTGGTACAATTCACGCTATATTTTGTAGAGAATTTTTCTCATCATACACACTTGGAAGTTTTGTTAGGTGTTGTTAGAATAGGGAATGAAGGTCTATCAAAGGTTATTGGTAGAGAAAATATTTTCTTGGAAATAGAGAATAGAACCAGACTATTTCTAAAGGATGTTAGACATATTCTAGATATGTGCTTGAATTTGATCTTTGTATACAAACTTGCAAATGAAGGATATTGTAGCTCCTTCATTTATGACAAATGGAAACTTACAAAAGGCTCCTTAGGAGTGCCTATAGGTGGGAAGCATACAACTTTGTATATAATGCAAGCGAAGCTCTCCACCGACACAGTAAATGTTATGGAGAAAGACAGTATAACTGAATTATGGCATAAGAGACTTAGTCATATGGGTGAAAAAAGTATATGAAAATTCTAGCCAGGAAGAAGATACTGTCCGAATGGATGAAGTACATTTAGAGAAATGTGTTGATTGTCTAGCATGAAAGCAAAGCAAATTTGCTTTCAAGATTTCCCCTCCTTCCAGAATGCATAATATTTTAGATATCATTCATTCAGATTTGTGTGGACCAATGTTAAAGTCACTTGATGGTGCTAAATACTTTATGACTTTCATTGATGATCATTCAAAGAAGGCATGAGTATATCTTCTGAAGATAAAAGATTAGGTGCTAGATGTCTTCAAAGAATTTTATGCCTCAGTTGAAAGATAGACTGGGAAGAAGCTGAAATGCATTCGAACAGACAATGGTGGAGAATACACAGGACCTTTTCATGCTTATTGAAAAAAGCATAGTATTCGACATCAAATGACACCTCCAAAGATACCGCAGTTGAATGGCTTAGCTGAGAGGATGAATAGAACTTTGATGGAAAGAGTTAGATGTCTATTCTCACATGCAAAGTTACCTAAAAAATTATGAGGTGAAGTCATACTCATAGTTACACATGAGTTGAATCTTTCACCCTGTACTCCTTTCAAGATGGATATTCCAGATAAAGTGTGGTCAAGAAAGGATGTTTCCTATGATCATCTATGGGTGTTTGGTTATAAATCATTTGTTTATATTCCTAAGGATGAAAGATCTAAACTTAATGACAAGACAATGTATTTTTATTGGCTATGGTTAAGATCAATTTGGCTATAGATTTTATGATTCGGTTGCAAAGAGATTGTCTGGAGCAATGATATTATATTTATTGAATATAAGACCATTGAAGATATTGTCAAAATGAAAAAAAAGGATATTCCTAATTCCAATGGTGATTCATCAGATTTGGAATTAATTCCTTCAACATTTGTGCCAAGACAAGTTGGAGATGAATATCAGGTTTATCCACCTAATGAAGATTAGGCTTTCACAGAAGTTGGTTCTGAAGACAAGGGAGATGATGATGTTCATTATCCTGCACCAATACTTATGACTTCTCTTGTTCTATTGAGAAGAAGTGATAGAATGAGACGACCATCTACCATATATCCTCTAGATGAGTATATAACTTTCACTGATAGGGGAGAAGCTGATAGTTATGAAGAAGTCATGGATGACAAATCCAAACTAAAATGGATTGAAGCCATGCAAGATGAGATGAAGTCCTTGCATGATAATAAAAAATTTGAGCTGATAAAGCTACCTAAAGGGAAGAGGGCTTTGAAAAATAAATGGGTGTTTAGGGTGAAACATGAAGAACACAGTTCCAATCCATAACACAAAACCATATTTGTTTTTAAGGGATTTAGCCAAAGAAAAGAAGTTGACTTTGATGAGAGTTTCTCACCAATTGTGAAAATGATACATACATTTGTACTCTGTTGGGCTTAGTAGCAAGTCTTGATCAAAAGGTTGAGCAAATGGATATCAAAATTGCCTTCTTACATAGTGACTTGGAAGAAGAGATATATATGGAGTAGCCAGACGGTTTCAAGCAAAAGGGGAAAATAGGATTATGTTTGCAAATTGAAGAAAAAAATCCAGAATGAACAACTTGAAAAAGCAGTTGAGTAAGCCTTTTGCCATGAAAGAATTGGGGCCAACATAGCAGATTCTTAGCATCAGTATTATTAGAGACAGAGTCACCAATAAATTATGGTTGTCATAGGAGAAGTACATTGAGAAAGTACTTCAAAGATTTCTTATGGACAATGTTAAAGCGATTAGTTATCCTCTTACTAATCACTTTAAGCTAAGTTCTAAGCAAAGCCCTTCTACAGACAAAGAGAATGAAGAGATAGAAAAGGTTTCATATACTTCAACAATTGGAAGTTTAATGTATGCCATGATTTATACATGGCCAAATATCGCTCATGAATTTGGAGTTATGAGTAGATTCCTTTCAAATCATGAAATGAAAAATTAGGCTATAGTGAAATGGATTTTCAGGTATCTTTGAGGTTCTTCCAAATTATGCCTATATGTTGGAAATGAAAAACCTGTGTTAATTGGATACACAGATGTAGATATAACTGGCGATGTGGATTCCAAAAAATCTACTTCAGGTTACCTGATTACCTTTGTAGGGAGAGTTGTGTCATGACAGTCAAAGTTACAAAAATGTGTTGCACTGTCCACTAGAGAAGCAAAGTTTATAGTAGCAACGGAAGCATGTAAAAAGTTGCTATGGATGAAAAAGTTCTTGAAATAACTTTTGTTGCATCAAGACAGTTACCAGTTATTTTATGATAGTTAGAGTGCTATCCACCTTGAAAACCTTGAAAAGAATGTCTCTTTTCATTCAAGATCAAAACATATTAATGTGATATATCACTAAATTAGAGATGTAATGGAGAAAAAGCTATTACAACTTGAGAAGATCCATACATAAGAAAATTGATCAAACATGTTGATGAAAGTTCTTCCAAGACAGAATTTTGAATATTGTCGCTTAGTTGCTGAATTAGTAGAGCCCTCCATGTACTTGGATGGAAGAGATTTGTAAGTGTCACTCACATGGAAGGGGAAGAAAATAAAAAATGTAGGTGTAACCTAATTAATTACATTTGAAGAGAATAAAAAAATTCGATGTTATCCAATTAGTTACATTTGACTTTGGTGGCTCAAATTTTATCTATAAATAGACAATGTTTTTGATTTAGATAGACACACTAAAAAATATAAAACAAAACAAAACCAAATAATCAATTTCATTTGATGAAAAATATCGTTGTGTGTGTGAGAGAGTGAAAAATAATATTTTAAAAAGATAGTTGAGATATTTTTCTAAAAAGGAAATGACAAAACTATGAGTTTAGTAAATAGTTATATGTCACTATTTTAGATTTATCTTAATTTATTGTATTATCTCTTATTTTATACCTATTAATTTTATCAACAAAAAAATATTTTTCGTAATTTGTTCCGTGAACGTAGTCTAAATAAAAGGATAAAATATGTTAAATTATCGGTGTTATTATTTTACTCTATTAAATTTATTTTATTTTTATAAACTGTTATCGCTGATATATAAAGAAATTATTTGAGCATCTTAAATTTTAAAAATTTAACCTTATTCTTCATGTATTTTACTTGAAGCCTCGCCTGTGCTAATTAACACCTAAGTTATTTCATTATTCAATTAATGAAAAACATCTCCTGGCACGTTAGCCTAGAAATTTTATTTTCAATAAAAGAAGTTCATGAAATTATAAGTTTTATATACTTTTTATTATAATTATAATTTTATAATTGAGTTTACTGAATTTTAAATATATAAATTATCATTTTGGTATCATATTAAAATATGTTTAAAAAATTAATTTTTTTTAAATTTAAATTATTAAAAGATATATAATATTATTTTTATATATAATCACATGTAATTAAAAATATGATTAATTTAGTAAAATTTAAAAATTAATTTTTTTAAGATAAATTAAAATTTATATATTTTATTAATAAAAAAATTAGAATCTCCTCTTACTCAGAATTTGTCTTCTTTCTCATTTTTCTCATCTCATTTTCTTTTTCTCTTTTTTATTTTCTCTCCTACTCACCTTTCTTTTTTCCTCTTTATTTTCTTTTAATTTTTTGTTAATAAAATACCAAAGAGAGAAGAATGAAAGATAATGAAAGATAGACCGAGAAAATGAGAAAATATTACACTTTTCATAATTTTTTATAATATATATATAATTCATTTCATTTTTTAAAATTTTGATTTAATTAATAATATTTTTAAATTATAAAACTAAATAAATTTACTTCAATAATCACATAATAACATTTAAAAAAACTCACAAAATATATGACCTAAATAGCTCCGAATACATTAGGGGTGTTTATGGTCCGGTAATTTTTTTTAATCAAATTGGACCGTTCATATTGTTCAAATCGGATTAGATCAGACCGTTTAACTAGCCAAAATGTTGTAACCGAACAGTTTGTTTCGATTTGGTTAACGGTTTTGAACAATTAATAATATATAAATACATAAGATGTTATCGAAATCTAAAAGCAAAAAAGATTAGACATGAAGAAATGAACTTCAAATATCTCATTTACACATATTTTTTAAACATATACAAAAATGCAATAGGTAAAACATATACAATCTTTAAAATTTTGATGATTATAATTTATATGTAATGCAGATTGCAATAATTTATTGGAAACAATAAATAAATGAATGTCAAATCAACTGTCTATATGTAATGCAAGTTGCAGTAATTCAGACTGTGAGTTAAGTTAATAAAAAATCAAATGACTTGAGAACTAAGTTAATAAAAAAAAGTTATAAAATGTAGCCAAATCACATTTTTATTTTCATAATTAAGTCTAATAATAACATGAATATAGAATACAAATGACCTAAGAGCTAAGTTAATAAAAAAACAAATTAACAAAAACTAACATATAAAAAAATACGAATACACAACATCTAAACAAAAACCCATACAAAATACACATGATTTGACACTCCAATACTCCATGAACAGCCCTTTTGGTAAGCTTGTTCTTATAAATATGCCTCATACCTATTTTTTCCATAGATTATTAGATGCGAGGCGAACAAAGGCAATAAGAGACGAACCAAGGCAGTACGAGGCAATGCGAGGCTAATCGAGGCAAAGCAAGGCAAGGTCGGTTGGCGCCTGGCTGATGGTGGAAGGTTGGAGGCGGAAACGGGTTATAGCTTAGGGTTTTGGGGTCGCGACGCGAGGATATTTGGAAATTGAAGCTTTGAAATAGGGGTGTCCAAATATATACGCTTAATTAGAAATTTTTTAATTATTTATTAAAACCGGTCCGATCGGTTTAAAATTTTGTATAATTGGACTGAACCGTTTAAAAATCGGTTCTTCTTTATACAAACTGAACCAGACCGTTTCCTTTATTGAACTGTTCAGTCTGATCCAATCCGATCTGATCATATTTTTTGATTTAACCTGATCGAGGTCGGTTTTTGGACACCATTAAAATACATAAACAAAATACCAAAAATACCATCACAAAATCAAGAGCCACAAATATTTTTTTCTTCTTTTCCAAATGACTAAATTCTCAACCACATTTAAACGTGCTTCCGCGTCGAACACCCGAGAAACTTCTCCTACGTTGTACCCTTTATAAGGATTTCTATGCTATCTTGGAATTTTCTACTAATTTAAAAAGTTATTAAAAGGCGATCCCTTCGACTATTACAGAGAGTAAGGGTTCTTTGATTTGGTTCAGGGTTTCTCAGCCAGGTGATGGTAAGCTTGGATCTCTGATAATCAGCTATTGATAGTTGTTAATATTGATTTTTTCCATTTTTTACGTACTTAATTTGGCACGATATTCTATTTCGGTTCATGTGCCATATTTTGTATGTGATCTAGCTATTTTTTTAAGGATGTAATAATCTATTAAAGAACTTGAGATCCAGCTGGTGACAACCAACACACCAGTTGGAAGCAGCCACTAACAACTTGGTGAGGAAGGATAGGTTGTCCAAGAACATGCATCTCCATAATTGTGTTTATTGTTAATTATTACAATTATGTTTTTATTTTGTATAAATAGGTTGCAAACATTCGTTTATTCATCATCAATAAAATCATTTCTTAAATGGTATCAGAGCTTAGGAAATAATTCCCAGAAAATTCAACTCATATAATTTTTTTTTCCTCATTCTAGTTTTTTTCCAAAATCAATTCCGATTCACAAAATAATTTCAATTTCATCCCATCATATTATCCAGAAGAATATGAGCAATATGCAATTAATTTCAAGCCAAAATACCCCTCCACATGCTCACACACGCCTTTCGTGAGCTCATCGGCGTTCCACAGGCCTCGTCGGAGTCACACGCGCCAGCTACTGAGGAAGACGACTCCAATGACATGTCGTTGGCACACCTTTGAAGCAAACGAAGCGTCGTTCACCCAGTTCATTCCTCCATCCGGTCTGGTCCGGTTCGGTCTTCATCCAGTTCAGTGCTTCACCATTGCAGCCGTTGTTCCAGCCACTCCAGACGCCGGTTCACCCACTTTCCAACCGATTCTGCGGCTGAAATTTCTGGTTCTGTAATCCTTGACTCATTTTCTATAAGATAAAGCATATTTGAGTTCATTATTTGTTTCATAAATAGTCATTATTGTCTAAAACACACTTAAACCTATCCCGTTCTTTTGATTTATTTTACTCAACAATAATGTCTATAACTACCAATACCAACCCTACTTTGCCAAAGTGGTATGATGACCCTAGCCATTCATTATATCTACACCACTCAGACCAACCAGACATGGTTCTAGTAGCTCAATCTTTAAATCAAGAAAATTATCACATTTGAAGTCATGTGATGCTCATGGTTTTAATAACCAAAAATAAAGAAGGGTTTATTGATGGCACAATCAAAAAGCCATCAATAAATTTTGAAGCAGAAATCAAACAATGGACTCGCTGCAACATTCTTGTCAAATGATGGATCCTCAACACCATATCGCCTAAAATTGCAGAAAGTGTCATGTATAATGATACTGCATATGATCTATGGGAAGAATTAAAGGAACGCTTTTCGCACACCAATAGCGTGCACCTATTCCACATTGAGCAAGAGATCTATGATTGCATACAAGAAGGTGTAAGCATTGAAGAATACTATACCAAATTAAAAAGCTTATGAGATAGTCAGGATGCACTATGACCTCTTCCACATTATGGAGGAAATTCCAGAAGGGAACTACAAGAATATCAACAAAAACAGCGAACCATAAAGTTTCTCATGTGGCTTAACACGGTTTACACACCAGCACGTGGACAAATCTTGCTCATGGAACCTTTACCTACAGTAAATAAGGTATATCCACTCATTGTTCAAGATGAAAAGCAGAGAGTTGTCTCCACGCAAACCATAGGAAGGATGTCAGAAGATGCCGCACTTGTTGCCAGAGATAGTCATCCACAATATCCTCACAAAAATTACCCACCAAGGAACCCACATCTCAAGTGCAATCGATGCAATAATATAGGCCATAATTCTGAGAATTGCCGGAGTCAGCTCAAATGTGATTTTTGTGGTCTCAATGGACATAATTTTGAAAACTGTTGAAAGTGTCTCAAATGTAATTTCTATGGTTTGAATGGACATAACATCAACATGTGTCGGAAGAAAGGAGGAATTCAAGATAAGAGAAATACAAGTTATGGCTTCCCCTCCAAAGCTCATCATACTGACTTTCAGGAAAGCTGCTCCGGCACAAAGACACCATCCCATAACCTTACATCTACCCAATATCAAGAGCTCCTCACACTTCTCAATCAATCCAAATCAGGTTGCATGGAAATTCAAGTGACTACATCTTTAGGTAACACATTATGTGCAACTGTTTTCCATTCAAAAACTCGTTGGATTTTTTATACAGGGGCAATCACATGGTCTGTTCCCAAAACCTTATGAGCTCCAGCATTTCAGTCACTAATTGACATGTGCATTTACCTGATCATTCTTTTGCCCGTGCCACACATATTGGCACTTTACATTTCTCAAATAATTTCATACTCCATAATGTCTTGTGTGTTCCCTCCTTCAAATTAAACTTAGTTTCAGTAGCCAAACTTACTCAAACTACATTTTGCCATGTCACCTTCACTAATAGTATGTGCTTTGTTCAGGACAAATGCTCAGGGAAGACGATTGGGATAGGAACTGAGAAAGCAAGACTCTACTACCAGACTATTTCTGAAAAGGCTGGATGTTTCTCCGTTTCAAATACTACTTCCATCAACTCTCATCTATGGCATCAACGACTTGGTCATTTATCTAATAATAGTTTGCGTATAATTTCTCTTTCCATCAACACACCTTTTTGTTCCATTAGTGATTGTTCTATTTGTCCATTAGCTAACCAAACACGTAATCCATTTCCTCTAAGTTCCATCAATACAAAAGCACCTTTTGAAATGATTCATGTTGATATTTGGGGTGGCTATCACTTTCCATCATTTAATGGAGCACGTTATTTCCTCACTATTATTGATGACTATTCAAGATGCACATGGGTCTATCTCTTACATGTTAAATCTGATACACGCACATTTCTTACCACTTTCATTAATCTTGTTGAAACACAATTTTCATCCAGAGTTAAAATCATTCGTAGCGACAATGGACCAGAATATTCTATGACCCAGTTGTTTTCTACTAAAGGAATCCTTCATCAAACTAGTTGTGTCTCTATCTCTCAACAAAATGGTATTGTTGAACACAAACATCGTCATCTTCTCAATGTTGCTCGTTCTTTTCTCTTCCAAGCCAATCTCCCTAAACAATTCTGGGGAGATGCCATTCTTATAGCCACATACCCCATAAATCGTACTCCAACACTTGTTCTTAAGGGTAAAACACTGTTTGAAGTCCTTTTCACAAAATTCCTAGGTATGAACATCTTCATGTTTTTGGTTCTCTTTGTTTTGTGTCTGCACATCATGATCGATTCACCAAGTTTGATCCTAGATCACATAGATACATATTCATTGGGTATCCATATGGGATAAAATGTTATCGTGTCTACAATCTGGAAACAAGCAAGACTTTAGTGTCTCATGATGTTATCTTTCATGAATATGTATTTCCTTATCTCACTTCTGCTGTCAACACTCCAACTCTATTCACTCTATCAAAAAATACTATTTATGATGATATACCTAACATTCGTTAATCAACCAATCCAAATACATCACTTCATCATACACCATCTATCCTTCCAACAAACGACTCATACATTCTTCATCCTCAAAATTCATCTCCAGAAACATCATCATCAACTTCTCCACCACACATAAATCCTCCAACACCAATCACACTTAGGCTTCATCGATCCACCAATGTTCCTAGCTACCTTCAAAAATATCATGTAGAAGCTTCCTTGCCTTCTCGGTCCTTCCCTTTGTCTTACTCAGCATCGTCCAAAGATAAAGGTACTTCTCATTCTTTATCTCATGTACTTACCTATGACCAACTATCACCTACACATCATGCCTTTGCAACTTCTATTTCCATTCTCAAGGAATCAACCACATTTGCTGAAGCTTTCAACGATCCAAAATGGCAGCTTGCCATGAAACAAGAACTGGATGCTCTTGAAACTAATGGCACTTGGACACTTCAACAGCTTACTCCAAACAAGAAACCAGTTGGTTATAAATGGGTCTACAAAATCAAGTATAATCCTGATGGCTCTGTGGAACGATACAAGGCTCAATTAGTAGCCAAAGGATACAGTCAGATTGAAGGTTTTGACTACCAAGAAACTTTTGCACCAGTAGCCAAACTTGTCACTGTTTGACTTCTTCTTACCGTTGCTACTATTCAAAATTGGCATCTTCGACAACTCGATGTCAACAATGCTTTTCTCTATGGTGATCTTCATGAAGATGTCTACATGTCCCTTCCACCTAGATTTAGATGAAAGGGGGAAACACGAGTATGTAAGCTACACAAATCTTTGTATGAACTCAAACAAGCCTCACGACAATGGTTCATCAAGCTATCAACAACACTTAAGCTAGCTGATTTTAACCAATCCAAGTATGATCATTCACTATTCGTCCGAACCCGTGGTAATTCCTTCTATACTCTTCTTGTCTATGTAGATGATATAATCATAACAGGAAACAATGTACAAGACATTGAAGAAACTAAGAATCATCTCATGAGACAATTCAAGCTTAAAGATCTCGGTGAATTAAAGATTTTTTTGGGCATAGAAGTTTCACGTTCCAGGAAGGGAATTGTTCTGTCACAACGCAAGTACGCACTTGAAATATTGAAAGACATGGGTTATCTTGGTGCCAAATCTGCCAATTCACCTATGGAACAAAATTTATCCCTCAAAGAAGGTCAAGGGAATTCATCAGTAATCCCACATCCTATCGAAGACTTGTTGGGAGATTAATATACTTAACCATCACAAGGCCCGACTTAGTGTATGCCGTGCACATTCTCAGTCAATATATGGATAAACCACGTCAACCACATTTGGAAGTAGCTCAACGAGTGCTATGATATGTCAAGAACACACCAGGGTAAGGTCTCTTTTTCTCAGCAACTAGTTCATTATAACTAAATGCTTTCTGTGACGTAGATTGGGCAAAATGACAAATACACGACGATCAACCATATGATATTGTATGTTTCTTGAAAACTCACTAATTTCTTGGAAGACTAAGAAACAAAATACGGTCTCACGATCAAGTGTAGAAGCAGAATACCGCTCTATGGCAGCAACATGTTGTGAAGTAACCTGGTTACGATACATTTTGGATTATTTGGGTATCAAACACTCCCAACCAACCAAGTTATATTGTGACAATCAAGAAGCCCTTCACATTGTATCAAATCCAGTGTTTCATGAGCTAACCAAACACATAGAGATCGATTGCCATCTAGTAAGAGAAAAGATTCAAGCTGGAATGATCAAAACTTATCATATCTCTACATTAGAGCAACCAACAGATATATTTACCAAATCTTTGAGTTTTCCACCGTTTTCAAGCTTACTTAACAAGTTAGGAATAATTAACATATATTCCAACTTGAGGAATAATGTTAAAGAACTTGAGATCCAGCTGGTGACAACCAACACACCAATTGGAAGCAGCCACCAACAGCTTGGTGGGGAAGGATAGACTGTCCAAGAATATGTCTCTCCATAATTATGTTTATTTTTTATTATTACAATTTTGCTTTTCTTTTATATAAATAAGTTATAAACATTCGTTTATTCATCATCAATAAAACTATTTCTTACGTAATCGAGTCAACTGATGCCAAATATGCTTTTAAGATATAATTATTTTCCCCTTTTGATTACATGTACTTAGGCGTTCGTAACCATTTGTTTTTGTGTTTTGTCCCTTTTAACGTGAATTTCCTATGTCAAGATTCAAGGGTGTGCATTAGTTTTGCAATTTAGGATTATTACGATCAATCTGGTTGAACAATGCCTCAGTAATTGATCTGTCGGAAATTATCATTTTAATTCATATATTTCTGATGAATTATATATGAAGGCATAATATGTACATGGGAAATTAGATAAAGGAACACCTTGAAACTTTAATACAAGAATAATTATATTTATTTTAAAAATAATATTTAAATTTTATATTTTTTTTGTACACTTTAGATTTATTGTTACGAAAAATTGATTTTATAAATACAATTGATTTTTTTTATTTTTTATTTAATTTTTTCTGTTATGTTTTATTCAATTTAAAATAATCTCTATAAGAAAAAATCAAAAAAATAACTTTGATATTTTTCGATCACTTTTTAATAATGGTAGAATTAAATTATTTTAAAAAATAAATAAAATTAAACTGTTTTAAAAAATTAACATAAAACGTAAATATTATTTTTATAATAAGAATTATATCTCGGTAGTATTTATCTCATAAAAATTAACATCTCAATTGTTGCAAAATTAACATTGAATGTGTCTAATCTCAGAGTTTAACTTAAACTACTCCCAATCGGGTACATTTGATGGGAAATTTTTGAGCTAGCATTTATGTTTTATAGTTGTTTTGTTATTAGGTTTTTAATTCCCTACTGACGGAGCTTGGTGTTTCTGTTTGTTGTTTCCAGATGTCTTGCTCTAGGAGGTCAAGGTGAGTCATTGACCGTGGAACTTTTATCCATCGGCGTTTATTCTTTGAAAAACAATTAAGAACACCATTGTCCTATTCAATACTACTTATTTGTTATAAATGTTTAATTATAATCCATTACAAATAAAGTTTTATATAAATTAATTATTTCGAAAGTTTTTAATTTATTTCTATCACAAAGTGATGCATTTTTTTATACATATAAAAAATTAAGTTAAAAAAGACCACATATTTTTTTTTTTAATTTTAAATTTAATGATTGATTGTATTTTAATGAATTCTAAAAAGCTATAGGTAGGTCTCATTTTTTTTTGCTTTTATTTACACAATTGCTTCTGTGTTTCAGATATTCTCACTCTCCATCCTCATACAAGCGATACAGTAGGTCTGTGTCGAGGTCCATGTCTAGGTCGAGAAGCAGGTCAAGGTAACATCATGGAATGATTGACATCTGTTTTTATGGTTCAATCTTGTTTAGCTTCTTTTTTTTTTGGGGTGGCAATAATATTTCACGTGCCTTCTTGATTCATTTTTGGTTTGACAAGAGCCTATCGAGGGATGTGTAGAATCCTGGAAATAACCTGTATGTTACAGGGTTATCTCCTCGAATTACAAAGAAAGAGCTTGAGAGGCACTTTGCAACTGAGGGAAATGTACGGCTATAGCTTAATTTTTTTTCTTTTTAATTTCCTGGGTTTGTAATACTTGTGATTTGGTTTGAGGTGTTATTTTATTGGTTCTTTGTTCCATGGGATTATATGTACATATATAGTCCTTCCTCCTCCTCTCTTCCCTTCTCCTTCCTTCCTTCCTCCCTCTCTTCTCTCCTGTCCTCTCTCCTTTGAGTTCATTTTCTTTGTTTTAATCTGACCCCTCTTTTTTGATATGTTCCTAGGTACTGGAGGTTCATCTTGTGGTTGATCCATGGACAAGGGAATCACGTGGATTTGGGTTTGTCACAATGTCCACTTTGGAGGACGCTGATCGATGCATTAAGTATTTGGATCGTTCTGTACTGGAAGGGCGAGTGATGACAGTGGAGAAGGTAATTGCTCTCCATCTTTTAACGTGTTTTTGGTTGTTATTTGCTCACTGTAATTTTTTGTTGGTCACTCAGCTGCTTTCAACATTGTAGAACTCTAGACCATTTTTTGTTTGGTAGTAAAATTCTCAACATTTGCTATTAGTTGAATTTGAAAATTGTTTTCTTCTTCCACTTGAAGTGATTGTGGCAGCAGGTTAGTTGTGTGCAGCAGGCCCTCACCAATCTCCAAACAACTATACAATGAAATCAACAAGTGTCAGATCACTGGGGTTGTATGCCCTGCATTTCCCTTTTCTTCCAGCAATTACATAAATTGTCATTTTACTTTAATTTATTGCTCTGCTGTTCAACACTATAAATTTTAGTTCTTTTTGTATAGTTCTTTTGAGTGGTATGGTACCACCAAGGTCTCTTATTTCATGATTATTTATGACAGGCTCGAAGAAGAAGAGGCCGTACTCCAACTCCAGGAAAGTATCTAGGATTAAGAACAGTACGTGGTAAGTTAGTTTTGTCTTGTTATTTCATGACTTGTGTTTTGTTTGTTGGCTTATGCTTCTTTTTATAGTTCGTCAGCGATCTCCAAGCTACTCTCCTTATAGGAGGAGCTATAGTAGGTCACCTCGATCATCAGATCGTAGCAGGAGCAGATCATACTCTCCCTACTGCAGCCATAGGAGGTCATACTCGCCCAACTACAGCCATCGGAGGTCATATTCTTCCTATTACCGTCAACGACGTAGATCCTACTCTCCATCTCATTCCCCATACAGCAGGTCACCAGTGAGCAGGCGTGATAAGTCGTACTCTTCATATTACTACAGGGACTATACGCCTGATTATTGCTATTACTATGAAAGAAGGCATAGATCTCGATATCGATCTGTATCTCGTAGTATTTCTCCACGAGGGAGGAGCTTGAAGAGAAGCACGAGGAGGAGCTATTCGCCCAGCGTCTCTCCCAGGTACATAAGTTCCATGAGAAGCTACTCACGCAGTGTCTCACCCAGGTACATAAGTTCCAGGAGAAGCTACTCATGCAGTATCTCTCCCGCGCAAAGGAGTGCAAGGAGGGGTTACTCCCGATCCCCAAGTCCAAAGAGCTCAAAGTCTCACAGGAGTTCATCTAGGCGGTATCAGTCTCGGGATAGTTACTCTAGTAGCTACTCTAGGAGGAGTCCAAGTCAGAGTCACGGCCAGAGCCGGAGTGTGAGTGCTAGTTCCAGATCGGTTTCAAGGTCCGTTGGTCCCATTTCTACTCGTCGTTCTGCATGATTGGGAAATACTGCACACTGTTAACCTAGTTATACTTCACGTTCACCAAGATATGCGAGAAGTTTTTTTTGCATTTGCTTCCTATGTGGTGGGACCACTTGTTAGCTCCCTTATATGCCCTTTCATGGGAATGGGATATAATTGGCAACTATGGTTTTAGTAGATAAATAATATGCTTTTCTATCGAGGAACATGTCACGTAATCTTTGGCTTTCTATTTAAGTAGTGTTAAGTAGAGGGATAAAGTATACTTTGTTTATAGGAAATGAGATGAGTGCAACTACTTATTTTCTAGAAAACACAAGTATTTGTACTGGTAGGTAGAAGATGCATTTACTCGGAGAACCAATGTTTATATATGATTTGTTGATTGTGATTGCAATCACAGTGAAATACCGAATTCAATCATATAACCGCCATTCACCGTGACTCAGGAAATAAATTTATGTTGGCTTTTGAAATGCCAATGGTAAAATTATGGCAGTATATGCAATTCTATTTATTTCATAAAATATAAAAAATTATTGAAACTGAGTCGACTCAATTAATTTTTTATTTATATAAATAATTTATTAACGATAATTTTATTTAATAATATATTTAAGTATAATTAAGTGAAGACTGATAAATAATTCAAATATATTTTTTTTTGCTGTGAGAATAATAAAATTTAAGGAATTGATATTTTTACAGTAATAACAGCATTTCTGACAGTCGGGTTTATTGGGAGTAGTAATAAATTCATTTCCTAAATTAGCCAGGAATTATAGATTACTGTGACATTAACTGAAAGGTAATACATCTATGGGACGTGTCAAATCATTAATGGCAGTGTGCTTTCTCATCGGCTGATAGCAATTTATTTACGGAATTTGTGTTACTAAACAAAAACCGATCACAATTTTTTTATTTTAAAACAAAAAAAATAAATAAATGAAATTCCCACATCTTATATTTGTTTAGAATCCGGAAAAGTCAACTTTTACTCGTAAAATGACGATGGTTAATAATAAATGAAAATTAGAAGACCGAATACTAACACAATAACATGAACACCCTTAAGAATATAGAGAAACATGAACTAGTTTATTTGTTTTTTGCTTGTTCTATTGATTACTTTAACAACCCAAAATAAAATACAACTGCTTTCATATTGTAGGTGATACATTCACAGCCTATTATTTTGATCCCATTCCTTCAACTTTCTTTAGAGACAAATTCCCCAATTTCAGACCATAATGTAAAAGCTTATTCATGAAAAGGATAAAGAACGAAGTAGCATTATAAACCATGCAAATACGGAAACCGAATTATCTTGTTTCTTAAGACGATACCTAATTATGCCTTTCATTGATGCACGTTATTTGTGTCCCATTGGTGTTATTTTTGTTTTTCCACTTCAAGGTGAAGCTTGCAAAAGAAACAGCAGGGTATAGAATGGCGTTATGGTACATGGCATTCCTCAATGTTCCAGATTTCCTTAGCATATTGGGAGATCGTCCGGTCACTGCTAAACTTGCCAGATCCAGCTGTGCTGAGTATGGACATCTTTAGCCATCTTCTCTTATCCCTGCAGACATTGCTCCAGTGGTCATTACTCAAAACTAAAACTTGCCAATGGAGAGGTCAACATACAGCAAAATTTTCTAAATTTCATTAGCAGTGTTTAACACTACATGTGCCAGTGAACATGCTAATACTGTTTTATTTGTCCACAGAGCAAAAACGTTTCAGTATTGTTGATTAACGAATTTAAAGACATTCCAAAGTCAGGAGTACTACTGTCTTACTTGTAAGCTTCATCTACTCTTGCTTGAGCATCCATGTAGCCTGGGAAGTCATGACCCACAAGAAAATAGTCACCACGACCATAACCAGAGTTTCCCTCAAGAGTCTCAAGAAGCGGGTTGTAGTCATAGCTTCCAAATACACCACTCCTAATAAATTGCTTGGCCTCTTCGAACCGTGGATCTGGTTTGAACTGAGTAATTTGCAAGAAGTGAAAATTTAAGATATAAACAAGTCGATGCTTACAAGTACAAGATAAATAATGCTTTAATTGAGTAGAAATGAAAAGAAAACTAGAAGTCCATTGTAAATACCCTTTAATCAAATTAAAGGTCCAGCTAGTTCAATAACTACTCTTAAACACCGATCATTTGACAGAGCCTTCAGGAAAAGTTTATAACTTATGGCATTGGTACCTTGATTTTACGGGCTGCTTTAAGAGTTAAGTTACCAAGAATTCTGTCTATGAGGTCCATAGAATTAAGGCCCTTTCTAGCACTTGCACCCAACTATGTTATTTACAATTATAAAGAGGTCAAAATCTCATACCAGTCCATTCTCTCTTTCCTTGCGCAGTCTAGGGACTTCATCAGCTGTAGCACCAAAGAGGAAGAAGTTTTCCTCTCCGATTTCCTCTCTGATTTCTACATTAGCCCCATCAAGTGTTCCTATAATAAGACAGCCGTTGAGAGCAAATTTCATGTTGCTAGTGCCACTTGCCTCCATTCCTGCAGTGCTAATGTGCTGAGATAGCTCACTTCCTGGAATAAGTACCTCTGCAACAGATACGTTGTAATTTGGAATGAATACCACCTGAAAGGTATTTCCAATTATTACAAAATACAGGGTTTACTTTAAAAGAATCACGGATGGCTTGAACTGAGGTACATAAGACTGTAATAAAGTTGCAGAAATTAAAAATGACTGCATGAAGGGGCACATTAAAAAGTGCAAGAAGATCAACGGCCTCATTAAGTCATCAAAAAATGGTATTTGATTATGGGAAAAACAGATGGTACTATTCAGCACGTAAAAAGGGTGCTTATACTTTTGAATGGGTGAGGAGTATAAATGACTTATATGACTAAAACACTTCTTTTGGTAGTATATAATTGCAAGGTTTAGTGGTAATATGTTTTTGTTTGAAATTTAGGAGTAATATGAACTTTAGCTTTTTTGGGGAAAGTTGCTGGAAAACATTTCTTTCTTTTTTTTCCCCATAGTTATAGAATAGGAAATCTTTACACACGGGGACAAAAGAAAACATTAACCATGGTAGGCCTCACCTTGTCAAGCCCGGCCCACACACAAAGGGAAAGTACTAGAGGCTAGAGCAATACATAAAAGAGCATTGGCTCACCGATATCTTTAAGCTTAGATTTTTACATAAAGGACAAAGAGCAACATCATGGGTGTATTTGCTGATGAAACATCATACCAATTCTTCAACAACTACCAATAACCAATAACCAATTAAATGATAACTGGAATAACAATAAAAACAAATAAATTGTGGGTTCGTGACAAACGACCATAAAAGATCATTATCAGACAGATAATTCACAGTTTTGTTTTAATTAACTGTATTGACATTGTAATTCTATGAACAGGTGGACAAAATCATTCAACTTAATTTCTCCATTAAAAATTTTGTTTGTTAAAAGATAAATGTTATCCCTGGTTAACTAGACAATAAATTAAGAGTGGTCCTTATCGTGAGGACAAGGCAACTTCAATGGTCCAGAATTTTATTGCTGATGTAGTTCCCGTTCATGCATGCAGATGAAATATCAAAATCACAAAAAAGCTAGAGTTCAAGACCAAGAGTACCTTCAGGTGGCTATTGACCTCAGGGTCATTGTTGACCACATCACCAACATCATTTACCAG
This sequence comes from Hippophae rhamnoides, assembly GCA_033030585.1. Lineage (NCBI taxonomy): Eukaryota > Viridiplantae > Streptophyta > Magnoliopsida > Rosales > Elaeagnaceae > Hippophae > Hippophae rhamnoides. Next base: position 15,967,209 of record CM065437.1, on the reverse strand, counting down.
CTTGACGATTCTTTTAGCATTAGTGTAAGTTGCAAATGCTTTTCCTCCTATCATGATTGTGCGTGGAGTTGTTTTCTTCCGTTCTTCAGAGCTCATCTCCTGTTGTAATTCAATACTTCAATTTCAAGCAGGTTGTCATACATAGTTCATGCAAAACAACCCTCAAAAGTGTATAGTTCCTCTTAGGAAGTCGCTTGCACAGTATTATTTGAACTAATGCTAGAACAAAAATGGTCTAATCACTAGAAAAGTACATCTGTCCCAATATATTCCCTGGTATGCTGATAACCAATAGCAATCACTTTGAAAGTTCATGCAGGTTTCAATAATATCACAGCAATGAAAAATAGAGCCGGAGGAATTCAGGCATAAACATGTGGATAACAAGAAGCTATTTAGGAAATTAAAAAAATATATATATATATTGGCTCATTTTTTCTTAAGATTTCATCCATGAACAAGTTTGATCTAAGATATAATACCCAAACTTATAAACTTAGCATAGTGTGATGTCTTCTTTACCTTTAACTTCTTATACATATAAATTGCTCCGAGAATATTTAGCAACTGTCTCTTGTATTCATGGATGCGCTTCACTTGTATGTCAAACAAGCTACTTGGGTCAATTGTCACCCCTGCCACACGTTCTATGTACTGTGCCAAACGCTGCTTATTTGCCATTTTGGCAGATGCCCATTCAGCGTGTAAGTCTTCATTGTCGGCAAACTGTTGAAGAGACCATCATTGGTACAACCATAAAACAATTAGAAGGGGTGACTGCAAAAGGAAGAAACGGTTAATTTATCTCTAATAGTACCTCACGCAGACCTACTAATAAGTCAAGGTCGGTAACCCATTGGTCAGTTTTCAACCACTTGGTAATTATATTACTGAGCTCAGGACTGCAAAACTTGAGCCAGCGGCGAGGAGTAATTCCATTGGTTTTATTTTGGAACTTTATTGGCCATATAGAAACATAATCTGTAAATAACTCAGACTTTAATATGTCGCTGTGCAATTGGGCAACACCATTAACCTAAAAATAAATCGCATTTAAGTTAATAGAAGTTAAACAAGCAAATAAACTATATAGAGATCTAATTTGTAAATAACTCATAGTTTAGTATGTGAGAAAAATCTCCAGTCGATGATCATATGACATAAGATTACCCCACATCCTCTCCCCTGCTTAGAAGTGTATAAATCTCTCATATAAATAATTTAGAAAACATGGTAATAACGTTCAAGGTAGCCGTATTTAGTAACATTTTAGGTGTTTGTTTAATGAATGAATAGCTTACCGTATGCGAAGAAACTACACATAAGTTAGCCATCCGCACTACAGGCTTTTGGGGATTATTATCCAAGACGCAAATGCTGGTAACTTTACTCTCGAGATCAGGTCGGGTGGCACGTACCATTGCTATGAACTGCAAGATGTAGAGTTCTGCACTCAGAACAATATACATAATATAAAGATTAAGAAAAATGTAATAAAAACACACCCTTCTGTCAATTTCTCCTATAATCTCCATATGGCGAGGAAGAAGCTTCCACATAACAGATTGTGACCACTTCTCAAGTGCTTCAGGAAGGACTGTGTGATTAGTATAAGCAACGGTCCTGTTCAATATTTAAAATATGGTATGCTTTAATTTTTGATACAAACCATCTTAATCGTAGGAGTCGGAGAAAAATTGAAGATGTGCTACAATAGCCTCATTGAGAACTTCATTAACTTATAATTCCTAATCCAATAATTGACCTTAGTGAATAACATGTATCAAGAATGAAGATGTTGACCTTGTTGTCACATCCCACGCTTCATCCCACCCAATTCCTTCGTCATCCATTAGTAGTCGCATTAGCTCCGGTATTGCAAGCGTAGGATGAGTATCATTCAGTTGTACAGCAACCTTGCTGGGAAACTCGGACCATTCAAATGATCCCTTTCCATTTTTCCTCTCCTTAAATCTACAAATAATGTCCTGTAGCATGGTTTTAAGATTAAAAAATCAGTAACTCAAACTTCAGTAGCATGAAAAAGTGGCAACTGTCCATTAGAAATGAGCTGCATGTGCATAAGTAAAAGCAAGTCAACCAACCTGAAGTGATGCACTACAGAGGAAGAATTGTTGCTTCAGCCGCAGAAGTTTTCCACTTTCTGTAGCATCTCCAGGATACAAAACAGCACAAATCTGCAAATGCACAGTTAGATTGGAAAGTGACTGATGCAAAATAATGATTTATGCATGCATATACATGGTGAACAAGAAATACTATTAGAACTATAAATGTGCACATATTTCCTGTGAAAAATAACGCATTAGGCAAATGGATAGATGCATTACAACAGCCTTCATTACTGATCTTCTAAATAATCATCTGAATCAAAGAACAAATGCTCCATAACTACTTCCCATGAAAAATCAACAATAAACCTGTGCAGCTCGAGAGTGAAGTTGCGCAGCAGATTCATACTGTCCATCATTAAACTCAAAAAGGTTGAAATCCTCAGCAGATGCTCTTGCTTCCCAGAGACGAAGACTAATTGTGTTCTTGGTTTTATATCCTGGAATGGGCACGTCATAAGCCAGAGCTTGTAAAGTCTCTCCCCCAATCCATTTTCGGCTACAATTGCAATACAAAACAGCTAATAAATAAGTATAAAAGTTTGGAGAAAGTAATAATTTTGTAAATGTGAGACAAGTAATCTCTCTTTGAGAATTATTAAAACTAGTGATGATTTTATATAGCCTAAGATAACAAACATCATATTATGTTAATATGTAAACAATTAGAAAACTTCCAACATTCCTAAAAGAGCAATTACTCATGTAAATAGATATTTCTTATTCAGTACTTACGATCCATCAGGTTGGACCTCCACTTGACCAAAGAATCTGATGGGAAATACAACATCGTGCCTGACAACCTCCCAAGGACTAAATTTCTGCGTAATTACCAGTAGATATGAATTATCGGCAAAACACAGCAAAATGCACAAAAGGAGCTGGGATTGAAATTATAACCTCCAGCCAGTCCTCAGCAGTCTCTTCTTGCCCTTCCCTAGTAATTCGTTGCTTGAAAAGCCCATATCTGTATCTCAAACCATAGCCCCAAGCAGGCAGATTCAATGTTGCCATAGAATCTAGAAAGCATGAAGCAAGCCTTCCCAGACCACCGTTTCCTAGTGCTGCATCTTTCTCCTACAGAAGAATCATTAATAGTTTCCGGGCAGTCATTGCTCTATTACTTGAAATAAATTAAAATTTTCTGATGGTCTAAACAAAATAAACAAGAATTTAGCAGAAAGTACTCAACTTTGACTTTTCTCCCAAAAATAGGTCTTTAGGCTTAAAATAGTAGAACTACATAGTTGTAAAAGCATTTAGCCAGTAACTAGTAGCAATACATCAATTAACAGCTCATAAATGGAAACAAATTTAATTATACCAGGTATTACGAACTCAATATCTAGACAAAAAGAGAGAAAACAAATTCATGAACCCTATCTTCCAGTATTAATATGTGAGAATGTGAAAAAAAAAATCAAACAATAAATTTATGTGAGTGTTCATCTGAGCATAAGTTATCCACAAATTAAAAAGCAAATAGAAAATCTGAAACTAGAAATACCTGCTCGACAATTTCCTCAAGCTCATGTCCCAACTTATTCAAAGCATCAGCATACGCATTCTGTATTCCAAGGTTTCCTATCGCATTTGTTAAAGCTCGTCCCTGAAGATACTCCATTGACAAGTAGTACGTTTGCTTTGGATCCACCTTATGAAAATGAAGGTAAGTCTCATTCCATTGCTGCAAAAATCAAACGAATCACAACAAAAAATAGCAACATCGTCATTCCAGCTAATTAGTGGCAAGAAATCGGAAATAAATTACAGATAAAGGCTGATAAATTAAGCAGATGTCGCAATTACTTTAATGAGACGGTCGCGAACGCTCTCAGCAGTGGCAAAGTAAGCTTGCTCGGCTTGGAACTTGACGAATGAGAAATGAGGGCTATATTGCGCGTGGTAATTAATGTTCGACGCAATTCCCGCTGGTTCATCCGCCAACGGCTGCGCAATTTCCGGAACACCGGAAGAAATTCCACTACTACCGTAGGATTTCACAGTGTCCGCCATTTTTGTTCGCGTTTTTCTCAATAATCTGCACATCAAAAACAAAAACAAAGTGAAATTCCAAATCCGTCCAAACTTAACGAAATCAGTATCGATACATCAGAATGAAAAGAAAGATGTTACAGCTAAAAGATTGCAATTGCAATAATCATCAGCAGAAACGAAACGAAAACAAAATAGGAAAATGATTGAAGCAAGGAAATTTGGTGTGAATTCACCAAAATGAAGAATGAAAAATATTAATTACAATTATGAATAGCAGTGATCGACTACGAACTATAGCATAAAGAAAGTGTTTGATAGAAAAGATGGAGGAGATCTTTTACGTAATGGTACAAAAGAGAGAGAATATGCGAGTGGTACTGAAAATTCAGTAAGAAAAAAGACAAATAGGCATGAGAGGAAGAAATATATTTGGGAGTGAGTGCGAAAATATCAGAAAGATTGAAAGGAAATAAAGGAGGAGGAAGGATGATAATGATGAGAAAAGGATGAGGAAGGATGATAATGGAGCCAAACGGTGTTGTCTGAGAGTGAGTGGCTTACGTTTTACGGTTTTGATTTTTTGGGATCAGATTTTCATTTGCTTGATAAAAAGCTTGTGATAGTCAGGTTTTTACATTTTATAGTAAATGATTTGATACTTACTTTATCAATTTATATCTACAACTTTAATAATGATACATCATTAATCAATAGATATAATATTACAAAATAAAATAAAAACATTTAATTATATAACATAACCTTCTATAAAAATATAATTTTATTTTTTATATATATTTTAAGCATATTTAAAAAGCCGACATAAAAAAATTAAAAATAAAAATAATTAAATAAATAAATAATATAAAATAAGAGTATATAACATATCTAATACCTTGAAAAACTAACAATAGAAATAATAATCATGACACTTAAAGCACATGCATCTCAATTCAAAAATAATATATTAGTTTTAGTATTAAGTATTATTTTTCCTATCATAAATTTTGGAGTGTTATTTGAAAACGCTCTCAGACTGTTCACATTATGATAATTGTACGACTTAGTACTATTATACAAGTGGTTATCTTATAAAAAACAATCAATTCAGTATTTCAACATGAACTGAAGCGTCGGTAAAAAGTAGCATATAAAAGAAAAATAAAAATATATTTTTTTGGGGCAAAAAAAAAAAAAGATAGTAAGAAGTATTATAACTCTTTTGAATTTTTTTTGGATGATTTTTTTTCTTTGGTGTGACTTTTTGGGTGATGATTTACGAGTCTCCTTTCCATTTCATCAGTTAGAGGTTGTTAAAAGTTCAGATTCGCTAACTTTTATAAGAACATTTTATTTCCGTGACACTTTAAATTTTGCATCAAGTTTAAACTAAAGCGATAGCTAGAGGCTTTTAAGAGATTTTTGGATCAACAAGAGTTCTTCTTGGAACTTGATGACTATTAATCATCCAAGTACAAATGAATACATTTTCAGGACTTTGTCCCTGGTGATGACTCAAATCAAATTCATAAAAATGACAACCTTTTCCGTATTAGGTATTGGAGCCAATGCACTCAAAAATAATTTACAAATGATTTGACAAGGTAAAGGAAATAGGAGGAAAGAATGATGAGTTTCAAGTAAATAAATACAAAAGGCCAAAAATTGCAAAAGCTACAAGTGATTCAAGTTATGCAGAGATAAATTTATAGGCGTTTTCTTCTTCAATCCCAAATGATGTTTGTCTAGTCGTCTTTGGATCTCTGTTGGGATAGTTTGCAGAATGGCGAGAGGTAACAGGGGAAGGGAAGGCCTTTTCTTTGTAATCCTTGCGAATTACCCATAATATCTCCCCGCAATTTTTCATGGAGGGTCTTGTGTGTCTTGAAGGTGAGAGGCATTTATGAGCTAGCTTGAGCACTTTCTCTGATGCCATCGTTGATGCTGGATTTCTTCGTAGCTTCGGGTCCATAGCAAGTACAGCATCTCCTTCTTTCAACTTCTTTATTGCCTGCATTCAACAATGTCAATCCTTAATGTTGCTTCATAATTCTACAACTGGGCTAATGTTTATAGCATTTTCCACTCTTCTTCTTCTTCTTTTTTTCTCTCTTTCTTTCTATCATGAATTTATAATTTATTTAGCTTTGAAGTTAAACAATTCCTGCAGTATCAATTCAGTTATTTCATGAATACGGTTGCGTTCCTCTAGAGGCTTATCCCGTTTTCATTCAAATAGCAATGCAATTCCCTACGTTCAAGCCACAAAAGTAAGTAGGGAAGAGAGTAAAGTATCTCATTCCAAAAGACAACTTGTCCAACCTCGGAACAATATGATATATCACCCAACACAGTTGGGCTAATGTTTGGTCCAGATCACTTCACATATCAATACTTTTGGATGGTGTACATGGGAACATTGGCTTCATGTGATGAATGGCTAAGAGAAAATAATAAGAGTTGTTACAACATCCGAAGAAGGAAAAAAATGGGGGACTCCAGCTCCATCTATAATCTGGAACACAACTAATAATAAAGAAACTGCTGGAAGTTTATCCAAGATTGTAATAGTACTTGTAGGACAAAATATATTTGTAGGGCGTGAAGAAAAAACAAAAAAAAACTAAAGATGAGATTTCTAATTATTAGAAAGAGAGGGTTATGATGTAAATTGAGGATGTCGGATACAAAATGATTAGGCAGAATTTCAATTCTTTTCAAAGCTATATAATGCAAGGAAACAACAGAAAACTACAGGTTTTATGTCATTCTAACATTTGGGTTATGTAAGATACTTACCCATCTTGAAGTTAGTCTCTCACTGTCAGGTTTTTTCAATTCTATAGGATGCCTTCCTGTCATTAATTCTATAAGTAATACCCCAAAGGAGTAAACATCGCTCTTTTCTGTTAGTTGGTATGTTCTGAGGTACTCAGGATCCAAATAACCTGCTGTCCCTTTGATCTGAGTTGAAATATGAGTTGCATCAGGGTTTTCTGTAGCCATTCGTGCAAACCCAAAGTCTGCTACCTTTGCTCGCATCTTCTCTGTTATGAGGATGTTTGATGATTTTATGTCCCTGTGAATTATTGGACAATCTGTCCTTTACAATAGGAAAATCAGGTCTCCGAAGTCGTGAAAGTTGAGAAAATGTTGTCCTAGTTAGTTCTGTTTCTTTGTTAAATGCAGAAGTTAGTGCCCTCTTGACATTTACTTTTATGGATTTTAAATGCATAAAACAATAAAAAAGCTTTTAGAGGATAGGATTAGGATCACAAAATGAAGCGAAGCTTATATATTGGCACCAGATGAAGTAACTTAGCTATTTCTGAATCTTTCCATGAGAAAATCTATTTAATGTTAAAAATGAGCTGCATACCCATGTACGTATGAAGATAGGTAATTGCATGAGCTACATCAATTGCAATGTCCAAACGCTCTCCAGTTTCAAGTACATCTCCCTGTGTACCTGCTTAAAACAGAATGACTATGCTATCACACAACATTTTATAAAGTCACTATTTTGATTCGATTTAATCAAACAATAACAAATGATGGAATAATATGTTTTGAATTTCTCTAGTTTGAAGGTAAAAAGTAAAAACTAAAGTTTGCAGGTAAAAAGTAAAAACTAAAATAGAGAATGCAAAAACTATATATATAAATAGAGAAAAATGCCGTACAGCTCCTTCACATTAAACTAAAGGGGTCATTTAGTTTCTTAGAAAAAAATGTGTCATTAAATCCTTTGCTTTTATAATATAATCATTATTATCCATTGCCTTATCAAACTCCAGGCGCTATCAAATGAGTGAGAAGCTGAATTTTTAGTAGATAGACTTAACTAATCATGCAGAGTTTAGTAACAGATTGTCAAATAGCATACCATCTAGATGTTCCCGAAGCGTTCCATTGCCAACATATTCAACTACAATGATGCGTTCATTTCCATGCTCCAGATATCCAAACAACCTTACCAGATTCAGATGCTCAATCACCGACAGTGCAAGGATTTCATTCTTGAACTCCAGTGACAAGATTTTGTCATAAGTATTCTGCAATATATATGTACACATATTCAAGCTATCATACAAACTGATATCAATAATTGCCTTACTTTTTGTTAAATTATGAACTTTCCATACTCACTTCCACCATTTCTTTTTGTTGATGAAAACCATTTTCATTTTTTTGGTCAAAATCGTAAAGAAAAAAGATGCTTAGGGGTACTTGTAAAATTCTACCAAAAACTAATAAGTAATGTTGGCCAATAACTACAATTAAGAAAAATATCTTCTCTGGTATAAGTTTCACACCTTTTTAGCACGCTTCACAGCTACCAAAGTTCCATCTTTAAGTTGGCCCTTATACACTGTTCCAAAACCACCTTCCCCAATTACATTTGCCTGAGAGAACTTTTGGGTTGCCTTATAAATCTCCTCAAAAGTGAAATTCATTATTCCAATCATTCCATTCGCAGAACGGGAGGATCCATGGGAACTAGAAAGTTTGGATTTCGATGGACTCTTCAAAGGGCTTGCAATTGAAACGTCAATATAAGCTGTAGATAAGCAGGAAAAGTCAACCGAATAACTTATCTGTAAAAAGTTCAATCTCGAAGTTTTGATCCATATAAGTCGAACTTTTGAAGACATTACAGCAACTCAAAAAACATTATAGCGTTCAATTTAAGTGATTTCACTACTTGCCAATTAGGAAGAAAAAAAGGGGTAGGGTTTTGGCATATGAACAATGTCAAGTTTTCAAAAAATTCAACAGAATTAATCAGGGTAACTTACAGGTACTCTCTCTCGATAAACCGGTGGGTTTTATAGGTTTTCTTTGCTTGAAGAGAAAAGTGAAAATTAAAGCAACTTTCTTCACATACTTCAGAACGGGATTGCTATTCCCAGGAGGCTTGTCCCTACCATTGCTGGAATATCCATGTTGGAACTTTGAATTCTGCTTTTTTGGGCTTAATTGTAGGTTATGGGGAGATGGACTTTCCTTCATTTCTAGAGCTTTTGGAGTCTTCCCCTAAAGTAGTCTTATCATATCTTCGGTTAGATTTGGGTTAGAAATAAGGCCTTCCTTGCTGTTATGTTTATTTCCACATTTTAATTATTGGAAGACCGATTCAAGCCAGAAGAGTCTTGGTTTGACTTTTATGTTTTTCTTATTTTCTTATTTTTTTAAATTTGTTATATAAATAACTCAGTCAGAAATGGAAGAAGAGTAAAAAAAAAAAAAATCTGGTCCTTACCGTCCTATAGTGGAACAAAATTAAAAGTCGGTACCCCCATTGAAAAAACAAATGTCAAATAATAATATCTAAGTGCAGTCTTCAAGAGGAGCAAAACTAAACATTGAAGTCAAAACAGAGAATTAGGTAGGTTCCTTTAATCGCGACCGTGTTTTTATCTTTTATGTTGAATGAAGGTGGTAATTTTAGGGGTGAAAAATTTAGGAGAAAAGATCATCTCAACCTTAGCAAAATTAAATGAAGGTGGTAATTTGGGAGGGTTTACGTTGAATGAAGGTGATAATTTTAGGGGAAAAAATTTAGGAAAAAAGATAATCTCAAACTTAGCAAAAAGTACAAAAAATTTATCCAGTATATGATAATGTAAGTTAATAAAATTTAAAATTAATATAATAATTTCTCTTAAAAAACAAATAAGAAATAAGAAATAAAGAGATAAACTAATGAATAAAACCTCCTTCTTTAAATAGAGATAAAAATAAATATAAAATATAAGTAGGGGTGTAAAACTTATAAGATTGATAATACATAGGTGATATAAAATTACATCTGTGGTTAAAAATGCTCTCAAAATATTTTAAAGAAATTTATAATGCAAGCCATGATCCAAATTAAGGTGCTAATTCTTGTATGTTTTTAAAGAATTCAGTTATTTTGACAATTATAAATAAATAATTTATATATTATATTATAAAAATATGCAAATTTGTGTTAGAAAACACAAATATAAAATACACACATTATAACAGGATTGACACCCCTCATGAAACAAATAACACAATTAACAGGTATATTATTGGATAATAAAAAAGAGCAGTTGTGGTTATAAATAAAGCAAAAAACATACAAGAAAAAAAAGATGATGATAGTGTTTCGGCTTTGGGTGCCCATAGATTTCATTAACCAAGCGAGACATAGAAAAATGGAATTTTATAAGAACTGTTGCACCATTAGAAAGTATCAACGAGGTGGTTAGTCTCACGAAAGAGAGAAAGAAGTGGCTAAAGCCTTTTTACAGAGAGAATTGAGGCGTTGGGTAGGAACAGAACAAGCATTTGTTATTTCCAAAATTTTAGCTTTATCAATTATTTAAAAATAATAAATTTCGCCAACAAAATAGCTTGCTGAGAAAACCATCATTGACATGACTGATTTATGGTCAGATATATCAAACATGCAGTTTAGGATCATGAGCACCTTGCTACCATGTTGTTCATGCAAGGAAGAGCCACTCCTTCAGCAAGCCCCGACAGAAATCGCATAGCAAGGAGAGTCCACAGAGAAGTACCAGCATCCCAGGGTGTCGGCAAGGTTGAGAGAGACCACAAAACTACTCTCCCCAGGCCATGACTTTCTTACCACCATAGTTGTCAACAAGGGCCCCACCAGCTATTGGAGATACCAAGTATCCCCAAAGGAAGGCTGACTGCCATAAGTTGTCTTATATAAGTTTGAAGCAATATATAGAGTAAATGTGGTTTAAATATCAAAAGATGAGTATAATATATTTGTTGTAAGTGGTTAATCAAGACCATCTAGTAAACTTCCAAAATTTTATTAGTAATGCCTGGAGCTCAAATATCAGACATTTAGACTTCAAAATGGTTACACTAAACAGAACTTTTATTAATTTTACAGTTCCTTAGCCACACAACAAATTCAAGTTTCACGTATTATTCAATGTAGTTCAAAAATTCTAAATTCAGAAACCCGTAATTAACAACAAATTCATGTAGGATAACAAACCCCAGAGGCAAAACAAGCATAACTACCTGAACAATACCAGAAAATGATCAAATCCAACCGTGAGAAAGTGACAATGGTACAATCGCCACCGACATCACAACACGATCGGCATTGCATAGCGCTAGAGCCAAAGCAAGCATTGCCACTACTTTAACCTCTCGGAAGTAATAAGCTCGGCAAAACTCGAAACCTCCACTTGTTATTTCGCTGAAAGGAATTTAAATGAGCATCTTTAGAGGAAACCCTGACCGGAAGGTCTCACAATGAGCCAAACCGTGCCGAGGTTTAACTCTCAGATAACTCGCCGGTGAAAAATTTACGAGAAGGTTTTGTCTCGGTGAGTCGAGCAATCGGGTGAATTTCAGAAATTCGTTTTTAGGGATGATAGAGTTTCGGATAGGAATCAAAGGAAAACGACCGATTGATCAGTGAAGAGAAAGAACGGAGTCCATTAGCTGAGGTGAGTAACTGAGGAGCGAACAAACGATGACTGCGCGTGGTACTAAAAGTCTAAATACTGAAGAAATTACCGTGGATGCCCTCTTGTTCTTCCATAAAACTTCGGTTATTTGGTAGAATTAGTGTGATTCTGAAAGCCAATTTTGTAATTGTGCTGCTTTGTTCAATTAAAAAGTAGTCACAGGCGGCGGTTTTATCGTAATTTTCGTTCTTATCGACTACGATCGCACCGAGATATTAGCCCGGTTTTATAGTTTAATTTTTATACATTACATGTTGATTTAAATAATAAGAAAAATGATTCTTTATTTTAAAAAACAAATTAATTGATATTTTATAAAAAAAAATTATATATGTAATTAAAATAATGTTAAATTATCCAAATATACAACTACTCATATTTTAGAATGATGTTATATATAAGTTTCTTAACTTGTATCATATATATTGTTTAATTATTTAAACTATACTAATACATACTAAAAAAATATTAATAATAAATTATATTATTTTAATAAATTTTTTATAAAAATATATTTATTTTTTATCTATTGATTAAAATATAATTAAAATATGTATCTTTAATAAATATAAAATTAAAATTTAATATGAAAAATTTTAAGAAATAAATTAATATGATAATATTCAAATATATTTAAATATATATTTTAATTTTTAATAAAATTAAAAAATCAATATAACACTACATAAAAAATCACAATTAACAAATATTAAAAATAATATTTTATGATTTTTTTTCATGCTAATTATTATTTTATTATTTTTAAAAATTCATGTTTTAATCATTTGATAGAAAAATAATGTATTTTAATAGAAAATTATTAAAATAATATATTTTATCTTTAATTGTTTTTTTCTTTATAATCAATTGATTAAATGATATTATTTATAATTTAAGACACTTATGTAATATTTTTTCTACATTTTATATTATTTTATGTATTAAAATTATTTTTAAATTAAAAAAATGATTGTTTTAGAGATAATACTATCACAACATATAAAATTTAGGTACAAAATTAAATATATTTGTGTGTTATTAATATTCTTAGAGACAATTGATATTTTTAATAGTATTTAATTATGTTTTAAAAAATATTTATAAAAATTTAGATATATTCAGTTAATATTTTATAGTTTAAAAATTCAAGTATATTTAAAAAATCAATAATTTAAAATATTTTAACAAGTTACGGATTTTGATAAGCTTTTCACATAAAATTATCGGTAAGAAAATAATAACTCATTTTTCCTTCCACTTCAAAAATTAACCAAGAGAATGTATTCATTTAATATTTATGGAAATTTTAATAGATTTCAAATATTAAAAAATTTACAAATTTTAAATGAATTTTAAAGACTTCAATATATAATTTATTAAACCTTTAAAAATTCAATTACAATTTAGAGAGACGATAGATTTCAAATTCTAAAAAATATACAGATTTTAATAATTTTTTTTAATTTCAATGTATAATGTAGTAAACTTTTAAAAACATTATATAAGTTTGAATAGATATATATGATTTTTTCATAAATTTTTATAACCTTCTATAAAATTTTATAAAATTTAAGGATATATTCAAATATGATTTTTATAAACTTTAATGGATTTTAGAAGTTTCTAAAAGTTTTGATGTATTCATTTAAGATTTTTTTTAAAATTTATAAAAGTTTAGTTGTATTCGATTAAAACTTTTTTAAAATTTTTATAAGTCTGTACAAATTTAGGTAATTTAATTATTATTTTTTAAAAGTTTAAAAAAAATTTATGGTGTTAAAATATTAATCACTTTTAAAATTTTTACTTAATCATAGACTTTTGAATATTTTAAATATTCTTTATGTATAAATAAAGTTTACCATCAACATATTTTTTCTCATGAGATTTTTGAATATTTTTTTTTAACTTTTTTTATTTTTTTATTTTTTATTTCATTCTTCTCTCTCTTTTTTTACTATCTACTCCTTTTTTTTTACTTAGTAACGTAAAAATTGATTTATATAATTAACTATAAGTTTTTTTTAAATATCTCACGTATAACATTAAAGGAATAATTTTCTTGAAATAATTTTATTTTAATTACTATTAAAATCAAGGATCTCACAATAATATTTTTTTACCACAAATTAAGTTGTGCACATATCCATTAATTTTGTTAGTTATATAATGTAATTAAAAAATTTATATTTATCTTTGTGTAATCACTTTTTCATAATAATAAAACTAAATTATTATAAAAAATAAGTACATGACATAAATGTTATTTTTACAATAAGTAAAGAACCTTAAGATTTTTTTCTCTTTTATTTAATGCAACCCCGCTTTTACTTTATGAAAACTTTGAATATTTTCAAAACTTAAAAAAGAGTATAAATTTCATTAAATTTATAAATAAAATATATAATAATATATTAAATATTTTTGACAATTTTAAAGAGTTCATTAAAAAATTATAAAATAATTAAAGTATAGTAAAAACGTTTGAATATGATAAAAATTTAAAAACTTTTAAAATGTCTATAAAAATTTAAAAACTTTTAAAATGTCTATAAAAATTTGAATAGATTTGTGTGACTTTTTTCATAAATATTTATAGTATTTTTTTAAATTTTTATCATACTCATACTTTTTTACTATATTTTAATTATTTTTTAAATTATCAATGAATCATTTATAATTATCAAAAATAATTAATATATTGTTATTTATTTTATTTATTTATTATCTTTTGAGTTTAAAATGTGACAAAATAAAGAAAAATAAAATTTCATATATTTAAAACAAAAGATGACTTTTTATTAAACTAAAATTTTATATGTAATTTTAATTAATTATATTATATAATAATTAATTGTAATATTTTAAATTAAATTTTTTTAAGTGTATTATATAATAATCTATTAAGAAAGATTCATTATTATTGAAGTACATGTCAATCCTTAAAAAATAGTATATAATATAGAAATAATAAGCATTTAAAATCATATTTTTTAAGAAAATTTAAATATCATTTCATAAAATATATATATAATTTGAGATATTTTTATTCAAACATAAATTTATCCAAAACTATTTAAATTTCAAAAAAAAAATAATATATAACAAGAAAGGTATCAAAAAATAAATTATTTTTACATAATATTTTAACAATATCTTCAATATTATAGAATATAAATAAAATAGGCAAAATAAAATTACACTTGAAATTCTCTTTATTTTTCAACAATGAATCATGTGACACCCAAAAAACTAAAAATATCTATGTAAGATAGATAGTAAAAATAGGCTAAGTTACAACTAACTTAGGAGTCCACCCTAAAATCATAATAAACATTTATGATGTATGTTACGTATAATAAAATTAATTAATAAAAATAATCATAATTAGTATAAAATAATACAATATGGTGAGAATTTTTATCTATAAAATCTTGAATATTTATACTTCCCTCCTTTCGAAATCAAATAGAGTGTATATTCAAGACATTCTATGCATGCTCATATGATATAAAATATGTTATATTAAGTATAAAATCCATATGCATGATATGCAAACTTCATATGTATTAATCTAACTTTGAAATACATGGGCACAGACTCGATTAATCTACCAGATGCATGTGGGTCCACCTTGACTCCATCTACGGTCATACTCCGAGATATATATAACAAATGTATTGGTTAATGTTCTCATCATATGGGCAGCCAACTTCCTCTCATATGAGAGATCCACTCCGAGATACAATGGGGTTAAACTCTAAGGCATACGTGTGATCAAACTCCAAGTTTTATAGACGAATAAACTCTGAGATTCATAGAAGGATAAATTTCAAGAATGCATGTGAATACAATACATATCAATAATCCATCGAAAATAATATGCTATAATTAATAGTCCATGTATACGTAAGATATACGTACATGTATACTCTTCATGAAAATTATTTTCATGATACATTTATAAAATTTCAAATACTATGTGTAATACTTTTAATGCTCATTTTATATAAAATTTTCGTGTATGCATATATAAAACTGTTCATAATGGGTATTTCATTTAAACAACATTTATAACATTTCTTATAAAAATCATGACATCTTTTTTTATTTATTTATAATATATGATGCATGATATTTTCATAAAAAACAATGCGATAAAAAGTTGAAGTAATAAATCTTATCGAAAAACTTGTGTGAAAACGTATTACTACAAAAGTGGGCTTAATAAAAAACATAAATTTAGGCATGGCATATGTTTTTTTATTACATATTTTACTCATTTTTTACTCTACTTAAAAACCTGTATTAAATGATATATAAATTTATATAATAATTTTGTGATTATTAAGGTTTCTTTTAAATAACTACACTATTTCAAATCACTAATATAGAAAAAATAACGCAAAGTAAATAATAAGTGTGTAGGATTAATAGAAATACTTACGAGAGATGAAATGACAAAATGAAGGAAGTGAAGAAAAAAAAATGTGTTTTGTAATTGAGAAAATGAGTATAAATTTTTTGAGTATTTCACTAAAAAAATGTGTCAACGTGTATTGTGGGTTCAAACACGTCAACTGACTCTATATGTAGCGTCGGTTCTTCACTGAACCGACTTTAAATTCATTATAAGTTAATTTTCTCTAAAACTCGACTTTACATATTGATTTAAATACCATATTTTGTAGTAGTGACGTGCATAAGCCTACCGTTAACACTTTTTTTTTCTTTTTAGCGGAAACTAAATATAATTGCATTTGTTCACTTATTAATAATAATCTAAATTAGTTTATATAATATAATATTAATGCTCAAAGAAGAATGTTATGTTTTTGATATTGTTGAAATAAAAAATTATAATTTATTGTCATGAAACTCTATTCTTTGAACTCCAATATATTTTATCCCAAAATGTAACGAAAAATGTACAAAAAATAGAATATTTTTAGAGAGAGAAAGAACATTTTAGAAAAAAAAGAGAGAAGTTTTTAAATGAGAAAAATGGGTTGTTTTGCTTATATTTATAGCCAAAACTAGTCTTTATTGAACTGTCTGAGTGAATCCCCGACGAGCATTGTATTAGTTTATCGACCTTTTGTTGGACTTTTGCCAATCGACGAGGCCTCCAAATTTTTCTCTAATTTTTTCTAATTAATTCGATTTTTTACACAAAATTTACATATTACATCTTAAATATTATTAAAAATTCTATTTAAGATATTTTTATAATTTATTACAAATTCTTCAAACTTATAAAATTTAATTATATTTTAAAAAATACAAGTAGCTAATGCTTGATAAAATTAATAATAACATTTTTGTTGTTGTTAAATTTTTAATATCTATATTTTTAAGTCTTAAATTCAAGATTTTATATTATAATACGGTGACATATATCATTAGCTTACAACAACAATAACAATTAACAAAAAAAAATATAAAAATCATAAAAATATACCTAACAATAATAAACAGTTATTCATTTATATGATGTATCTATATAATTTTAAGTGTTATTTTAAAAAAAATTGTAAGTTTTAGATAATAATAAAAAATAACTTCATTGATGTTTCAATTTTACTTTTTGTCGCCAACAGTTGAACTACAATTTCCATTTAACAAGTTTTGATCACTCGAAAGCTTTCAGAACCATTGATTTTGTACTACATGTAAGTTACAGAATTTAAGAAGACACAATTTGCAATAGGCTCTGAGCTGGATGACAAGCGCAAACAGATAATAAACACAAAAATGCTTCAACCACAAATTTCAAGTAAAATACAGAAATAATAGACGCTTAACGGAGAGTCCCAACAGCCTTTTTATAGGTATACCATTTGGCAATGAAGATATAAACTACCAAGTTGAGAGCACTTAAAATTGCCAATAACCAAAAGAAATAATCAATGCGTCCATAATTCAAATTGTCTGGTATCCAACCAGTCTTGCCATGCCTTGTACTCACTTTGGTAACTATAGTCACAAGCAAGGAGCTTAAATAGTTCCCTAAGGCAACTGTGGTGAGTGAGAGAGCAGAACACAAGCTTCTCATGGCATCAGGTGCTTGTTCATAGAAAAACTCCAACTGTCCAACGAATGTAAAAACTTCAGCACACCCAATAAGGAAATATTGAGGTACTTGCCAAAATATTGACATGGGCATGTTTTCAAGATCATAGTAGTCGTGTCTTCGGATGATTCTAAGTCTAATCAGTTCCAAAATCCCAGCAGATAACATGGAAAATATGGAAATGAAGAGACCTATTCCCATCCTTTGGAGCTGAGTTAGGCCATTTTTTTGACCTGAGAATTTTCTAGTGAATGGAACAATGATTTGGTCATAGATTGGTACCCAAATTATGACACTGATGGTATCGAAGATGGATAGAGATGCCGGTGGGATCTTGAAGCTAGATTTGCCAAAATGAGGATTCATTTTTTCACCTTGCAAAACAAACAAGGTGCTCATTTGACTGTAGACAGTTGCAAAGATAATACCAGTAGCCCATATGGGCAGCAACCTTATAATAGCCTTGAGTTCCTCCACCTGAGTTATTGTGCAAAGTCTCCATGGGTTTATGGAGGTGCTCTTTACTTGATCTGATGGTACCTGCACTGCTGCTTTGTCAAAGAACCTGAAGAACACAGCATTTTAGGTAAGGCTTCAATATTGGTTATAAAGAACACACACGAAAACTTATTTTTCAGTTTAAAACCAACCTAAACTCTTCTGTATGATCAAGTTTTCTGCTTCCTTCAATGGCAGACTCTGTGTCAGCAATCTCATACAAAAGTGACTTATCATCAGGTACTTCCACCTTATGTTTTCTAAAGGCTGCCACGATCACCTGGACGAGGCGTGTCAGAGGGCTACCTCCAGGTTTCTGATACCTGTACAACCTAGTGCCCGAAAAGAAGCTCACTACAGCAACTGCCATAGTCACTGCTGGAATTCCAAAGCCCCATCCCCATCCCACATTATCTTGTACCCAAACCAGAAGAGAAGAAGCAATAAGAGCACCAATATTGATAGAAAAATAAAACCAATTGAAGAAAGAACTCTTGTGTTTCTTCTCAGCTTCATCGGCATCATCAAATTGGTCAGCTCCATAGGATGATACACAAGGCTTAATCCCTCCAGTGCCTAGTGCTACTAGGTAAAGTGCGGTAAAAGCCACCGCACTTTGTGCATCTGTTGGGTTGCAATTTTCTTTGCTATTACACGTTGGCTTCAAGCCTTGGATTGATGCTGACATTGTTAAAAGTGTCATTCCCTGTGTTAAAAATCAATAAGGTTTCCTTTAGTGTAATTCAAATCAAAATTAAGTATACTTCAAAAACAAAGGGTTAACCAACCTTTTAGGGAAGCGTATGATAATGAATATGAGGGTTAAAATCTAAAAAAAATAAAGGATTGAGAAACAAAACACCATCAATAGTTTCAGCAACTTACGATGACATAGATGATTGAAAAACAAGCAATAGTCCAATATCTTCCCAAATAAGCATCAGCAAGAAATGCTCCAATTAGTGGAGTAATATAACATGTTCCACTCCAATCGTTTACATTTTTAGTGGCAGTAGCACTGTGCTGATTTAGCCGGTGCTTAAAATAAAGCACAAGATTGGTACTCATCCCATAATATGCCAGTCTCTCACAGCATTCATTTCCTAATTCCAAAACCAAGAGAAATAAGCATCTGTTTTCGAGAACGAATTCAACTAGTCGTAGCAGAAAGAGATTTGTAATCGTACCTAAGATGAAAGGACAGGCCTTCCACGTTCCAGTTATCTTTTTATTAGCAGGATTTCCTTGGAAATCCACAGTTCCATCCTTTGTGTACGTATCTTCTTCAGCCATAATGATGAGGACTTTGTGTATGCTTTGCTTTTTTGGCGGCTTACTCAAAAATGAACAGAGCAACAATTGAGAGTGAAACTAAAACTGTAAACAAAAACAATGAATTTAGAGTCCTCTACTAAGATCACAATTAAAATACCATCTCTCTTTCTAGAGCTGTGGAGAGAGTTCAATTTAGAGTACAAAAACAAGAAACTACACAACAGTTTATATGAATACTTATCCTCCAAAACCACCAAAACAAAGAATTTCATACATTTAAATCTAATCCCACGAATCATACTTTGTCTGATTCGTAAAGACAAACCCAAAAGTCACTCAACAATATGACAATTAATGGTAAAGAACATCCCATTGCAATGAATGAACTAGAGATTTCATGGGATACTACTGATTGAAGATTTGAGTATCACAAGCTTTAGGTGAAAAGATTAAGTTAATTAAAGGGAATCTAAATTTAGGAAAACTGAAAATGAAAGTCAAAAGTAGAGTGCAAAGGTAAAAACTGACTAATAATAAATGAATGGGAAAAGAAGATTCAAACCTGACACTTTCACAATCCACGGAATACACTCAAAAAAGAACTATGACCCATCAATGCAATGAAGAAAAATATGATCTCTGCCCAAATAGGCAACAAAAGAAGGCTATTTACTGCATAAAAATAGTTAATACTTACACCCTCTTATTTTCCAATCCATATTTATAAGTGTACTGTATTTGTATATATACAATCAGAAGCACATGTTGCTTTTTGAATAAGAGGGCTTTGAGTATTTTGACTTTTTATCAAACAATGATGAACAAGAGGCGTAAACGATTTGAAATAGGAGTTCTCTTTGACAATCCAATTGCATAAATGAATATAAAGAAATTTCAACATTGACGAGTGAAACTCACGAGTCATAGCACACAGCAAATGGTACACTAATGGCTAAATCAGTGGTCTTTTTCAGTAATCCTATTCCGATATTTCTCTTGACCAGGGTGTGAAATTGGTGGTTATGATACAAGCCACGAGGTATAATCGCCTACTATCTCATCAACACTATAAAAATAAAAAAATAAAATTTCTTTTTTTAAATCAAGATACAGCATCTAGAGAAAGATTCCATCTAGAGAAAGATTCCAAATTTTCAATCATGCCCATCTTCTTAGGTTGATATAATGATTGAACAAATTATGGGAAGCACTAATTTTTAGTCCCTATTTCATTACTTTGAAATGATTCAATTTAGTTGGTCTCAATTCTGGGATGAGATAAAGAAAAGACAAACTAATGAAAAGTCAAGGAAAGGGAAAATAATATGAATCCATAAATAAGATTACCTTTGTTTACATTGATTTGTGTATTTAGGGAGCCGAAAGAGAGATAGAAAGAGAATTTAGAGGCCGAGAGCTATACTACTTTTTGTAAGTTCCTCCTACATTTAAGAGGAAGAAAACACAAATGGTAGGCTAAGAACCACCACCAGGTGCAGAACCACAAATAAGAGGTGACAACCACAATAAGAGCGCTCTAACATTGATACGCATTTTGCTGTATAAACATCAACACAACAAACAAGCACAGGTTTCAAGAAAGCGAACAATTTTCAAGAAAATAATAGTTACATGTGAGAAATGAAGATAATATTTGTAAAAATATTGGTGATATTTTTCTAAAAGTGAGTGACAAAATAAATAGTGAGAAACACTCGCGACACTATTTTGGGTTTATCTCAATTTGTCAGATTCTCACTTTATACCCATTAATCTTATTAGTGGAAGAAATAATTTCTAGTCATTCCGCGACTTAAATTTCAAATTAAAGGGTGAACCACGTTAAATTTCGGTGTCATTATTCTACTCTATCAATTCATTTTATCTTTACCCGCTTACGCCCAACAATCTCCAGATCGAAATGGCCTAGTAAAATTCTTAATACGCTCGTGGTCAGAAAGATGATCGATCTTCCACATCGAAAAGATTTTATTAGGTCCAGGGTGTATTGATTTACGTAAAAAGAAACATAAGCGAAAAAATGTCAAAAGGTAGATATTGAGAAATTTAATGGCAATAATAATTTCTCTTTATGGCAAAGCGAGGATGAAAGATATTCTCATTTAATGTAAGGTCCATAAGGCGTCATTGAAAAAAAAGAAGGTAACAACCGTCATCGAGAACAATGGGAGGAAATAGATGAGATTGCTAGTACAATCCGCCTAATTCTTCACGTTGTCTTGCAAAATATTGAATCAAAAATTGCAAGATCGCTAAAGAAACATGGGAGACTCTAGAAACGTGTACATGTCAAAGTTAACCCGCCAATAAATTTTATTTGTGGAAGGAGCTATATCGGATGAGGAAGGAAGATAATGCGAGTACGATGCAACATGTTAGCAATTTCAACAAAGAAGCTTTCTCACTTAGCAAGATTTAATGTGAGTTTTGGCGATGAAGAGAAAGTCATGATGTTGTTGGCATCACTACCCTCATCATATAATCATATCACAACAACTCGACTTATGCAAAAGACAAGATGGAGTTTGAAGTTGTTGTAGAAGCCTTGTTCTCATACGAGAAACAAAACAAGGAAATAGATTCAAGCACAAGCCCTTATCACAGTAGTCTGAGGAAGGACGTATAAAGAACAAAAACCCAAAAGTAAGAGCAGAGGCAAATCAAACAAATTTTCCAATGTTGAATGCCATCACTGTAAAAGGAAGGGCCACATTAAGAAATTTTGTCGGGTGTTCAAAAAGGAACAAGAGGAAGAAAACACAAATGGTAGGTGCAACCACAAATGGTAGGCGAACCACCATAGGCAGGTAACCACCAATGGTAAGAACCACAAATGGTAGACAACCACAAATGGTAGAGCAGATCTAACATTGATATACAATTTTGCCTATAAATAGGCAATGTCTTTGCCTTAGTAAACATCAACACAACAAACAAGTACAGAAGTTATAAAGCCAGCGAACAATTTCCTTTGAAGAAAAATAGTTGTGTGAGAAAGTGGGAGAGAATATCTTAAAAAATATCGGGATATTTTTCTAAAAGGAGCGACAAAATAATGAGTTTGGAAACACTGCGACACTATTTTCGTTTATCTCAATTTGTAGACGCTTCTCACTTTGCACTCCATTAATCTTATTAGTGGAATAAATAATTTTATGTCCATTGATTTAAATTTCAAATTAAAGCACAACCACGTTAAATTTCCGGTGTCATTATTCTACTCTGTTGAATTCATTTTATCTTTACCCGCTGTGCCAAACACTTTTTAGGTTAAATCCTTAATTATGTTTTTAAAGAATTTTCTATTAGTTAATTGATGAATTAATTGGAAGGGAATAAGATAGGTTTGTTTTCAACGGGGAAGCAATGAAAATGCTGTTGACGTTGAGTACAAGCATTCTTAGCTGTTGTTTTCTTTTGAAATGTTTACGAAGACTCAACCCCAGATCATCAATTTTTCTTTCTTGTTCACTTGTTCTCCATTAAGATAGCTACTACTTCTAATATATAATTGTATTTTGATAGTGATTAAAATTTATTAATATGTAGATTGTAGAATCACGTTAAAGAGAAGCAACTCAGAGTGTTTTATGCAACTCCGGAACGCTGGGTTTACAATTAATTTTAGCATATGCCTTCTGACAGCGTTCATGGAACTATTATTTTATTAAAGGATCTAGACAAGAAAAGAGACTTAAAAAGTGCCAAAGATATAACAAGTTTCATTTTAAAAAAAATCACTTTTTTTTAAACCTTTAATTCAAGAAAAAAACTATTCATGCGTATTAATTATAAGTTGAAAAAAATAAATTTTATTATTTTAGTTAATAATTATTTGTTATATTTTTAAAGTATAATTTTATTTATAAAAAACATATTTTTTTATAAAAAAAGATATAAAAATTTATAAAAAAAATAAATACAATCAATCTATTGAATTTTATTAACGATGTACTCTTTAATCTCTACCAAAATTATCTCTTTTTAAATTTTTTTGATATAATTTTTTAATTTCTTGACTCTAAAAATTATATTAATTATGGTTTTGATAGGTTTTATTGGCAATTAGATATTTATTTTTTTCAAAAAAAAATTTACATTAGTATTAAACTTTATTGGCCTATAATTTTACATAATTATTTATACCAATAAGAATGAATAATTTTTCCTTTCTTCCTAAAAAAAATCCTTTCAATTCGTTTCTTGGATACCCTCCTCCTCCTTGTTCTCGGTGTGAAAAAAGAATATATATATATATTTGGAGGGTCTGAATCAGTGAATGTGATCAAACCATTATAATTTATAAATGCCGGGTGAGTGCAAGTGTGAACACATTTAAAATCTAATTGCAAAGACTAAAGATATATATATATATATAATAAGGGATTTGGATCCAATTTTAAATTAGAAGAAGTCGGAAGTTGAAATAAGTTTTGAGAAATTAAAATTTTATACCTTAGAATCTAGATAATAAATAATGAATTTAAATATTAACAATTAAAATTATTAAATTGAAATTTAAAGAATTAAAAAAAAATTTAAGTTTTTATGTTTAATTCTATTCAATCGAATATTTTATTACTATGATAGTTTTTTTTTTAAAATAAAATTTTAATAACATATAGTAATCTTTATGATTTTTGATCACAAATATAAATAAATATGTACATTAACAAGAAAATACGAAGTTTATAAGTATAAATATAACAAAAATCATTGTAGATAAATATATTAATGAAAAAAATTATCCTAAAACTAAGCCTACATGAAGAACTAACACATATGTGTGTATTTTATTCAAAATATATAATAATAATAAGAGAAATTTAGAAAAAATAAACATATCAAAGAGGGGTTTTATAGAAAAATATTTTTCTTTTGCAGAAAATAAATTAATTTTTTGAAGACTTAAGAGAAAAAAAAGAAGAATAAAAATAAGTAGAATTATTTTTAAAAGTTAAAATAATTACGTGGGGGAAATATTGAAAAGGAAGTATCAATGACTTTCATGTATGTTTTCATATCAAATAACTCTTTAACTTAAAATAATAAATATAAGAAAATAATAAAATAGTATAGAATTTTTTTTGATTTCATAATAAAAATAAAAAATTATCTTTAAATATAAATAAAGCACTATTAAAAATAAAAGTATGAGTGACACAAAACATAAAACATATATATATATATATATATATATATATATATATATATATATATATATATATCCTTACAAAATATCAAAATTTCTTTTATTTTATATTATCTTTATTTTGAACTTTTTTTTAATGTTTTTTCAATATTTTTTTATTTTTATTCTTCTATTTATTCATTTTATAATTATTTAAATAAAAAAGTTCAGATTACATTTTAGTCAATGCTTCAATCACATTATCTTGGTACAAAGTGGGGTTTAATGATATTATTTTTAAATTTGAGACTTATTTTATATTTGAATAAATTTTGGGAATGCTATTGGTATTTACTGTAATTATGTGTCTACTCAATAAAAGGATAATTATGTGAACTAAATGCTTCAAGTGATATTTTCAACTCCAAATGGAGTAGGACGTAATTTAAGTCGAGTACATAATAAGATCCTATTACAGTGTTTTTTATTCCTAAAAATAAAATAAAATGAAATTATATATTTTTTATTATTAATGTTTCCAAAAAGTCAATTTGGAAGTTAATGTTTGGAAGAATTTGTTTATCCCTTTCGTTCTCATACAAACGATACTTCATCCGAATATAATTGAGGCTTATTACTTAACATTGATAGTAATGTATCAACTTATTATAATCATAAGATTAATAACCTAATTTTATTATATAAAATTTTACACTATCAAATTTTATTGGTTAAGATTTAAATAATTTATTTTATCTTTAAAGCTTAATGTTTGAGATGATGTAAAAAATTCATATAATAAATTATAACAATGGATCATATATATATATATATCAATTATTATTATTATTTAATTTTAAAAATTAATCTTTAACCTTTTACTCATTTATGATGTGTTTTATAATTATTAAATAATTGTCTTGTATATTTAGGTTTAGTTATTATGAAAATTTCTTTATTTATTTGTATATTCGAGAAACGATGGGGGAATGATCGCAAAATAAATATTTATAAAATAAAATTAAAAAATGTTGCAAATTAAGCTGTCTTTTCCGATGAAATCATGAAAGTAGTCCATGACATTTGGCCACTGACAACACGTTTACATTTCAAAATAGTATAGTAATTTTTTCTGACCAAAAATTATTTTCATTCGTTCATAAAGCTATTACAAAATTACCAAAATTGGTAACAATTCATAGCCAAGTTTTTATAAAACTTATAAAATATATTATGAATTTTCATCATAACAAAACATGAATTTTTTTTTTTTTTTTGCAAATTATTAATGATCAAATTAATGTGCTCAAAAGAACACTAAATTATCATATCTCTAAGTTATCCAATTTTTTTTAAATATCGAGCATATGTTTACCTAATGAAGATATTCTAAGTTAGACGCTTTAGAGATTAGGAATAGGTTTGTTACTAACAATGGTTACTTTAAAAGTTATATCAAGAATGTATTAATTTTGGATAAATTTGATCGATAATTATCGGTTATAATTCTATAGTAATTTTCGTACGATTTAATTACATTTCTTATTTTTTAACATTTATTTAAAATTATATTTAATTTTAAAAAATAAATACTAAAATATTTCATACTCTACTACATTATATAAAATATTAGATATTAATATTTATTTTTTAATTATTTAATACGTGTTTATAAATAAAATAAAAATATATAAAAATAATAATAAATAAAATCTAATCTAATCATTTCAATTATTTATATAATTATATATATATAATATTAATATATATTTAGTTTCAATTAACCATAGTTTCGTTATTATAATAATCATGTTTTATTGGTTAGAGTTATTTTTAGGAAAAAAAATTTCAATGTTTATAGATAATTAAAATTTTAATTATCTACAGTTAAAATATTTATTCATATGAGAGAGACATTTGACACAAAAAAAACATTATAATATAATATATGAACTTGATAAAACAATTTATACACACAAATAAAATCTTAATATTTTAATGGTGTGCAAAACCCAACCAAGAAAGTGAAAGGAAAATAAAAATCAAGAAAAACATAGATTAAGGAGAAGAAAAAATGAGATCATAGAGTAAACGAAGAAGAAAAAGGCGTAAAAAAATAAAATATCTACTTGGGGTAAAAGTCCGTCCAAAATGGAACTTCTCCTACGTTGGAGGAAAGATAAATGATGAAGGCAGGTTTACTTGCAAGAAAAAAAAGATACAATGTAGGAAGAAAAATAGGTAAGTTGTGGCTTTCTCCGAGAGTTTTTTACATGCCGTTTGAATGAGTTCATTGTGTTAAAATTAAATGTTTAGCGATATTCGATGAAAGTTCTTAATGAAGTTATGCAAACAAGAAGTTTTTGTTAGCTATGACGTAGTTCTCTTGTAAATTTTGTAGGTAACCTCTCTTTCAGGGTTTATTTGCATCCTTTGTGCTTAAGTAGTGTGTTTTTGGGATATAAATTTTTCTAATCAATTCAACACAAACAATGATGGATTTATTTCAAATGTATTACATTATAGTAGAATTTGTGAAAAAATGACGTTATTCTCTAATTCATATATATATTTCTTAGCAAGAGATATATTTTGATTCATTCGATATATTGCATTCAATCGTTAAGAAGTGTTATAAATAGAATGTTCTCTTAATTTGTAGCAAGTGTGCGTGATGGTCAACCTGTTGTAGACGATGTCTTTGGTTTTGTAAAAAATATTTCAAGAAATTATAAAAATATTACTAAAATTTATAATAAAAAAATTATCTCAATATTATTCAACGAGATCTAATTAAATATCATTATATTAAATATGTTAAAATGATCGTAGTTTAATTTAAACGGTATTTAAAATAAAATAATATAACAGACTTTTATTTAACAAAAAAATACATGAAATGAACATAAAGAATATTATTTTTATAATTATAAGTGTTGAAGATGTTATTTTTATTGTTTTCACAACTATCTATTAGTTTTGAACTTTTTAATTCTATCTCATTAGTTTGGAATTATAATATAAGTGAAATCCTTTTATTTTTGTTTTTTTAACTTTCATTTTAACTTATATAAAATGTAAAGGGTTGATTAGAGATTTTAAATTAATTTTAAGAAAAATATTATAAATTTATAATAACTACCCAACCTATACCTTATATATGGTATCATGCAAGATATAAAACCGTCTCCCACTAAATCATTTTATTTTTAAACACATTAAAAAAACCATTTTACCTTTCTACATGTGTTTAAAGTACAAATATCACAAGAGCTGAAACTCCTATAAGTTGTCGATGATGTGAATATCATGCAACAAGTCAGAAAATAAGTACTGGATAATGAAAACTACTTTTGAGCATATTTTAAACTTGATATGTGTCAAAAATGAAAAATAAAACTTTCTTTCATTGAATTAAAGACATAAATAATATAATTATATAATTAATATATATATATATATATATATATATATATATATATATATATACTACACCTAAAGAATCATTTTGGATTGTTTCCATTTTAACATTAATAATATTTATCTCTTTTAGTATTTTTTTGTTCGTTTGATTGCTAAAATGATCCATTAATATTTTCAATTAATTTCATTGGTTACATAAGTGTGGCTCTCAAAGTATCGTTTTTAATAAATAAAGTTATATATCTACATCTAATATTAGATCTAAATAAAAAAATATATAAATAATATCAAAATCATAAAATTGCACCAGATAAAATCTATACCAAGAAATGTTATCTTAGATCTAAATAAAAAAAATACCATAAATCGTGATTCATTTAAAATGTAAAATAAAAGTCTTAAAGTGGGAGATATCTCTCCCTGGTTAAGATTTTTTTATTTTTCATTTTAGTTACAAAAGAAAATGAATCGTGATTCATAAGGGGAATAAGTCTCACTTCATACAAAAGCTAAAAGATGTAGAAAGAGTACCACCAAGATTTAGAGAGAACGGGAGATGCTGCAACTCTTTACTTGTATGATCTCCAAGTAGCATAGTTAAGATTACAAGAAGTTCAAATAATGAATCATATTAGTATTCGAATTCTCAATTTTGTTTTCATGTAGACTTTATTGTTAATTTCTCATTTAGCTTAATTTAATCACTGATCCACGTAATTACATACAATATTTTGTTATTTTCGAACCATTATAAAGTTTGTTTACAAAACTAATACCTATCACCTAAGGTATCAAATTATGCATTTCACATGTCATGTGATTCATTCGATAATAACATGGAATTTAGATTTTTGAACATAAATAAATAATTTTCATAATTTTACTATGAAATTTAAATAAGATAAACTTGGTTGATTTCTAATTTAGGTTCCAAGTTTTTTTTTTTGACAAATAATTTTTTATTAAACACGTAAGCTGATTACAACACAACTTGTTTATAGCAAGAACGAACGAGACACAACTAGGAACATTAGTGATTGAGCTCATCACTCCTATTTAATTCTTGTAAAACTTAATGACTAATATATAAAAGTATAGTTGGTCTTCCTTCTAATAACTAATAGTTGATTTTTCAGTAACTTCTAACATCGTATCAGAACTTAAGATTCTGTATTCAAGGTCGAGCAATCTCAATTATTGAATTACAAGTGTTTAGTATGCATGGTAATAAATGTATAAAAATATAGTTACGTCCCTCCTAATAATTTGAGTTTTTGAGAGAGTTGTTTCCAATGAATTCTAATACTTAACAAGCAAGTCTGCTATGGAATTAAGCCTCATACTTACACACTGATTACTACAGAGTGGAAAAGAAGCTATGTCTTGATTCATCTTATCAAACAATTCCTCCAAATACTAGCATTCCATCTTAATGACACTAACTATCTAGTCGGACACAATTATACTATCAGTCTTAACAAGCACCTTATCCCAACCATTCAACATTGTCACGTTAATATCTACCTCCACAACAAGAGCCTCCACTTGTATAATATATATCCCAAACACTCTTATACCCACCATCTAAACAACTTCATCCAAACAGTTTCTAGTAATTAAATCAATTGCACCTACACCAATCTTCTCACAAAAGGAATTATCTCAGCTTATCTTCACACACCTTATAAGAGGAGCACACCACAACATCCTATCATTACCATGACTCACCTCATTCCTCACAGCAACATCAAGAACATCAATTTGAAAAGAACAAACTTAGAACCCTGTCTCCCGGCAACACGAATAGCATCAGAGGCTTGGCCATCAAAAACATAACCATTTCTTGCTAACCATAAATGCCAAGATACCATACGCAACACAACAACCACATCCTTATTTCCATTAGCATTAGCTTTCATACAACCATTCCCTAAAATGAACAACTCCAGCCAAATCTCTACCGACATAATGTTAGAAATAATAATCGGACAGTCAATTTAAGAATGAAATTATTTTATTACAAAAAAATTAAAAATATATATAATACATAAATACAAAATTTAAATAATATATAAATTAAATAAATAAAAAATAATAATCGAGACATGTGTATCACACAGTATCCTTAAGATAATTTTTTTGCTCACCGTAGATGTTTGAGAAAGACGAAAAATTTATCTCCTATGATACAATGATTAAATAATAATAAACTTACACCATAGATTATCATTCTACGAACTTTAAAGTATCTGAACTTTATCAAAAGAAACTAACTTTAGATAAAAAGTATACAATAAAATAATATATATATATATTATCTTTTTTCTTTTTTCTTTTTTTCTGTCTCTCTCTTTTTTTTTCTCTTTCCCTTTTCTTTCTCAACTTCTTCTTCTTCTTTGTTTCTTTCTTCTTCTTTTTCTAAAGATCTGATACTATGATTTTTCTCTACCTTTCCTTCCTCAATGAATGGGTATATATATACCCATGAGAAACAAAAGCAGAGTTGGAAGAATTAGTTTCAAAAACGGATGGGAGAAAAAATGGAAAAAATCTTTAATTTAGAAAAAGAAATGAATCGAAAAAGAATGGAAGCACATCCAAAAAGATATGAGAAAACCAAAGAAAATCTTTAATTTAGAAACGAAAATGAATTAAAATCAGAGGTAACGAAAAATTAAAAGAAGGAATTTTTATTCAAGTTTTCTAACAATCTCTCACATGAATAAAAATTGACATAGATTTTAAATTAAATTTTGACCCGAAAATAGAATTCAACTGGTCGAAACATGCATAGGATAGGTAGGTATTACCCGTTAAACCTTTCTCTGTGAAAATATATTTATTTTACTAACTGAGCAATAGACGCAATGTCCTTGAACTGTTTTATAGTTTATGTAAGCGATGATATACTTGACACAAGAATCTTTCCTGACACAATTCAGTTCTCACTGTTATATTTGTTTTGGCCATGAACATATGCTTGGTTCTATGAGAGTCTCTAAAGAATTGAGCCCTATACAATTCTCTTTCAAAGCGGCCCTACTGCTCCCTCACATAGGTGATATCTTATCTTTAAAATTAATTCGCAAAGAGTAACCCGCATACTCTGCTCGGTATTCTCTTCATAAAAATCATTAAAAGCCTTAGCTTATCCTGTATCTTACGGGTATCACTATTTTCATCATAGGAATGAACTTAAGGATAAACCTCCATAATGATCTCACTAAATCTTTATAATTAGGCTGTCCTTTTGAACCTAGATATTGGGATCTCTAGTCAAATAGATTGGGTTTCCTTTGCAAATCCTTATTCATTCATGGGCTTTAGTCTCATTCCTCTCGAGGACGTATCAACTAACTCTCTCTTTAACTATTTAGTTAAGGGACAACTATGTTATCATTTGAATTCACATAGTTAATAGAGATAACCCTATTTGAGAGTAGTTGTCTAATGGTATTATGTCTACGACGTATATGTTGAGACTTACCATTATACATATTGCTCTTTGCCCTACCAATAACAAATTGACTATCACAATGAATGTATATTGCAGGTACAAGCTTTACCCATTTAGGAATATTCTCTACAAAATTGCATAGCCATTCAACTTATTCGCCACATTTATCCAAAGCAATGAACTTAGATTCCATCATGAATCTAGCAATGCATGTATGTTTAGAGAACTTCCATGAAACAGCTACACCACCCAGTATGAATACATATCTACTAGTACTCATTGAGTCTTTCATATCAAATATCCAATTGGCATCACTGTATCCTTCTAATACAGTTGGATATCTTGTGTAGTGCAGTCCATAGATACGTGTATATCTTAAGTATCTAAGTAGTCTTGTAATACATATCGAGTGATCAGATCTTGAATTACTAGTATATCTACTTAGTTTTCTTACAACATAAGCTATGTCTGGTATCGTACAACTCATCAAGTACATAAGACTTCATATCACTTTAGAATATTCTAGTTGAGACACACTCTCACTTTTGTTCTTAGATATGTGTAGATTTACATCTATTGGTGTTCTCACAATTCAAGAATCATCCTTTTTGAATTTTTCAAGTATTTTGTCAACATAATGACATTGACTTAGAATTAGACCGCTTGATATCCTTAATATCTTACCTCCCAGAATTACATCACTAGGTCCCATGTATTCCATATTAAACCTTGAATTCAATATAGACTTAATAGATTTGATCATTTGATCATTACTACCCACAATTAGCATGCCATCAACGTCAAGACACAAGATAACATAACTATCTTCTTTGTCCTTGATATATACACATTTGTCACATTTTTAAATTTTAAAGCCATTTGTCCTCATGACATTATCAAACTTTTCATGCCATTGTTTTGGTACTTATTTCAAGCCATATAAAGACTTCACCGATTTACAGACCTTTCTTTCTTTCTCTAGGCATAAAAAATCATTGGGTTGGTCCATGTAGATTTCTTCATCTAACTCTCCATTTAGAAAAGCTATCTTTACATTCATTTGATGTATTTCAAGATTTCGTAGAACTGCAATAGCAATTATCATCCTTATAGATATTATTCTCATCACAGAAGAATAAGTATCAAAGTAATCAAGACCATGTCATTATTTATATCCATTAATTACAAGCATGGTATTGTACTCATCAGATGACTCAATTGAATACTTATTGTCACCTCTTATTTACCCCATGAGCTACAGAATGCCTCATCATTTGGTTCACAATAGAATCACCCATAGGGTTAGCAACATTCACAGTTGGGTTTTCAGTTTGGGACACTAGAGTTGTAATTTTAGATTGCATAATTTTTTCTTTATATTTTTCGTTCAATACACAAATAGAAATTTAAGTTTTATTTTTAAAAAAATTACCAAAGAAAGTTTAAAAAAAATTATATATATATATTTAATAAATAGATGATAGAAATAAACAATAGATGATAAAATATGTTAATTTACATATATATATATATTTGTAATTTCATTAATTATAGTGATTAAATAATTTTAAAATAAAAAATTTATTTATTTATAAAATTATAAAATATATATTTAAAACAATATATATATTGTAAAAATAAAATACAAATATGAACTAAAGAATATTAAGATTAGTAACACAAAATAAATAAAGAAAATAAAATACTCAATAGAAAAAAACATTTCAATTATATAAAATAATTAATAATAACAACAATACAAAAAAGATGAACACAAGTAAATAAAGATGATGAAAGGAATTAATAAAATTATAAAAATTGAACAATAATTATAATAAAATATATATAGCATAACAAATATATAATAGAATAGATAAATATAACATATTATAAATAATCTGTTTGTCTCAAAATATTTATTAAAAAAACTTTTTGTATTTGTTTTTCAAAAAAATAAGGGAAAGATTATCTTAAGATTGTTAGAAATAATAATCAGAAAATCAATTTAAGAATGAAATTATTTTATTAAAAAAATTAGAAATATATATAATATATAAATACAAAATTTAAATAATATATAAATTAAATAAATAGAAAATAATAATCGAGTTCTGTGTATCACACAGTATTCTTAAGATAATTTTTTTACTTATCGTGATTGTTTAAAAACGATGAAAATTTATCTCGTAAGATACAACAATTAAGTAGTAATAAACTTACACCAAAAATTATTATTCTACCAACTTTAAAGTATCTTTAAGTATGTAAAAAAACTAACTCTTATAAAAAGTATACAATCAAAAAATAATAATAATCGTAATATATATATATATATATATATATATATATATATATTACCTTTTTTTTCTTTGTTTTTTACTTGATAGTCTAATTTTTCTCCGCCTTTCCTTCCTCAATTACCCATGAAAAACAGAAACAAAATTGAAAGAATTAATTTCAGAAGCGGATCGGAGAAAAAATCGAAGAAATCTTTAATTCAAAAACGAAAATGAATTAAAATAAGAGGTAACAGAAAAATAAAGAGAAAGAATTTTTATTAGTTTTCTAACCCATACAAACCAGCCAACCTCCACACTAACCGCACTCAAAACATCCAAATAACAAATGCTTCACTGTTCAGAGCACATAAGACAAAAAGGGTCACTCTGAATTTTCTAGAAAGATTCTGATTTTAGCAGGCACTGGCAACCCCAAAGCATCGACCAAAGCTTAGGTGGCACCTTTCTTGAGCTTGACATCTCCTGTCCAAAGAACCTATCATTCTGGCCATGCAGGAGATGATAACATGTCCGGACAGTAAAGTTTCCTTTTCTCGTATGAGGCCAAAATAACGCATCCTCCTTCCTATTATCTGGCTTTGGCAAAGACATCACCTCCCTTACAACCCAAGGTGGAAGCACTTCCCTTATCTTACCAAAAATTCCAACAACACCCATCCTCATTAATCAAATCAGACACCCACTCCACCCCATCCACCTTATACATCAGCAGCTCCTTATAATTAATCAACCACCTATCAGCCCAAACACTCACCATTGAGCCCTTAGCCACCCTCCACTCACATTCCTTCCTCAACACCTCATTTCGATGCCACAAATGTTAGAATCTTAATTCAATCCAGAAACGTTTAGAAAACCATATGAACTCATAATTTAAATGCAGTGGAAACAAAATTAGATTGAAAACATACCTCATATCATTGATCAAATTTCAGCACTTACACGCGAATTCCAATGGATTTTTAATTTGATGCTCTTACTGGTTTCTCACACTTATTTATTGTGTATTGATGGTGTATCTGAATTGTTATGCAGTTAATAGTGAGACGACCCGATACTTTATTAAGGTTCTTGATGGAAGAACCTCGTTCGGTTTCAGAACCGACATACGGTTCCGACGAAACCGAACCGTCACCACGGTTCACTTAACGTTGCACCACTTTGATTTACATTCTCCCACTTGATGCAAACGTTAAGTGAAATTCTCTTGAGTAACAAAACACATGAATCATAGCAATAGGTCCTCTAAGAGCGAGTATTATCTTCCATGTATTACAATATATTTAGTTTCTCAAATACTATACTTTATGTGGTAACAAAATCTAATGAATAAATCCTATATTTATTCTTGGTCAGATAAAATATATATATTTTCTCAAATAAATTAAGGTGCACATGAATATGAGAAAATATCATAATATATACGAGTTTCATTAATAAATTGTATATATACATTTACAAAGTGGAACCAATTCACATTCTCTCTACATGATCCTTGAATTTCATTGGTGGCATGCCTTTAGTCAAAGGATCAGCAATCATCAACTCAGTGCTTACGTGCTCAATGACCACTTTCTTTTCCTTAACATGTTCTTTTATGGCCAAGTACTTAATGTCGATGTGCTTACTACGACTACCATTTTTGTTGTTCTTAGCCATAAATACAGTAGCTGAGTTGTCACAGTACAATCTTAATAACCTAGAAATAGTCAACTACTCTAAGCCTAGAAATGAAACTCTTCAACCATACACCATGCGATGTGGCCTCAAAACATGATACAAATTCGGCCTCTATAGTGGAAGTAGCAGTCAAGGACTGTTTCGCACTCCTCCAAGATACAGCTCCACCGACAAGCATGAAAATATAACCAGATATTGATTTTCATGAATAATACAACCAGTAAAGTCCGCATCGGAGTAGCCAATTACTTCTACTTCATCGGTTCGTCTATACATGAGCATATAGTCCTTGGTTCCTTGTAGGTACCTCATTACTTTCTTTGCAGCTTTCCAATGGTCAACACCTGGATTACTCTGATATCTCCCTAGCATCCCAACAACAAATGCAATGTCAGGTATGGTGCAGACCTGAGCATACATTAGGCTTCTAAAAGCTGAAGCATATGGAATGGTTTTCATCTGTTCTCTTTCAAAATCATTCTTTAGGCATTGGTCCAAATTGAACTTATCACCCTTCACAATGGGAGCAACACTTGGTGAACAATCCTTTCATCCGAAATCTCTCTAAAACTTTATTGATATAGGTTTCTTGAGATAAACCCAAGACACCTCGAAGTCTATCTCTATGGTTCTTAATGCCAATGACATAAGATGCCTCACCCATATCTTTCATATCAAAATTTTTAGAGAGGAATTGTTTTACCTCATGTAGCAAACCTCTATCATTGGCTACAAGCAAAATATCATCCACATATAGCACTAAAAAACAAATCTTACTCCCACTAACCTTCTGATATATACATTGATCCATGACGTTCTTTTCAAAACCAAATGAAGTGATGACGTTATGGAATTTTAAATACCATTGACGGGAAGCTTGTTTTAATCCATATATGGATTTATTAAGCTTACAAACCAAATGCTCACCATTACTAGAGAAGAATCCTTCAGGTTGTTTCATATAAACCTCTTCCTTTAAGTTACCATTAAGGAAAGCGGTTTTCACATCCATTTGATGCAAATCCAAATCAAAATGGGCAACCAATGCCATGACCACACGAAGTGAATCTTTCTTATATACAGGAGAAAATATCTCTGTGTAGTCTATTCCTTCCCTTTGAGTGAATCCTTTGGCAACGACTCTTGCCTTATGTCTCTCAATGTTGCCTTGTGAGTCTTTCTTTTTTTAAGACCTATTTACATCCAATGGCTTTCACACCATCAGGCAACTTGACGAGATCCCAGACTCGGTTAGACGCCATAGAATCCATCTCTTCTTTCATGACATTGTACCATAAGTTTGAAACCTTAGAAATTATGGCCTGTGAAAACATCTCAAGATCATTTTCGACTCCAACATTATAGTCACATTCTTGTAGATACACAACATAATCATTAGGAATCGTTGATTTCCTTACTCTAGTAGATCTTCTTAATGTTGCATCAATATTCTCCTGAGGAGCAGGATCATGTTGTTCAACTGGTTTTTCAACAGTTGTAGGCATCTGTTGAACTTCAACATGTACTGGATTAGGATCAACAACTTGTGGTACTTCCAAGATTGGTTCTTCAACACGCATTTGTACTCAAGGTGTATTGTTAACAATAACGATCAATCCATTACTTGAAGTGGCACATTGAGCATCTAAATGATCTTTCTCAGAACCAATGCCCTGGGATCGATCGCTCCCACTAATCAAGTAATTCTCAAGAAATTTTTCATTTCTTAATTCCACAAACCTAGTGTTGTGAGATGGACAGTAAAATCTATAACCTTTAGACTGTTCGGCATATCCAATGCAATACCCACTAATGGTCCTTAGGTCCAACTTATTCTCTTGTGGATTATAAATCCTCACTTCAAACGGGCATCCCCAAATGCGCATATGTTGCAAACTCAGTTTTCAACCTTTCCATAATTCAAATGGCGTCTTTGAGACAGCCTTGGTTGGAACTCGGTTTAATATATACACAATCGTCTTTAAAGCTTCAATCCACAAGGATTTAGGAAGATTGGAGTTGCTAAGCATACTCCTCACCATGTCCAATAGTATTCAGTTTCTCCTTTCTGCTACACCATTCTAGTCTGGTGAACCAGGCATAGTATATTGGGCAATTATCCCATGTTCTTGAAGAAACTTAGCAAACAGACCAAGTGCTTGTCCATTCTTAGTGCATCTACCATAATATTCACCATCTCTATCTCATCTCACGATCTTTATTTGTTTTCCACATTGTTTCTCTAGTTCAACCTTAAAGCTCTTGAAGGCATCTAATGCTTCGCTCTTATTATGAAGCATGTAGAGATACATATATCGAGAAAAATCATCAATAAAGGTGATAAAATATTTTTGACCTTGAATGTCCATGTCTGGACAACATATATCCATATGTATGATTTCTAATATGTTTGAACTCCTATTGGAACCTTTCTTTGACTTGTTAGTCTGCTTTCCCTTAATGCAGTCCACACATGTCTCAAAATCAGTAAAATCTAGAGTACTAAGTACCCCATCTTTCACTAATCTTTTAATTCTTTCTATGGAGATATGTCCTAATCTCTTATGCCATAACATAGAAGAGTCTTCATCAATAATACACCTTTTAGTGCCAGCTTGAACATGCATAGCGTTATAAGTGGCATTATTTCATAAATTAATGCAGTAAAGACCATCAGACAAAATACCATTCCCAACATAATCAAATTTATTAAATAAACTAAAAGATGTTTCTGAAAAGTGAAAAGAATAACCATAAGGTACAAGTCTTGAAATTGAAATCAAGTTTCTAGAGAAACTTGGAACATAAAAGGTCTTTTCTAATTTTAAAATAAAACCACTACTTAAAATCAAACTGCATGTTCCTATAGCCTCCACATGTGAGCCCATTTTGTTACCGGATAAGATATATTGCTCATTTCCCACTGGCTTCCTTAGATTTTGCATACCTTGTAAGGAGTTTGCAACTTGGATTGTAGATCCAGAATCAATCCACCAGGTGTTAATATTAACATTAACCATATTAGATTCATAACAAACAAATGAGGTTGGATTACCTTTATTCTCAAGCCATTTTTGGAATCTGATACAATCCTTCTTCATGTGTCCCTTCTTTTTACAAAAGAAACACTTGGATTCTTTCTTAATATCAGCCTGAGGTGGAATTATCCCCTTTCCTTTATGCTTGTATTGAGATTTTCTTTTCTGGTATGCTATAGCCAACATTGCACTTTCACCAAATTCCATAACAAGCCTCCCTTCCTCTTGAACACACATGGCCATTAGTTCATTGATTGACCATTTATCTTTATGTGTATTGTACGAGATTTTGAATGGCACGTACTGATATGGGAGATTGTTAAGGATATAGTGCACCAGGAAGGATTCCAACATCTCAACCTCGAGATGCTTAAGTTGAGCCGCAATGTCCCTCATTTGCATAATGTGCTCGCGCACACCTTTCACACTGGTGAGTCTCAAAGAAGAGAACTTCATAATAAGGGTGCTTGCTAAAGCCTTATCTGAAGTGACGAATCGATCATCAATGGCCTTTAGCAAGTCTTGAACGTTGGTATGCTGATCAACGGAACCACGAATACCAACAGAGATTTTAATCTTAATGAACATCATGCTAAGGCGATTAGATCGTTCCCATTGTTCATAAAGCATGATATTCTCTGGAGTACTGGTTTGAGTAATTTTAGGTGGTTCATTTTTCCTAATAGCATAATCAATATCCATCCACCCTAATTGAAGGAGAATTCTTTCCTTCCATATTTTATAATTATCCCCTTTCAGATCGGAAATATCACAGCGGATATTAGAGAAATTTACAGGTTGAGAAGCTACAATTAAAGATTATATGCTTATTAAAATTTGAGGCCTAAACTATAATCATTCTTTACCGATGTAAATCATGAATAATATGAATCTAGTGACATAAAACTTACCTATGGGCTAAAGTTTTAATTCAATTAAATTCATCCTAACTTTACGATAAAATTATCAAATTATGTTCCATTTCCTAATTCCTATGGGTAAATTAGAAAATATAATTTGATATTATATCCTAATTAATCACAAAATTATAATAAAAATTCTGTGGGATAAGATTTATTATATCACATATGATTAATTACAATTAATATTTATTTTCTAAATGTGATCCTAAATAAACTTTATTATATTTTTAATTAATTAAAGATGCTATGGTTACTCCCTAATTAATTAAACTATATGAATCACTTAAATATTAATTAAATCCTTATGCTCAATTATTCCATAAAACCATAAGCAATATTAATTTAATTTCAAATATGCAAATATTATTTATCTTAAATTGCATATATGATAATAAATTATATAAATAAAAATAAATAATATAATCACTAATTAAATCAATTGTTAAAATTAAATCCATAAGAGCCATTAACAATTGATTTAATTATGCATAAATTATTTAACTAAATTTTATATGTATAATTAATTGCAAAATTTATACATATAAATACCCAAAACAAATAATTTAAACATAATGTATTTAAATAAAATTTGAATGTGTCCAAAAATTATTTAAATAAATATAACATGTATAATAAATATTATACATATGATAAACATAAATTAAAATTATATTCATAATTTATTATTATTATTATTATTATTTTATTTATTTATTTTTAATAAAATCAAATTCTGAATACATATTTAAAATTAAGTCAAATATTAAATTTTTTGTAACATTTGTTGCACCCTAGTGGAAGGCCTCACTTATGCTAACCAGTGAAGTTTGGGTTCGATGCCTAGTTAAATCATTTTTTTTAATTAAAAATCAAACTCTTAATATATATAAATATAAGTCTCATATAATAATAAGTGAAATAATTGTTGCAGCTCACTGGATAAGACATTTATTGTCTCACACAGTACCTGTGTTCAAGTCCCCCCAACATGCTTTCTAGAAATTTTTTTTTAAAATTTCATCTTCAACCTCTAGCCGGGTCGACCCGACCTGACCCGGTTTTGACTATAACGTATACCCGGTCGTATCTTTCTATTCCGACGACGGAATCCAGCGTTCTTTTTATCAAAATTCTCAAAATTCGATTTCCTAGTGATTCATGGTCTCAATTTGAAGTAAAAACATTATTTTAAATAAAAAGTTAATTAATGAAGCAAATAAATACCAACGGCAAATTGGATTTATTTTCTTCATTGTTTTTCAAGTTTAATTTTACATAATCACTCAAAAATCATTATTGAAACACTTTATAATTTCCATATGCATAAAAAACAATCAATATAAAAAACCCAAAATTTCAGTTCTCGTGAAACAGAGCAAAACAGAGTTGTTTTCAAATGGCTCTGATACCAAATGTTAGAATCTCAATTCAATCCAGAAACGTTCAGAAAACCATATGAACTCATAATTTAAATGCAGCGGAAACAAAATTGGATTGAAAACATACCTCCTGCCATTGATCAAATTTCAGCACTTACACACCAATTCCAATAGATTTTCAATTTGATGCTCTCACTAATTTTTCACACTTATTTACTGCGTATTGATGGTGTATCTGAATTGTTATGCAGTTAATAGTGAGAGGACCCGATACTTTATTAAGGTTCTTAATGGAAGAACCTCGTTTGGTTTCAGAACCGACGTACGGTTTCGACAAAACTGAATCGTCACCACGGTTCACTTAACGTTGCACCACTTTGATTTATAACAAACTCTTCCACACCCAAGAATTTAAATTATGATACTTTCCATGCAAAAATCCATCATTTACAAAATATAAACCTTCAAGACCATAGCACATAAAGACCCTAATTTCTTTAGTATACCTCAAGCCTGTTTTGCCAGTAAGGTAAGATTAAAAGACTCCAAATCTCTGAAACCCAACCCCCCTATCCTTTAACTCTGAGCAGCTTTATCCATTAAACACCAACTAATGCCCTCTCCTTAGCCCCACTAGACCAACATAACCTCATCGTAGCAGCCATAAGCCTTTAGGTAGCTTGAATACACTCATGATTCATAACATAACCATGGAGTACCTATGAACTGCCTTCAACAACACTTCTTTGCCACCAACAAATAGTAATTTTAACCTCCAACCTTTCTTATAACAAACCATAAATGCTAGCTTTAGAAGAACCCCATAATCTGTAAAAACCCTCAAATATCGTTCGGTTCGAATAAGTCAAGTCCCTTCGATTCTTTCTTTTTTCAAAAAAAGAGAAAACAGCACCGCCTACTACAAAAATCCCGGTTTTTGCAACAGTTGCGGAATAAACTGGATATGCTGCTGAGGGAAATACTGCTTCGAGAGAGGGCGGTACGGAAAGGACTTGGATCTACCAAATGATAAGAATGCACTCTGAAGGTGATAGCCAGAGGTCGCTGCGGTTCGCACTCGGGCGATGAAGTCAGCCGGGTTTAAGAAGATTGGCCCTCTTTTTTGTTTTGTTTTGTTTGTTCACCGCGGCACGAAATCACATTTTTTTGCATCAGCTTGATGCCTAGATGTCCCAGCATCAGCCAGACTCTTGAAAATTTTGAGCAATTCTTTCCTATAGCTCCAAAGGAGTATTACCACTGAAAACAATATTGCTTTTTTCTAGATTTACAGCTTGACCAGAAGCCTTACAATAAGCCATAGTCTGATTCAGCAAGGCACTACAAGACCCCTTTTCCACTTCTCCAAAAATGGTGAATCATGAGCAAAAAATAAATTGTGCAACACGGGACACAATTGTTCTTCAATCTCAACCTCTTAATTACACCATTCCCAGCAGCTTCCATAATATTCCTAGCTAGTTAAAACCTTAGTGAGAAGAACAAATTAACAGATAGGGTGACAGAGGGTCACCCATCTCATCCCCTACCAGAACAAACTGTGCATGAGGACATCCATTGAGCAGAATATTAAAAGACACAGAAGAACATGTTGGGCACAGCGGGTAAAGATAAAATGAATTCAACAGAGTAGAATAATGACACCGGGAATTTAACGTGGTTCACCCTTTAATTTGGGCTAAGTCCATGGGACAAACTCTGAGAATATTTCTTCCACTAATAAGAGTAATGGGTACAAAGTGAGAGGCAATACAACAAATTGAGATAAACCCAAAATAGTGTCACACAAGTGTTTCCCAAACTCACTATTTTTTCACTCCCTTCTTAGAAAAATATCCCAATATTTTTCTAAGATATTCTCTCCCACTTTCTCCCCCAACACTATTTTTCTTCAAAGGAAATTGTTCCTTTGGCTTTGCTTAGCTTCTCTTCTTGCTTGTTGTGTTGATGTTTCTCTAAGGCAAAGACATTGCCTATTTATAGGCAAAATTGCATATCAATGTTAGATGCACCTACCATTGTGGTTGTACCTACCATTGTGGTTGTACCTACCATTTGTGGTTGCACCTACCATTGGTGGTTGCACCTACCATTGGTGGTTGCATCTACCATTGGTGGTTGCACCTACCATTGGGGGTTGCAACTACCATTTGTGTTTTCTTCCTCTTAAATGTAGGAGGGACTTACAAATCTCCCCCTACCGACTACATAGAGGGCTCCATCAATCCAGCAGCTAAACGACAGTATTCAAAATTTTGTCTCGGGAGAATTTTTGTTAACATGTCTGATCCATTTTCTTCAGTATGGATCTTCTCAAGTTGTAATAGCTTCTTCTCCATTACATCCCTAATCCAGTGATATCTCACATCAATATGTTTTGATCTCGAATGAAAGGAGTCATTCTTTCCAAGATGGATAGCATTCTGACTATCACAAAATAACTGATAACTGTCTTGTTGCAACCCAAGTTCTTTCAAGAACTTTTTCATCCATAGCAACTCTTTACATGCTTCCGTTGCTGGACAATTCAACACATTTTTGTAACTTTGATTGCCATGACATAGCTCCCCCTATAAATGTAATTAGGTAACCTGAAGTGGATTTTCTGGAATCCATATCACCAGCCATATTTGCATCTGTGTATCCAACTAACACAGGTTTATCATTTCCAAAACATAGGCATATTTTGGAAGAACCTCGAAGATACCTGAAAATCCATTTCGCTGCAGCCATATGTTCCTTTCCAGGATTTGAAAGGAATCTACTCACAATTCCAACTGCATGAGTGATATCTGGCCGTGTACAAACCATGGCATACATTAGACTTCCAACTGCTGAAGCATATGGAACCTTTTCCATCTCTTCCTTCTCTTTGTCTGTAGAAGGGCTCTGCTTAGAAGTTAGCTTAAAATGATTAGCAAGAGGACAACTAATCGCTTTAGCCTTATTCATATGAAATCTCTAAAGTACTTTCTCAATGTACTTCTCCTATGACAACCATAATTTCTTGGCGCCTCTGTCTCTAATAATAGTCATGCCAAGAATCTGTTTTGCTGGTCCTAAGTCTTTCATGGAAAAAGACTTACTCAACTGTGTTTTCAAGTTGTTGATTCTGGAAATATTTCGGCCAACAATCAACATATCATCCACATAGAGCAAAAGGATAATAAAATCATCATTAGACAATTTCTGAAGTAGTCTTTTTGTAGCCTTGCTCCCCCATAACAGACTCAAACTTCTTGTACCATTGTCTTGGTGCCTGTTTTAAGCCGTAGAGACTTTTCTTCAATTTGCAGACATAATCTTCTTTTCCCTTTTGCTGAAAACCCTCTGGTTGCTCCATGTATATCTCTTCTTCCAAGTCACCATGTAAGAAGGCAGTTTTGACATCCATTTGCTCAACCTCCAAGTCAAGACTTACTGCTAACCCTAGCACAACACGGATGGATGTCATTTTTACAACTGGAGAGAAAATCTCGTCAAAGTCAATACCTTTTCTTTGGCTGAATCCTTTGACAACTAATCTGGCTTTGTATCGCAGACTGGAACTGTGTCCTTCATGCTTCACCCTGAACACCCATTTATTTTTCAAGGCCTTCTTCCCTTTGGGCAGCTTCATCAACTCAAAGGTTTTGTTCTCATGCAAGGACTTCATCTCATCTTGCATGGCTTCAATCCATTTTTGTTTGGATTCGTCATCCATGGCCTCTTCATAACTCTCAGGTTCTCCCCCATCAGTGAAAGTTACATACTCATCTGGAGGATATGAGATAGAGGGTCGTCTCACTCTATCACTTCTTCTCAGTGGAACAGGAGAAGCCACAGGTGTTGGTACTGGATAATGAATATCATCATTTCTCTCATCTTCAGAACCAACTTCTATGGGGGCATCATCTTCATCAGGTGGATAAACCTGGTCTTCATCTACAACTTGTCTTGGTACTGATGTTGGAGGAATTAATTCCAAATCTGATGAGTCACCATTGGAATTAGGAACATCTTTCTTCATTTTGATAATATCTTCAATGGTCTCATCTTCAACAAATACAGCATCACGGCTCCTGACAAGTCTCTTTGCAACTGGATCGTAAAATCTATAGCCAAATTG
Source organism: Hippophae rhamnoides (assembly GCA_033030585.1). Lineage (NCBI taxonomy): Eukaryota > Viridiplantae > Streptophyta > Magnoliopsida > Rosales > Elaeagnaceae > Hippophae > Hippophae rhamnoides. The sequence goes on along the minus strand of CM065437.1, from coordinate 15,922,262 downwards.
ATCTTGACCATAGCCAATAAAAATACACTGTCTTGTTTTGGCATCAAGTTTGGATCTCTCATCCTTGGGGATATGAACAAATGCTTTGCAGCCAAACACTCGCAGATGATCATAGGAAACATCCTTTCCTGACCACACTTTATTTGGAACATCCATCTTGAGAGGAGTACAGGGTGAAAGATTCAACACATGTGCAACTGTGAGTATGGTTTCACCCCAAAAAGTTTTAGGCAACTTTGCATGTGAGAGTAGACATCTAACTCTCTCCATCAAAGTTCTATTCATCCTCTCAGCTAAGCCATTCAACTGCGGTGTCTTTGGAGGTGTCATCTGATGCCGAATACCATGCTTTTTGCAATAAGCATGGAAAGGTCCTGTGTATTCTCCACCATTGTCTGTCCGGATGCACTTCAGCTTCTTTCCAGTCTGTCTCTCAACTGAGGCATGAAATTCTTTGAAGACATCTAGCACGTCTTCCTTGAATGATCATCAATGAAAGTCACAAAGTATTGAGCACCACAAAGTGACTTTGGCATTGGTCCACACAAATCTGAATGAATCAGATCTAAAATATTATTCATTTTGGAAGGAGGGAAGCTCTTGAAAGCAAGCCTATTTTGCTTTCCTGCTAGACAATGAACACATTTCTCCAAATGTACTTCATCCATTCCAGGCAATATCTTCTTTTTGGCTAGACTTGTCAAACCTTTTTCACCCATATGACTGAGTCTCTTATGCCATAACTCAGATGCACTATCTTTCTCTATGGTATTTACTGTGTCAGTGGAGAGCTTTGCTTGCATTATATACATAGTTGTATGCTTCTCACCTCTAGCCACTACTAAGGATCCTTTTGTAAGTTTCCATTTGTCATAAATGAAGAAGCTACAATATCCTTCATTTGCAAGTTTGCGCACAGAGATCAAATTCAAGCGCATATCTGGAATATGCCTGACATTCTTCAGAAATAGTCTGGTTCCGTTCTCTGTTTCCAAGGAAACGTCTCCTCTGCCTATTACCTTTGACATGCCTTCATTTCCCATTCTAACAACACCAAAACTTCCAGGTGTGTATGATGAGAAAAATTCTCTACGCGATGTAGCGTGAACTGTAGCACCACTATTAATCACCCAATTGGTCTCGTGTGATGCAAGATTGATAAAATCTTCATCATAAACGATATTGAACACGTCTATGGTATTTGTTTGCTCATCATCACTGCTGTCGTCCTTCTTCGTTACTTTGCCTTTGTTCGTTTCTTGTTCCTTTTTGAACACCCGACAAAATTTCTTAATGTGGCCCTTCCTCTTACAATGATGGCATTCAACATTGGCAAATTTGTTTGATTTGCCTCTGCTCTTACTTCTGGGTTTTTGTTCTTTGTACAGTCTCCTTCCTCTAGACCCTGTGATAAGGGCTTGTACTCCTGAATCTCTTTCCTTGTTTTTTTTTCTCATATGAGAACAAGGCTTCTACAACAACTTCAAACTCCATCTTGTCTTTTGCATAAGTCAGAGTTGTTGTGATATGATTATATGATAGGGGTAGTGATGCCAACAACATCACTGCTTTCTCTTCATCGCCAAAACTCACATTAAATCTTGCTAAGTGAGAAAGCTTGCTATTGAAATTGCTAACATGCTGCATCATGCTCACATTATCTTCCTTCCTCATCTGGTATAGCTCCTTCCACAAATAAAATTTATTGGCAAGGTTCTTTGACATGTACACGTTTTCTAGAGTCTCCCATGTTTCTTTAGCAGTCTTGCAATTTTTTGATTCAATATTTTGCAAGACACTGTCTGAGAGATTTAGACGGATTGTACTAGCTGCAATCTCATCTATTTCCTCCCATTGTTCCTCGGTGACGGTTGCTACCTTCTTTTCTTTTCCCAGCAACGCCTTATGGACCTTCTGTTGAATGAGAATATCTTTCATCCTCCTTTGCCATAAAGAGAAATTATTATTGCCATTAAATTTCTCAATATCTACCTTTTGGCTTGACATTTTTTTTCGCTATGTTTCTTTTTCTGTAAATCAATACACCCTGGACCTAATAAAATCTTTTCTGATGTGGAAGATCAGTCTATGCTGCAACCACAGAGCATATTAAGAATTTTACTAGACCAACTCTGATACCAGTTGTCACAATGGTAAAGATAAAATGAATTCAACAGAGTAGAATAATAACACCGGAAATTTAACGTGGTTCACCCTTTAATTTGGGCTAAGTCCATGGGACAAACTCCGAAATTATTTCTTCCACTTATAAGATTAATGGGTACAAAGTGAGAGGCAATACAACAAATTGAGATAAACCCAAAATAGTGTCACACAAGTGTTTCCCAAACTCATTATTTTGTCACTCCCTTTTTAGAAAAATATCCCAATATTTTTCTAAGATATTCTCTCCTACTTTCTCACACAACACTATTTTTCTTCAAAAGAAATTGTTCCTTTGGCTTTGCTTAGCTTCTTTTCTTGTTTGTTGTGTTGATGTTTCTCTAAGGCAAAGATATTGCCTATTTATAGGCAAAATTGCATATCAATGTTAGATGCACCTACCATTGTGGTTGTACTTACCATTTGTGGTTGCACCTACCATTTGGCACAGACCTACCAATTTGTGGTTTATCACCATTGATGGTTCTTCTCATTGATGGTTCAGAACTACCATTGATGGTTCAGACCTACCATTCATTTGTGTTATGTTCCTCTTAAATGTACGAGGGACTTACAAAAAATAGTATAGTTCTCGTAGTGCTTTGAAACTGCTCTCAGCCTCTAACTTCTCTTTCTATCTCTCTTTCGGCTCCCTAAATACACAAATCAATGTAAACAAAGGTAATCTTATTTATGGATTCATATTATTTTCCCTTTCCTTGACTTTTCATTAGTTTGTCTTTTCTTTATCTCATCCCAGAACACACTTCATCACCTAATAAACCACCACATTCTTAAACCCCAAAACACCACTTCACCCTATCATAAGCCTTAGACATGTCCATTTTCAGCACAAAACACATTTTCCCACTCTTTTTCCTTCTTTTCAAATGGTAAAAAACCTCCTTAGCCGTAATAATGTTTTCCTGGATCTGCCTCTCCCGTACAAAGGCACTTGAACCTCAGACGCTAGCTTAGGCATGAATTTAGGTTTCAAGTTAATAAAGGAATTTTATAAATAGTTATATGTCAAAAGGCTTTCGTTCTCCACTTTTTAAACCGCACCACAATTAATTTAATTAAAAAAAAAAGAACCATTTAACAATGATAACTTATCTTTGTTAGTTGTCTTTCTTCCTATATACTCAAAAGGCAGGCCATTATTAGTTTGATTTGAATGCTTCAAAGTTTTTGAGGGCAAAAAGGAAGTTTGCCCGTTTACCGATATATATTTTTATTTTATTTTCCTATAATATTTTTATTTTTTTAAAATAATTATATTAATATTATATTTTATTGATTTAAATTATTATATGGGTATTAAAATTTGATTTTTTTTTGTTTTTGTTTAGGAGTTTGCTTTATGCTTTGTCATTCGTGCACGCTGCATGGTGGGCCTAATAATTAAATCTCTTCTCTCAGCTCCAAGTGCCAGTAGTCACTATTGAACATATTCATTTTTATTCATAAGTAAATGAGTTCAAGAAGGAAACAGATCAGGAACAATTCATTTACAACTGATAAGAAAAGTGTATATGGATCGAGGTAGCTCAGTGTTTGAAATAAGACCTTGTTGCCCCCCCCATTCATTATTTTTTATTTATATTATTCTTTCGTTTTTTGATCTTTTTTTTAATTTTTTGTTTCCTGGGCTATATGTGTCATCTTGGGCACACATTTCGCAACATGCAAACTGCTAGTTTCAGCAACAAATGCATATTTTTAATGGAAGATTTGGCTTAAGTAAACTAAGATATTGATCGTATTTGTTTTAGAAAACTGTTTTGTAATATGACTTTTAGATTCATGTATCTTATTTATTTGGATAAATGTTTTATTTTTTTACTATAATTTATTTTTTTTTTCGTCGTTGTGATACTTTATATTATCATTTCTATATTAATCATGTAATTTTAGTTTATATTAACACTAAATTGTGCAGTGATAAATTATTTTAAGTAATTAAATTGAAGTTAATTTTTTTTATTGAATTATATAGAGGATGATCGATCAAAATTGACAATTTTGTAAGTTTTTTTTTATTCTTAATTTAACTTGAATATCAATTAGAATACATAAAAAATTGGAAAAAAATTTAAAGTAATGAATCGGAAAAAAATTGTATGAAATAATAAGTTTATTTTATCTATTTTAATTTTTAATAAATGGGATAAAAAAAATTGGTATGAAACATAATTGGTACTCCATACACTCTAGACTAGACCTAGTCCCCAGCAGTGCTATGTTTTATTAAGAGCTCACAAGCCAAGGCTTTCAACAAGAGCCAACTTACCTTTCAATGGGCCAAAATACAATTCGGTGAAATCTGACTTTTTGGACCCTGGTCCAAGTCAATTATTGGCCCATATTTTTCATACTCTACAAGATTAGAGTTGCAAATTCGGATAAAATATTATAACTTATTAATTTTAATAAGTTATTTATTTTATTTTATTGAGATGGTATGAAATTATATATTATAAAATATTTTATTTATCTCAAATTAATCTAAATAGTATAAGTAAAATTATAATGATAATAAAAAAAGGAAATAGTATAACAATTATGAACCAATTAGTGATAAATTTAAATGAGATGTTATGAGATTTAAATAGTATCTGATAACTTTAATCCATAAAACTATTACAAATGAATAAAAGATTCAATATAATGGATATTTATATCTAACAACAAAAGGACAAAAATATCATGTTTAATAAGAAAAAATAATAAAAGTAACATGTTTAATAATTAAAATGGATAGTTTAAAAAAATAAATATATACATATATATATATATATTAGAAATATTAAAATAATCATAAATTTGATTGGTTTATGATTTAGAATTAAGATTTAATGTTTTGGATTTAAGTATTAAGGTTTATGATTTAAAATTTAGGGTTTAAGATTTAATAATAACAAATTGATATTATTGATAAGTTAATATTTTTTCTAGTTTAAAATGTGTCTTTTAATTATTGATACTCTATTTTTATCCATTTTCTTTTGGCTATAAATAAAACATATATCAATTCCAAACTCTATATGAACAATGAAGTATATGATAGAATAAGACAACTCATTTTATATTTCTATTTATATCTAATAAAATTAATGGAATCCATACGGGATTAAATTAAAACTTTTATAAAAATAAAAAGATATCATGATATTTTGATCTCTTAACATTTATAAATTGAATATATTAGTCGATTTTTAAAAAAATATTATGCATTTTAGTCATCCTAATATCTCATTTTTAGACCCTTTAGTCATTTCATAAAAATAATGTGTATAAATTGAACAATAAATTAGTGTAAATTGGATGTTATTCATATTATTTTATGTTCTAAGTGAAGAAATCAATATTTGAAGAAATAATCAGAAGAGAAAATAAATGTTTTCTCAGTATATTTTCTTAATTTGTATCGGATATTTACATTGTTTATATAGACAAATATCAATTACTATTTCACCAACCACCATGATTGAATTGCATGGTTTACATCATGCTTGGTAGGCGCCGTGTATATTGAAAGAAATGTTTGGCGTCGGTGCAGTGATTGTTGAATTGTGTTGCAGTGTTTGTTGAATTCAACACTCCCTCTCAAGTTGGTGCATAGATGTCTTTCATGCCCAACTTGACTGAAACTTCTGTGAATATTCGATATGAGACTGTTTTAGTGAGGATGTCAGCCAATTGATCTTCTGACTTAATTTTTGGCAATTCCAATGAATTTTCTTCTAACTTTTCCTTAATAAAGAATCGATCAACTTTAACATGTTTTGTACGATCGTGTTGAACTGGATTATGAGCAATATCACATGCTGCTTTATTGTCACAAAATAACTTAATTGATTCTTTAGAAGGATATCCCAAATCTTTCAAGAGAGATTGTAACCACAAGGCCTCACAAAGCCCAAGTGCCATATCTCTATATTCACCATATTGAACTAGCAACAACATGTTGTTTCTTACTTCTTCATGTTACAAGGTTTCCCTACAAAAGTGAAGTAACCTGATGTAGATCGCTTTATCATTTATTAATCCAACCCAATCAACATCAGTATATACTTCTATTCTTTGGAACTCTGAGTTTTTAGTAAACAATACTCCTTTTCCAGGAGCAGACTTTAAATACCTCAAAATACGAATAATTGCATTCATATGTTGTTCTCCAGGATTATGCATAAATTGGCTGACAATACTTAAAGCATAGGCAAGATCTGGTCTTGTGTGTGCCAAATACATCAACCTTCCAACAAGCCTTTGGTATCTTTCTTTATTTGTTGGAACTTGATCAATCTTGATACATAATGTATTAGCTGGTTGACATGCCGACATACCAGTTTCTTTTAATAAATCTAAGGCATACTTTCTTTGAGATAAGAAGATTCCTTCTTTTGATCGAGAAACCTCAATCCCAAGAAAATATTTTAAGGAACCAAGGTCTTTCATTTCAAATTCCTTGGACAAATAACTTTGGAGAGCTTTCCTTTCTTCAAGATCATTTCCTGTTACTATCATATCATCAACATATACAACAAGTGCAGTGATCTTACCATATCCTTTTTTCAGAAATAAAGTATGGTCTGAATTGCTTTGTTTGTATCCAAATGCCTTCATTGATTTTGTGAACCTACCAAACCATGCTCTTGGGGATTGTTTCAATCCATACAGTGATTTTTTTAATTTACACACCTTTTCATCATGGATTTTGAATTTCTTGATTCTTGGTGGTAAATCCATGTAGACTTCTTCAATTAAATCTCCATGTAGAAAGGCATTTTTTACATCAAACTGATATAATGGCCAATCTAAATTTGTAGCTAGAGATACCAAGACTCGAACAGTGTTAATTTTGGCTATAGGCGCAAATATTTCTGTATAGTCGATCCCATATGTCTGAGTGTATCCTTTTGCCACCAATCTTGCTTTATAGCGTTCAATCATACCATCTACTTGATACTTTACTGAAAAAATCCATCGACATCCAACAATTTTCTTTGTTGGTGGACAATCGACAAGTTCCCAAGTTCTATTTATTTCTAAGGATCTTAGTTCTTCATTCATAGCATCTTTCCATTTGGGGTCAGCTAAAGCTTCCCGCATTAATCGTTAGGAATAGATACAGCAGATAATTGATTCACAAATGATACATTTGATTTTGACAAACAATGTTTAGACATATAGTTACTCATGGGATACTTGACTTTACTAGAAATCTCAGGTTCATACATGGCTTTAGGAATACCTCTGTTAGGACGTGATGGAAGTATTTTTCTAGCTGGTTCAATAGTTGGAACATTCTCAACAAACGATTGGTTAGGTATATCAGCAATTTGTGGAGAAGGAAACTCGTACTCACTTTGTGGTAGTAAGGAACTTGCTTGATGATCTTGAAGTTGATGAGGACTTGATTCCATTTCCCTTGAGTCTTTTCTATATTGAGAGTTATTACCATCTGAATTCAAGTTATTTATATTTTCCTCACATATAATTTGATTTTCTTCATAAGGAAACAATTTATATGTAAGGGTCTGAATTTCAGCATGGTTGTACTCCCCTTGAAATTCAGGTGTAGATGAGAAATACATTGTATCTTCATGAAAAATAAAATCCATGGTGGTAATCATTTGTTTTGTAGGAGGATGATAACACCGATACCCTTTTTGTTGTATGGTATATCCCATAAAAACACAACGTATTGCTCGTGGATCCAACTTGCTACGTTGTTGTTTATGTAGGTGTACAAATGCCACACAACCAAAGACATGAGGAGGTAAACTGGGGAAATTTGGTTCAACAAGTGCGTCAGAAACGGCTTGTAGTGGTGTTTGGAAGTTAATGGACCTGGAAGGTACCCGATTGATCAAATATGCAGCGAAGTTATTGCTTCTCCCCAATAAGATAATGACATATTAGCTTGATCAACGAGGCACGGACAACTTCCAACAAGTGTCGATTTTTTCTTTCTCGCAACTCCGTTTTGTTGAGGTGTATCAACACAAGTAGTTTGATGAATAATCCCTTCGTTTTAAGATATTCTCAAGCTCGAGAATTTTATATTCTCCTCCATTGTCACTTCGTAGAACTTGAATATGTGTTTTATATTGAGTACGAACCATTTTATGAAATTTTCTAAATAATACATTTACCTCACTTTTAGATTTCATTAAACAGACCCAAGTCATTCTACTAAAATCATCAATAAATGTAACAAACCAACGTGATCCTCCCAAAGTAGAGACTTTGGAAGGACCCCATACATCAGAATGTATAACCATAAACGAAAATGGACTTTTATTTAAAGTTACAGGAAATGAGGAACGATGACTTTTTGCTAGTTCACAGACATCACATTTTAAAGTAGAAAGATCGAAGCTCAAAAATAAACTTGGAAATAATTTCTTTAAATATCCAAAAGAAGCATGACCCAATCTCCTATGCCATAGCCATATATTTGATTCATCCTTGTTAGATCCAGTTGCTACCAATGCATGATTTTTTGAATTCAAGTCCAAATAATACAGGTTTCCTTGCCTAACACCACGACCAATCGTTTGCTTTGTTTGAATGTCCTTGAACACACAAAAGTCAGGCCAAAAAATAACAAAACAAGATAAAGTAGTGGTTATTTGAGAAATAGATATAAGGTTATACTCTAAAGAGGGAACAACTAGTACTGAGTCTAAATTCAAAGTACTAGTGAGAGACAAATATCTTTCCCCAATGACTGGGGTTATGTTACCATTGGCAGTGCAAACAATTTTGTGTGATGATGGTTTTGAGATTTGTCTAGAATCGAATGTCATATGATCAGTTGCACCTGAATCAATTATCCATGTATTATTAAAAACAGGAGAAAAAACTTTAAGTATCTTACCAAAATTTGTTGAGGAGTTTGCAACATGATCCTTTGTTGTTTCAAAGAATGGTGGCAATAGACATTTGTCGTGGGTTTTTCTTCCGAGAGTCACGGTTGTGATCCCACCAGGATATCCCACAAGTTCAAAACATCGTTCTTTAGTATGACCCTTTTGATGACAATGGGTACATTTAAATGATGATTTATCACCACCCTTCGTTTCGCTGATTGGAAAAAGAACGATTTTTAGAAATCATGGCGGAAGGCCAACGCGTCTCCAGATTTTTCCTTCAATGAGATTCGACGTACTACCTCCCGTCGAATCAAGGAATAACAACCTTCTAAATCTGGTATAGTTTCTTTTCGCAAAATTTCTCCACGAACCTGCTCAAATTCATCATCTAATCCAGCAAGAAAAATATTTATCCTTAGTCTTTCAACAGACTCTTGATATGATATTAGATCATTAGGGTCTTTCATGACCACCTTATCACGATGGTCTAGCTCTTGGAAAATTTCAGTCAACTCTACATAATACTCTGATAGTGATTTTCCATTTTGTCTGGAAGTAAATACCTTTTGGTTTAAGAAAATTCCTGTAATTCGTCACTTCCATCATAGAATGCTTTTGCCAAAGCACCCCAAATTTTAAGAGCAGTAGGTATGCGTAAATATCGCTTCATGATTTCTGGACTCATTGACATAAGGATCCATCTCTTCACTTTTTGATTTTCTGCATACCACTTATTATAATTGTTTGACGTTTTTTATGGTTCCCAATTTTTGTCATGAATATAAGAGAGTTTTTCTCTCTCTGCAATATGCATTTCCATTATTTGAGACCAAACATCATAATTAGTATTAGTAAGAACAATTCCAGCATTAAACACACCTTCAGACTGAACCGATTGTACAACAGTTGGAGTTGATTGCTCCATAAGTAATGAAATTATACCCTCTGTCGTGATATTATGGAAAACAAACTAGAAAATGGTGTAATAATTTTAGAACTAAAATTTTATTTTTTTTCTGTTTATATATATATATATATACTAAATTGGATAAAAAAACCAGTAAACCGGTTCAAAATTGGATTAAAAACTTGAAAAAATGAACCAAAACGGTTTTAGAAATCCAGAATCGGGAAAAAAATGGGTTCAGACCTTTAAAATGGACCGAACCGGCCAAAAATAGGAAAACTGTGAAAAACCGAGAAAACCGGGTTCAACCGAACCGCTGACTGGACCAACCGAAGCCGCGGGTTGCCACGCCTTCTGGCCGGACCGAGCCGAGCCATCCGAGCCGAACCGAGCCGAGTCAGCCGAACCGAGCCGAGCCGGATGACACGTCATCATCTTCAACCTCCAGACGACGCGTGACGGCGCATGGATCGCGTGTACAATGGACCCCAACTTCAGGAGGCGCGTGAAGGCGCGTGTGGAGGTTTTCTTCTAGTCTAATTTTACCAAAATGTTCAGAATTGTGTTTAGAGTAATCTGGTAAAATTAGGTGGGACAAATATTGCTTCAAAAATGATGTTTGTAATTAATATTTGTATGGGTGTTTGAGATTTTTTTTTCAGGAGAGTAAGGATTTTCAGAGAAAGAAATCTCTGTTTTAGAAAACAAGAGTTTTAAATTTGTATAAAGCAACGACTTGGCTCTGATACCATGAAGAAATCAATATTTGAAGAAATAATCAGAAGAGAAAATAAATGTTTTCTTAGTATATTTTCTTAATTTGTATAGGATATTTACATTGTTTATATAAACAAATATCAATTACTATTTCACCAACCACCATGATTGAATTGCATGACAAAGACGCTTTGGTGTACTACAGATATTGAAAGAAATGTTTGACATCTATGATTGATCATTGAATTGACAAAGATTTGTTGAATTCAACACTAAGATGCATATGATATTTATGCTTAAAATAATTATATAAACAGTTGGTTTTATAAATATTTTATTTTTTATTAAGTTAAAAATAATTAATGACCAAACACCACGGTTATATCAACGCATTTCATATAAAATAGAGATATGTTCGTATCAAGTTAATTATCTAAATCTACAATCATATTATATTTTCTTATAATTAAACAATATTAAAATTATGTTTATTGATTCTCTTGATCTCTTCTAATTGAGCTGGTTAAAAAGAAATGGAATTATTCTCAAAAGACATGAGAATGAATCTACCGACTTTCAACTATTGAACGATGAAATAAATTATATTACGCATAAACTATATTTTAAAAGCTGAAATACCCATGATTCTCAACTTTATCTTACTTTGTAAATCTCATATGGTGCACAAAAATATTAAATTTCTTGTAAAATTTAATAAAAATTTGCTCAACTTTGTTTCAAAGCTATTGTAATGAAAAGTATTACATCAAATTTAATACGATATTATTTATTGTATTAATATTGTTCATACTTAGTTCACGTTGTATTATTTTTTATTTTAAAAGAAAAAAATAATTTTTTTATTACCTATAACAAATTAAAATTAAATATATGATATAAAATAATAAAAAAAATATTAAATATAACTTTTGATATAATATTTGGTGTAATTTTTGATCTATTAAAAGTAATATTTTATTTTATTAAAACATATATTTTTTTAGTATAATATTTCGTGTCATGTATTATTATAGATGAAAGAAAATTTGATGTAAAGTTTACTATAGAAAAAGTGTAAAGGAATAAAGATGGTTTAATACTTTAGTTTCAAAGACGTAACCGGAATTTAAATTTTAAGTATCGGACCAAACTATATTTTCAATTAATACAGATTACATATTTTAAAATTATAGTTTCAAGAATTATAAAATAAAAATTTCTATTGAGTTTTTTCTAGAAAAAGTTACTTTTGAGTCAGAAGTTGCATAATATAGCATTTGAAATATTAATAATTTTTATTATTGGAAATATGAAAGAAAATAAAAGGAAAAATTGTTAAAATTTTATGCAATTTCATAAAAGGAATGAATTAATTTATATTTTTTATTAAAGATATAAGTATCTTTTCATTTTTTTTTCCTTGATAAATATGTTACGATGAACATAGAAGCATTTTTAAACTTACGTCTTATTTAAGTTAATATATTAATTGGAGGGACAAAGTCAATTTTTGAATACATTTTAGTATAAATTAAATCAATGTCATTGTAATTAATTAATTACTTTTTTTTCTTCAAAGACTAAGGGTGGCTTTTGTCCCACTAGTCATAGAGTAGTTCCGTCATTGTTTAGTTTCCTTCCTCTTTTTTTTTCTTATAATTGATTCATTTGTTTTTTGATTTTCACATTATATCCCTATTATTTTTCTTCTCATTATGTTTTAGTTAGTTGATTTTTTAATTTTCTTACATTTAATTCAAAATTTAAAGTTAATTAATAATTGAATTTTAACTTGATCAAATTTTAAGAAAAAAAGTAAGGAGAAAAATATATAGATAAAATTATAAGAAAAATAAGGAGATAAAATAATAATGTAGAAAATTTAGTTGTTATTTGTATATGCTATGATAGAAAGTGTGTTTAAAAAAAAAAAAGAAACAAAAAAAAAAGAGAGGGAGGGTTATGAGATAAATTAAAACAGAGTGAAAGTTTGTTCGAGTGCCTGAGGTTGAAGTATGACCTAGAATAATGTATATAAAATGAGAGTAAAAATAAAGTGAAATAAAATATTTAAAATTTATAATAATAAAAATATTATCCAATAAAATTTAATCATTGAAATTTAAATTAAATTTTAATTTAAATAATATTTAATTGAATAACTTGTTTAATATAAAATTTTTGAAATAATTTTTTTAATAAATATGAACTGAATATATATATATATATATATATATATATATTATTATATGTTTTTTATAGTTATAATTTATAAGTTTTAGAGATAAATTTCGTTAAAAAGAGTGAGAAGGCAGAGAGGACAGGGCAAATGCAGTTGAGAATTTGGTCATATGATATCATGAGGTGACTAAAGTAGGGGGACCGCTTGGCGGGAAAAAGCGATTTCTTTTTATAATAATTGACATTATAAATAGTAATTAATCTCTTATTATTATTGTCTTGTTGCTTCTAATTATATTCGTTGCACGAAAACAAAGTTTAGTTATCATAATTTATATATTGGTTAATTATATATATATATTATTTTATTTAATAATTATTTGATATTAATAATATAATTATATCATAAATATAAATATTATGTGTAAATTTGATAAATATACAACATACATAATCAGTGCGTTACACGCACCCTCACACCTTCTCTAAGGTGTTTTTTTTTCCTTTACTTTCTCGTTACATTTGTGATTTTAAAAATTTTAAAATTTAATAATTAAGAATTGAATATATTGAAAAATTTAAAATTTAATAATTAAGTACTAAATATACTAATAACTTAATGAAAATTTAAATTTAACTATCAATTATCCACAGTCCTAAACACTAATGAGCTATTAAAAATTACTATTTCATCTCATAGCATTCTTATTAATTATTAAATAAAAAGAATATTTTTTTAATCATTATAATTTAGTTAAATATGCATGAGATAATGAAATCAATTATATTTTTAAGTTTTTTTTTTCTTTTTTTTTCCAATAGATGCAATGAATTCAAAGGACAAACAACTACATAAAAAAGAAAATCCAGTATAAATTTCCCACGTGTAAATATTTGTATACCCCTAAATGAGAAAGAAAAAAAACTATTAGGTTAAAAAATATATCTTTATTACTTAATGAAAAATGATTTAACATATCAATTATGATTATATCATAATTTTTAACATAAAAAATTATTCTATAAAAAAATGACATGTTGCATACTTGCATTACTACTAATTCAGTTTCCTTTTTTTTTTGTCATAATTTTATAGTAATAGTATGTAAAACTATTTTATTATAATTATTAATTTCATTGTTTAATTTTTTTTTCTTCATAATTTGAATGAAATAATAATAAGAAACAAGATTTCAAAACATTTTTTCAATTTTTTTTAAAAAACTACATTTTTTATTATAATTTTTTCTATTCACAATAACACTTTTATTTATAATATAATTGATATAATAATTATCTATGTATTAATACAATATAAATTATTTTTAATTTATTATTATCTAACATATAAATTATTTTTATGAATAATGATCATTTGATTTTTTTAACTAATTTTTATATGTTTTTAATATGATGATTTAAAATTATTAATAAAAAATATATTTTAAATTATATATATCTGAAATTTAACATATAAAAATAATAACAAATAGAAGTATTATGCTCCCTCTTATCGATATGCCTCAAGAAAAAGTACGAAATAATCGAACCTTCTCCATTCCCAGCTTTTTCTCCCAGTCCAATTATACTTGAATTCAGAAGCCTTTGTACTATTTTGCGTCTTGGGTTTTAAATTGATAGTTTTTTGGGGGCCATAGTTTCTTCTTCTTCTTGGGATATGAAGATGTGTAAGCTGCGCATTGCAGTGCAACTCTAACTTGCACGCGGTTCTCTAATAGATTTTGAGGAGGTTTATAGTTCATTACGTGCAACGGTGCAAATTTCTGGGGATTGCTTCTTTTACCCTTTCTCTGTTTTAAAGTTGATAGATCATAGCGGTATAGATCTCAATAGTAGGTTTCTAGGGTTCTAAGACTCTACTAAGGACCTAGTAGATTGTATATTTTTAGTTTTTTAATTTCAATTCGGGACATTTGTTTTAAATTTTTAAAATATGTGTCTTTTCTAGATTCCTATATACAAAAAGGTATTCTGATTCTTCCCAAGATGCTCCTCGATTTAAACACCGATGTTATTGTAGTGAAACCTCCAAGCTCTGGATTTTCTCTTAGAGTTCCTCCCTCTATTGCTTTGTTTATCCTCTGTTTCATCGTCAAATCAAATCCTTTCGATTATTCATCCCAGCTCATCAGATGGGAAATTAGAAAATTGTAAATTTTGTAATATGTTACTTTGAACTTTTGTGGTAAACTTAGACTTTTAAGTTTGGAAATGGAAATTCTCTCCCCTGCATCCTATATTTCGAGCTCAAATTTGCTTCTTGAAGAAAGCAAGAACACTATATGGACTAAAGCTGAGAACAAATTGTTTGAAAATGCTCTGGCAGTGTTTGATAAAGATACACCAGACCGGTGGGATAAAGTTGCAGCTATAATCCCTGGAAAGACTCCAGTTGATGTGATGAAACACTACAAGGAATTAGAGTCTGATGTTAATAATATAGAGGCTGGGCTTATTCCAATTCCTGGCTATACCACTTCAAAGTTCACATTGGATTGGGTGAATGGTCATGGGTATGATGGATTCAAACAATCTTATGGTATTGGGGGGAAAAGGTCTTCGTCAACTCGGCCTCCTGATCAAGAAAGAAAGAAAGGGGTTCCATGGACAGAGGAAGAGCACAGGTAAGTTTTCTCACTGTTGGAGTCTTGTTCTGTTTATACTTGTTGCACAATGTTAATGTCAATTTATTTTGAGATTTTAGTTATTGCATCAAAGCTTATTTTGGATTTTGGAAGCTAACCCTTTTGAGAATTAATTGGTCTTAAAAACAAGAATTAAGATGGAGTTGGTTCAAATTAGCCATTGAATGACTTAATGACATATGGTTTTAGACTTTTTAGTCTTCCACTTATTTTCTTTTGTGTTTTTTAACATTCTGATGGTTGTGTTTGTGTAGGCTGTTTCTTATGGGTTTGAAGAAGTATGGCAAAGGTGATTGGAGGAACATCTCACGCAATTTTGTGATGACTAGAACACCAACTCAAGTGGCTAGTCATGCTCAGAAGTATTTTATGAGGCAACTATCAGGAGGGAAAGATAAGCGAAGAGCCAGCATCCATGACATAACGACTGTCAATCTTGATGACACCAGAACCCCCTCGCCAGACAATAATAGGCCTCATTCACCAGAGCAATCTTCCATGTTCTCTCAGCAACCAAATTCGGCTGACGCCATGTCAAGGACTCCTTTTAGGTGGAATCAATCAAGCAGTGGTGGAGAAAACATTTTTCCTACAAATGGAAATACGTTTATGTCTCATCCTTATGGGATTGATTCAAATGGGCTTAAAATGCAGGAGCAGAATCTGCGGAGAAAATATGTTCATAATTCTTATTCTGGACCTCAAAATATGATCTTTCAGATGCAATCTACCCAACACTACTCCAGTGGATGGTATAGGAGTTGATATACATTTGCCTTGCTTTGGTTCAGTTCACTAGTATAAATCTCTTCTAAAACAAAAAAACAAAAAAACAAAAAAACAAGAATTCATGTCTGTGTTTTTGTTCTGGTTTCATGTGAATATGTCAACAAGTACTTTGAGTTAGTTCCATGATATTTAAACTCTTGAGTTGAGAGGACACTATTGTAGCGTTTCCTTGGAGTATGAAGTTAGTGTAAGCTTTTTAATCTCAAATCGACTTTCCTTCTGAGGTTGATATGTTAAAAAAGAAAAGTAAGTGAAATTATGCAGAAAGCATTTTAAGATGCACAAGAGTTCAAGTGCATCTGTAAAAGATAAGTGGATAACATAGTTGACTATACCTTTATTTGATACCTTGAAAATGGTTTCTTTCTAATCTATTAAGATTATTTCAGTGTGAGATAATGCATCAGCTACCAGACATAGAATTCCAATTTTGCTTGAAGAATGAAATAAAAGGCAATACATAAAATAAGCATCTTGAAACCAATATTGAAAGATAAATCACCTTTAAGGTCATAACCTACATGCTTATACTTAAATGTTGATCCAAGGTTCTTGAATTCTCTGAGATTACTGTTTCTGATATTTTGTAAGGCAGCCCTATTCAACTTATGTGCTAGGGTATCTTTGAGCGTTATCTCTAATTTCGTTGACCTGCTTTTCAAATTTGGCCCAGTAACACTCAAAACTTTTATTCCAGTATAAAGCTAAACTTGTATGATTGATGATCTTCCTAGATTCCAAAGCAGTTCAGTTTGAACTGATAAAAAATTCTACTACAGTTAAGAACTGTTGAACTATAAACATTAGAGAAAATCTTATGTGGCCCCGGATAGTTTCACACCTGCGATTAAAAATGGACGGCTGCAACTGCAAATTGGTGCCAAATAGGCCAAATAATTTGTGTCGTAGTTCTATCAACGTAATTGAACCCAAGTCAAAAAATTAGAATCGAACACGAATCGAATTAAGTTCGTGCTAGGTCAAATAGCTCCAAAAAATCGAGTTGGGTTCGAGCCAACTCATTAACTCAAAATCAAATTAAAAATATTTTCATTTTGTGATACATATTTAAAATATTGTGAATGATTATGGTTTGAAATTGATTAAGTTTGAAATGTGATATAGATGATTTTGAATGATGATGTAATATGATGTTATTAATGTATGATTTTTTTTGTGATTTATTAGTTGTTATAACATTATTTTTTACCATTTTTATTATTTCATGAAATGATATATGTATCAATGAGTTTTAACAAACATTAAAAATATATATATTTATTTATAAAAGAAAAGTCTAATCAACTAAAAAAAATTCGGTTATGTTAATTTAGATTAGCTTATTTGTGATTAATTAAGATATAGAATCACTTTTGATAACTCAAATTAAATTCGATTTGAATTAGAATTAGATCAATTTAAATTCTCACAATCCAAACCAGTTAAAAATGAACTAACTAACACAAATTGTGAATCAAATACCACCGGCATTAAGCTCTTCTAATGAACTTTCTGTCCGTGAATTTGGATTACAGTAATGGATCGTGTCAATCTGGTATTTCATGAGTAAAGGACATGGACATGCCATTGGATTCTAGTTTTGTATTTGACACGTCACCAAGCACTCTACGGCTCTACCTGGAAACTAACAATGATTCACTTGCAGAGTTTTGTTTTTAACTCTTGTTTGATTGTTTGTTTAACCACTTTTTATACAACCAGAAAGACTTTGTTGACAAGGCTCAAGACTTGAGGCAAAATTACAAAATGTGTGTTACTAGAATCCTAGTGAAAAATGTCTCAAAATTGTAAGCGTTAATTGTAAAAGTTACACACTAGCTAGCCTACAGTAAATATTGTACATGTACACAATTTTGAAGCATTTTTCACTCGATATTAAAAAATCCTTTCAACTTAAGACAGAACCTTAAATTCAACCTCCAAAACTTGAATGATTGCTGACTCTATGTGCACTATGCTTAAACCCTATACGCTTCACACACTTTTCTCTTATGAAATGTGTAGCACAAAGTAAGTAAGATATAGGTGAGATTGTCCTTATAATTTATACTAAATCTCTGGTACATCTTAATCTCTTATAAAATCCATCAAAATCACTTTCTTTCTTTTTTTCTTCTTTTTTTTTTTCGTTTTATGGTGGAAGACTGTTTGAGGGACAAAGAAAAGTCCATGGAAGCATAATACTTTTTGTGATTCTAAGTATACGGAACCTACCTACCAACTAAATTATAATTATAAAGGTCTTAACTGTAGTCTAAATCTTAAGACTAAGCGAGTGATTCGGATCATGGGATCAATCTATATGTTCTTAATCAGTGTTAAAGATTATAATTTCATATTTCAAGATGCGTTTTAAGATTCTGTTTTAGTGGGAAATTCATCTTTTTTTTCTTGCTTTTTGGTGCGAGATTCTTCCTTGTAATTAAGTGCTATGCTGAAGTAATAATGATTTATTATCTTAATAAGACAAACTAGTAATTATTACTTGTTGCTTATCTACGTAAACTTCATTAAGTTTAAAACATACATTTTTAGAGGCAATTAAGTTAGTTTCTCCCTAATCAGCTGCTATATTAAAGTATTAAAACCTTTATAATTTCATATAATACATCGGATAAAATCTGATATTAAATAATACAGTGAAGATTATATTAATAATTATAATTATCTTGCATAAAATGTTTTTACAAAATAATTAACAGATATGTACACCTAGATTAGCAATTATTCAACTATTAATTTTTTTTTGTATATTTATTTACTTAGTTTAAGAAATAATTTAAAAGTTAACGTAATATCCACTATATTAAATTAATATCAGTTTTATAGAATATATTATTTTTTATCATTTAAACATTCAGCAAGTATTTTAACCAAAATAAAAAAATGCATATAATTGAACAAAAAAATGCATAAAATAAAAAAAAATTCAATTTAATCATTGTGGTGTGTTTTTATACTAAAAATACATTATTTATCATTTTCATAATATCAAGTTATTTAAATAATTTTATTTTTATTATCTTAAAAAATATATGTTTTTTACATTATAAAAAAAATATTTACTTTCACTATTAAATATATGTTTTTTTTAACTTTATCTATAAAAATTAGATTATATATGCACTTATTGTGTAATTATATATACATAAAAAATAAATATTAACGTATCTTTAGTTTTTAGTTTTTAGTTAATCATAAAAAAATGTTTACGGTTAATTTTAAAAGCTATGATTTAGCTTATTCCCAAATAAAATATGCATCCATGCCCTACCAAAATTATTTAAAAATAAGTTATTATCTCCCTATTCTTTAAACCCACCAGCACCAAGTAAGTAAAGATTTAAGTATATGTGAAAGCATTATAAAAGTTTTACCAAAACTTTGAAACTTTTAATGGTTTGTGACCCTTTTGTCTCTCTACCTTACATAAATGTGAACATAACATTTGTTTTTGGATTAATTTATTGAGTTATGGGTTTACCGAAAATGTTATTTATTATTTGTGAGGTGGCCATTTAATAGGGGGTTCACAACATAATTTTGTATTTTGTATTGTTACAAAAATAATATGAATTATTTATTTTGTACATATAAATAATTGTATTTTAATGATATTATTGTTAGATAAATTTGTCATTAATGAGTATTAGTTATATAAATAATAATTTACATGGTATTAACTAATGATAATAAAAATAAATAATTTTTAATATAGGTTAAATTATATAAATAATCCCTAAGTTTCTTTTTTTTTTATCTTAATCCCTTAATTAATTTTTTTATTATGATTTAATTATTTCACTTTTCATTTTCAGACTTTGGTATCTATGCTCGTTTCCTTATAATTTAGTTACTTTATTTTTTTATTTTTTATTTTTATTTTCTTATTTTTTTTATAATTTTATAATTTATTTTTAAGTTTAACTCAAATTTTTGAGTATGTGTGAAAATTAAAAAATAAAATGAAAAAATTACAAGAAAAGAGGGACCAAAGAGTGAGAAAATAAAATAATATTATAAATGGATCAAAGCTTAAAATGTAAAAACAAATTAGAGATCATTTGTAGTTCATTATTTATTACATAAGAATTTTTTTCTTATATTTTCTAAATTACTATAAGTGTTTCGTAATCTTAAATAATTTCTCAATTAATAGAGATTATGCAAAACAAAACGAATAAACATGATAAAAATGTAGCTTTTAACTTTTTTATATTCTCTTTTTCTCATTTTTATAATATTATTTATATTTTCCTTTTATTAAGATTTCAAAAAATAAATATTACAATATTTTATACTATTAGTTTTTAAATTTTTTTTAATGTTTTCTAAAACACACAAGAATTTGTCAAAAAAAATTAATTATTTATCAAATTATTCAATAAGAAAAGTAAATTTTATTTACATACTTATTTATTTCCTTTTAATTTATTATTTATATTTGAAAAAAAACAATTCTATCAATATTAATGATTTTTTATTAATTATAAAATTTAGATTTATGAAAAATAGTTAAGTAATGTTTTTATGCTTGGCTTATGCCACAAAATAGCTTTAGCCGCACTCATGAGTTAGAAATAGGGTTGTACAAAATTTACTACTATCAATCCAATTCATAATATACTCAAACAAATCAACATAATATTTTAAATTTTTATCAATTTAAATTGATTCTTGTTTTTAAAAAATTAATTCATATTAATTGATTTAGTAATCATTTATTAAAACCTTATAAGAACAGAACCAATTAATATATATATTTATATTTTATTATCGTATTCATACTTTTATTTTATATATATATTAATTTGATTTAGGGTTTTCTTTCCCTTGTTGTTTTCTATTTTTGTGAAAATACCTCGTGAGACAACTTTTACTCTTTACTCCTCACATACAACTTCACAGTAATGTATTAGCCCTTCCACACATTTAACCTAATCCAACCTTTATAATTAATATAAACAATGAATCATTAATAATATTTAATAATCTTATTTATTATTTATAATATTTAGAATTATATTCTAATTTTAATTGCTTGAATTGAATGATAATAGATAATTGATTTAAATTTAAAATTTTCAAATTTAAGAATTATAATCAAATCAACATCGAAAATATTAAAAATTGTAATACAAGAATTAAATAATAAACAAAATATATTAACGAACAAAAGAATTAATTGAATGGGACTAACAAAAACTTTAAGAATAATTTTTATAAAATTATAGTCAAATTAATTGCATAAAATATATTTGTATTTTTTAATTTTTATTTTAAAGTTTTTTACTCAAAAACATACTATGAAATCAATAATTTAAATATATTTAATTTATACCCTAATAATATATATATATATAACATTTTTTAAATAAAAAATAATTAATAACTAAAAAATATTATTTTAATATTTATATATGTTATATATTAAAATTTTAAATTAGAGACTATCGAGTTAAATTTATTGGTTTAGATTTATTCTTATTTTTTATAAATTAATCATATTGATTTAATTTTGATTTTAATATAAAATTAAATGTATACCTTTAAAAATATTCCAATTTAAATTGACTCAAAATATCACATCTATTTTAAAAATATCAAATGATTATTTTAAAATGATATTTTAATAAATTGTAACAAATGACTTATTAAAGTTTTTAATTAAACTCAATTTATTTAAAATTGGTTAAATAAAAAATTTTATACTCATTAACTCATAAGCTAATTTTAGCTCACTTAACTAGTATTTATTATAAGATAATTAATTACTATATATATTTAAAAAATAATATTTTTTATTATTTTTATTATTTTACAAAAAAATAAAAAATATATTTATATATTTTTTTGTTTTAAAATAAAATTATAATTTTTTAAAAAATATATAAATTAGCTAGTTTATAAACTATTCAATTCAACTAATTTAAAATTGAATTAAATTAAATTTAATTATGATAAAATATAATTAGTTAAATTTAAGTATAATTTATTTAAAATAAATTAAACTTAAATAAATCGATTGAAATAATCTTATTGGACTTATCTAACTTCACTAATATCAAGATGCAATAAAGCCATACAAAATTTGTATAAAAGAGTTTCTCTCATTTTCTCTTGAGTAAAATTTTTGTATAAATTAAAGACATTTTTTCAACTGAGTTTGGTATAACAGTTGTAGGCATTCCTACTTCACATAACAATTGGTGGTTTCCACATGTCAGATAAGCGAGACTCAAGAGGATGTTGATAGGGATTCCACATCGCAACTTTTTTTATTCAAATGATTTGATTTAATATTATTAATATGTATAATTAAATTTAATAAATTTTTTTTATTGTTTTCACGTGAAGAATACTTTTAGGAACAAAAATATTACGTACTATTTGCATATTTTTCAATAACAAAAAAGTTTATAGGGTTGTTTTCTTTTATCAAATACATTAAAAAAAAGTATTGAGATAAATAAAATAAAATATAATGATTTGTAACACATAAAAATAAGAAAATTATATTTGGTGGGTGATATTAAATTTATATTTTTAAGATATTTTTATCTTTAAATTTTTAATTAATATATTTAGATCATAATTTTTTTAAAAAATAATTTAACTTTAGTTTTAAATTTTAAGATTTTAAAGAATAAAATATCTCATTTTAATAAAATTTAAAAATTTAAGTGTCACGTACGTTTAAGTTTGGATTTTTTTTGGTAAATCATAAACTTATAAAGTATAATATTTAAAAATTTAAAAATTAAATTATTTTAAATATATAAATTTACGAACCACATGTACACTTATTATGCGAGAATAATTGTCGGAAATGACGTGGGGACAACTATAACCAAGTCACTAGCTACTTCTAAAATAAGCCTACTTCTATTTAAAATAAAAATATTTCTAATTATTTCAAAACCATTTTCCATAAATAATTTATCAGGAATTAATTAATCTAAAATTTGAGGACGATAAATGATACACTTGATAGTAATATCTATCTATCACATTTAAATAATTATTAGGCATAAATATATTTATATTTTTTTAAAAAATAAGATATCTTGTACTTTGTATTTTATTTTAAATTTTGAAAAAAAAATTAAGGTAAGAATATTTGAAAAAGATTATTATAATAGTAAGAAAATTATTTTCCTAATAGATGCTTTATCTTTATATTTTTTGAAATCCATTAGAAGAAAAAATAATTTCAAAATTCAGATAGTAAATGTTTATTATATCTATTTTTGGTATATATATATATATATATATATGTTTTGGTTAATAATTCTTCTCTTTTTTCTCCGATTTGAATGTGAAAAAGCACCTAGTTCATTTGACTTTATTCTTTGATTTAATGAGGAGTTAATATGCTAAATTAGTTATATTATAATTTAAATTCAAATACATATATAGCACAAAAAATATGCTTTCGGTAATCTTTTTTACCCCTCTAGTTCATGAATTGTATTCTGATTCTTCTCTCTCAAAAAAGCATTTAACTAATATAATTAAATATTTGAAATATATATTATTTAAATTATTATTATTATTATTAATATCTATATCTTTAATATAATTTATAAAAATGATTTCATTCAAATAACAGCGAATATAATCTATACTTAATCAATTATAACTAAATACCATAACTTGAGTATATCAACTCTGTGTTGAGGCTATATGTGGAATAGGAATTGGGTTCCGTCACCTGGCCCACAGATATCTGAGAACAATATGTTTTCGGGGATGATATAAAAGGAATATATACGTCGGAAAGAAGTATTTGTTTTAATCTAACAATAATTCTTCTATATTAAAACAAATTAAGGAAAATAGTTACGTCAATTTCTTCAAAAGAAAACATCAAACAAGAATATTGTGACGTATCCAATAATTTTGTTACATGTAAACTATAAATAATTATTTAAAAAAATTAGTTCAAATAATATTTTAAAATACATAACAATAAAAATAATACAGTTTTTTTCTTCATCGAGAGAGAAGTGTAAGTTAATATTAATTTTGTTTACTTGTAGTTAAGTACTATAAAATTTAAAAAAAAAAATTTAAATATCAAATTTTTATTTTTATTTGAGAGTACTAATAGAAAAAATATTTAGAGATAGAATTTGAGAATAAATATAAATAGTATTTATATTGTACTTAGACTAATACAAGAATTAAATCAAATTTATAATAATTGAATTTAGTATTAAAGAATTTATAAAATTGAATGAAAATATAGCATAATTGATTAACTAAAAATTAATTTGTATAGTTAAAACTCTCTCTTTTATAGTGGTATAGACACACAAATTACATAAATAAAAGACACATTTTTAAAAGGTGAGGGGGCATATTCTCCTCCTAAGATACACGTGATTCCGTCCACAATTGTTACAAAAAAAAAATGTAGGTTTAGTATCATAATTAGTGTAAAATAAGTATTTTATTAATATAATTATTGGGTTAGGAAAAATGTAAGTTTAGTATCATAATTGTTAAGAAAATATGTATTTTTTAATTATATATCTAATTAATTAAGATTAACTTAATAATTTTAAACTGTAATAAATAAAAAAAATTGGAAAAAAAATTAATATGTAACAAAACGGTCAAAATCTCTTTTTACCACGTTACAAAACAAACTTTATGTTGAAAATGATATAATTTAAAGTTAAAATGATTAAAACTCATTCAATATCCAAAAACAATATGATTATGGTACGACTATTATTTTATCTTATTTAAATAAATAAAAAATTATGATTTAATTTATTTGATTTAAAAAAATTGTGATAAATCAAAAATAACATAACTAAACGACTATTTTCAAAAATAATAAACTAATTTAATACATGACCGTATTGTTTGACTGCAAGTCCACTCCTTAATGTAGGGTTTTATTAAGTAAAATAAATTTAAAACATTTAAAAACAATAGTCTTATAGGCACGTTTGGTGTACGAACATGTTAATTATAAATATATTGGACTATGTATAGTGTACGAATATGTTAATTATAAATATATTGGATTGAATTTTAAGTACATTTATCTATACGTTAAGGATTTAGTTTGTAACGTATTTTGTGATAAGTTTATATAATATAATTGAATAAAATTAAATATAAAATATATTTTATAAAATTTATTTAAATCAAAATTTAATTTATTTTATATTTTTATTACATTAAAAAAATATTATTTTTAATTTTAAGAGGAAATAACAATACATAATTTTATAATTTAAAATATATACATATTAAGTTATGTGTTAAAGTTTCATTCGATTAGAGATCGCGATTACGTTGCGCATATAAATAAGGGTAATCATCTATCTCATAATCTAGGTTTTGAGATAGAATTAGACTCAAATTTAGCATAGTATCAGAGCATGTTACTCGGTCGGTGCAGTTGTTTCGTCATTGGTGAGTGATGTATTCCGCCACTTGGGTTCCATAAGTTCAACATCCTCGTCGGTCTCAAGGAGACAGACCCTTGCCAATGTGAAATGAAGTGTTAAAGTCCCACATCGACTAGAGATCGCGCACACGCTGCGCATATAAACAAGAGCAATCCTCCGTCTCATAACCTGGGTTTTGAGATAGAATTAAGCCCAAATTTAACATTACGTATTCAATATAATTTAGACCTACATTAATAATTTGATTTCCTTATGATAGTAAAAAAATTATAAAATAAATATTTTTAATATTTTTATCACAATTCAACCGATCTGCGGATTCAACTTCAATATATCATTCACATTTTGAGAAATAATTTAAAATGCTTTACAAATATATAATATTTTGAATTTTCTTAAAAACAAAGCAAAAGTTGGTGATGCAAGAGGAAAGAGTACATTACAAAAGTACAGAATCACCAAAATATTATTTGTTGATCTTACGATTTGGTTGATTGTGAATTGTGATACATATTTATTATTTGCAAGCATCCCAATGTTTAGTCTACGTTAAGTTGGTTATTGTAAACGACTACGTAAGTCCGAGGATCAGTAACAAAGGTAAAGAGTGTAATATTTGGTTTTTTAGGAGAAATAAAATTTAAATGAAAGTTATATTTTCAGAATTTTTATGATTTTACTCTCAATAGGTAAAAGATGTGTTATAATAAATTAATAAATATTAAATTAATTTTTTTATTTTTTAACAAAGTAACAAAAATATTGTTAATTCTTAATAAAATACAAGTTATAAGACAAAATTATCTTGACCTTTTATTTAATTATTTTTTTAAGTACCAAGTGTCACATTCTTGTTATTAAGAAGACATAAGTCTTTGTGACTATTTAAAAAAGACAAGAAAATTGGTGCCCAATTATATTACTCATCTTCTTTTATTTATCTTGTTAGTGTAAGTTTCTTTCAATAGCTTGTCATGAAATTAAAGGAAAATAAATAAGAAAAGAAAGAGCAGGAAAAAAAAGGAAAGAAACCAATCAATTACATGTAAGATAATTTGGAAGCAAATTAAATTTATTATATATACTAATTTTATGCAAACTTGTAAATTCAATAAATATTTTATAGTTATTAGAGTATCTCTCCTGGTATATTTATGATAATTGATTATGCCCTCCATTTGCATACACAATTACTTGGTAATACATCATGAAAACTAACACTAGTATTAAATGTCTATTTCATATGCGACTAAATCTTAAAGTGCTCTTGGCAATAAAAATAAATTTTGTGTGCTTATATATTTTACTAGTATAGTGATTATTACATACTATTATATTTTAAAGATCACGAATATATAATTTTTATTATAATGTCATTTTATTATAAGTTATAAGAGTGTTATTTACATTTTCACAAGTACCCAGTTATAGTTATTTTATGAAACTTATATTGTATTTATGAGTATATTATTTCATCTTAAAAACTACATATATGTTATTTTTATTAACATGTATTTCAAGATAATTCATAAACGTTTCATACGTAATTTATATGAATATTATGGTATTTTGTAAAACTTATCCACATACTAAGCTTTCTAGCTCAACCATGTATTTATTTTTCTCTTCAAGATAATAAGTTTTGAAGTCATATCAGGCGTGTTAATTTGGAGGCTTAGGATCCATTTTTTATTGTAAAGTTTAAGTTGATTTTATCTCTTTGTCACGTTGCATAGTGTATTATGGCTATTTTGTTTTGAGTTAGTGACCATGTCTTATATGGTGTATAGTATGTATGTTACATGATATAGTTATGTATGGTCTTAAGCCACTTTCTCAATGTATAAAGTTATATGAAGTTTACTTATTTATAAAAAATGATCTTTTTAAAATTGTTGTCATTTTATCGTAGAGAGCATAGTTCAATAATTAGGAGAAATTCTACCCTAAAGTTCTTAAAATTATTACATGAAATTTTCAAATTTAACCATAGTCATCTCAAGATGCTAGTTTTCATGATCCCTTAAAACACCTCTTATACTCTAGAATTGGGTTAAGACAGGTTATGACAAAAGTTGCCACTCTATGTAGTATAAATAGTGGTAATTTCTCTTATTAATCATTACTCGGTAGATAAAAAATGTTAGAGTGTGACTCTAGAGTCTTGTTCTGGGCTTTTTCAAAAAGACTATTGTTGCATGTGTAGTGTGTGAGTGTGATGTTCTTGATGAATAAAGAGATTAAAAGTGTAAAATTCTTTAAGTTGATAATGAATTGGTAGGGTAGCCCCTCTCAGGAATTAGGCACACACATTGTATGCTAAATCATGTAAAAGTGTTTGTGTCTTTGTGTTTGCATTGTGATTTTTAATTAGTTTTCATCCCATGGTTCTTGACTCTGTTTTATGCATATTTATAACATAAATAATATATTTTAATGCATGAATTAATCCATAAATCATAGTTTTAATGTCTCATTTAATAAATGGTACTACAATTACTTTATTATTTTACATTTTTAATTACATTTTTTTTATTAAATAATATTTTTTTGTGATTTGAATCTATAATTTTACATAAAAAATGTAAGTTTTATTGTCTAAACCACTAAGAAAATCACCTCAATTTATATTCAATTAGTAAATTACATGTTATATGATCCATATAACAATTTAAAGGGAAAAACATATCGTGTCAACAATGTCATGTTTTCGTGTTCTTGTCCTATTTTATATTTTAGTAAACAAATATATTTATAAATAAGATTAAATATTATTATTTTTGGAGTTAATCTTTTAAACACTTAAGTTTTTTTTTCTTTTTATAACTATACAAAATTTATATTTTTTTATTAAAAGCTATATAAAACACTACTAAATCATTATAATTTGTGAGGTTAATATAAAACAGTTAGGAGAATCATAATATTTAAAATAAGGGGAGAAAATAAAAAAATTTGAGAATATAATCTAATATCGTTATAAAGAAATTACATAAAATATCATCTTAAAACTTACAACAACAAAAAAAATATATAATAATATTGAAAGTTATGTCATTGAATGCAATTCAATTAAAGGAAGTTCAACAATGAATATAATTAAATAATCGTAGTTCATTTTGCACAATATTCAATTAGACAAAATTTAATATAAAATAATAAAATTTATTTTTTATTAACAATAAAAATATATGAATTGAATTTTATAATTATAAGTTTTAATATTATTCGATTTATGTTATTTTTTTAATTTTATTTGATGATATTTTTGTTGTTTTTCAATTTTATTTTACAAATAGCTTGAGGGTTGGTTATCCCATATTCCTTTTCAATTCAATGACAAATGTGTTGTTTTCATTGCTTAGAGTTTTAGGCTTTTTGGTTGCTACTTGTATAATTTTACGATTTTTGTTTTGTTTTCGGATTGTATACTAATAGAGAGTAAAGACCATATCGCACTGAAGTAACATACAGGAAAGTGAGTGAAAGTGAAACTTGTAAATATATATAGGAGGGATGGCGAAAGATAAGAAGAAGAAATTTTTTACTTAAATACGATCAATATAGCATACATAAAATTTTCATACAAAGTGAAAGTTTCATTTGGTGATTAGCTGTATCTAGAATTATATATAAACGTTCAAGAACTTTGAACTAACTAAAGCCTCTAGATCAACGAAACCAATTAACATGAAGATTTATCCTTGTAATTCAACCCAAGTCCAAAAGGGTATAAAGGGTCATATGATTCATCTCCTGCATTCATTGGTAGCTGTTCAACAGTTTTAAACCATGTCACAGGTAGTCGTCCATAAAAATCAAAATCTCCAAAAATGACATCTGCAATTCCCTCTCCTTCACTACCTGGCAACCAAGCCGCAACTAGAGCATCAATCTTCTGCAAGAGCCAAGGTTCTAAAACTAATGGTCTTCCAGATATCAGAATTACCAATGTCGGAATTCTTTCAGCAACTGCACTTATTATGTCAGTTCCATTTAAGGCAATAACAAGCTCCTTGTTATCACCACCACATTCTGCATACGGAGCTTCACCAACGGCCACAATTGCGAAAGATATGTCTTGACTTGCTAAGGTCTCACTTGAAGGATATTGCTCATAAATTACTTCCGTATTGCTTCCCACTGCTCCTTTAATAGCTTCCAAGATCGTTGTTCCTATATGTAACAGAGTAAAGACATATATGATCAGCATGCTTGAAACATGCACTATGCAGATGATTAGAAAAACTAAAAACAATTTATATTACCTCAGCGACATGAAAATAATGATCTAAATATAGTCATCTTCCAAGGAAAAAATAGTTCATTACCAATCTCTCAAGAATCAAAAGATAATGCAGAAACTAATCAAGGTGAGATAACTATTAAGAGAGGGAATCAATAGAATTGAAAGCTAGAGTCTCAGGAATTTAGATGCAATGTGTCACCAATCACAGAAGTTAGTGTTTCGTTTTCATTAATTTAATGATTGGGGTAAGGAAATATCATACCAATAGTGATCCTTCCGCTAAGTCCATACTTGGTACATGTCCACCCTCCACATTGATATCCAAGATCATCTGCATGTTTTCCAACTGTTGGGAAATAACGCAAATTCCCGATAAGCTAGATTTATGAGAAAGCAAGAATAGAAAAATAACACTAAATTTGATAACGGAGTTCGGCCAATCTTGCTTACGTCTCCTGACCACAAGTCAGATCTTTTTACTGAAAGGGGAGAAATTACACAAGGTGTTTACAACACTCACAACTCACAACCCAATTACACCCAAGAAAATTACTCTCAATTTTCTTTCACAAAAGCTTTCCTCTCTAAGCTTTTCTCTCAATTGGAATGAACACTTTGGATGGTTTTTTCATTACAATTACACATCTATTTATAGGAAAATTCACTCATTGAATTACTCCTTAAATTAATGGTTCCTTGAATTGCTCCTAAAATTAAGCTCCATGTTTTACCTCTTGTTTTATTCCATGTTTTGCCTCCATGTTTTGCTCCTCCTCGTTTTGTTCCATGTTTTGTTTCCTTAATTCGCCTTCCTTAAATTAAGGAGCTTTATAACAATAATATCTAATCCCTTCCCACTTGAAGACCGATTTCAACTGCCTTTCACACCTCGATCAACGCAAAGAGTTTTTCTAGTCTTTGTTATTTATAGACTCAACCGAAGTCGAGCACAACTTCGCTTGTCAATAATCACCACCTTTGTTAACATATCCGCCGATTTTTGTTTCCTCGAATCTTCTCCAGATAACACATCATCTTCTAATGTAGACCACGGGGCCGATAACAAGTCCAATATGTTTGGTTCTTTGCACGAAATGTCAATTCTTCAAGCAAGTTGTATTGCACTTCGACTCATCACTACGCAGTAACATCTCTTCTCTTTGCTTTGAATCCCAACTCGCTTAACAAACTCGGCTCATATCATCTCTTTACTAGCTTCGCCATCGCTACATACTCACCGTAGGATGTAGTGACAATTTTCTCGTATTTGTCCACGACATCCAACTACCACCGTAGCTCCAACAAGAATATATAACCAAATGTGCTTCTTCGGTGATCAACTTCCCCTCCAAAGTACGCATCTACGCATCCTTGTACTTTTAACTCTCCTTTACTAAAGTACAAACACTTTTCCGTGGTGCCTCGCATACCTCAAAAATCCACTTCGATCGCTTCCCCAATGAGTTTTCTCCACATAACCGCTAACAACTCCCATCGTACGGCCAATGTCCGGTCTCTGCATGCACTATCATTGCGTACATCAAACTTACAATGGCCGAGGCATAGGAACCCAGCCATGACCTCTCTCTTCCTTTGTCCGAGGGGGACCGATCCTCGACAGGCGAAAATGACCAGCTGGTGCTTAACCGGCTTGGCATCGCTCATGTTGAATCTATGCAAAACACGATTGATGTACTCGCCCGAGATAACTGCAGAAGGATCCTTTTCTTCTTATTTCTCGTGATTTGCATTCCAAGAATCTTTTTCGTCGGACCCAAGTCTTTCATGTCAAACTCCTTTGACAATTGATGCTTCAATCTTCTCGATATCATCCATATCCGAACCTCGCTACTAACATATCATCAACATAAAGTAGTAAAATGATATAATCGACCTATATCTTCAAGAGCAACAATGGTCAAGCATTGTACTTCCGGGAAACCTTCCTCAGGTACGAAGCTATCAAACTTTCCGTACTCATTGTCTCGGCTTGCTTTCTGTGCCATACAAACTCTTCTTAAGTCTCGCATACCATGTTCTTCTTCCCCTCTTTTCTCGAGAAACCTTCCTCGGGCCGGTACACGTATATCTCTTCATCTAAATCTCCATTTAAGGAATGCGCCTTCACATCCAACTGCTCAAGACGAAGATCTTCAATGGCTACAATACTCAATACCGATCCGATAGTATTTGTTCTTCACAACAGAGCGAAAAATGTCAAAGGTAGTCAACTCCTTCCTTCCGTTGAAACCCTTTAACAACTAGGCGTGCTTTCAGATCTCTGGGAACCATCACGCTCTTCTTTCACCCTGCAGACACCCATTTGTCATGGAAGTTGCCTTCTTTCCCATAGGTAACTCACCTAGTTCCCATGTCCGTCGAGATGAGAGATTTCATTTCTTCTTTCATACAAGCTCCCACTTATCGGGAATCTCGAGTCCGACAAGCTTCATCATAGCATTCGTGCTCCTCCATCGCTTAGCAACATATAGTTCATGTATCTCCCGTTGGCATAGCGAGGTCGAGAAGACCTTCTCAACACAGGAGCCGGAGTAGCAGTTATGTCAGATGTGTCGAATGCCGTGTACTACTTTCCCAACAAGTTCCTCCGTCGAGGACTCTGTTACAATTGGTTCTGCTGCGAAACTATCCGGGGACATCATCTCGCACCGCAAATACCGACTCATTCTCGCTTCCGATTCATGGCCTATTTTACGCATGTCCTTATACATCACCCTTTCGTTGAAAATCACATCTCTCGCTACTTGGATAACTTTCTTTGTTTTCGTCATCCCAAATACGTAGCCAAACTCATCCTCACCATACCGATGAACGTGGCATTTCTTGGATTCGGGATCAAGCTTATTCTTACCTTGATCACCGATATGCACAAATGCTACACATCCGAAAACTTTTAGATGTGATAGTTTCACCTCTTTTTCGCCTCCATACCTCCTCCGGTATTCTATGCTCCAATGGAATGTACGGCCTCGCTGATCAAGTAAGCCGTCGTTCGATCGCTTTCTCGCCGTAACGGCTTCAGATCTCGATCGTATACGAATGCTTCCGGCTCTTTCCGTCAACGTTCGGTTCATACGCCGCCTACACCATTGTGCCGAGGCGTGCCCGGCACAGCTTCTTTCCATTCCGATCCCACGCTCATAGCAAAATTTTTGAATCTCGTGTCTTCATATTCACCACCATTATCTGGATCTCGAGCTTTTGATCTTCAAACCCGTCTCATTTTCCACCATAGCTTTCCATCTTCTAAAAGCCTCAAATACTTCAGACTTACGCTTTAGAAAGTAAACCCATACCTTCCGAGAACGATCATCGACGAAAGTCACGAAGTATTGTTTCCCACCAATGGATGAGATTTTCACATTGCTGTCCCCAAACATCCGAGTGAATAAGCTCTAGCTTTTCCTTCTTTGGGTTCTACCACTTGTTTGAAAGCCGACTCTCTTTGCTTTCCAAGTATACAATCCGCACACGTCCATCTCTACAGACCGTAGACCGGAAGTTTTCCTTTTCGAAAGGCATAATCTTCATCCCTTTCTCACTCACGTGGCCTAATCTCTGCGTGCCAGTTCGTGTTTCATTGCTCGCTACAATCGTGATCGAACAACGTGCTTCTCTGGCCATGTAAAGAAGGCTACACTTTCTCGCTCGAGCAACTCAGTTATCGCACCCTTTGAAATCTTCCAATCATCACCACGGAAGATCGTAGCTGTAGCCTTCACTAGCCAACCGCCCCACCGAGATTAAGTTCCTTCCGAGGCTCGGGAATACGCCTCGACATCCTTCGCCTCCCAAACGTACCCGTTTAACTTAATCTTCACTACACCTTGCCAATAATAGCACATGGTTGATCATCACCAAGATATACCTTTCCAAGGTTTCCTGGGACATATTTCTCGAAGAATTCTTTCGTGAAGTAGTACGGAACGACGCTCCGTAGTCTAGCACTCAAGATTCTTCCTCGCTTTCCAAAGAGCATATCAATGCATCATCTCCTCCCGATAAGTGGAAGTAACATTTGCCTCGCCTTCACTTGTTCGTCCTTCTGCATTCTTGCACCGATTTTTGTAAGGCTCTTGCTTCTTCCACAATTCCAACACTGATAGTCTTCGAGCCAAGGGGAATTATTGTGATTCCTAGATTCGACCTCCCGTCCTTCGATCTACCTCAGAGTCCGGGCTCTATCACGTCCATTTCCTTTGGTTGAATTTCTTCCTTCGACCAGATGCAAAATCAAGAGGGTCGGGACGATTCACCTGCCTCTCTACGTCTGGATCTCTTCACCGAGAACCAAATCACGAACATCGCCAAATTTCAACTTATTGTTTCCCGACGAGCTACCACACCGTGACAAGTAGCATTCTGCCTTTCCGGCAGAAGACAAAAGTATCAATGCTCGTACTTCTTCATCGACCACTTTCCACCGAACTCAACCGGGTTGTAATCGTGTCGAGTCTATCGAGATGTCGAGCTACCGACGCGCCTTCCGTCATCCGCAATTGAACAAGCGCCTCATCGTTGGGCACTTTGTTCGAGGTCGATGGCTTCTCATACATATTGGAGTAGAGCCGGCCATAAGACCCGCCGTGGTCTTTTCCCTTTGCGCGCCGAAAGCAACATTACGGATAACGTCAATCGAATAACTCCGGCTTCGTCTGCCTGTAAGATTCCAATCTTCTTCCTTCATAGCCTCGCTTCTTCCCGAGCAGAGGTTGATATAGATTTCTTTTGATACGTATAATCCTCTATCTCGCATTTTCCAAAACCCGAAATCCGTGCCATCAAATTTCTCGAGTTTCACCCTTCCTTCATCCGCGCCATCGCTCCCACTAAAATCCGACTTCCTCCGGATCGTTTCCTCGACTATTTCTGCGTAAAATTGAGCGTAAATCCCTACCAATAGCCTCCGATACTCAGCTGTCGGGAAATAACGCAAATTCCCGATAAGCCGATTTATGAGAAAGCAAGAATAGAAAAATAACACTAAATTTGATAACTACCCGAGTTCCTACTAATCTCGCTTACGCCTCCTGACCTGCTGCAGATCTTTTTACTGAAAGGGGAGAAATTACACAAGGTGTTTACAACACTCACAACTCACAACCCAATTACACCCAAGAAAATTACTCTCAATTTTCTCTCACAAAAGCTTTCCTCTCTAAGCTTTTCTCTCAATTGGAATGAACACTTTGGATGGTTTTTTCATTACAATTACACATCTATTTATAGGAAAATTCACTCCTTGAATTACTCCTTAAATTAATGGTTCCTTGAATTGCTCCTAAAATTAAGCTCCATGTTTTACTCCTTGTTTTGTTCCATGTTTTGCTCCATGTTTTGCTCCTTGTTTTGTTCCATGTTTTGCTCCTTAATTTGCTCCTTAAATTAAGGAGCTTTATAACAATAATATCTAACACCAACAACAAGAATCTTTTTAGGCCTTTTGTCCAGAGGAAGAAAAGGTTTCGCAGGATCCTTCCCATTTTTCAACAGAAACAAGGACTTGCGTACAGCTTCGCGTGCTAAATCTCTGTGCAGCTGGAAAATAACCATAAATGTATATAATTCTATTGACAGTTAAAGAATGAATTGCAGTTTCATGAAATATAAAGAGTAGTTATTTGAAAGCACTAGTATCCACTCTCCACCATGCCTCAAAACTATCTTTGATTCATTCTGGCATGAACGAAAATAGATACAGCTGTTCTAACTGTTGATCGGGGCATCTGGACATCCATTGTTAAATTCATATAAGTATAAAAGAATGCTATTACTACATGAATTTAGAACTTCCTTTATGCTCACTAGAAGTTAGGAACTTAGGATGTCGTAGAAAATGAAAGGGGCAATGTCAATGCATATTGTGATTGGATATAAAAGAAAACAAATCCACGTTGATAAAAAAATCAATATTAACTTGGTCCACATTGATAAAATACCAATGGGAGATCTTTTATAATGGGAGCTCATTGCACTTGTGAAGTCCTATTGAGTTATTGAGCTTATCAAATGGTCAATACAAGTTATGCAAACTTACCTTGCAACCAACTACATCCAACGAAGATCTATCCGCAAAAGGAAATTCAAAGAGGCCAGAAATAAACTTCACCCTTAGTATTCTTTCAACAGCATCATCAATTCTGGCCATTGATATCTCCCCTGAGTCTACCAGAGAAATGAATTCATTTATGAATTCTTCATATTTAAGAGGCACCATCACCTGAATACCCTTGAAGTTAAGGCTCACTAATACAGAAGTTACAGAAACTATCAGTAATTTGACAATTCAATGTATACCATGTCAATTCCGGCATTGATAGCAGAGGAAATGCAGTCAGAATACCTGAAGTCAGGAGGTTGGCTCAATTCGTCTATTCCTTCCCAGTCAGAAATTACAAAACCCTGCAGAAATATATTGCACTATAGTATAATCTAGAAGGAACCACACATAGTTGATCTAACCTTCTTCTTTTTTCTTTGCAATCCTTGCATAAGAATTATAGTAGTATAGTACACTTTAAAATGAAAATTATATCTTCCAAATATATTGCCTACTTATTTATTGAAAAGCTGGCATAACAAAACTTTTGTCAGTTTTAGACATACTGCAGCATTTTATTTTAAGAGTTTGCTCTGAATCTTCCTTGGAAAAATACTGCAAAACAATGAAGTTGTTTACCTTAAAACCTAGCTTATCTTTCAATATTTCTGTTAGAAGATAGCGATGACCGTGCAGTTTATGTCCATTCCAGCAGGAGTAAGATGCCATAATAGTAGAAATTCCCTGAGCAATACAGTCGACATAAGGTGCCATGTGAATCCTTTCCAAGTCGTCATATGTTACTATGGTATTTCCCTCATTTATACCCTCATGGGTGCCCCCATCTCCCACAAAATGCTTGGCACATGCGATGGCATTGTTTCTGGAATAAAAAAAGGTGAATTTCTGAAGTTTGAAGATAACTGGAGCTAATACTCAAAATTGTATCCTCTGGTGTAAGATAAAGAAGAGATAAGTGACCTACTAAGAATCTACAATAAGAAATATGATTAGATATTACATGTAACATAAAAAGATAAAACTAGAGAACATATTTACCAACTAAATAATGTCCAAATTCACTTTCAACAAATATGAATTAAATGTTAATATTATTTTATTTTGCTATGAAATCACGTCCACATTGGTAACAAATGATGCAATAAAATTCAAAAACATTTGAGTGACAACGTCCTTATACCGGCTTGCAATAAAAGGGAAGCCTTTGGGATGACCTAGTGGTGGCTTCCCCTGCAACCCTGAAACAATTGTTGTCATCTTCCTTACTGTTTCAGTGTCTTCACTGTAGCTCTCATAGCATCTTCCCCATCTGGGATCCCGGCATACCTGTCCAAAATTATTACGAATATATGTCCATGAATTGTTGAAGGCATGAAATCATAACCTCCCTCATTCTGTACTATCGTATGACTTCAAGAAACGTCTTTTATTCCTTTAATACTAACATACTAGCATTCAATTAATACGTGGGTTGCATGTGTGTAACAGTATATGCAATAACAAATATAATTTAACTTATATAAAAATAAGAAATTCTTAAAAATATTAGGAGCGTCAAAATATAAGTAAATAAAAATTAAAAACTGAAAACAATAAATATACTTAGTATAAAGCAATCATATAAAACTATTAAAATTTAAAGAGATTTTATTACTTAAGAAAAATTAATGTCAGTAAAATGTATAGTTAAAGGAAATCACCTTATAAGTTAAAAATCTTTAGATTTTATTACCAAGTGTTAATGGATCCAAATATATTTTAAAGAGATAAATATATAGATATAAGTGTATTGGAATATAGATCCTAAAAATAGGTGCTAAGATGGTTTATACATGCACTTTTAAATTGATAGTCCAAAACCTTTTAGTAACATTATATAAAAACCTCCCTAATATAAATTACTAATTCTCCTTAATCATAATTGGTTTATATGTTATAGAATTCTAAAGATTATTAGAATGTGACCTTTCACTAACACTTTATAGAATTTAACTAACTACATTAATTTTTTTTAAGTCATACAATCTTTTGAAATTCTATAACTCTCTTTCAATATGTTAATAAAAAAATTTGAATTTTAAATTTTAAATGTTGAATTATTAATTAGATTTTTTTGGACCTACTTATTAAGTTACAAAATTATTTTATATTGGAAAATAAAAGTAATTAAGAATAAATAATTTAGCATGATATTTTTATGATAAAGATCTCATTAAATTAATAATAATATGAAAATTTTATTTCAAAAAGAATAAAATAAAAAAATAAGAAAATAGTTGAAGAGAAATAGTAAATTTCTAACAACTTGCTAAAATATAGATATTTTTTAAATAATTGATAATTAATACTTTAAACATTAAACATTCAAATAACTACTAATTAAAGTAGAAAAGAGGTGAATAGGAAGAAAGCCAAAAAATCGCATTATGTATTTATGTTTAATATATAAATAGTTGAATTATATTGCATGAGAAAATAAATAAATAATTGAATTATATCTTATCAATCTGTTTTAAGCATATCATTTTAAGGTTAAGATATTTTTATGAAAATAAAAAATAGCTATTTTGTAATAGCTATAAGATTTAAAAGTCTTTTATTTTTTTATTTTTATTTTATAATAATAAATGAGTAATATAACGTTAATGGGTGTTTTGGTTTCTCCTATTAAATTTTCATTAAGATCAAATTTATAAATTTTAAGTTATTTATACGTTAAATTGTAATTATTAATTTCATTACTCTCCTACGTAGTTAAATTATTTTATAATTTTTTTTATTTTTCTTTTTAATTTTTCCATTAATAAATAATTAATACATAAAATTAAATATTTTTTATATTAAATATAATTTAACAAATAAATAAATAAAATTAATTAATTAATAGTAGAACTAAAATATAAGTGGAAATATATCAATAGTTGAACTACATCTCGATGATTAATTTTTTACATATAATTTTTGGGTAAATAATCATTTTCATATTTAAAATACAAACTAGTTTTTTTTTATAATAGTTATAAGATTAATCTAATTTTTAAGTTGAATTGCTTCAGAGGATTTAGGGGGTTGAGGACGACCTTAAAGAACAATTATCCTCGCGGAATAAATGGTTGGAAGATTAATAAGCAACTAGCTAGTATATAAATTCATAAAATATATAAATTCTAAGAAATTAATCAATGAGACCC
Source organism: Hippophae rhamnoides (assembly GCA_033030585.1). Classification (NCBI taxonomy): domain Eukaryota; kingdom Viridiplantae; phylum Streptophyta; class Magnoliopsida; order Rosales; family Elaeagnaceae; genus Hippophae; species Hippophae rhamnoides. The sequence goes on along the minus strand of CM065437.1, from coordinate 15,882,981 downwards.
AAATTAAAGTCAACAACTAGTAGAATCAAATCCATAGAGCATAAAAGAAAGCTACTAGTGTGTAATGTGAGAGCTAGTACCTAGCAAATGACCATGACTTTAAATAGATAGTAACTGATTAAGAACTCACAGCCACGCAGGGAGCAAAAGTATAGTGGGCACCACTAGCCCTTACTTCAAGAGCTGTTGCAGCTCCAATCCTTCGAGCCAAATCTGCATCTCTGTCATGCAGGAAAAGAATAAGTGAATGTGGACTAAGAGCAACATTTATACACATATTGCATTCATTTGGCTCATAAAAAAGAAACAATGAACATATTGTAAACTTATATTTTCTGCATTTTTTGTATTTCTCTGCTCTCTTTTCTCTATACACGAGTATAGTATTTATATATTAAGAAAAAATGGAAAAGAAACAAATTACACTATTATTCTTGTCTGCCACATTTCCGTCATATCTCGCTATACTTTAATTCAAATATTGTCTGCCACACAACTCACATGCCAACACTTCACACGCATATACGTCTCTTACGCCCAAATTGAGGTCAGAATAGAAAAGCGTAAACAGATTTTCATGAAGATATCACCCAATCGATCTTCCTCGACTTAATAAATGGAAGCTTAATAATCTTTTCTTCAAGATTCTCGTCACGAAGTTTCGATCCACTTCGACGTGTTTCGGCGATCATGTTGGACCGGATTGTGGAAATGGCAATTACCGCTTTGTTATCACAAAATAAATTCATTTCGCAGTTGTGAGCAACACCAATCTCGCTAAGTTTTTTCAACCACAAGTGAGCTCACATATTCCTCGACCATTCCTCGAAATTCACCAAGAGACTAGATAAGGCAACTACCTTTGCTTATTGCTTCTCCATGTAACAAGATTTCCACAAAAGTGAAGTACTCAAGAAGATTTCCTATCCTTCATATTCCCCGCCTAGTCCGAATCAGTATATCCAAGGACTTCCAATCGACCATTCTTTGAAAACATAAGTCCTTTCCTGGGGGAGGACTTTAAATACCGAAGTATTCGCACGACCACATCCATATGGTCTTCACTGGCAGTGCATGAACCGACTCACCACACTCACAAGATAATACAATATCAGTCGAGTACGAGATAAATATACGAGTTTACCTACTAACCGTTGATATCTCGTTTATCCGCCGTACTTGGTCCACATATTCTCCGAGTTTATGATTTTGAACCATTGGAATATCGACAGTTTTACAATCTAAGTAGTCCTCTACCTCGCCGTAGGTCTCGCAGTATTTCCTTTCTGGGAAAGACATATGCCTTGTTTTGATCTTGTTACCTCAATACCTAAGAAGTATTTGAGCCCTCCCAAATTCTTCATTTCAAACTCATTTGATAGCTTGTTCTCGAAGCTTAGAGATTTCTTTCTTTATCATCTCCGTAATGATCATGTCATCTACATAGACTATATGGTCGTTATTTTCCCTAATCGGTGTTTTAGGAAAAGAGTATGATCGTTGCTTTGTTGGAACCCATATTTCTTCATTGTCCGAACTTAACCTACCAAACCATGCTCGAGGTGATTGTTTTAGTCCATACAATGCTCGTTGTAATCTACATGCAGTTTTTTTTCCTGGTTGTAATAAAGATATCCCGGGATATCCATATAAATCTCTTCCTCAAGATCACCATAAGGAAGGCATTTTTTTACGTCAAGTTGCGCAATGGCCAATCTAAATTTGCCGCAAGAGATAACAAGACTAACGGTTTTTAGTTTAGCCACAAAAAGGTTTCTTGATAATCTATCCCGTGTTTCGTGTATATCCTTTTGCTACAAGTCTCGCCTTGTATCGATCAACTAACCCAGACCGCTTTATATTTAATGGAGAAAATCCACTTGCATCCTACCATCTTCCTCTCCTCGAGGCAACTCGCTTAACACCCACGTGTTATTCTTCCGCAATGCCTCAAATTCCTCTTTATAGCTTCGAGCCCATTTTGGATCGTATAAGGCTTCTTCAATGCTACTTGGAATTTGACACGAGGAGAGTGTTCAGGCAAATGCCCCGATAGTTCCGATAACCTTCGAAGAGATACATAATTTGCTATTAGATACTTGGATTGTCGTTCTTCTCTTCTGGGAGTATCGATTTGGAGGTTTGCTTTGATTGTGTCCGAAAGGTAAAGCATAACCACGTATGTCTCTATAGCATTAGTTTGTAAATGCGTGATGGATAGCCTTATCTCGTGAGTATTCTCGCAGGGAGGATCATCGGGTACTCAGTGGAGCGAGAGGGTACATCAACCACTTCATCTTCCTCGGAGATTCAATTATTACTTCAGCTTCAGTTCTTGGAAGTTCAAGCTCGGGTCTAGATACTGGATCCTCCATATGATTGGTATGATCCGAGTATGTTGGACTAGTGTCTAATATTTCAACATCAAGCCAATTTCGTTCTTCACTATAACTATCCTCCCGAAGAGTGTACTGGATTGGTGATGGGAAAAAAACATTCTGATTCGAGGAAAGTGACATCCATGGTAATATAGGTTCTTTTAGTAATTGGATCATAGCATCGATAACTTTTTTTTGTACGCTATACCCCAAGAACACACAGCGGACAACACATGGATCCAACTTAGTTCGTTGATTTTTATGGAGGTGGACAAAATCAACATATCCAAAAATTCGGGGAGGAAGCATCAAAAATAGTAGGCAAGTGGAAGATGATCGATAACACCTTTAACGGAGTCCGAAATTGTAAGGTTTTTATGTGGGCATACGATTCAAGAGGATACACCGTAGTAATAGCATCACTCCAAAGATTTATTAGGCATACGTGCACCGATTAGTAAGCGACCGAGCCGTTTCTAAAATATGTCGATTCTTCCTCTCCGCAAATTCTATTCTTGTCAGGGAGTTTCAGGAACACGAGATTTCACGGAGAATACCACGGTTGTCCAAGTATGTCCTAATTGTTGATTAACATACTCCCCTCCATTATCGATCGAAGTATCTTAATTTTTTCGTAAAATTGTGTCCGAACCATGGTGTGAAACATGTGAAATGTAGCAAATACTTCATCTTTATGTTGAGAAGGTAAAGCCATGTCATTCGTGTACAATCATCAACAAAAATAACAAACCAACGATGACCCGACGTACGTACCCATCGGGAAGGTCCCTCAAACATCGAATGTACTAAAGCAAAAGGAGTCATACTTTTATTCACGTCATAGGATAAGACGCCTCTATGACTTTTTGCTAGGATACAAGTATCACATTTGAAATCTGAATGTGTGAAATTTGAAAATAAACTGGGAATATGCTTTTAAATACCCGAATGATGGATGCCCAAATCTACGATGACATAGCCAAATCTGTCGTTCCTTGTTACCAACAATGTTTTGCATATGATTGGCTTTTCCCGAACTGAGGTCATCCACATAATATAGCCCTCCTCTCCTAGTACCACGCCCAATGATCTCCTTGGTGAGAATATCCTGTAAAAGACAAAAAGTAGAATACATCAATACTACACGCTAAGTGTCTCAAGTGACTCGACTTACAGACATTAGCCTGGCTCGATGCAGGTACAAGCAAAGTATTAGATAATGATAATGAAGAGATAAGGTCACCGTTCCTCCCCGTAATCGGATAAGTGACCCCATTTGCATTGGGGCAACACGGCTCCGTCGTGGCCGGGTTGTATTGGAGAGATCGTCAGGTCAAATGTCACGTGATCTCGTAGCTCCGCAGTCCGTAATCCACTCATCTTTCTCACTACGAGTAGAGATGTGAAATACTTTACTTGAAATACCGGATCCTATGAAGATTCGCCCTCGAGTAAGGTGGATAGCGAGGCATTATGCAGCCACCGCTGCCGCCCAAAGGGGTGTCCCGTTTCTTCCGTGTCAAGATCATTCCACCATTCTCGGGATACCCACGTAGTTTGAAACAGCCACGGTGTGTTTGAAGTTTCCGCAATGGCCACATTTCATGTCAAGAGATGGTGGATGTCCCGTGGATTTCTTGCTACCCAAGGAAGTTCCCCGTTTTTGGTGGCATTAGATTACAAGTGTCCTCGACCCCTTTAAAAGCCATAACTCCTCCGGTGTCGTATCTACACCGCGATCATCACGGCCCGCCTAACCCTTCCTTACGACGAATCCACAGGCTTGTTCCACCGCAGGAATGGTTTGATCTCAAGCACATTACTTCGAGTTTTATCCAATCTATCATCAAGTCCATCGAGGAAGGTATACACTTGATCTTCCTGTACGATGGAGTTGTATTTTTGTATATCGATAGCACACTCCATTGGATTAGGACGACGGAAATCAATTTCACGCCATAACCCTTAAAGGTTATTATAGTATTTTTCAATGGATTCACCCGCTTGCTTCGCATTTGTGCAACTTGACGGCCAAGATCATACACTTGAGACGTGTCTCCGTCCCATCATAGTAAGCAGGTTGCCACCGTAATCCCAAACTCGTTTCTGGTTGAGAATCGGATAAAATTTGCAATAAGGAGGGGTCCATCGAATTGATCAACCATCCTTCGACAATGGCATTTTCAATACGCCATCTCCTAAACGAGTGGGTCGGTTTCATGTGTTGAGGAAAGTCCCATTAATATATCCCGCTTTATCTTTGCTGAGATATACATCTCCACCACCCGGGGACCACAAGGCATAGCTCGCTTGATCCTCCCAACTTGATACTAATGTTAGCAATGACGTCGCTGGCGAAAGTCACAGTCGATCGGAGTTTCCAGCTTAGAACTTCCGTCATTTTCGCCGTCAAATCTTCCAATATGAAATTGGTAGTTAAATCTCTAGATTCCGCCATGAAATCAAAAAAAAATTCCTTCTGTTTTTCCTTTTTTTTTTTACAATTCGCACACACTATATATAAAAAACTTTCGTAACCCTAAAGCATTTTTTTTCCATTTCGCGCAGCTTCTCTGCGAAAACCCTAACTTTCCTTTCTAAATTCGCACAGCCTCCTCAACAGAATAGCCTCCCTACAAATTTCTCTAAGCGCATGTTTCTCTCGATCGGCTCTAGCCGAGTTCCGAGCCGGCTCATTATTTCCACCGGTGGTGAAGCCAAAGTGCCGGGTCATGGGCTCGCAGGGAACCCTAGCCAACCACAACTTCCAGATGGAACTTCCACCTTCAACAAAAACCGTTGGTACAACAACTTGTGTTCTCTAAACCTGAAAAACAATTTCCACAGATTTTTTTTTTGGTTTACAGGAACTGATGAGTGTTTATGGTACGCCATTCATTCGGTTTTTCCCTTCTATTACTTCCAGTTTTTCGTCGATCCTCGGGAACTATCCTCAGAAGTCAAGCTTTGCCCCATTTTTCCTTCCCAAAGCTAGAACATCTTTGTTTCAACTTTGTTTTTGTTTTTGTTTTACAGAATTACAAAGCTGAAGAATACTGCAGTTTCTCCACAGAAGCAGGTAGAATGACTACCCAACATTCCATCCAAATAGGCAGCCAAATACTCACAGATTATCACAATCTGTTGAGTATATCACACCAAATTAGCCAAAGGAGAACAAAATCAACGAAGCATGTAACTTATTCTTTCATTAGGATAACCAGTAACTCTGCTCTGAGCTCTGATACCATGTCAACTTATTATTTCTGTATTTTTTGTATTTCTCTGTCCTCTTTTCTCTATACACGAGTATAGTATTTATATACTAAGAAAAAATGGAAAAGAAACAAATTATATTATTATTAATTTCCACTATTATTTTTGTCTGTTACATTTGCTTGTTATCTGACATACTTTAATTCAGTGTTGTATGCCACACAACTCACATGACAACACACATATATATATATATATATCATTGTTATTATTGGCATTGTGGCTTTTTGTTTGTATTAATTCTAATGAATTGGTCAACATCATTTTTACATTTGAAGCAGTAAAAATCAAAATCTAGATCCCCATTCTAGGCATGCACAACATCATATAAATATGCACTTAGAAATACATAAAAATAATAAATCATCATCCTATGAGAAATAAATAACATCATCCATTTTCTGGATTAGTTTTTTTGGTTGCATTTTGTTTCAATGAAGCTGGTCATTATTTAAATATTTGTTACAGAATGTCTACTACGTAGTAAAGGTGGTAAAAGGGGTAAAAGGGAGTAGAATGGGAAAAAAATCCACTAGATCAAAGCTTCACATATATTTGCTCAACGTATTCTACTTTCGATCTGATCAAAACTAATCAATTTTAGATTAGATTAGATCCCTATTTACTTAAAATATCAATTAATTAGATTAAGATAAATTGATCTAAAATTAAACCTTTTTAAAATTATAATTTTTAGAATAATAATAAATATACACACGGAAAAAGAAAAAATAATAAATCGTTATCCTACCACCAAAAAAATAAAAATAAATAAACATCATCACTTTTCTGGATTAATTTTTTTGGTTGCATTTTTGTTTTAATGAAGCTGGTCATTGTTTAAATATCTGTCACAGAATGTCTACCACGTAGTAAAGGTGGTAAAAGGGGGCTATGGATGATAAAAAATCCACTATATCGAAGCTTCATGGATAACTGCTCCATATATATGATCCATTTTAAATTAGATCAAAATGCATCATTTGTAAATAATATCATATCTCAATCTCTGTACAAGATCAATGGAAAGGATCAAATCACATTAGAACAGATTCATCCATAGATCAAACAGCAACATGTTAATCCAAAACTAAATCTTTTTAAAACTATGTTTGTAAAATTAAAAAAAAATCACACATTTTTAAAATATTTTCATAATTTTTACAATTATTTATTTTACAAAAATTTACATTATTAAATGTTTTTGAATTTTCTCTCTTTTACATTTTGCATAAATCTAATTATTATTGCTCAAATTTATTAAACTAAAATTCAAATCATCATATTCATAATTATTTGTTTATTTTTATATTTCTTCCATAATTAAACGATATTATTCTTTTATACTTTATTAGTTAGTCAAGCTCATATATTCTAAGTGTTAATTTATTACTTAATTTTTCAAAAAATAACTTTAAATATATAATCAGAAAAAAATTATTTATATTACTTAAAATAAATAAATTTGTACAAAAAAGATAAATAATTATAATATAGAAATTGTTAATATTTTAATTATTGGTTATTTATTACTTAATTGAAAAAAATAAAAATTATGATAATTAATCAAAAAAATAATAATTGTTTATATTAGTTAAGATACTATTAAACTAAATTTCGTCTTATTTCTATCATCGAATTAAAAAAATATTTCATAACCACTCAATCAATCTTTCGTTCATATATGTCAATAAAAATAAATAAATAAATCTAAAAATCTCTAAAATTTATTATATATCGTCTTATTCATAAAACCTTAAGCAAATAACCCCTCTAATGGTAAATTTTGGTGGTGGGTTGTTCATTATCAAAAAATTTTATTTGAGGACTATTTGTTCAAGGTTTGGTGAGAAAGGAGATAAATAATAAATTTTAAATATTTTTATTTTTTACAGTATACATAGATGAAAAACTGACGTATTAATATGAATGAAATATTTTTTAATTCAATAATAGAAATCGAACGAAATTTAATTTAATAGTATATTTGGAACAAATACATTAGTTTGATGATATATTTGTAAATTTATCCTAATATTAATACAATATTAAAAATAAATAAATATATAACTATAATCTAGATAATTGTCAATATTTTATACAATCAATTTGTTACTTAATTCATAAAAGAAAAAAGAATCTTAAATAAATTATAAAATAACTAAGATCAATATTAGTCATTATTCTATGATATATGCGCAATTTTTTCTAAAAAATTATGAAGCGTGATTTAAAATTTTATATATAATATATATTAACTCAAAACTTATTTTTTATTTTTATTTGTAAATAAAAATAAATCTAATTAGTTTGATTGAATCAATGTGTGAATTATACTCGATCAAGATTGAATCAAATTAATAATGTTAAAGTTTTTAATATTATTTTTTTATAATTTATATGATTATAACATTAATAAAAAAGTTAAAATATACTTATTATATTATAAATTGTTAAAGAATTTAAACATCGAAAAGTAACATTAGTAGTACTAGTATTGACTTTTGAGTTATTATATTATAAATTGTTAAAGAATTTAAACATCGAAAAGTAACATTAGTAGTACTAGTATTGACTTTTGAGTTATGATTTAGATTTGAGTTTTTTAATATAAATAAGCGAGAATGTGTTTTTCTATTTATATATAATGTTATCTTATTTTTAATTTAGATATCTAATTATTTATGTATTAATATCTGATTTGATATATATAATTTATCAAATTAAATCATATCATATTGAATCGTATTATCACGCGTATGATCTATCTATTGCTTCCTAAAAGGAGTGGTGCGCACAGAAGGATACAAATTTGTTATCTGTGCGGGTCCTAAGGGTTACTTAGAAATTCACTCTCGTTAATCAAACTAGGCTTAACAAGTCAAAAAAAAAAAAATGTGATCCAATTAAACAAAACCAACATCAAACTGAAATAACTCCAAGTATGGCCCAGTGAATCAGGGGTATGCACTGTGCAGTTGAGGGTTCAAATCCTCATCATTCCCCAAAATATGAACCGGCCTTTAAAAAAAGTAACAGACAATGAAGGAAAAAAAAAATAATAAATTGAAAACCCTCCAAATCAAAGAAAAGCGTCAGCCCAAACCAACCTGGTGGCTCCAAGACCAACATTGTGAGGGAATATAGTCGAACCATATGCATTGTTGTTACCATGAACCGCATCAATCCCATATATTATAGGTATCCCAAGTCGCGATTCAAGAGCAAACTTTTGGAACCCATCAATCATATCAGCACAATAGAGGACAAAGCTTTCTCAAAAGGTGCAGAGCCAGGACTAGTGAGTAAGCTACCTACAAAACAGTCCTCAAAGTACCTGATTTTCATTACAATATGGAAGCAAGCAAATAATTTCTTTTTTAATTTATAAAATATAATGAAAATATTTACCAATGGTTAAGTCTCTAATGGCTTCTGGGGTGGCAACAATGCGCTCGATTTGGGTCATTTGGCCGACCTTTTCTCTCAAAGTCATGCGAGAGAGAAGATCTTTGACTCGAGATTCAGTAGGTGCATTTGGGTCTCTGTATAAGAAATTCATGACCTCAATGTTGGCCATCTCTAACTCACCTACACAAATAAACAAATTGAATAACGCGCTGAAATAAGAATAAAGCTCAAGAAAGAGGATTTGAAAATTGGTCTACTTCCAAAGGATGAGCTGTTGAAGCATGTAAGAAGAAGACATTGGTACAGACTACAAACTACTATATAATAAGTTCACTAGTTAAAAGTATTGGGAAAGTAGAACCATCAGCTTAAAAAAAACAAAAAACAAGTACGCAATAAAAGATTGAGTGAGAAAATAATATAATAGGTGAAGACAGACAGTATATAGATAAGGATAGAGTGGTTCAAGAGCCTATACAAAATCAAACATTAAGTTAAACCTTAACATATCTGAATGGATTATAAGTATAAAATCAATGAAATAGATTAGAATGTTTGCATGCGATTAATATGTCAGAAAACAAGAAAACATCAATCCAGTAATTATGGCAGATAATCAGCAGACAAGAATAATAATGGAAATTAATATTGTTATAATTTGTTTACTTTTCGTTTCTTTTTGTATACAAATAGAATATATTTGTACAGGAAAATATCAGAACAGAAATAACATGAAATATACATGATAATTATCAGAGAAATACAATATTTTGACATGGTATCGAGCAAGAGTTATTCTTGACTAATGGAAGCTATGGCGATTGTAGGCTGGCGATTTCGGTTTTTACATTGCGATTTACGTTTTCTCTATGATTTTTGATTTTTGGTTCCTGTTTCCTGTTGCTGATTTCTGATCTCTGCTGCAGATTTACATTTCTGCTACTTGATTTACGATTCTGGCGATTTACGTTTTCTATTTCTTGTTTTTGATTTCTGGTTACACTTACCCTCTGAATCTGATTTCTGGGGTGGCCATTTTGGTTTGCAGTTTTCTTGACACTGGTTCGACTTATGTGGTCGTTCTGACTTATTCATTGAAACCGTACCGATCTAATTGGTTGGCTCCAACGCTGGTTTCCTCACAGTGTGTCTGGTTCCACCATCAGTTTCTTGTTTGGAAAAGAAACAGAACACAACGATAACAGGCGCTGATTTCTCGTTGGTGTGAAATTATCACAGTACCAACTTGAGGAGGAGTGTTGGCATGTGAGTAATATGACAGAAAACAAGAAAACATCAATCCAGGAATTATGTCAGATAATCAGCAGACAAGAATAATAATGAAAATTAATATTGTTATAATTTGTTTACTTTTCGTTTCTTTTTGTATACAAATAGAATACATTTGTACAGGAAAATATCAGAACAGAAATAACATGAAATATACATGATAATTATCAGAGAAATACAATATTTTGACATAGAATTGATTGATTTATAGATTAGACATGATCAAATCGATGATTCATAACCAAATATTTTTAAAAATTTCTAATTTTTTAGGTTATTCTTTAGGAAAAAAAGACATTATGAATTATACCTTTTATAAACCTAATTATTATTATTGCTTAATTTTTAGGTCATTTGGTGGACCTTTTCTCTCAGTCATGCGATCCTAGCCTTTTTTTTTTCAACCGGTATTGGCTTGTGCCAACGCCAGCAATATCATCCTTGTCATGTTAAGGTAAGCAGCTTCTCCTCCAACAAAGTTTTTTTTTTTTCATTTTCTCTTGCCTGCTCACTGTTTGCTTTCTTTGAAGTTCTTTGATGTCATGGATGAACACGAAACTGAGTTGGTTTTGAAATATTTTCTTCTTATTATCATAGACAACTTTTATTGTTCCGATCAAAACTTAATATCTATATATTTTAAATAAATTGTCAAAAATTTCGTAAAATTATGGTTAAGTATGCCATTATGTTAAATTATTCAAAAAGAATTATTTTTAATTAAAACATCTTAAATATTTTCGTCAAAACATCAATAATAATCGATAAATATTAATACTAAATATTGATTCATGGTATCATAATAAATACATTTATCTATACATTATCTATTTAATCATTTTATATATTTATAATGTTTTGAAAAAAATTATCATATAATATATTAAATAAAAAATAATTTAAAATATAAATAATTGATTATTTTAATATTTTATAAAAAAAATTATAATTTTGATAAAATTTTCGTAATTTTATGATTTTTTTGAATTTTTATAAATAAAAATAATATCTTTGATATTTGTTTTTTAAAACTATATATCTACATCTGTATATTAAAATTTTAAACCTGAACGAGAATTTTCCACTACATATGCTTTTGTGATATTTTTAATACCCGTCCCTTGCTCGATACCCAATGAATAATATACATTCTCAATGCTTTGATTTTCGTGTAATTTTTAAGAAACTGTTGTACATTTTATTTTGATTTTTTTATGACAGTTATACTTGAAATGTTCCGTATGTCCTCTTCCCATTTTTACGTGAACATATATGCAAGTGTCTAATTTAAACCACTACTATATTAACAAAAAAAAAAAAAAACATTCATCCAAATTATAATATTATAAAAATAAATAAAAAATGATTTTTTGATGAAAAATTAGCCATTAAATATCTATTTGAAAGAACTACATTTTAAAATAATTTTAATATATTTAACTAAATGATAAGTGTATTTATTATAATTATATTTACAACTTACTTATTTATTTTTTATTAAATCAATATATATCAAAAAATAATGAATTATCAGAACGCCCTAATCTAGCAAAAATGATTGAATTTTATAAATTATTTTTATTGATTTTTGTACATTTTTAACAATAGTTTCAATCATAGCGAGACTTAAAAAATGAATTATATACATGAATTAAGTCTTGAATCGAGAAGTATATAGGTTAATAATAAGTATTTATAATTAATTATAAATATATTAATTTTATTAATTTGTATAAAATTATTATATTGGTAGTTTACAATTAAAATAAAATATTTGAATGTAATTTGATATTACATGATTCAATATTGTATTCAATATATATAAATATTTAATTATAAATTCAATTATTTATATTATCATTATATAATTATTTTTTAATTATGATTTATATTATTATTGAAATATATTTTTACTGTAAATCAATTAACATATTGCAAAAAAGCGAGAGTGTATAACTACAATCTCGTAATATAGGGAAAAGTATATCGATTGTATCTATTATTCATATTAAGTTATATTTGATATTATAATTCACTTATACTTCACTTATACTATACTCGTATTATTTCATTTGTATTACACTTTCATTATTTCATTTGTACTACACTTGTACTATTTCACTTGTACTACACTTGTTACAATGCTATAAATAGGATTATCTATGTACATTCTAAATACACCAATACAATATTAAATCATTCTTTCTTCTTATCTCTCTATACTCTTCACATGGTATCAAAGCCTCTCATATACTTCTAAAATTTCTATCAAAATTTTGCCTCTCTTCATCACTCCAAACCCGACTCACCTCAAACCCGGCTCACCTCAATCCGGCTCACTCCAAACCCGGCTCACCTCAACCCAGTTCCAGGCTTGTTTTTAACTCCTCTTTTCATTTTTAAGGATATCTCATTTATATTGTTTCTATATATTTGCTTTATATTTCCTCCATTATTTCGTTAAAATGGACCGAAATGATATCCCAAAACCAATCTATATCACCCTTGATGATACTAACTACCTAGCCTGGGCACAAGCAATGAAAAGTTTTTGAAAGGACGCAAGCTATGGCGTTTCATAATTGGTGATATCTCTATACCCATCCAAGAAATCACTGAAAACAACTCCTTATTTGCTGATCGCCTTGAAGACTGGGAGAGTAAACATCATCAAATTATTACCTGGTTTGGTAACACCACTTTACCTTCCATCCATGGTGAATTTGGGCGTTTTGACACTACCAAAGAAGTTTGGAAATTTCTTGAGGCTCACTTCACTACAACAGATTTGGCCAACCAATATCAACTTCTAACAACTCTTCATACCAAACGCCAAAGGGATGATCAAACCATTAACCAATTTCTCTCTGAAATGCATACTATTTGGAATCAATTCGCTCTCTCTGAATCAACTTGGACTAACAAGATTGATGTTGAGATGTTTGCAACTTACCGTAATCACCAGCATCTTGTTATTTTTCTCATAGCTCTCCATGATCGATTTGAACCTGCTCGGGCTTCTTTACTATATCGGAGTCCTTTTTCATCCTTAGATACTACTGTGACCGAGCTTCGCTCTGAAGAAACTCGAATGGGGGTTTTCAAAGTTCATTATACAGATTCTGTTCTTGCCACCCCCTTTTATCGCCCTAAAGGAGGTTCTAAAGAGGACTTCAAACATCAAGGTTGCACCTACTGTCACAACTTCAATCATGAGCTTCTTACATGTCCCATTTGGGTATGCATATATTGTCACAAGAAGGGTCCAGGACACTTTAATAGAGATTGCTTTCGGAATCCCTCTCAACATGCTTCAGGTAAAAATAGTAACTCATCTATCACTACTGCTGCTTCTGAGAATAATCATGACAAATTTACCTTTTCTACTCAAAAACTTGAAGGTCTTCTTAAACATGTTATCTCATAATCTAGTAATCCTCCTCCTCCTACCTTGTCTCTCACATCAGGTAACTATTTATAGTATTTTGATTCTACTTGTTGTAACCATATGACTCATGATACTCACATCTTCTCTCCCACACAATCTTCCATCTCTAAACCTTTAATTCAAACTACAAATAGTTCACATATGTATGTTAATGCTGTAGGACAAGTTTTCATATCTTCTATATCACTTTCTGACATCTTTCATATTCCCAACCTTACTCTAAATCTTATCTCTGTTGGTCAATTATGTGAATTTGGTCTTACTATTACTTTTTCCTCTTTTGGTTGTCATGCGTGCAGTTCCACGTACGTGATGCATCCTCGGGATAAAATGTGAAGGTCGACGATTATTTGAACTTATCAACCTTCCTCTAGCCAGTTCCCCTCATACTTCCGTTGTTGCTTCTACTACTCCTATCAACCTATGGCATGCTTGTCTAGGCCATACATCTATAGGACGTCTTCGTCCCTTAGCATCTTCTGGTAAGTTAGGATTTGTTTCTATTTCTGATAATGTAAATTGTTTGCCTTGTCAATTGGGAAAACAACCTACTTTATGTTTTAATAAAAGTGATTCTACTTCTGTCTCCCCTTTTGATTTAATTCATTCTGATGTTTGGGTCCATCCCCACATCCTACTATGGGAGGATGTGTTTATTTTGTCATTTTTATTGATGATTATTCAAAATTCACATGGATTTTTCTCATGAAACATAGATCTGAATTATCCAAAATTTATTATGATTTTGCCCAAATGGTTAAAACCCAATTTTCTCAAAATATTAAAGTACTTAAAGTTGATAATGCTATGGAATATTAAAGTACCCTATCTCTAAACGATTACACATCTCTCGTCATGTCATCTTTTGGGAACATAAAATGTTTTCCTCTATTTCTTCATTTCATGTCTCATCTCTTACCTCAATCTCATTTTTTAATGACCCAACTATTGATTTATTTCCTCCTGTAATTGCACCATTACCTTCACCATCGTCTACTACGCTTCTCCCGGATGTAGGCTCCTTCTCGCTGATCCTACCATAACAACATCTTCTCAAGACCAACTACCTAATTGTCTGCAGTCATCACTTCTGCCGTCTACTCGTATGTAGTCTTCCTTTTTCATCTTCATGATTACCAATGTTTCTCTACTATTTTGTCTCATTATGAACCCCAAACTATGCAGCTAGTTATAACCCTCATTGGCAAAGAAGCTTACCATAGATGAATTACTGTGCATTAACAAAAGCACATACACGGGATTCGCTTGATCTTCCATCTAATAAATCTTTGATTTGTCAGGAAGTGATTTTCAAAATCAAAACTCATTCAGATGGGTCCGTGGAACGATATAAAGCTCGTCTGGGTCAGTAGCGGTTTTACACAGAATTTGGAATCGACTATAAAGAAACTTTTTCACCTATACTGACTCACCTGCTCAAGTATCATTGTCATTGTTGCTACCCGAAATTGGAACATGTTTCAAATGGATGTCAAAAATGCTTTTCTCAACGGAGACATAACCGAGGAAGTTTATACGAAACCTCCTCTTGGATACACTCATTCACCTCATCAAGTACGCAGACTTTGTCGTGTTTCTACGGCCTCAAACAAGCTACTCGAGCTTGGTTTGCCAAATTTAGCTCTACACTTACTAACTTTGGCTTCACTTCCGGGCTTCATGACCCTGGCCTCTTTATTCTAAGAATCCCACCGGTGTAACACTTATACTCCTCTACGTAGATGATATGATCATAACAGGGAATGACTCTAATGGAATTATTGATCTCAAGTAGTTTCTCGAGCCATCAATTTGAAATGAAAGCACTGGTCGTTTCCACTACTGGGCTCAGAAATCTCATTCCGATTCTCCAGATATTATCTCTCTCAAGCAAAGTACTCTTTCGATATTCTTAATCGGGAATGGCCTTACCGACACAAACCGCATCAACACCTCTAGAAACCAATGTTAAACTTACTCCATTGACATGGTATTATTCTCTTAGATGCCACATTATACGTACATAACCAAGAGTAGCCTTGTTTATCTCATAGTCACCGCATCCGACATTGCCTATGTTGTTCATCCGTTAGTCAATTCATGTTTTCTCCACTCACTCCATTATACTACGGTTCTTCACATTCTCCGTTACATCAAAGTGCACCACGTTTCACGGTCTCCACTTCTCCAACAAGTCTAATCTTCTTCTTTCCGCCTACTCGACGCCGATCAAGGTGTGACCCAACTGATCGTCGCTCTACCGCTGGATATTGTTTCTTTCTTAGAAACTCTCTTATATCTTGGCGAAGCAAGAAACAATCTCTCACTTCTCGATCCAGCACTGAAGCTGAATATCGTGCTCTTGCTAACATCACTCAAGAACTTCTTTGGCTCCGTTGGTTACTTGCTGATATGGGTGTTCTCCAATCAAATGCAATTATCCTATATTGTGACAATCAGAGTGCTATTTAGATTGCTCACAATAATGTATTTCATGAACGAACAAAACATATCGAGATTGATTGTCATTTTGTTCGTCAACATGTTCTTCAAGACATTGTTTGTCTCAAATAAATATCCTCCATAGATCAAATGGATGACATCTTCACCAAATCTCATCTACCAGGCAGATTTCAAGAATTAGTTTCCAAACTCAAGTTGATTGTTTCTCTTCATCCTTGAGTTTGAATGGGGATGTTAAGTTATATTTGATATTGTAATTCACTTGTACTACACTTGTATTATTTCACTTGTACTACACTTGTATTATTTCACTTGTACTACACTTCCACTATTTCATTTGTACTATACTTATACTATACTTCTATTATTTCACTTGTACTACATTTCTACTATTTCACTTGTACTACACTTGTTACAACCCTATAAATAGGGTTCTCTATGTACATTCTAAATACACCAATATAACATTAAATCATTTTTTCTTCTTATCTCTCTATACTCTTCACAGTCCAAATATGATTTTGAGTCTGATATTTTATTGTATACATTTATTTATTAAAAATAATATTTTAAAAATTAATTTTATTGAATTTATAATATAAATTTAATTTTATAGATACATGATAGAAAAAGAAAGAGATAACAAACACATATTAAACAACCAAAACTGATACTCTTTTATGTAGAATATTGATTTACAAGTGAAAATGCCGTTAAAAGTGCACCAATTGTGACTTAAATGCATTTGTTAAAAACAAAATAATTAAAATATCAATGAGACATAAACAAATTTTCTTAAATACTTAGTTACCCAAAAAATTTCACATATGCATATGAATATAGCATAAGATTTTTTTATTTTAAATTATAATATAACCGAGCATAAATCTAAATTATTTATAAATAAATTGAATAGTATAAAATAATTTAAAATTAGAATACATTGAAAATAAATAATATATTTCAATAATTAATATAAAAAAATAAACGAGGAGTTAATATACTGAGAAGAAAAAACCATCGACAAGATGTGAAAAAAGATTGACAATCGATATATGAAAAAATATTTGTATAATAATCTCTTTTTAAATAAACAATTATACAGTTTTCAGATGTAAGAAAAAGAGTCTATTTATAGACATATAGATAAATTTAATCAAATTTTTTTATTTTAAAAAATAGCGATGTTGTAATAGATAACGAGGATCAAGCTATTTTTCTTCTTAGTTTCTTGCCGAGATCTTATGATAATTTGGCAGATACTATAATTTTTGAAAAGAGTTACCTATCATGGAGGAAGTAAAGATAGACTTATAGTTTTGGGAATTGAAGAGACAATTCAACGATAAGAGTAGCACTGGTGAGGGCTTGTCAATTTAAGGTAAAACAAAAGAAAGGAAGAATAACTATCAAAGAAGTCGATTTAAATCATGTAATAAATGAAGAAAGAATAACATCGGATGTCATAAATGTCCAAAGGAATAACATTGGAAAAGAAATTGCTTAGAACTCAAGAAAGACATGGCGAGTACTTCAGAGTTTAGTGGAGCAAATGTTGCCTTAGAAGAGTCAGATGGCGGAAATGTTCTCTTGATCTTATCAAACAACAATGATGATGATTGATTCATCACGTACTTTTCATATGATGCCCAACAAAGATTGTTTTGTTACATTCCAAGAGGTTGATAGTGGAAATGTTATAACGGGGAATGATAGACTTATAGCATAGCTCTTAAGAGTACAATGCAAATAAAGATGAATGACGGTATTGTGAGAACACTAACTGATGTGAAGTATGTGGCAAAACTTCGGTAGAACTTGATTCCATTGAACACTCTAGACACTCTTGGTTATTCATATCGAGTTGAAGGTGGAGTCTTAAGAGTTTGTATAGGTATCTTAATAGTTATGAAAGGAAAATTTAAAAGTGGATCGTATATCCTATAAAGTAGCACATTAGTAGGTGTTGACTCGATTTCTACTTTTCTGATTTTGACTAAACCCATTTGTGACATATGAGATTAGGTCATACGAGTAAGTAAGGATTAGATGAGCTTAGAAAGAGAGGCTTGCTTGGTGGATATCGAACTAAGAAGTTGATTTCTATGAGCATTGTATTTATGAGAAACAAAGCATAGTGAAATTTACTACTGAAGTTCACATGACGCGAAAGACTCTTGATATATCCATTTAGAATTATGAGGCCTGTCAAATCATAGTGGAGTAAGATACATATTAACTTTTATTAATAATTACTCAAGAAAAATATAGATCTATGTCTTGAAAAAAAAAAGAATGATGTATTCCTCAAGTTCAAGTAATGAAAAACTCTAGTGGAAAAGCTGACGAAGAAGAAGGTCAAGTGACTCATAACTAATAATATATTAGAATTTTTAGCAATGAGTTCAATAAGTTCTATGTAAATGAAGATATAGCTCACCTTAAAACTGTGAGGCATACACTACGACAGAATGTTATGGCAAAACGAACAAATAGAATGTTGCTTGAGAGAGCACGATGCATGCTCTCAAATAAAAATTTTCCTAACCAGCCTTGGATAAAGACGATGAACACTGCATGATATTTAATGAATAGGTCTCCTTTTATAGCTATTGATTATAATATTATAGAGGAGATGTGGTAAGTTCTATGAAAAATTATTCAATTTTACCTGTATTTAGGCATCCATTTTATGCTCATGTTAGTTAGGGAAAGGTAGAACCAAGAGCTAAAAAATACATAATTTTGGGTTATTAAGATGGTGTCGAAGAGTATAGGTTGTGGGACCATAAGGAGTCAAAACTAGTACATACGTGACTTTCGAATAGATGACCATGCTTAACCCAAAACCACATGAGGACTATCATAACAAAGTTCAAGTTCATCGAGATAACAAGAAGGTGGGGCTTAGGATTGAAGTTCGTCAACAAGAATTAGAGAAGACATATGAAGAAATTATACTAGTAAAGCCCGAGTATATCTTGGCTAAATATAGACCAAGAAGAAAAATCATACCATCGTAATGATATGATGATTTTGTTGCTTTTTCACTTAGTAATAGAGAGAGCATTAAAGAGCAGGAACCAAGTTCATTTTATGAGATATTTACTTGTAATAAAGCGTCACAATGGATAGATGCTATGAAAGAAGAGCTTGAATCTCTTCATAATAATCAAACTTTGGAGCTGGTTTAAAAATCAATTAATCAGAAGATTTTGGATTGCAAGTGGATATTAAACAAGAAATATGGACTAAGGTTTAAAGCAAAGTTTGTAGCAAATGACTTTATACAACGAGAATGTATTGACTTTAATAAAAAATTTTCTCCTGTGGTAAAATATAATTCTATTTGTGTGCTACTTGTATTGGTGTCTCTACATGATATGGAGTTAGAGAAAATAGATATAAAGATGATCTTTCTGCATAGTGATTTGAAGAAAATTATTTATATTCAATAACCTGAAGAATTTGATGTATCAGGAAAAGAAAACCATTTGTTTTACTCAAGAAGTTATTATATGGCTTGAAGTATTTACCAAGACAATGGTATAAAAAGTTTTAACTCATCTATGATTATTATTGGATACTTACAGAGTGAATATGATAGTTGTGTCTATTATGGACAACTCTCTCATGGCTCTTATATTTATATGTTTTTTTATGTGGATGACATGCTAGGTACTTGTAACTATGTAGCCGAGATCAAAAAAGCGAAGGCATAATTGAGTGGTGAATTTGATATGAAAGATTTGAGTCTTGTAAAGAAGATTTTGTGTATGGAGATCGTACAATATTGGAAAGCTAAATGATTGTGCTTATCTCAAAAAATCTACAATGATTTGGAATGCATAATGCAAAGCCAATTAATACTCATTTTGCAATTCATTTTAAATTATCTACAAAAATGTCACCACAAATAAAGGAGGAAGAGGAATTCATGTCCTGAATACCTTATTCAAGTATAGTTGAGAGTCTTATGTATGCTATGGTATGTATTAGACCATATATTGCTAATATAGTGAGTGTTGTTAGTCATGATATGGCTAATCCAGGAAAGGCTCATTGGCAAGTTGAGAAATAGATTCTTAGATATTTGAGGGGTTTAATAGATGCATGCATGATCTTTGGCATAAGAACAAATGGAGTTACTAGTAATATTACTAGATTTTATGACTAAAATTATATCCACAATCTTGATTGTATAAGGCCCTTAACATGTTATATTTTCACTCTTGAAAATAGTGCTTTAAGTTAGAGTGCAATGTTACATTCTACTATTGCCTTATCGACGACAAAAGCAAAGTACATGGCCTTTATAGAAGCAGTGAAAGAAGCTTTGTGACTTAAAGGTCTAGTTGGTAATCTCAGAATAAGTTAAGATGACTTTTATTGTGTTTTAAGATAATCAGAATGCAATTCACTTAATCAAGAATTAGATGTACCATGAAAGGACAAAGCACATTGATATCAAGATTCATTTTATTCGTGATAGCACAACACAAGGTGATGTGTTGGTAGAGAAGATTGTTACTTCAAATAATCCAGTAGATATAATAACAAAATCTCTTCCATAGATGAAGTTCAAATATTGTTTAGACTGTCATTGTAAATGTTGCTCAGCATGTTCTATTCGATACAGGTAGGAGAAGAGCTCAACTCGATATTCTTAAAAAAATAGAAAAATAAGAACCAAGTCAAGATGATAGGGATCAACTCCTTCTTGCGCCAATTCAAAGATTGGCATTGGAAACAGGTGGAGCTGCCATGATAGAATATATTTGGTGAATGATTTATGAATTCAAGTCAAGGTGTAGATTTGTAATATATGACTTGAATTAGTCGTTTATTAATATTATAAAATGAAAATGAACTATTCACGCACGAATGTACTAAACAAAAGATAATTTTTAGCCTTGAGTTTTATTAGCTAATTTGCATGTATAAATATGCAATATTAGCTAGTTTAGATTCATTCGGAACAGAAACAAGAATAAAACATTTCTTTAATCATTTCGAGAACAGAGTTAGCAAGTTTGTATATTTATAAATCCAATATATATAATCATATATTATTTTCTCAGATATTTTCATATAAAATTTTACTTATTCTTCAATTAATTTCTTTTATCAAAGATCCTTATTTTACAACATTGCATATAGCATCATAGATGTTTTCTCACGAACCAGTAATTTCAGCACAAACAGGTTTCAGAAACTCAGAACTAAAGCCAATCTTGGTTTGCATGGCTGAACAACCCAAAGATTTCTCCTCGTTGCATTTGGTTAAACCAAAACCAATAGGAAACAAAGGGTCATATGAATTATCTTCTGAATGCATAGGGAGTTGTTCGACTCCTTTGAACCATGTCACAGGCAGTCGGCCCTCAAAGTCATAATCTCCAAAAACAAGGTCTGCAATTCCTCCTCCTTCAGTACCAGGCAGCCAAGCAGCAATAAGAGCATCTATCTTTTCCAAGAGCCCATGATCTAATACTAATGGTCTGCCAGATATGAGTACTACCAATGTAGGGATTTTGTCAGCAACTAAACTTATAAGTTCAGCTCCATTCAATGGGAGTACAAGCTCTGAATTATCACCAAAGGATTCTGCATATGGTACTTCGCCAACAGCTACGACTGCGAAAGAGAAATCCTGTTCTGCTAAGGTGTCCATTGATGGATACTGCTCATAAACTACTTCTGTACTTTCTCCAGCTGCTTCCCTAATAGCATCCAAAATGGTCGTGCCTGGCACATAAGACCACAATTTCGCACATTCATTTTAAAAATGAGCAAGGCTATATAAAATGGATGTGAAATACGATCACAATTCATTTACTAATAGAAGCCAATTACATAGTGACATGTGCATTGATGCATATTCCAACTTAAGATAAGAATCATTTTCCTTAAAAAATGCTTATGCATGTTGTGTAAAATATTCAAATAGTTGTTGAGACACAAGAGAAAAGTTATTGCATGGTGAGGACTGAGGGTATGTTTTGCTGGGTAAAAAGTACGAGTGTGGTAAAGATGCATAAATGCCAAAGGACTCAATATATTTGGCTCTTGCATACCAGTTGTTGGACATGTAAAGATAATTACTTACCAGTTGTAATCCTGCCACTGAGTCCTTGCCATTTTATAGTCCAGCCGCCACACTGATATCCAAGATCATCAGCATGTGTTCCAGCAACAATAATTCTTTTAGCTTTTCTATCCAATGGAAGAAAAGGCTTCATTGGATTTTTTCCATTCTTTAACAACACTAGGGACTTGCGAACTGCTTCGCGTGCCAAGTCCCTATGCAGCTAAAAAAGCAATCAAACAAATAAGTTATATATTGTCATAATTTTGTTGGAAACCTCATAATATCTTTTATAAATTGTGATAATTGAGAATTTCAATACAAATGCAATTGTTTCTTGTCAAAAAAGACACTTGTACACTCAATATGAAAACATTTGATAGCAGTCTCAGGATCTAGTAGATGAGTATCATTAATCATCATAACTTTAAGGTGCCAACAAAGCACAGAGTCTGAAACATTCTCTTTGACAAAGATATCTAAAAGATCAGACAAATGTAACTTTACATTGCGTGGAAACAAAATAAATAATATGTTAATCTCTGTGTGAAAGTGAGAAATCTTTGATTATAATACAAAATGAACATATAACCATAAATCTTAAGCACAAGAAATTTACCTTGCAACCAACCAAATCTAGCAAAGACCTATCTCCATAAGGGTATTCAAAAAGACCTGCAAGGAACTTCACTCTCAGTATTCGTTCAACTGCATCATCTATTCTGGTCATAGGAACCTCTCCTGATTTCACCAAAGATGACAACTCCTTCAAAAATGGTTCGTATCTGTAAGGCACCATCACCTGCATATCTTTCGTCAGGCAAATAAGGGGCCAAGACAAGATTCGAAAAACCAAATCAACATTCTAGCCTTCTAAAACTTTTAAGTCAAATTGTATACCATGTCAATTCCTGAATTAATGGCTGAACATATGCAATCTCTATAATTTGAGCCCCGTGGTTGACTAAGTCGATCAAGTCCTGCCCAGTCAGAAATAACAAAACCCTGCAACAAAGTAATTTTCAATGCTTATATAAATTGCATTTCATATATTAACAAAAAATAACTAAGCATTCAATTACTGTAAAATGAACGTTGAAAATATATGTCCCACCGCTTGCTAGATATATGCATATAAGAGGATAAAAGGAAAGGCAAAAAAAATGCAAAACATAAATAGGAATAGTCTACAAATAGCAGTTGATTCATTTAAAGGAAGAAATTGGTCCAGACCGGAATAAAGTACCAAAATATGGAAATTTATAGGTCAATCTAAATTCATGCCAATTGGCCAGAATAGTACAGTAAGAGCAGCATGCATCAGCACAAACAAATTGTTTTCTTGCCAGAAAAATTTGCTTGCCAAAGTTATCACACTTTAGGCCTCAGCTTGCATAGTAATTATTGTATGCAACCATTGAACTCAAATCTAAAAGTTGAAAGGCAGTATGCTTACTAAAGGTTTTTTACCTTAAAACCTAGCTTATCTTTCAAAATTTCTGTCAGGAGAAAATGGTGAGCATGCAGTTTGCGTCCATTCCAGCCGGAATAGGATGCCATTATAGTAGAAACTCCCCTAGAAATACTGTCCACAAAAGGTGCCATATGTACCCTCTCTAGTTCATCATAGGATGATACGGTATCCCCCTCATTTACACCTTTGTCAGTACCCCCATCCCCAACAAAATGCTTGGCACACGCAATGATTTTGTGTCTGCAATCAAAATAGAAAATATTAAGAGATAATGTTTAAATGTACAACTAACTAATATTGGAGTTAATAGTTGTTCATATTGAAGCCAATATCTAGCAAAGCCCGAGTAAAATCAAAGGTTGCATAGACTGCATAAGCTGATAGTTTCAGTAATAGACTGTTACTGGAGTTCAGCAAATAATATTTCATGATTGTAAGTAGGACTCAACATGTGCAATTTCTATTTTGAATTTTACTTGAAATGGACTTCAAATTATTATCAGGTCGCACGCTTTCTGAACACAACTATTGAACTCAAGAAAAAATATAGTCTGACAACGGAACAACATATGAACATAAATATCCAGAGAGAACCTATCAGTACCTTCCTGCTACATAGGGATAGCCCTTTTGGTGTCCTGGTGGTGGCTGTCCCTGCAAGCCTGTGATAATGTTTGTCATCTGTCTTACTATTTTAGTATCTTGACTATAACTCTCAAAGCATCTTCCCCATCTGGGATCTCTGCATACCTGTTGCAATCTATTAACATTAACCTTGCAATTTATTGAAGTCAAATATTAAATACGGAGCAAACATTTGAAGTTATTAGAGATAAAATTAAGGAGTAATTTAAGGAGTAAATTAAGGAGTGCTAACTTCTTAATTTAAGGAGTAAATCAAGAACCTTAATTCAAGGAGCAAATTAAGGAATAAATCAAGAAGTTAGCACTCCTTAATTTACTCCTTAATTTTATCTCCAATATTGGAGATAAAATTAAGGAGTAAATTAAGGAGTGCTAACTTCTTAATTTAAGGAGTAAATCAAGAACCTTAATTCAAGGAGTAAATTAAGGAGTAAATCAAGGAGTTATCATCCTTAATTTAAGGATTAATTTAAGGAGAAAAACAAGGAATCCTTAATTCAAAGAGTAAAACAAGGAATCCTTAATTCAAGGAGTAAAACAAGGAATCCTTAATTCAAGGAGTAAAACAAGGAATCCTTAATTCAAGGAGTAAATCAATGAATATTTAATTCAAATAGTAATTCAAGGAGTAAATCTCCTTATATATAACTATAGAATTGTAATGAAAATATGAAAGAAACAATACAACTTTGAGAGAGCTTGTTTTATTTAGAAAGGTCTTTAGGCCTTGGCCTTTGGCCTTGACGTTTCCAACACTAATTTTTCAACATGGTATCAGAGAAAGTCGATCTTCTTAAAAAAAATTGTTATTCCTTTGCTCAAAGTGCGTTTGACACTCTATCAGAGCGATTTCTTATTCTTTTTGTTTTTTCAAACCAAATTTCTTGGCGATGATGGATTAAATCTCTCCTATAGCTCCTACCTGCCCGATTTGGAGGGGAAGTATTATGGTAAAAAAAAGGTCCCACATTGAAACCAAGCTCTTGGCGATGATGGATTAAATCTCTCCTACAGCTTCTACCGACTTGATGTGGAGGAGGAGTATTGTGGTCAAAGAAAATGTCCCACATTGAAACCAAGCTCTTGGCGATGATGGATTAAATCTCTCATACAGCTTCTACTGACTTGATGTGGAGGAATATTGTGGTAAAAAGAAAGGTCCTATATTGAAACCAAGCTCTTGGCGATGATGGATTAAATCTCTCCTACAGCTTCTACCGACTTGATGTGGAGGAGGAGTATTGTGGTAAAAGAAAAGGTCCCACATTGAAACCAAGTTCTTGGCGATGATGGATTAAATCTCTCATACAGCTTCTACTGACTTGATGTGGAGGAATATTGTGGTAAAAAGAAAGGTCCTATATTGAAACCAAGCTCTTGGCGATGATGGATTAAATCTCTCATGTAGCTTCTATCTACCTGATGTGGAGGAGGAGTATTATGGTAAAAGGAAAGGTCCCACATTGAAACTAAGCTCTTGGCGATGGTGGATTAAATCTCTCATGCAGCTCCTACCTGCTCGATGTGGAGGAGAAGTATTGTGGTAAAAGGAAAGGTCACATATCGACAACAATAATATTGTTTTTTTGCTATCGTAATCAGCATTTTTTTTGTTAGTTTTACATTTGTTGCCTTGGCTTCTCATCAGTTTCAACGACTTCTATGCAAGCTTAGATCCATAAACCTTATGGATTCAACTTGAGGGGGAGTATTGGAGATAAAATTAAGGAGTAATTTAAGGAGTGTTAACTTCTTAATTTAAGGAGTAAATCAAGAACCTTAATTTAAGGAGTAAATTAAGGAGTAAATCAAGGAGTTATCATCCTTAATTTAAGGAGAAAAATAAGGAATCCTTAATTTAAGAAGTAAAACAAGGAATCCTTAATTCAAGGAGTAAAACAAGGAATCCTTAATTCAAGGAGTAAAACAAGGAATCCTTAATTCAAGGAGTAAAACAAGGAATCCTTAATTCAAGGAGTAAAACAAGGAATATTTAATTCAAATAGTAATTTAAGGAGTAAATCTCCTTATATATAGCTATAGAATTGTAACGAAAATATGAAAAAAAGAATATAACTTTGAGAAAGCTTCTTTTATTTGGTTAGGCCTAGGCCTTGGCCTTTGGCCTTGACGTTCTCAACAATAATTTTCAACAGAAGTTCAAACAAACAAGGCATCTGGATTAACTTTGAGTCCACAACTTAAAACTTCAAAATCCCAATTGAAAGCGATATCTTTTCCGTCCTTACATTTTATAACAAACCGTGTATGTCTGTAAAATAAACCAGGAAGTGCATGGGATTTAGATTTGATTCTGCCTGAATGTTATCAATTATCGGCTGATGTATATACATATGCCTTGCCATTCATGCTTATGCGGCAATTTATTTCCGCGACAGTTATCCATAGGCAATCAAATCTACACTTGTTAGGTGTATATTTAAAATAAGTAGCCACTTACAGCTACACAAGGAGCAAAAGTATAATGAATGCCGCTTGCCCTAACTTCAAGAGCCGTCGCAGCACCAATTCTTCGAGCCAAATCTGCATCTCTACCAACAGAGAAGGGGGGAGAGTTAATACCAGAAATCGAATTCAATGGTGATATGCAAAATCTTTCCAAATTGAAAGCATATTCTTTTCTTGTCACATGAAAGTATATTCTTTTCTGGTCACATGAAAGTATATATTTTCATTGCTGAAAATTTATAAATCTGTAGCTTCACGGACACCATTGTTTTTTTATATATATTTACAAGTAAATTAATAAATTTATTATTGAATTAGCATAAAAATTATAAAAATATTATTTAATTATTTAATAATAAATGTATCACTCAATTATAATTAATAATACAAATATATTATTATATTATTTTTTGATTTATATTTTTAATAATATATTTGTATAATTAATAAGAATTTTGTTCATAGATTTATCACAATAACGATATATTTATAACATAAATAATATTTAATTATTATTTTAATCAACCTAATTTTAGATAATATATTCTTAAATTATAAGATAATTTTATAATATATTTATTAATTTATCATAAATTTAATATATATTTAAAACTACAATGCACATGTTTTTTTTTATTTAAAAACAAAATTATCAATACATTAATCTCAGTGTACACTACAAAATGAACTCATTTATTTCATGTGATTGGTAAAAGAGATTCAAATATTTGGTTGCTATGTTCTCATTGCCCAAAAAAAAAAAACTAGTCATAAACAAAAGAAGTGAAAAGCAAAAGAAAGGAGGAGATCAAAATCAACCTGGTGGCTCCAAGACCAATATTGTGAGGAAATATGGTAGCTCCATAAACACTGTTATTCCCATGAAGTGCATCAATCCCATATATTAGTGGTATCCCAAGTCGTGATTCAAGGGCACACTTCTGAAAGCTATCAACCATGTCAGCCCAATCAGATGGCGAAATCATTTGTGGTTCACTGCCACAATCATTGACCCTTGACTCGTCACCAACCATGGCCGTCCAATCAAATGACCAAGTTTTGTGAAAGGGCCCACTTCCACAAGCACTAAGTACACTCCCTGCATCATCATTTACATGCAAACTAATTACCATGCCCTAAATTTTTATAATCTCACGGTACTGTCTTTATAATATATGTATTTCAAAAAGCAACCAGAGGTAGGTACAGTTCCTGTATCAACACCTTTAAAGTGCGTAACAAACTTGAAAATGCATATTAATTAGGGGAGCTGCTCAACACGATAGTAAGATATATGAATATGACATAGGCGGATAAATTTTTTAGTTATAAATTTCATGTCATTAACTATTTCTTCTTGTTATAAATAAATAACACAAAAAAAAAACATAAATTTTTTCTAGTTTTAAAAAATCGTTATTAATGGATAATTTATAAATCTTTAAAAGAAATTTAATCATACTTTTGATTTTTAATTTTCAATAAATATTTTTTTGAGAATAAATAAAGTGGTATGATATATATATATATATAGAAAGAAAATAATTAAAATATAAAATTTATAAATAATAGTAAAAAAAATTCTTAATCTTAAGATTTTGAAAAAAATTAAAAAAGAAAAAAAAAACATAAATAAAAAATATTACAAACAACTTATAAATTGTTGTGCTCAAAGATCTCTGTCGTTGTAACAATCTTTATTTTTGTTTCCATTTTTTTTCTGTTAAGAGCCTTAGTGTGAGCTAGAAAGAGATAAAGAAAATTCTTACAAACTTCGATGAGATGTTATATAAATTATCTCGAAAGATGCGTAACCAATTGCTACAGATAATTATTGGATAGCTCGAATATTAGATAATTTGTATTTATTAAAAGTTACGATATTATTAAAATTAATAAAATAATTATTTATTATATTAAGTATAATTACGTAGTAGTAACTCCAGGCAACCAAAATATTCAAAAAAATGGTTGTTATACTCAGTACACCTCTCCTTACGGGTCAACCTTTCAGGTTGAAATTTCCAAAACCTCTTTTTGGTTTGGTTTGTAGGTTTCGGGAACTAAAAGTTTTAGGGTTTTCTCGCTAAGAGTGAAAATGGGACCTAGTCGGCGATTTCTTCGACGTCGACACAGAGAGTCCTATGGTCGTTTTGTGCGGCGGAGTTTGGAATACTGATGAAAGGGAAAAATTAAATAAAAGTATTAATTGCACGTATAATTTAATCCTATCAAATTCTACACACGGTGCACATTTATTTAATGTACATATTTAAAATTTATTACACATTTTTTATAGATTAAAAAACGTTTTTTTTTAGATTTTAAAAATGAAATTGTATCAATAATTGAGTTATATTAAAATTAAAGAAAAAAATTTAAATAATATTAAAAAATTATAAAAACTAACATACAATAAAAATAACACCATAATTATATTGAATATTATATTGAATGAAACTCAATTAAACATTATTTAACACTTAACATATATAAATAAAAATATGTTAAGGTAAACTACGTTGAATTAGATATCGTCTAATATAAAATGATATACAATATTTGTTTAATAGTAAAAATATATAAATTGATCATAAAAAATGTTATTTTATAGTTAAAATTTTAAAGATATTTTTTCTCGAATAAGCATATCTTTATACACTTGTGATACAATCACAATTCATACAATAGATCATTATTAGTTAAAATAGTAACTCATAATTGATTATCACATCACACATAACTTATAATAAATAGAATTTTTATTTACAATAATACAAGTAATTTAATTTAGTATTTTAATTTCTTTTAAAATGATCAATTGAAAATAAAATATATTATTTTAATAATTTTTAAAGTAATATTTTAATAAATAAAATTAAAATAATATAGTTTATCTTTAATTCATCAATTTTTTACTTAAAAGATTAAATCATACCATTTATAAACTAAAAATCTAAATTATATAAATAAAATAATATTATATAAATGGCATTTTTAATATCTAGCGAGTGAAACCCACGATATATAAAGCTTGATCTAGGAGTTCCGAGATAATATACCCAATGCGTTAAATATCATTTATAATAGTGTAAAAAAATGCAATTTAAGTAGCAATATTTTGAAATAAGTAGATTAAATAATATTTTTAAATTTTTTAATAATATCAAGTGAGATCTAATTAAAAGAAGTTTAATATTAAAAAAATATAAATTATCGTAATTTAATTGAAATAATGTTTAAAATAAAATGAAATGTAAAAAATTTTTAAATTCGTAATTTCAAATTTATCACAGTCGGTGCTTTAGAGAATAAGATAAATTCGTACCAACGCAGAGGTCTGTCAAATTATGAGGGGTCACCACACGACGCTCTATTTGAGTCATCTGCCCAATCTTCTCCTCTAAAGTCATTCGTGAAAGAAGATCTTCGACCCTAGCTTTAATCGGTGCATTTGGGTCTTTGTATACTACTAATTCCATATCCTATCTCTTTAATTAGCTGACAAACCAACTTAGCTATTTGGAAACTATAGCAATATATATATGTGTATATATATATATATATATATATATAGCTAGCTTGGCATTGGACAACACACCCAAATTGATTCTATATATATATATTTAGAACCTACATGCACGTTCACTAGTCATTTTTGTTCAGAAGCTTGACTTAGTCGGTCAATTGGCAGCCAGTACTAGACCTACATGTGAATTCACTACTCATTTTTTGTCCCAAGCTTGACTCAGTCGGTCAATTGGCAGCAGGTACTAGTCTTCCTTTGCATGTACGCGTTTCATGCATGCTGCCTAGCTAGCTAGCGTCTCTCATGGTTTAAACGAGTGGATCTGATGGCACTGATGGGATTTGTAATTTTGAACCATTTATTTATTTATTGGGTATAACGTAAATATTGTTCTAAGTATCATTCTTTGACAGGCTACTATTCTTTGGTCCCCAAAGATGCCAAGCAAGTTGAGGAATTTTGTTTGGTCCCTAAAGATGCCAAGCAAGTTGATGAATTTTGTTTCGATATGTGCTGGTAATATGCTTGCAACTAATTACAGTCTCATTTATAGAGATTATTGGATGATTAAATTTTTGAAAGCTTAATTAATTATTTTTTGTTTATTTTTCGAATGCTGTAATCCAAAAACTGAAAAAATGAAAATAAACACTTTATAAAAAACTATTATTATTAATTAGTAACATTACTGAATCCACAATTTGTTTATGCGTACATGTTTCTAAGACATTTAAGGGAATTTTCTCAATCAAGTAGAAATAAATTAAGAGACATATAGAATAAAAACGTAAACTAAACTACTTATGATCTGGATTAAGTTCTGGATTTGGTAGTCTTTTTTGAATTTACAATGAAAATAATATTTTTAAAATTTATAATTATAAAAAAAAAAAATATTTTTTTATATTTAAGTCATACATTTTAATTATTAGAATAAAATTTTGACACATTATTTTATTTTAAACGTGATTCAATTAGATGATATTAAATTAATCTACTATGAGACCATTTTAATATTAAACGTCGTCTAATTAAATACCATTTAATATTATTGATGTGTTATTTTTATTGTTATAAATTTTATTAATGTTTCATCAATTTGAATTTCTTTGGTTTCAATTAATTGAGCAAATAGACCAAATTGTCCTTACAACGAGTCCACGCAACAGGAAAAAAGATCCCAACTTCGTTGCCAAAAAAATTACCTGACATAAACCAATTCATATATATAAATTTTATTTTTAATTCTCATATAAAATATATTTATTTTTTTAATATGTAAATAAATATATATTTTTTAATGTCATAATAAAATGAATATATATGTTTTTTTTACTAACGATATAAAATCAATTAAATAATTAAATTATTTATTTATTAAATAGAAAAAATCTTCTTTTCATGTTAAAATGGGTAAAAAAACTACAGGTTCGGTTATCTACGTTATCGATTCAATTTTTAGAAACGGGTACAATTTCGAATAAAAATCGAACATAAAACAATATGTATCGTAATTAAAATTAGTTATATTTATTAAATTAAATTATATATTAATTAATAATTAAATTTTATTAAGAAACTTTTCAAAAAGTTTAAAAAAATGATTTATTTTTTTATATTTTTTAACAACTGTTCCAAACTACGCGGTAAAAAAAAAGCCTCTTCCCACTCTCATGATCTTTTTCATGCTTTTGTTTTGAACCCACTACCAGATTTGCTATTCCTAGATTTTTCATATACTTATATTAATTTACAGTACCCAAAACTGCTTCACTATGTGTCTTTGTTTGAGGGACTTGCGATTGGGAAATAGCTTTAATTATCTGTCCTTGTTATAAAGTTCCATGTTCTCCATTGAGAAAACTCGGAAAGGAAACCTAATGGAAGAGTCCAATTGTCATATATAGTGTTTTCGTAATGTTATGAATATAGGACAAATATGTTACCAAAAATAATTAAACATGTAGATATTTGTTACATAGAAAGTGTTATTAGTGTCACACATCAAAAATTATACATTTATAATGGTAATTTATGGTGTCCATTTTTCCTTGATGAGTACGTCTTAATTGTCAATATAACTTCACTTTCTCTAAAATTTAGAAGTTACAGTTTACAAAGAAAATAAAAATGAGGGAGATATATGGGATGAGTATTGCCAATTTTTTTTAATATTTTATGTTTCTATATGTTTAATTAGATATGGAAAAAAAAATTGAGATCATTTCCACGTCTATAAAATCTCAAGTAATTTATTTGTATCAACTGGTGCAACAGTTTCATATTAATATGTAGATTATATATTCGCAAACATGAGTCCCATAATTAAATACTCCCAAAGATTTATGAAACATATAGCTTGTTTTTGAATGAAAATGGGATAAAGAAAATAAATTTCATGAAAATATATAGAGTTTTCCTAGCTTTAACATCAGGCAAGAAACAAATTTGTCTTAAAAGATTCCCTTGTACTAGTTAGTGGCTTAAGAAGACAGAGAAAAACTAAAAGAAAGAATAATAATCTGGCATCTTAAAAATGTTTGGAGATAAATGTTAGCTATTGTTTTTTTTTTAATTTTTTTTAAAATGGTATTTAATTTTTTTTTATTAAATAAAAAAACATTATATAAATATTATTCGAAATTAGATCTATTATGACCAAAATAATTAGGTGAAAAATTATACCATTTTAATCCGATCTTATAAAAAACTTTTTGCTATATTAACTTAAAAAAAATTAATAATTGATTATTTTTAAACTAAAATTAAGAAAAAGTTGTCTAAAAGTTATCAAGTGTGTATCAATCTCTATAGATTTTTATTTTACTCTAGTAGCCAGTTAAGTTAACACTAGCTTGGTTAACTAGGGGAAAGAATTTAAACATGGCATCTTACAAATGTTTGGAAATAGAGTGATAGTTCAAACACTTTCTTTTCTTTTCTTTTTTTCATTCTTCCTTCTTCTTCTTCTTCTTTTTCTTTTTCTTTTTGACATATACCTTTGAAACTTCATCACTTCTATTATCTTTATGCTCGTCTAAAATATTGCCTTTTGTAGTAGCTGGTTCCATGTACAGGTTATATTTGAGTCTCAGCTTCAACACTTCTACTTTCATTGAAGCACTTTACTTTCTCATTATCTACCTTTCCACTCATAAACAAATCCTTCAATTTGTGGACAACATTTTCTTTATAATTGTTTTGAACATCTTTTCATTCTTGTTTACTTTCTATACATATGAGTATGATTGGGCAACACAATCTTGTCTCCAACATGTGTTACAACTTCCAAATTGTCTTTCATATTTAGCTCTTTCAAGTCTTTTAAATCCTCTAATTGAACTTTCATGGTGATTTTCTTGTGTCTTCTATCTCACTAACTGTTGAAAATCAACACCAACATAATAATTAAAGATGTAGAAAAATAAACGAAGTAGTTGAAGGATGAATAAATATGATGGTTAAAGGTTGTAGAAAAGAGAAATATGTAGATAATATTTGTGTGGCTAGAATTATTTCTTAGTTTTATATTTGTGTGCTGTAGATTGTATGGTGAGGACTATAAATAGCCTACCTTCCTTTTGGTTTAATCATTCCATCAAAAACAAATAAGTCTTTGTATTTTTAGTTTGAGTGTGAGTTGAAAGCTTTCTATTTGAGTGTTTGTATTTTTCTTCAATTTGTGAGTTGCCTTTAAAAGGTGTTATAGTGGATATAATACAAGTAGTTTGTTTACTTGTTTGGATCTAATATTAGTAAATTTAGAGTTGTTTATTCTAAATTTTACTCAACATTTGGTATCATAGCGGGACGGTCAGAGATCATTCTTAGTGGAGTTATCTTGAGTCGTAAGGAGTTTGATACTCTGCAAGTTTATTAGTTAAGCTTGTTCGGTATAGTCAAAGTCTTGCTGACACGATGGGTGATCTTCAAGTAGTTGGAGAATTAAAAAGCTCAACAATAAAAACTATAACACATGGGACACATGTATGGAGTCTTACCTACAAGGTCAAGACTTGTGGGAGGTTGTTGGTGGTGATGAAGTTACATAACCAACATCGGAAGATGCAAAAGGCATCTTGCTGAAATGGAAAATTAAAACAGGTAAAGCGATATTTGCTTTGAAGACCACAGTTGAAGAAGAAACGTTAGAGCACATTCATGATGCAAAAATACCAAAGGAAGTATGGGACACTCTTGTTACACTCTTTTCAAAGAAGAATGATACAAGATTGCAACTTCTGGAGAACGAGTTACTATCGATGGTGCAATGCGACATGACGATTTCCCAATACTTTCACAAGGTAAAGTTGTTATGCCACGAAATTTCAGAGTTAGATCCAAAAGCTCTTATTGGGGAAACGAGGATAAAGAAAATAATTATTCATGGTTTAAGACCCGAATATCGAGGGTTTGTTATCGCTATACAAGGATGGCCGACATAACCATCTCTTGTTGAGTTTGAGAATTTGTTGGCCGGTCAAGAAGCTATGGTTAAGCAAATGGGAGGAGTCTCGCTAAAAGGTGAAGAAGAAGCGCTCTACATTAGCAAAAGCAAAGGTACTTTCAAGCGGTACAATTGAAATGGATATAAAAATGATGGCGACAAA
This sequence comes from Hippophae rhamnoides, assembly GCA_033030585.1. Lineage (NCBI taxonomy): Eukaryota > Viridiplantae > Streptophyta > Magnoliopsida > Rosales > Elaeagnaceae > Hippophae > Hippophae rhamnoides. Next base: position 15,847,900 of record CM065437.1, on the reverse strand, counting down.
GGAAAAATTCTTCAAGGAAAATGAGGCTTTCATCCAAGGGGAGCTTGGAAGAACCGCAATAACAATAGAAAATTTGATAGTGAATGTTACAACTGTAAGAAGATGGGTCATATGGAAAAAGATTGTTGGAGTAGGAAAAAAGTCTGTTGAAAGCAATACAACTACTTCCATTTCTAAGGAAGAAGAATTAGCTCTTACGGTGACAACATCAAAACAAATTGACTACAAGAATGACTAGATCGTAGATTCGGGCTGCTCAAATCATATGACAGGTGATAAAGAGAATTTGGAAATCATGTCTGAGTACAAAGGAGGTCATGTAGTGGTGACAACTGACAACTCAAGGTTACCGATAGCCCACATCGGTAAGACGATAGTTACACCTTGATATAGTACTAACCAAGTATCACTTCAAGATGTTTATCATGTCCCAGGAATGAAGAAAAAATTGCTATTTGTGGCTCAATTAACATCATCAGGCCACTATATCTTGTTCGATCCAGAGACGTGAAGGTGTATCGTGATCTCAAAATCTAAAAAATATCGACAATGGAAGGGCAATGATTGGAATCAGTCTACGTAATGTTAGCAGAATCTACATATGTAGACAAGATAAGAAGAAATGAGACAACAGATCTATGGCATATGCGATTAGGTCACGCTAGCTATTCCAAGCTAAGTGTGATGGTGAAGAAATCGATGCTTAAAAGGCTTCCTCAACTAGACCTGCAAATAGACACGGTCTATGCAGGATGCCAATATGGTAAAGCTCATGAATTACCATATGAGGAATAAAAGTTTAAAGCAAAAGAACCATTGGAGTTAGTTCACTCTGATGTATTTGGTCTTGTTAAGCAATCATCAATTGGCGGTATACAATATATGGTGACATTCATTGACAACTTCTAAAGATATGTGTGGGGTTTCTTTAAAAATCTGACGTATTCTCAAAGTTTAAAGAGTTTAGAGAGTCAACTGAAGGAGAAATTGGAAAGAAGATCCGTTGCTTGCGGACAGACAACGATGGAGAATATTGCTTAAGAAAGTTCTCTCAATACCTAAGGGAATGTCGAATACATCATCAGTACACTTGTGCCAACATGCCACAACAAAATGGTGTAGCAGAGAGAAAGAACTGACATCTTGCAAAAATTTGTCGGAGTATGCTACATGAAAAGAATGTACCTGGGAGGTTTTGGGCTGAAGCGATGAAGACTGTAACCTTTGTGATCAACAGACTTCCTCAACCAAGGTTAGAATTTGTTTCACCCTTTGAGAAACTATGGAACATGAAACCTACAGTTAGCTACTTTAGAGTATTTGGCTGTGCCTGTTATGTATTTGTTCTTGATCATTTACGGAGCAAATTTGACAAGAAAGTTGTTAGATGTATCTTTGTGGGATATGACAGCCAAAAAAATGGTGGAAATGTTGTGATCCAAAGAGTGGAAGATGCTACACTTCACGAGATGTGGTGTTCGATGAAACATCTTCTTGGTGGTCATCAGAGAAGGAAGCATTGCCAGACTCAAGAGAATTTGGAGATAATCTGCAACAAAAGATGGGGGAGCATACTATTCAATTCAAACCAAGTTTAGATGAATCTAGAGATCTAGACGATGATGGTGCCGAAAAAAGGGTAACTCAAAATCCTTGGCAAACTGGTATATATCAACAACTAAATGAAGAAGGTGGGCCTAGTAAAATAGAAGAATCAACTCCACAATCTCAACTCCATAGGTCAACAAGAACACGAAGGCCAAATCCCAAATAAGCTAATGCAACCATAATTGAAGAAGCAATAGAACTTGAGACGTTTGAAGAAGCATCACAAAGATCTGAGTGGATAACAGCTATGAAAGAATAGATCGATGCACTTCAGCAAAATCAAATTGGGGATCTGGTGCGAAAGCCAAGAGATGTGAAACCCATATCCTGCAAGTGGGTTTACAAGATAAAGCGCCGTCCAGATGGGTCAATCGAGAGGTACAAGGCATGATTGGTAGCTCGAGGTTTCTCTCAACAGTATGGACTATAGTATGATGAAATGTTTAGTCCAGTGGCAAAAATTACAACTGTTCGAGTCCTACTTGCACTTGCAGCCAACAAAGATTGAAAGTTGTGGCAGATGGATGTGAAGAATGATTTTCTTCATGAAGAGTTGGATCGGGAGATCTATATGATCCAACCAATAGGTTTTTAGAGCCAAAATCATTCTGAATATGTGTGTAAGTTGCGGAAAGCACTCAGAGCATGGTATGATAAGATTGCTGAATTTCTAACACAAAATGGTTATTCGGTAACACCTGCAGATTCCAGCTTGTTTGTTAAAGCCAATGAAGGAAAGCTAGCTATTGTATTAGTGTATGTGGATGACTTAATCATAACCGGTGATGATGAGGTAGAAATTCTTCGAACGAAGGAGAATTTTTCAATCTGTTTCCAGATGAAAGAACTTGGCCAGCTCAAGCACTTCCTTGGTTTAAAGGTTGATCGCACACAAGAAGGAATATTTCTTTGTTAGCGAAAATATTCCAAAGATTTGTTGAAGATGTTCGAAATGCTTGAATGCAAGCCAATTTCGACACCGATGGAACTAAATTCCAAATTGTATACACGTGAAGGAAAAGATTTGGAAGATGCAACGATGTATCGACAATTGATAGATAGTCTGATCTACTTAACCTTGACTCGACCTGACATTTCTTATGCAGTTAGTGTGATGAGCCGGTTCATACAAAATCCAAAAAAGCCTCATTTGGATGCAGTTCGACGAATACTGAGATATGTGAAAAGTACAATTGACTATGGTCTTTTGTACAAGAAAGGTAGAGACTGCAACTTAGTTGGTTACTGCGATGCAGACTATGCAGGAGATCATGACACCAGGAGATCAACAACTGGGTATGTGTTTAAGCTGGGTTCTGAAACAATTTCTTGGTGTAGCAAGAGACAGCCAACAATATCATTATCAACCACTGAAGTTGAGTATCGAGCAGCGGCAATGTCAACTTAAGAGTGTATATGGTTGATATAGCTAATGAATAATCTACATCAACCAGTAGATTATGCAGTACCGTTGTACTGTGACAATCAATCGGCAATTCGTTTGGCAGAGAATCTAATCTTTCATGCAAGAACTAAGCATGTTGAAGTATATTATCACTTTATTAGAGAAAAGGTTCGGAAAGAAGAAATTGAAATGAGACAAATAAAGACAGATGATCAAGTTGTGGACTTATTAACAAAAAGATTAAGCGTTGACAAGTTTGAAATGTTTCGTCGTCAACTTGACACAATAAAAATAGTGAGAGTTGGTGTTGAGAGGGAGTATTGAAAATAAATACCAACATAATAATTAAAGATGTAGAGAAATAAATGAAGTGGTTGAATGATGAATAAATAGGGTGGTTGAAAGTTGTAGAAAAGAGAAGTGTATAGATAATATTTGTGTGACCAGGATTATTTCTTAGTTTTATATTTGTGTGGTGTAGATTGCATGGTAAAGACTATAAATAACCTACTTTGTATTTGGTTTAATCATTTCATCAAAAACAAATAAGTATTTTTATTCTTAATTTGAGTGTTTGTATTTCTCTTCAATTTATGAGTTGTTTTTAAAAGGTGTTATAATGGATATAATACAAATGATTTATTTACTTGTTTGGATCTAATATTAGTAAATTTAGAGTTATTTATTCTAAATTTTACTCGATACTAACAACCGGATAACTTTTGGATAGCATCTTCTGTGGAACCTGAGAATTTATTAGCTCCATTTCGACCGAGGCATTCAACTGGGAAATAACTTCATTGCTAATTAACATCTTTATCTGGTTGCGAATTTCCTTCTATGGCTGGCTTTTCAAGGCTTTCACTTGTTGTCTTCAATTTATCTTTATCTTCCTTTCCACTGTCTACTGCTTCACTGGATTTAAATGTATTAATGACTTTATCTGCGACATCTTTTATAGATCCTAATATTCCTCCTGCATTTGACACGTTATGTTTATCATTTATTTAAAGAAAAAAAGCCACGTTTTATACATCTATAATTTTGAAAATGTCAAAATAAAAGGTTCGTAAATATAAAAATAAGTTCACATATTCTCAATTTTCATTCATATGCATGTTGAGTTTGTCCAGGATATTTAAGATAGCTGTATCTATATATGTTCGGTGTCTGACTTTGTTAGGCACATCAAGTCTTCAGCATTGTTATTACCTTTGTTTTCTTCTCTATGTTCAACTTGTCTTCCTTCTCACCCATTACTACATCGTTTGTTTTAGAAGTAGCAACAACTTCACCTCTTTCTTTTGGCTTCCAACTTTTCTTCTATAGCTGGTCTTGTCAAGTCCTCAACTTTGTTTTCACTTTCTTTGTTTGTGTTCAATTTCTCTGTCTTCCTTTTCACTCTCTAATGCTGCATTAGGTTTAAATGTGTCTACAACTTTACCTGCATTATCTTTTATGACTTTAATATCCCTCCTGTAGCAATGATATACATTCACATATTCAGTTTGTGATACTCAAATTACATAAATCTTAAAAACAGAGTGTCAAATACATATTTCATGAACATATACACAAGTAAACAAATTCTTGGTTTAATAAATACATTTATAAATAAGCAGTATGCACAGCATAGTTGTTATTATATCTAAATTTTTCATGAACATTAAAAAAAACATTATTTTCAAATTTACCTTCACTTTTCTTCTGTGTATTCAACTTATCTTCATTCTCACCCTCTAGTAAATTGTTTGAATTAGACGTAGCAAGTACTTCACCTTCGGTATCTTTTTGGGCTTCCAATTTTTGTTTTATATCTGGTCTTGTCAAGTCCCTCGAGTCTCCCCCTTTATCTTCACCTGCTTTCTGTTTTCAATTTCTCTTTCTCTTTCTCTTCACTATCGACTACTTCATTAGGTTTAAATGTATCTACAACTTTATCTGTGACATCTTTTATGGTTTCTAATATTCCTCCTGTAGCAATGATATAAATTGACACATTTAGTGTGAGACACTCAAATTTCACAAATCTTGAAAGCAAAGCATCAAATACAAGTTTCATGAACGTATACATAAGTGAACAAATTCTTATTTAAAAAAATACATTAATAAATAAGTAATATTAACATAATCTATGTTATTATATCTAACTTTTTCATGCTTATTAAGAAAAACATTATCTTCAAATTTATCAAATATTATGTTTTTCTGATAATTATCATGTATATTTCATATTATTTCTATTCTGTTTTCTATACAAGAGTTTAACTATATGTATACAATGAAAACGAAAATAAAACAAAAACCATAATTCATGCACATCCATGTTTTATGGTTCCACTAATATTATTGTCTGCTCCATGTTTTGCTCCACTGAGCATTGGTGTATGCCACTGTTGCAGCATGCACCACAACACACACCAACACTCCCTCTCAAGTTGGTGCATATATGTTTCTTATGCTCAACTTGTTAAGTGAGTTGTAAAAGTTCCTTGCAGACACAGATTTTGTGAGTATATCAGTCAATTGATCTTCTGATTTAACAAATGGAAGCTTAATAATCTTTTCTTCAAGATTCTGTTTGATGAAGTTCCGATCCACTTCAACGTACTTCGTGCGATCATGTTGAACTGGATTGTGAGAGATGGAAATGGCTGCTTTGTTATCACAAAATAAGTTTATTTCAGAGTTAGGAGCAACACCAATCTCAGTTAGAAGTTTTTTCAACCAAAGGAGCTCACATATTTCCTTGACCATTCCTCGAAATTCAGCTTCAGCACTAGATAAGGCAACTACCTTTTGCTTCTTGCTCCTCCATGTAACAAGATTGCCCCCTACAAAAGTAAAGTACCCAGCAGTAGATTTCATATCCTTTATATTCCATACCCAGTCTGAATCTGTATATCCAAGGACTTCCAATTGACCATTCTTTGAAAACATAAGCCCTTTCCCAGGGGAGGATTTTAAATAACGAAGTATTCGCATGACCGCATCCATATGGCCTTCACTTGGGCAGTGCATGAACTAACTTATGACACTCACATCATAAGCAATATTAGGTCGAGTATGAGATAAATATATGAGTTTACCTACTAACCATTGATATCTCTATTTATTTGCTGGTACTTGGTCCACATATTCTCCGAGTTTATGATTTTGAACCATTGGAATATCGACAGGTTTACAATCTAGTAGTCCTGCCTCTGCCAGTAGGTCCAGAGTATATTTCCTTTGGGAAATACATATGCCTTGTTTTGATCTTGTTACCTCAATACCTAAGAAGTATTTGAGCCCTCCCAAATTCTTCATTTCAAACTCATTTGACAGTTGTTCTTGAAGCTTAGAGATTTCTTCTTTATCATCCCCTGTAATGATCATGTCGTCTACATAGACTATAAGGGTTGTTATCTTCCCTAATCAATGTTTTAGGAAAAGAGTATGATCAGAGTTGCTTTGTTGGAACCCATATTTCTTCATTGCTGAACTCAAGCTACCAAACCATGCTCGAGGTGATTGTTTTAGTCCATACAATGCTCGTTGTAATCTACATACAGTTTCTTTTCCTGATGTAACTATATATCCTGGTGGGATATCCATGTAAATATCTTCTTCAAGATCACCATGAAGGAAGGCATTTTTTACGTCAAGTTGGTGCAATGGCCAATCTAAATTTACCGCAAGAGATAACAAGACTCTAACGGTTTTTAGTTTAGCCACAGGTGAGAAGGTTTCTTGATAATCTATCCTGTGTTTCTGTGTATATCCTTTTGCTACAAGCCTCGCCTTGTATCGATCAACTAACCCATCTGCTTTATACTTGATGGAGAAAATCCACTTGCATCCTACCATCTTCCTCCCTTGAGGCAACTCGCTCAACACCCATATGTTATTCTTCTGCAATGCCTCAAATTCCTCTTTTATAGCTTGAGCCCATTTTGGATCAGATAAGGCTTCTTCAATGCTACTTCAAATTTGACACGATGAGAGTGTTTGTGCAAATGCCTTGATAGGTTATGATAACCTTTGAGTAGATACATAATTTGCTATTGGATACTTGGATTGTCGTTCTTCTCTTTCTGGGGAGTATCGATTTGGAGGTTTGCCTCGATTGTGTCTGAAAGGTAAAACATAACCAATAGATGTATCTATAGCATTAGTTTGTAAAGGTGTGATAGGATAGCTTACCTCAAGAGTATTCTCAGCAGGAGGATCATTGGGTACCAGAAAGTGGAGGGGTACATCAACCACTTCATCTTCTGGAGATTCAATTACTACTTCAGCTTCAGTTCTTGGAAGTTCAAGCTCGGGTCTAGATACTAGCTCGTCCATATTATTGGAACAATCCAAGTATGTTGGACTAGTGTCTAATATTTCAACATCAAGCCAATTTCGTTCTTCACCATAACTCTCCTCCTCAAGAGTGTAATTGGATACCGGTGATGGGAAAAAACATTTTGATTCGAGGAAAGTGACATCCATGGTAATATATGTTCTTTTAGTAATTGGATCATAGCATCGATAACCCTTTTTTTGTACGACATACCCCAAGAATACACATCGAATAGCACATGGATCCAAATTAGTTCGTTGATTTTTGTGGAGGTGGACAAAAACAACACATCCAAATATGCGGGGCAGAAGCATCAAAATAGTAGGCATGGGAACATGATCGATAATATCTTTAATGGATTCTGAAATTGTAAGGTCTTTGTGGGCATGCAATTCAGTAGATACACAGTTGTAGTAATATCATCACTCCAGTATCTACTAGGCATATGTGCACTGATTAGTAAGGCCCGAGCAATTTCTAAAATATGTCGATTCTTCCTCTCTACAATCCCATTTTGTTGTGGGGTTTGTGAACACGAGGTTTCATGGAGAATACCATGGTTGTCCAAGTATGTTCGAAATTGTTGATTAACATACTCCCCCCCCCCCCCATTATCAGACCAAAGAATCTTAATTTTTGTAGAAAATTGTGTCTGGATCATGGTATGAAACAAGTGAAATGTAGAAAATACTTCATCTTTATGTTTGAGAAGGTAAAGCCATGTCATTCGTGTACAATCATCAACAAAAATTACAAACCAATGATGACCAAATGATGTAGTTACCGAGGAAGGTCCCCAAACATCAGAATGTATTAAAGCAAAAGGAATCATACTTTTATGCTTACTCATAGGATAAGATGCCCTATGACTCTTTGCTAGGATACAAGTATCACATTTGAAATCTGAGTGTGTAATATTTGAAAATAAACTAGGTAATAAATGCTTTAAATACCCAAATGATGGATGCCCAAATCGACGATGACATAGCCAAATCTGTCGTTCCTTGTTACTAACGGTGTGTTGCATGTGATTGACTCTTCCTGAACTGAGGTCATCCACATAATATATCAAGTCTATCGAGGAAGGTATACACTCGATCTTCCTGTACGATGGAGTTGTATTTTTGTATATCAATCGCACACTCCATTGGATTAGGAAGACGGAAATCAATTTCACGCCACAACCCTTAAAGGTCATTGTAGTATTTTCAATGGATCCACCTACTTTCTTCGTACGAGTAACTCGACAGCGAAGATCATACACTTAAGACGTGTCTGTCCCATCATAGTAAGTGGTAGCAGCAGAATCCCAAACCTGTTTTGCAGTTGGGAATCAGATAAAATTTACAATCAAGGAGGGGTCCATCAAATTGATCAACCATCCTTTGACAATGGCATTTTCAATGTGCCATTTCCTAAATGAGGGGTCGATTTCAGCAGGTTGAGGAAAATCCCCATTAATATATCCCAGTTTGTCTTTACCAGAGATATACATCTCCACCACTTGGGACCACAAGGCATAGTTGGATCCTCCCAACTTGATACTAATGGGAGCAGTCGACGCTTCAGTTAGCGGAGGTTGTGAGCTGATCTAAGCTATAGTTAGAACTTCTGTCATTTTTGCCGTTAAATCTTCCAATATGAAATTGGTAGTTAAATCACTATATAAACATAAAAAAAACCAAAGTAACCCTAATTTCCCATTCGCGTAACGGCACCTTTCTTCTTCTGATCTCCATGTGCGAATCTATCAAGATGGTCAAACCCTTTCTTCTTCTCTCAGATTCACCGAAATGGTGCAGCCGGAGGTTCAGACGGTTTTACCCACCCATCTGGTCCTCCATCTCTGTCTCTGTGATAGTTCGTACATCAGCCAATGGACACAGCTACAAACTGCAACCTCAACGTTGTTTATCGCTGCGAGCTATGAGCTTACACGCAGCTAAAAACTGAGACCTCAGCGTCATTTTTCGCTACGAGCTCTAGCCGGAAAGTCTGAGTTGCATTCTGTTTCTTTTCGAAATGATAGTTTTCTCTGGAAAACAGGTATTGCTGGATACTAGATCGTCCTCTCTTTCTTTTCTTCTTCTTCTTTGTTGGTTAAGATTTCCAGAACACGAAAATGCCTCTTCTTTTTTCCTTTTTTTTCCAATATTGCAACTGATCATTTTTTTTCAGCCAACTATACACAAAAAAACAGTGATTCACGTCAAGGGGCTTCTCGCCTAAAAGACACTTACTTTGAATTTTTTTTTCCAAAACCACTTCTATGGTGCGACACTGTTAATCTCTGCGATTTATTTTTCTTCAAGGAAATAGTATTGGTACAGTTTCACGAGTAAACCAGAATTGCCATACCAGAAATCAGAGATAAAAAAACCAGAAGGTAAGTGTAAACCAGAATGGTCACACCAGAAATCAGAAATCAAATGGTCTGAGAACAGAAATCAGCGTAGTAGGTAATTCCATTAGTAAGAAATACCTTGCTCTGATACCATGTTAACTATTGTGTTTTCTGATAATTATTAGATATATTTCATATTATTTCTATTCTGATATTTTTGTACAAGTGTATAGTATTTGTATACAAAGGAAACAGAAAGGAAACAAATTACAACATTATTAATTTCTACTATTATTCTTGTCTGCCACATTGGTGCTGATTATTTGCCACAATTTACTGTATTGTTATCTGCTTGTTGTCTGCCATACTACTCACATGCCAACAGTTATCTGATGAACCCCCACACCAAATGCTTTCCATTTTGAGGCATAACCAGATGTAAAGCATAATACAGTTGTCAATATGAACTATTTTCCAAAATGATTTAGGAATTGGATTGTGGGGCATCTGTTTTCAACTTTTGATTAGAAACTAACTATTCATGTACTACAGATGTAGGGGAGGGTGTTAAACTTGCTTTATTGAAGACTTCGACAATGAACTTATGCACAACCACTGCTATGGGATTAATAGGCATCTAGGTTATACAAAAAACTCCTTGTTGTTTAAAAGTTGACTCATTTTTTCTATCCTAAACTAATTTCAAGTTGTCTTTAGCCTCAATTGGTTTTGACATTTCTGAGGTACCATCTAGTTCTACTGGCTTTTCATGAGGTTTCTCAAAATTTCCCTTAATATGCATGCTAGATTACCTCTTGCAATGATTTTGGCAAGTTCTCTACAATTTTTGGGTAGGTTATTGCTTGTAATCCACCATCTTTGTCTTTTCTTTTCTTACCAACTTCAGTGTCAAACAATATTAGCTACTGGATGCTGCACATCGGATATGGGTTTCATTTCCTTTGTAGATTTGGATGAAGGATCAACTGATTCCTGTAGAAGAATGCAAACAAATTTTTATGGCAAGCAGGAAGATGCAGATGATATAATATGCTAATCTAGCCAATAGAATGAAGAATTATTGTTTCTCCACTACAAGGGGAATCCTGATGTAATATCGATGGTCACTTAAAGCCACTCAAAATCTCCCAGAATTTGACTATAATACTTCTTATAAAAATGTATATTTTGTGAAGAACATTTACAAGAAACCAAATTCTCTGTATAAATACATTGATTCTTCACGATTTTCAGTTAAAAGTGCATCTGAAGAATGAGAAACTCTTACATTTTGAACATCAATCGTTACATGTCCGATGTTAACATATGCCTCACTATCAAAATTCATTTTTTGAGCTTGATCGTCTAGAGATACTTCAGATATGATCTCCTTGTCAATCTCTACATCAAATATAGTGGGTGAGTTGTTGCTTGTAACAGTATATGATATAGGGGAACCATTTTTCACTATTACAAAAATGGGTATTAAAGTCGGTTAAAAATCGACTTTAAATGAAATTTTTTTTTACAAAATTTACTCATTTTTTATTATACTCAAATTAAAACATGTATTCGATCACTAAATAATAGCAGAAAAAAATAAAATCAGTTTAACAAATAGTTTAAATAATATAAATAATTAATAGCAGAAAAATTACCATGGTGTTATTCTATGTTATTCAAGATCATCATATTCTTCTCCTCATATTATAATACAAATTTATACACATAAATAATAACACATAATAACAGAAAAAAATATGAATAATAAGTGAGAAATGAAGAAAAAATCGTGTTTTGTAAGTGAGAAATGAGTATAATTTTTTTGAGTATTTTGCTCAAAAAAATAGGGGATCTAAAAGATTAGTTAGAGAGGAAGAAACCCCACTAATCGGTGCTAGAATTGGTGTTCATATATGGCCGGAAAATGAGAAAGAGTGGAGGAGAAATGGAAGGGGTTTTGGGTTTTTGAGAGTTATACAGCGCTTGAAATAGTTTCTGTCTAGGGAAGAAAAAAAAGAAAAGAATTTATCCATGTGTATAGCGTATGTTCTACGTGTCAACCGACACTACGTCCACATGTAGCGTCGGTTCAACACATCAACCGACGCTACGTCCTATGTTGATAGCGTCGATTCTACACGAATCGACTTTAAATTCATTTAAAGTCAGTTTTTTCCAAAAACTAACTTTACATATCAACTTAAATAGTAATGTTTAGACACCTCAACTTGCAAATCAAAAGCTATGGAATGCGTCCGCGTGTGTGTACCCTTCTCTTTCTTGTTAATTGATGGAGGCAAGGAAAAAGTGACGGTTTCTGCGGCACTTCCCATTGTTGATTCTAGAAATTCTGAAACTTCAACATTACTACCACCAAAAATATGTCCATTTATTTCAGACGATGACGAAGAAGTTGATTTGTGATGGCTATCTTCAATTACACATTGCTCTATAGAATTAGAAGTTTCCATCTTGCTTTCCTCGCTAACAGCAGTCATGTCGCTCTTACTTTCAATATCCCCTTCATGTTTGAGTATTGTTGAACTTGTTTCTGATAAACTAAACTGATTTCTATTTTCCTGTGCTTTGTATTTTCTATTTCTGTTTGCTTTCTGTTACACTAGCTGGCATTCCAACTAGGTTTTAGATCTCTATATAATAAACATCATGACTTCTGCATCTCTTAAGAAGAGAGCAGATTTTACCAGTTTCACACTTTATATCTTAGTATCAGAGCTTCGGAATCAGATCCAAGAATGACTTCATCTTCAACTTAATTGTCTTCATCCTCCGATTCAATTGGATCTGGACAAAGCTCAACAATGGCGTCCTTCCCTTCCTATCAGATGCTTAATCATACTCTGCCTGTGAAGCTCAATCGGACTAATTACGTTCTATGGAGATCTCAAATTGATAATATTGTTCTTGCTAACGGATTTGAGGATTTTATAGATGGATCATCTATTTGTCCAAACAAAGAACTGAGTCTAGGAGTAATCAATCCAGCTTTTATTGCTTGGAGAAGACAAGATCGAACAATCCTCAGCTAGATCTACTCATCTCTCACACCAGCGATCATGACACAAATCATAGGTCATAATTCCTCTCACTCTGCTTGGAATGCTTTGGAGAAAACCTTCTCATCTTCCTCCAGAGCCAAAATAATGTAGCTCAGACTCGAGTTATAGTCCACCAAGAAAGGATCTCTGTCTATGATAGACTATATCATGAAAGTCAAAGGAGCTGCAAATAACCTAGTATCCATTGGAGAACCTATTTTAGAACAAGATTAGGTTATGAATCTCCTCGGTGGCCTTGGATCTTACTATAATGCAGTTGTTACTACTATTAACATTAGAGATGACAAGATCTCGATTGAAGCTGTTCACAGTATGCTTCTAGCTTTTGAAAATCGTCTTGAGCAACAAAGCTCGATTGAACAAATTTCTATTATGTCTGCCAATTATGCCTCATCTTCTAATAATAGAGGTGGTGGAAGGAGGTATAATGGCAACCGAGGACAAAATCATACTTTAAATACCAGCAACTACACCTACAAAGGTCGTGGTCGTGGGAATAGATATGGACAAAATGGAAGACACAGTTCCAACAATTCTGAGAAGCCACAATGCCAGTTGTGTGTCAAGTTTGGTCATATAGTTCAGATCTGTTATCACAGATTTGATATCTCTTATCAAAATTCTCAGAATAGCGACACTATTTCCTCAAATGTTGGTAATCCAAATTCTATACCTACTTTGATTGCTTCTTCTAATAATCTTGCAGATGAGACATGGTATCTTGACTATGGAGCAAGTCATCATCTGACTCAGAATGTGGGAAATCTGACCAACCCTTCACCATACACAGGCACAAATAAAGTGACAGTTGGTAATGGTAAGCATCTATCCATCTCCAACATTGGCTCTCACTCTCTATTGTCTGATTCACATTCCTTTCATCTCAAAAAGGTTTTTCATGTTCCCTTTATATCAACAAACTTGATAAGTGTTGCTAAGTTATGCTCAGACAACAATGTCTTAATTGAGTTTCACTCTAATGGTTTATTTGTGAAGGATCTACATACGAAGAAGGTACTAGCTCAAGGCAGCCTTGAGAATGGACTTTACAGGTTTCCAAGTTTGAACAACAAGAAAGTAGCCTATGTTGGTGTTAATACTCGTTCTATCTTTTGCTCTTATAAATCAAGTATTATTGATAATAAAATCCAGTTATGGCATCACATATTAGGTCATGTTACTACTGACATTGTAACTCAAGTAATGCAGAGTTGTAATGTCTTTTATGAAAAGAATAAAACTATTGTTGGCTCTTTTGTTTGCTCTTTTTGTCAACTTGCTAAAAGTCACAGATTACTGTTGTGTGTTTTGCAACACACATAAATCGTGCAAGTATACACGGTCACAAGTAATAAAGATTTGTAAGTAAAGTATCGTTCCCACGAGGATTTGTTACTATAGTTTATTGAGTACTAAAATTGTATCTCTCTGATTTTATCCAAAATAATCGTTGATTTAAAATAAAGGTAATAAAAAAATAAGAGAAATCTAGGATTGTAATTTTTCACCAAATTAATCCACTCTTACCATATTATTTTCTTTGGATTTATATTTTTTAGTACATTTAATTTATCAACCGAAAACTTCTAATTTTATTCATACATCTCTTCCGAGCTCCGTACAAACACATCTCGTTAAATTAATTCAATATATCTCTATGAGAATAAAATTTAATAAGATTCATTAAGTTCTAATTTCTCAAATGGTCACACATACAATTAGGGTATATTCATATCCTTCATTATACATGCCATTCTATTTACGAGCAATATACACAAAAATGCCTTTCTCAAGTTTATTTTTATGCCACAAATCGTTTTGATAAAATTCGTAAATAATCAAAAAGCATTAAGCACAAAATAGAATGAACAAATCGAACGTCTTATAAATCTTTCAAAAATAGTTAAAATCAAAGCTTCATAAATTTAGATCAAATGCAATCCTAGAAAAATTAAATTACTTCATTAATTTAAAATAAAAATTACAAAAAATACAGAAAAATAAGATGAACAAAAAGAAAAATTAAAACATCACATACGAAAATATTTGGCACACGCAGAACACAACAAAAGCCAAAAAATGGCTTCTGCGTGTTCTGCAGTCCAAAACCGAACACAAAATAATCTCCAAAACTAAACTCCCAAAAACAAAACTTCTAAACTCTATCATAATATCACCTATTTATAGCTAAAAAAATACATCTAAAATAATACATTTTTTATTTTATTTTTTTTGTTTTCAGAAACGTGTAAAAAAATATTCCCTCGAAACTAAATTCGACGCGTTTTGAAATTCGATATCGAAAAAATTAAAAGTCACGCGTAGACAGGGGCCGTTCGGATTTTTCTAAAATCAAAGTGCATGCCACGTGTCAGCGTCTGATTGGCTGCTGGTATTAGTGCGGACACGTGGCAGCTCTTCATTGGTTGCGGGAAAATGGGCGCACGATTACTTGTCGCACGGGAGCCAACGGCTGCATCGAGGGGTGCAATCCAGCGCGATCACGCTCATGGTAGAATGCCACATGTCATCACTTTATTGCCTGAAAAATAGAGTGGGAAACGTGGCAATTTCTGATTCGAGGAATGGATTCAGGTGGACACCTGGCATCTTCTGATTCGTTGAAACTCTTGTTGCACGCAGAGATCAACGTAAGGGATTAGAGGCGGGCGTACATGGGGGACAGCGGCTGGATGCGTCAGGCACGTGGGTCCCACACTGCACGCCGGCCTGCGCAGCAGGTGAGCCCCACTTGCCGTACCGAGCCGCGTGAAAAATTGAGACCTGCACCCACTCTCTTTGGTCGGGTGTGATAAGGACGCGCGAATCTCAGCCGTATCTTATCTGATCGGACGGTCCACGATTCGCGCGTGTAGATTGGCGCGTAGATTCTTCTCACCTGCGCAGAAAGTTAAACTTTTATTAATTATATTTTCACCTATAAATATATTTCAAATTACATTTTAAACTTTCTTAAATTACAGTTAAGCCCTTTTCTAATTTTAAATTAATTTTTTAAACTTTAAATTATTATAATTAAGCCCAAATTTAATTTAAATTATATTTTCGATTTTTATAAATTGTAATTAAGAACTATATTATTTGAAATTATATTTGTGGACAAAAAATATGAAATTAAGTACATTTTCGATACAAATTATTTAATTTTATTAAAAATGTATTTTTAATGCATAAAAGGAAAATATTAATTTATTTAAAAAAAATTAACTAAATATTAAAAGAACATAGCAATTATCATTACTAAAATTGATGAAAATAACTATATAAAATAGAGTTATCAATTACCTACTTATCTTTCACTATCTCGTGCTACTAAATTTTTGGAACTTGTTCATACTGACATTTGGGGGCCTGCCTCAGTCAAGTCCACATCTGGTGCTAGATATTTCATCTTATTTCTAGATGACTACTCATGGTACACATGGTTTTATCCTCTCCAAACAAAAGATCAAGCTCTTCCTATTTTTAAGCAGTTTAAACTCCAAGTAGAAAATTTGCTTGATGCTAAAATCAAATGCCTACAGTCTGATAATGGTAGAGAGTTTAAAACTTTCATGTCTTTTCTTCAGCAATCTGGGATATTTCATCGGTTTTCTTATCCTTACAATTCAGCTCAGAATGGGAGAGTTGAAAGGAAGCACAGACATGTTGTTGAAACCGGTTTAGCTTTGTTAGCTCATGCCTCCTTGCCAATGGAATTCTGGCAATATGCCTTCCAAACAACTGTTTTTCTTATAAATAGAATGCCAAGTAAGGTACTCCAAAATACTTCACCTTATTTCAATCTTTTCAACAAGCTTCCAGATTACAAGTCACTTAGAGTCTTTGGCTTCTTGTGCTACCCGTTCATTCGTCCCTACAACAATCACAAATTACAATACTGATCGATTCCATGTATCTTTCTTGGCTATAGCTTTCATAACAAAGGATTTTTGTGTCTTGATTTTTTGACTAGACGAGTGTATGTTACTCCTCATGTTGTCTTTGATGAGGGACAATTTCCTCTAACTAACACTCATTCTCTCTCTCTAACCAAAGCTACCTCAGCAGACATTTTCCCTCCAGTCATCATACCTTCCTTTTCATCATTCTCTAGTTCTAATGACAACCACGTGTCATCATCCTTTTCATTATCGTCCATGAGTGCTCCTTCAAACTCTGTGAGCAGCCCTACTATTACTCCTACTCTCAGTACCTTGCTTGAGACACTGGATGAGGATCTTCCTCCAAATCCACGCATGACAACAAGGTTAATGAGAGGTATATGTTGCGTGTTTTTCAACACACGAACTCGTGCAAGTATACACGGTCGCAAGTAATAACATTTATAAGTAAAGATCGATCCCACGGAGATTTGTTACTATAGTTTGTTGAGTACTAAAATTATTTCTCTCTGATTTTATCCAAAATAATCGTTGATTTAAGAAAAAGGTAATAAGAAAATAAAAGAACTCTAGGATTGCAATTCTTCACCAAACTAATCCACTCCAATCATATTATTTTCTTTGGATTTATATTTTTTGGTACATTTAATTTGTCAACCGAAAACTTCTTTTTTATTCATACATCTCTTCCGAGCTCCGTACAAACACACCTCGTTAAATTAATTCACTATATCTCTATGAGAATTAAATTTAATAAGATTCATTAAGTTCTAAGTTTTCAATGGCCACACATACAATTAGGGTATATTCCTATCCTTCATCATACATGTCATGCTATTTACGAGCAATATACACAAAAATGCCTTTCTCAAGTTTATTTTTATGCCACAAATCGTTTTGATAAAATTCGTAAATAATCAAAAAGCATTAAGCACAAAATAGAACGAACAAATCGAACGTCTTATAAATCTGTCAAAAACTTCATACAATAAAAGCTTCGTAAATTTAGATCAAATGCAACCCTAGAAAAATTAAATTACTTCATAAAATTAAAATTAAAATTACAACAGATTCAGAAAAATTAGAAGAACAAGAAGGAAACATTACGAAACGAAATATTTGGCACACGCAGAACACAACAAAAGCCAAAAAATGGCTTCTGCGTGTTCTGCAGTCCAAAATCGAACACTAAAAAATTTCTAAACTAAATAAAACTTTTCTCCAACCAAAAAAAACTCAAAACTCAAAAAAACTTCTTTACAACTAAAAACTATCTCCTATTTATAGCTAAAAAATACATCAATAAAATATTAAATTTAAATCTACGCGGAGACAAAAGGTGTGCGAAAATAATAAATTAAACGCAGCGTGGGGGCAGAAATTGTATCGAAAATGGGATCGAGGATGCTACGCGTTTACGTTTTAATTCTCTTCCACGCCGCCACGTGTCGCTTTCGATTTGAAAGATTCCCTGAGCCACGTGGCGACATCATCGTCGCACAAACCGGTTGCAAGTAGGAGCGGCACACAGGATTGGGGCGCGAAAAAGTGAAGCAACGGCTGGAAACGGGGCGTGATCCAGCGCGGTCGCGCCCATTGTAAATAGCTACGTGTCGGCCTTTGATTAGCTTCAATATTCGTGGGACACGTGGCAGAATCTTATTCTGTAAATACTGAGGATGCAATCTGCTACCATAACCCGCGTCACACAGGATTTTTACACGAGCGGCTCGGTGCGCGACAGCTTCGATGGACGCGCTTCAATCTGGACCGTCGATCTGATCCAACGGTCGGCCGATCGCCTCGGGGGAATCGCGGCCGACATGGGGCCCACTGACGGCCGCCTGCGAGACACGTAGGGCCCACTGGCACGCCGAGCCGCGCGAAGAAGATAACTCTGTACCCACTCTCCTTGGTCGGGCTTGATGAGCACGCGCGAATCTGAGCCGTTCATCCTTCGATCGGACGGTTCACGTTTGGCGAGTGTAATATTGCGCGTGGCCTTCTTCTCTCCTGCGCAAAAATTAAACTTTCATTAATTATATTTTCACCCACAAATATAATTCAAATTACATTTTAAACTTTCTTAAATTACAGTTTAGCCCTTTGCTAATTTTAAATTAAATTTTTAAACTTTTAATAATTATAAGTAAGCCCAAATTTAATTTAAATTATATTTTCAATTTTTATAAATTGTAATTAAGAACTATACTATTTAAAATTATATTTGTAGACAAAAAAATATGAAATTAAGTACACTTTCGATACAAATTATTTAATTTTATTAAAAATGTATTTTTAGCAAATAAAAGGAAAATATTAATTTATTTAACAAAAATTAATAAATATTAAACGAACAAAGCAATTATCATTACTAAAATTGATGAAAATAACTGTATAAAATACAGTTATCAGTATAACCAAGAAAAAGACTATTCTTGATCTTTTTATTGTTAAAGTCTCAGAATCGTATACTCTCAGTCAAGCTCTCAAAAATCCAAATTGGGTATGCGCTATGGATTTAGAGATTGATGCTCTTCTCGAAACCATACTTGGGATCTTGTTGAGCATCCTTCTTATGTCAATGTAATAGGCTGTAAGTGGGTATACAAGTTGAAACACAAGCCAGATGTGACCATAGAAAGATATAAAGCCAGGCTTGTGGCTAAGGGGTATAATCACACTCTTGGACTTGATTATTTTGAAACATTTAGTCCAGTAGTTAAGACTGCAACCATTTGAATTGTACTCACTGTTGCTCTCAACTTTAAGTGGGAAATTCGGCAGCTTGATGTTCATAATGCTTTCCTCAATGGTGAATTAGAGGAGCAAGTGTACATGTCTCAACCTCCTGGGTATTTGGACTCTCAATTTCCCACCAAAGTATGTCGATTAAAGAAAGCTTTATATGGTTTGAAACAAGCACCAAGAGCTTGGTTTCAAAAACTCAGCTTTGCTCTTCTCCAGTGGGGTTTCAACAATTTTAGAACTGATAGTTCTATGTTTCTGCTGTTTAGTAGATCTACCACTCTGATTGTTCTTGTCTATGTCGATCATATCATCATCATTGACAGTTCCTCTACCCAAATTTCACCCCTAATCACTAAGCTCAATTTTGTGTTTGCTTTGAAAGACTTGGGGCAACTATCCTACTTCCTTGGGGTAGAGGTCTCTTACAATGAAGGCTCTATGCATTTAAGTCAAACCAAATATGTTTTCGATCTACTACATTGAACTGAAATGTTTGATTCTAAATAAAAAAAACACTTGGCGTTATTGGGTGAATCTTTCCAAATTTGATGGTGAACTTATGGATGATGTCACTTACTATCGCAGTGTGGTAGGGGCTCTTCAGTACCTTACCATAACATGACCTGATATAACCTTTGCAGTTAATAAGGCATGTCAATTCATGCAGCAACCAATCTCAGCTCACTGGCACTCAATCAAAAGGATCCTTAGGTATCTCAAGGGAACAATGCATGAAGACCTCTTGTTAAATCCTTCCAGCTGCTTGACAATTGAAGGATTCACAGATGCCGATTGGGGAGCTCAACCTGATGACAGGCGCAATTCAAGTGGCTATCTATTTTATCTGGGGAACAACTTAGTCTCATAGTCTTCTTCCAAACAGAAGGTAGTGTCTCGAAGTAGTGTTGAGTCTGAGTATCATAGGCTTGCCTTAGCCACTGCCGAGATTGTTTGGATGCAAGCCTTACTACATGAACTTTGTGTTCCTATACCTGCAATTCCTCTGCTCTGTTATGATAATATCAGTACCTCTCATATGGCGAAAAATCTGGTGTTTCATGCCAGAACGAAACATAGAAATATATCTTCACTTCATCCGAGATTAGGTTCTACGCGGTAAGATACTGCTGCAATTCGTTCCTACTGTAGACCAGCCAGCTGATCTGCTAACAAAGCATCTCCCAAGCTCAAGATTCTTATCTCTCAAAACTTAACTTTGTATCACTCCAAGACCCTTTCACTTGAAGGGGGATGATAAACTAAATTGATTTCTGTTTTTCCGTGCTTTGTATTTTCTGTTTCTATTTGATTTCTGTTATACCATCTGACGTTCTAGCTAGGTTTTAGATCTCTATATAATAAACGTCATGACTTCTGCTTCTCCTAAGAAGAGAGTAGATTTTACCCGTTTCACACTTTCTATCTGTTTCCTCTTTAAGAAGTCCTGATCCACTTTCAATAACATCTGAGTTGTTTTCGACACTTGATCTTTGAGTCTGTAATTCTGCCAATAAATTTTCAATCAACTGATAATGAAATCCATCATTTGCAAGGTGAACATATATAATGTCCATTTTTTTATTCTTGGAGAAATATTCTCAACTAAATTATCTTTTAAATACACCAACAAAATAATCATGCATAAAAAAATCAGTGCTAATGGAAAAATGAGTTACTTGATGCCTTTTTTAACCTGGAGTATCCCATTCCTTCTCTCTTATCTGCAATACAAGGTCCATAACTAAAACTCTCATGCCTACAGTATAACATGCCCTTTTGATGGATTGCTGCAAATTCTGGATGGAAACTATCTACCGTGAGATTTGGCTTTTCTTCGTGTAGTTCATATGAAAGATCAAATGGGTTCTAATTTGGTGACAAAACAGATGTGGTTGAACAAGACACTTGAAAGCCACCAATATCTGTACTACTGTTTGAAACATCATCATTCATGTTCCTTTCAATAACAAAGGGGACAACCAAAGGAGCAATTTGAGATTTGGTATTGTCTAATTTAATAATACCATTCTCAATTTTCATTTTGTATGACTTTCTTGCTCCTCTTCTTGCAATAAGAATCTCTAGCCTATTTTTCTTTCTATTTCAGAAAGTCCAAGATCCATAAGATTTTTCTGATCATCTTTTTTCCATTCAACAGCCTTACCACCCCCTTCTTCTTGTACCTCTTCTTCGTCCTCCTCTTTGGCTTCTACTAAGGCATTAGCCTCTAACGCAAAACTACAAGCATTTTCTAACTTCAGATTATGTTCACTTGAACCCCCACTTTCCAAAAAGTCGGGCTTTGATGAAGAGACATGATCTGTTACTGGGTGGTGTTGTTCCATTTTAATATCACCAGAAGTTGATGGACTAGCATAGCAATATTGGAATTTCCTTTATCAATTAGTGCATTTCTATCCATCATATCATTATCAAGAGTTTCCTAACATGCCATGTATTGGAGATAAAATTAAGGAGTAAATTAAGGAGTGTCAACTCCTTAATTTAAGGAGTAAATCAAGAACCTTAATTCAAGGAGTAAATCAAGGAGTTGTGATCCTTAATTTAAGGATTAATTCAATGAGTAAAACAAGGAATCCTTAATTGAAGGAGTAAAACAAGGAATCCTTAATTGAAGGAGTAAAACAAGGAATCCTTAATTCAAGGAGTAAATCAAGGAATGTTTAATTCAAAGAGTAATTCAAGGAGTAAATCTCCTTATATATAGCTATAGAATTGTAATGAAAAGATGAAAGAAAGAATATAATTTTGAGAGAGCTTGTTTTATTTAGAAAGGCCTTTAGGCCTTGACCTTTGGCTTTGACGTTTCCAATACTAATTTTTCAACACCATGTTTTTTTCCTTCTTACCAACTTGTACATCTTCTTTCTCATTCTCTGAGACATTTCTTTGGCTACTTTGTGAGCATGTAGAAATCTTAATATTGTTTAGTTGAAAGGGCTATTTGAGATCCATCACTTTAGGACTTCTATCAATATTCCTCCTCTTCTATAATAAAATGAAATAGAAGATTCTTTGTTTAGGAAAAAAAATATCAATCTCACTTGAATAATAGCTAATACAGTTATCTTAATTGAATTTATGATATGTATAAGCAATGTGAAATAGTACTATAAAAGTATATTCTATAAGTAATTTTTTTTAATAAAATAGAAGATTTTTTGTTTAGGAAAAAAAATATCTCTTGAATAATAATAGCTAATACTGTTATTTAATTGAATTTGGGATATTTGTAAGCAATGTGAAATATTACTATAAAAGTATATTATAAGTAATTTTTTTTAATAAAATAGAAGATTTTTTGTTTAAGAAAAAAATATTTATTTAATAGTTATATGATAATTTTAATGATATAATTACATTATTTATATATTTTATTTTTTAGGTGGATTTTATTAATTCTATAATTTAAAAATATTATTAATTAATTTAAAATTTTAAAAATATATAATTTTTATAAAATTTAAAAAAAAATATAATTTTTCATGAATAAAATTTAAAGTATATATTTTATTAACAACATATTAAAAAGAAAAAAAAATACATTCTCTCCTCTCTCTCTTATTCCTCGTTCTTTTCACTTCTTTTTTTCTTATCATTATTTTATTAATAAAAATAAAAAATAGAATTGAGAAATAGAATAAAAGAGTACGACAGAAATGATAAGTTAAAAAAATTTCATCAATATTTTATTAATAAAAATAAAAATAGAATTGAGTGTGAAAATAATATTGAGTCCCACATTGACCAGGGAAGCAAGCAGAGTGCTAGTTATAAGGTCATGACAATTATTTCTCCTTGAGTGTTTTTTTTTGGAGAGAGTTAGATCATAACTTTCTACATGGTATCAGAGTAGGTCCATGGGTTCAACTGATGGTCTCCTCACGGTCCGATGTGAGGGGAGGTGTTCCCGTCCGATGTGAGGAAGGGTGTTGAGTGTCCCACATCGACCAGGGAAGTCAGCCAAGTGCTGGTTATAAGGTCATGACAATCCTTCTCTTTGAGAACTCTTTTGGAGAAAGTTAGGCCATGACTTTCTACATGGTATCAAAGCAGGTACCTAGGATCAACTGATGAACCACCCTTTCAACTCAGTCGGTCTTTGCGGTGTCCTCGTCCGATATAAGGGAGGGTGTTGAGTCCCACATCGACCGGGGAAGCTAGCAGAGTACTGGTTATAAGGTTATGTCAACCATTCTTCCTTGAGAATTCTTTTAGAGAGAATTAGACTATGGTTTTCTACAAATAAGTCATAAGAAAAGGGAGAGAAAGACAAAGAAAGGGTAGAGAGGTAGAAAAAAAGAAAGAAATAGAGATGGAGGATTGGACTTTTTTTTATGATTGTGGTTAATAAAATATATAATTTCATTTTATATTTTAAATGATTTTACTTTAAGTATTACTATTTTTAAATTATATAACTGATAAAATTTATTAAAAAAATTATAGAATTAAATTATATAAATAACTTAGTTAAAGATTTGAAGAAACCAATAGCAGTACAGTTTGCATCATGTTCAAAAATGGGAACAACCATGAGATGTTTAATTAGCTGAAGAAACTATTACATTTAAGTGCTTAGCTGAAATAAGCTGCTTAATTAACTGCAATATTTACAATAAAATAGCGAGAGCTAAATGAGATGTTTGATTGTTGACAAAATAAGCCTTCAAAATGAATTAGATTTCAAGATAATATATTACGAGCACCGAGGGTCTAAGAAGTGCAAGCGTCTCCATCTAATGTATGTAATTTTTAGAAGGTAATAATCAGGTTGCACTTGAAAAAGTTAGAAGTAACAGAGAGGTCGTACTAAGCTCGGACTCCCTCAAAGGACACCCTCGATTTTTTGAATCGTGTGTACATGTGGTGCATTGGTGGCCACGTAGTTCAAATGGGGGAGCTCACTCTGTCGCTGTATGGGCGAAGTTCGTCACTCTAGAACTTTTTTATATTAATTAAGTTAATTTATATAGTAATTAAATTAAATAAATTGAGTATGAGTTGTAAAATTCGATTCGAAATCAAAATAAATTTAGAATAAATTCAAATAAGTTCAAATAACTTAAAAAAATTTAATTATATTTGAATTAACTCGAAATAAAATTTAAAAAAATACATAAATATTACAAATTACATAATTACATAATTAATTAAAAACTTAATAAATTTATGATATATTATTACGGTACATAATAAATTTATGATATATAACACAAAAAACTCATATTATAAGTATTTGATTTTTAAATGGGTCATCCATCAGCAATGATAAACATAAAGATAATTTTTTTAAAATTCTAGATGTATATTATATTCAATTTAAAATTAAAAATTGAAGAAATTAATATGTGATTTTAAGAGAAAATTCTTTGTTTAATCTTATTCATATTTTATTTGTTTAGTGATTAGGGAAAATTCTATTGAGATTTGGAGTTCTGTATTCAAACTGTGAGTTTTCGCAAAGATACAACGGCCTCTAAATTTTACATGAGTAGGGTTTGATGGCGTTACTTTACTAAATTTATTTAAAAATTAACTTGTTGTTTTAAGAATTAACTTTATTTACCTTATAACTAGTGTTATTGTTTTGTAATTAATTAATTATTACATCATAATATGTATATGTGATGAGTTATATTATCTTTGTGAACTTTGTTGTATACATGAGTAGTTTATTCAATATTAATTTATTATTTGTTTAAACGACTAGTTATTATAATATTATTTTCCTCGTTTTTGGTATTTTATATAATGTTGTTTAAGTTAATTAACTTAAAAAACATAAAATTAATAATTTGAGATAATTTATTTATATTTCATTTGAATCTAGTCTCACTTTTAATGATTTGAATTGAGTTAAAATTTGATCGATTTGTATTGAGTTAGTTTGAACTAATTCAAATTAACCTACTTGTTACGTATTATTATCATTACTTTACATACATGATTTATGATTTATTTGCATTATATTAGAGGATATTGATGAAAAAATATATGATATTTCATTTATTAAAACTTATTATAAAATATTTATTAAAAGATATTTTAATTAAACTATATTATTATTATTATCATCATTTAAAATCATTGAGTATAAAATTAATACTTTTAATATTTTTAAAATAATTCAAAATATTTTAAATAGTAATAATTTATTATGACAAAAAAATATTTTTTTTGAATAAATTACGTAATAATTAAATAACTAAGGAAAATAATAATTATTACTTTATATGTGATAATTTTATCTAAAATTTTATAATACATTATTTAAGTTTTTTTTATAATACTATCAATATTATTTTATATTGATAAAATTTACTATGATTTTTATCATTATTTATATAATAGATTATATTATAGAAAAATGATTTGTAATGTATATTTATAATTTTAATAAAATATTTAATAAAATTTTGAAATTTGACATATAAAATTTATTTATAGCATTCAAGATAAATAGAATTTCATAAAAAATAAATAAATAATTATAACTTTTCAATTGATAATTTTCAATATTTTAATTATTAATAGCTTATTATTTAATTATAAAATATATAAAATTTAAGATAATTAACAAAAAAAGATAATTATTTATGTTAATTTTGATAATAACATTGTATGAAAAATATAAATAACTTTCATTTAAATAATTATCAACATTTTAACTACTAATAATTTATTAATTAATTGATAAAAAAATAAAAATTTAAATAAATTATATAATAGCTAAGATAATAATAGTCATTATTATCAAATATGAAGGTAATTTTGTCTAAAAATTTATAAAATGTGATTTAGACTTTTATAATTAACCAAAAAATGAATTTTTTAATTTTATATAAAAGAAATAAATTTGTATAAAAATTAAAATCTAGATAATTGTTAATTTTAATTTATTAATTAATTTATATTAATAAAAAAAACTTAGGATAACTAACCCAAAAATGATAATTATTTAATTTACTTAAATAAATAATATTATATAGAAAAAGATAAGTAGTTTTTAATATTTTAGATATTAATAATTTATAAAATAAATAAGTATAATAATAGTTATTATTTTAAAAGATATAGGTAATTTTTATAAGATACAATTTAGATTTTTATAAATAATATATATATTTGAAATAAAATTTTATCCAATTTGAAGAAATTTTTTTCTTTTTAATTCGAGAAACATTTGTGAAAATTACACTCATTCTTTACGGATAAAAAAAATATTATTCCTATCACGATGGTAATTGGGAAATATTAAAATTCTTTAGCTTAAAGGAATTTGCATAATTCCCACGGATCAGTGACAATAAATAAAAATTATATTTTTTTATTGATATTTACGAATCATAACAAGTAGAGGTGTCCATAAATCGGTTCAGATTGGATCAAATCGTAAAATCAGACCGAACGATTTTACAAATCAAACGATCCGGTCCAGTTTATATTTATTAAAACCGTTTTTTAAATGGTCCAGTTCGGTTTAAACCAGTCGAACGTGACTAGATCGGTTTAATAAATATATTAAAGTTTTCATATTATTTTTCATTCAAGATGTATAAAAAATAGAACTAAATCGAAAACCGAATCGAACCGAACAATTTTATAAATCAAACGGTCCGATCCGATCCAAGTAATATAAATGGTCCGATTCGGTTCAATATTTTTTCCCAAGACCGGACCAGACCAGACCGTTGAAAACTACTAGTATCAAGTAAAACATCAAATCTTCAAGCTAAGTTATAATGTATTTGAAAAATTAGGAATCAAAACAATTATATTAAGTTAGATATATATTTTAAAATTTTAATTTTAATATATTAAAAAAACTTTATATATTTTTATATTATATATAAAAACATATGAATATTATATTTTAAATATATAAAAAATATACATTTTTTATCTCGTAAAAAATATGTATACATCACATATATAGTATTAAAAATAAAATTTCATTGCATATGTATATGTATATTATATTTTTAAATATGTAAAAAATATATTTTTCATACATTCTTGAATATATATATATATATATTGAATCATGATAAAAAGTGATTATACCATTTATACCAAATTTTATAGATTTATTGTTAATGTGTATTTGTACAATAAGATATATACGTACTTGAAAAGTTGACATATAAAAATGGTCATTCTACTTTATAATGCATACGTATCTCGTATAAATTATTGGATTTGTTGAAACCAATCTCACACATTGGAATTATTTTAAAAAAATTACTTTCATAATTATATAATTGGTAAAGGATTTGCATATATATGCCTAATCGTTTCATTTTAAAAAGTAATTATGCCTATTTTATGCTAAATTGTATATATTTATTGCTAATGTGTATTTGTACAATTGGATAGATACATTCCAAAAAAGTTAACATACAAATATGGTCATTTTACTATGTATCTAAATTATTACATTTATTGAAATTATTTTAAAAATTTCACTTTTATAATTATATAACCAACAATATATGAGTAAAAAAATTGTATATATATATGAGTAAAAAAGAAAGAATAATTTCAAAATATATAAATAACATGAGAAAAGGTTTTAGGATTTCTTTATTACACAAAATAGTTTAATTTAATCATTTTATTTATAGATTTGTTCATCTATTCCCAAATTTATAAAAATAAGAAATTTTAGTCTAAAAAGTATATTTTAATTTTGAAACTAAAATACATAAATTTAAGTAATTATGATATTAAAATATTTATTTTTAATAATAATGAGACTAAATATATTTATTTTTCATATAATATAAATTATAATACTTGATTTAAAAATAACAAGAAACAATTAACATATTTAAAAAATATATATGAGTTATGTTACCTCTCACCCAAAATAATTTATACTACAATATATACTATATAAAAAAAGAAGAGAATATATATATATATATATATATATATATATATATATATATATATATATATATATATATATATGAGATGTATACATTCTCTGTATCACCGTAATATTGAAAAAAAAACTAAGTTCTAACTTGTAACTTACTGAAAATGTAATTTAGAAAAAAAAATATACAAATATATATTGTTTGTTAAAATTCTAAAATCCGAAAAAGGAAAGGTCTACGGTTCATATAGCACACTTTCTATTTCATCTAACGGCCGTTATTAAATTGTGGAACTCTATCTCTTTCTAACTTCTTTATTCTCGTTTTATTCTTGTTACAACCTCAACACCATTGACACTCGATAAAGTTTCTCAGACAAACCTATACAATACATACAATAATATATATACCTAGATAGATACACCATTTACGTTGTAAATAAATGTTTCTCAAAATTCAATTCTGATTTTACAATTTCAGGGATGGCTTCTGTTGACTATTTACGCCCAGTAGTCCACAATAGATTACATTTCAATTCCAATTCTGCTCTTTACCACTGGCACGGATTGGGTTTCTGTCGAGCTCAATTTAGGGTTTTTCACCACGACTCCAAACGTTTCATTTCGAATTCGGTACCGTTTCCTTCAGTGAACTTGTACAAACAAGACCTCGCTTTGAAATTTTTGGATAAATTTGGAGTTTTGGGAGTTTTTCCGAGAAAAAATGGAGGATTGAGGAGGAGTAAAGTTTTCGCGAGTGCTCAGGATAGCGATTCGGGAGAAAAGAGCGAAGCAAAGGGGAACGAGGGACAGAGTGTGAACCAGAAGTCGAAGAATACAAGCTCTTCCGCATCTAATCGAAGGAAAGACAAGCAAGGGAAAGCCAATTTGTGGTGGTCCAAAGGAGGGAAATGGAGGTGGCAACCCATAGTTCAGGCTCAGGAGATTGGAATTTTGCTCTTGCAATTGGGAATTGTTGTTTTCGCTATGCGGTTGCTCCGGCCAGGAATTCCATTGCCAGGGTCGGAGCCAAGGACACCAACAGCATTTGTGAATGTTCCGTATAGTGATTTCTTGAGTAAGATTAATAGTAACCAGGTTCAGAAGGTTGAGGTTGATGGGGTTCATATTTTGTTCAAGCTGAAGTCTGAAACGGGTAGTCAGGAAGGTGAGGTGAATACTGGGAATTCTGTGAGTAAGTTTCAAGAATCTGAGTCTTTGATAAGGAGTGTGGCTCCAACAAAGAGGGTAATTTATACAACGACTAGACCAACTGATATAAAGACCCCTTATGAGAAAATGCTTGAGAATGAGGTAGAGTTTGGTTCGCCGGATAAAAGGTCTGGAGGATTCTTAAACTCTGCATTGGTAAGGCTTTAGCTGCTAAATTTTCTCTGTTTTCACTATTGAGTTGTTTTTTTCACGAGCGCAGTCTTCAGTAATTCTTGTTAGTGCGGGTTTAACTATATAAAATAAACTAATTTGGATTTAAGAGTACTGAATGCTTTTGAAGATTTTGAATTTCATACTATACATTTAGTTCAAGTGGCTTTAACGAATAATTGCAAACATGAATTGATAACTGAGCTGTTTTAGGATTGAGAATAAATTACTGGATTGGTGAATGCTTTTGCTTATTACCACAACATGTGAATATTTTGTGACATATAATAGTGTGTCCCTTTCTTTGAAACTTATCATAAAATCCAAACTAGAGATTGAGATAACCGTCTTTTTTGCCAATGGCAGTCAAACAGCTGCTGAAGGAATTGGCATTCTTGTAGATAGCTCAAGTTCTGGCTTTATTTTTCTCTGTTGTGCATGGAACCAGTATTCACAGTAGTTTCTTAGCAATGTTTTCTTATATGTTACCCAAAACTGAGTCGGAGAAATAAACTTTGTAACCGTGTTGTTTATACTTGACAAAAAGTGAATTCCTAACTTTAAAAACCATGTGATGCTTGCTTGAATTTAAATATGATGCATATTAATAAAAATGTGAAATTAGCAGAATCCACTGATTTTGTTCTGCCCCATGCAGATAGCTTTATTTTATGTAGCTATGCTTGCTGGGCTTCTTCACCGGTTTCCTGTAAGCTTCTCTCAGGTGTGAGGCACATCATTTTTCTTTTCCTTATTCCTCAACACCAATGCTACATGATTCTAATAGTTTATTGTTTACAGCATACTGCTGGTCAGATTCGGAACCGCAAATCTGGGGTCTCTGGGGGTACAAAAGTGTCTGAGCAAGGGGAAATAATAACCTTTGATGACATTGCTGGTGTTGACGAGGCCAAAGAAGAACTAGAAGAAATAGTGGTATCTTGGACATTCCTCAACTTACTTTTGTTATTTTGTATGACTAGAGAGTACTAGACCCTCAGAGTTTCTTAGGTCTCTCAAACTGCCTGCTATTGATTCAACAAATTACAGTTGTATCCCATGGCTTTTTTGAGGCATTAATGTGATGGATTTATGTATCAATGTTTCCTTTCCAGGAATTTCTTCGAAATCCGGACAGGTATGTACGACTTGGTGCTCGTCCTCCCCGTGGTGTACTTTTGGTGAGTTTTAGTTGATGATTGATATTACATTTGACCATTTGTACGTGAAAATAGAAGTCATAATGGTGTATACTCGAAATAGTCATAATTATGACCCATATGCCATCTATCTACCATCGTGATCTACCCCTTATGCAACTTCTATGCTGCAAGTCTGTCCAATATGCATCTGAAAATTTTAGTTTCTTTAGTGCATGATGAGTGATCTTTGCACATTTATCCTTAGGTCATAGCCAGCACTTTTGCAGTTAGTAAGCACAACTTTGTTCTTGTACAGGTAGGTCTTCCTGGTACAGGTAAGACACTTCTTGCAAAAGCTGTGGCTGGAGAATCTGAAGTGCCCTTTATAAGCTGTTCTGCTAGTGAGTTCGTGGAATTGTATGTTGGCATGGGTGCTTCTCGTGTGAGAGATCTCTTTGCACGGGCAAAGAAGGAAGCACCATCAATTATTTTCATAGATGAGGTTCGAATATGGGAATGCGTTATTCTTCATCATACTAACATCAAGTAGATAAAGTTCTCAATGTAATGTGATTATATTCTACTTTACAGATAGATGCTGTAGCAAAAAGCCGTGATGGTAAATTTCGCATTGTCAGTAACGACGAGCGAGAGCAAACCTTGAATCAGTTGCTCACAGTGAGATTTACCTTGCAACTTAACTATTCAGCAGCTTTTGCCTCTGTTGATTTGTCCAACGTGATAATATATATGAGATCACACTGCAGGAGATGGATGGATTTGACAGCAACTCTTCTGTAATTGTAATTGGAGCAACTAATCGGTCGGATGTTTTAGATCCTGCTCTTCGAAGACCAGGAAGATTTGATCGTGTTGTCATGGTTTTGTATAAGTTCCAATACCTCTCTGGATGTTGAATATGGTGAAGCTTTTTTTGCCTTATAGTCTCACAAGGTTTTTCTGTTTTATTTTTCTTTACAGGTGGAAACACCTGATAGGAATGGGAGAGAAGCAATATTGAAAGTGCATATTTTGAAGAAAGAACTTCCCCTTGCAGAGGATGTTGACATCAGTGGCATTGCTTCTATGACCACTGGTTTTACTGGGTATTGGTCCCCCTTCCTCATTTATTGTGCTTCCAAATTGTGCCTAAATTATATAGTTTAATAATTAAATATTTGTATTCTCTTTTATATAGTACATTTAAAGTGACTTTTTGATCAAATATATTGTGCAGGGCAGATCTTGCAAATTTGGTAAATGAAGCTGCTCTTTTAGCTGGGAGACAAAACAAAATTGTTGTGGAGAAAATTGATTTCATTCAAGCAGTTGAGAGATCTATAGCTGTAAGTCTCTCTCTGCAATTTCTTGTTTATTTTTCCATCTCCATCACTGTCTTAATTTTGACTTGGTGCTATTTTCTGATTCATATATCTAACATAATTTCTTTAAATTCCTTTTCTGCCAAATTAGTGAAACAGCATTAAATTTCTTTTGTTGATTTATCT
Organism: Hippophae rhamnoides; assembly: GCA_033030585.1. NCBI lineage: Eukaryota > Viridiplantae > Streptophyta > Magnoliopsida > Rosales > Elaeagnaceae > Hippophae > Hippophae rhamnoides. The sequence continues at coordinate 15,815,536 of CM065437.1, read as the reverse complement.
CCTTTTCTTGACTTGTACCTATTAGCTGGTTCTGGTTGCTAAGCTTCTTTTTCTTGAGTTTCTTTGTGCTCTTTTTTTCATTTTTTATTCTTAATGGTTTTGTTGTCTTTCTAACCCTTAAGCATTCTTTTTTTTTATCCCTCACACAAATCAGTACTTTTAATTCACAAATGATGAACTACATTCTAGTATTGTTCTGTCGTTATGGGCAAGGTTATCTGCTTTGAAGTTAATGAATCTTCTTGTTTCCTAAACAGTTTTATGACTGCATTTTCTACTAATGTGATCATCATCCTGAAGTTTGAGATACTTATACCTCTTAGGGGTAGATGTTATCCAGTAATAATCAGCGTTTTCCAGCAAACTGGATGAGAAGCTGAATTAAATTGCTTTTTGCAGGGAATAGAAAAGAAGACAGCCAAGTTGCAGGGAAGTGAGAAGGCAGTAGTTGCAAGGCATGAAGCTGGTCATGCAGTCGTTGGTACAGCTGTTGCAAATCTCCTTCCTGGACAGCCACGTGTTGAGGTAGGTCAGTAGTGAACTGTTTTAGCTGGAACATTGTTTGTAAAGAAAGTTTTTATTATTTGACATATGATGTTGATGAACATGCAACAATAGAAACTGGTCTGTATTTCTGTAACAAGTCTTTAACAATGCTTGTTAATCTGATATGTGTTTGATTGTATTTTTTCTTTTGTCTATAATATAGCAGTACCTAAGGAAGTACCTTTCCACTTGTATATTCTTAAGGTTGTCTCTGCCTCTAGCTGCATCAGTTTACCGTTGCCATCAAAACCTCAGATGTTTACTAAAAATTTAACAAAGAGAAACATCACACCATTAGTCAGAACATGCCTTTGTTATTGCTAATGTGTTTAAGGAAAAATGCTTTCTTCCTCATTGCATGCTACTAATTTGTCGCATTAGTGGTTTTTATTAAGAGTATAAAAAGAGTCTCATATTGCTTAAGAATGATACTAGTGTAATGTTTATAAGCATCTTTATCCTTCTTAGGCTTAACCTTTCAAATTGGGCTGCTTATAGACTCTACAAATTTAGTCAGTTATTGGGCAAAAAAAAAAATTAGGGTCTACAAAAAGAAATACAAATAACTTAAATAGAATTATAATATTATAAAATAAGTTGAAAATACAAATAGTTAGTCCAAAAGACTAACACTTTGAGAGAATATTAGAGTAAATGATAATAGTGTACTTTTTATGTGTACTATGAATCTTACCTTCCTTAGGATCTAACCTATTGGGATTGGGCCAGCTCATGGTGCTTATGGACTCTGCAAAATTAACATTTTTTTATATTAATTCCATGTTTACATGTTATCAGAAGCTGAGCATATTACCAAGGTCCGGTGGTGCCTTGGGCTTTACTTACACTCCTCCAACAAATGAAGATAGATATTTACTTTTCATTGATGAGTTACATGGTCGCTTGGTTACACTTCTTGGTGGACGTGCGGCAGAGGAAGTTGTTTATTCAGGTCGGGTGTCAACAGGCGCATTTGATGACATTCGACGAGCAACTGATATGGCGTACAAGGCAATAGCTGAGTATGGTCTCAATGAGACCATTGGTCCTCTCTCTGTTGCCACGCTTGCTGGTGGTGGGATTGATGAGTCTGGAGCTTCTCCTTGGGGAAAGGATCAGGTCTCATGTTTTCTTCCTCTTGTTTCCTTAATTTATTTGCTATAAATACTGATCCTAGATTGAACACAAACAGGGTCATCTTGTTGATCTTGTTCATAGAGAGGTGAAGGCATTGTTGCAATCTGCTTTAGATGTAGCCCTTTCTGTCATGCGTGCTAATCCTACTGTTTTGGAAGGCCTTGGTGCTCATTTAGAAGGTGACTTTTTGTTTCTGGAGTTTTATTGTATGCTTCGTACTACTGCATAAAAGTTAAAAAAAAAACACATTGGATTTTAAGTCTTAAACCAAGGTTGCCCTGCAATGAAAAGATGGCTGTGTTCATATATTATAAGTATTTTGGAGCTTATGTCTAGTTGAAAGGCTTTTCTAAAGAAAACCAAACAATAAAAAAAAGAGCATATACTGAATTTTTGGGGTTTTGTTGGATAATGAGCTTTTTTGTTGCTTCACATTAATTAAGATGCTCAAAAAAGCTCTATGGTCATGTTTGGTTCGTATAATGAAAACGTAATGGGAGTAAGAATGATAATAGGTATTGAATTCTATGGAAATGATGCTACTGTTACTATGTTTGAGTAATGTAATCAAAATAATGATAAATGTTAAAATAAAATTTATAAAATTATAAATGAAGCAAAATTATAAATAATTTTTTTTTAAATGAGATAAAGTGATAAAAATAATAATAAATAATTATACAAATGTGTGAAGAAAATAGAACATTCTAGCATATTCTTGTTAAATGTGGGAGGCATGAGGATTCCTGTTACTATTAGAATGATTTACACTCTATTTAAGATTAACAGTTAAACCAAACACAAAAATACTTTGAATAACTCACGTTACCATTTTGAAAAGTTTGTTTTTGCAGTTGCATGGTGTTGTAATAAATTTTTTCCCTTCATTTTCAGAAAAAGAGAAGGTTGAAGGTGATGAGCTGCAAGAGTGGTTAAAATTAGTGGTTGCACCAAAAGAGCTGTCAATATTTATCAAAGGCAAGCAAGGGTCTCTTCTTCCACTGCCAACAGGACCTCTACAAGTTGGTTGATCTGCTCCTCAACTTCAAGTGGAAAGTGGACTATCTTACAGTGCCTGTTATTCTCTCATTAAACTTCACAAGATTGGCATGAACTCATCTTTATAACAAACTAGCCCAATTTACTAGCCCAAGCATATAGAAGACGGGTTTAGTTGAGGTTTTACATCCGTAAGAACCCTTAAAATGCTGCTCATTAACTCCAATACACGTGACTTGGTTTGAGAATTCTGTTGTACATTCACCGTAAGAAAATCAATCTGGTTATTTGCAGTTGTAATTGTTATTAAGCTGTATACAGTATTATTTTGTGTAATGTATTATATCATACAGACATCCACATATGTTGCCTGGCTTGTCTCATATATGCATATTGTATTACCTTAATTTGCAGCATTATTATTCTATTTCTTGATGAAGAATACCCCTTTTCAGATGGAGAGTGGTGATGATAATTACAGCCAAGCATTTTACGGCACATTCTTGGAATATTATCGCAAATATTTATGAGGTTTTGCTTTTTTCAAAATTATCCCTAATGTTTAATTAATATCAAAAATACTCTTTAATATTATTAACATTATATTACCGTCTAAGATTAACAATAAAATGGTAATCTCCCCAATACATTTATCACTTTCGCGTAATATCATTTCTCAGAAAACACATGCAATTTCTCTTCTTCTTCACGCAATCTCTCTTTTTTTAGCGATCATCACTCTTCCAACCTCACCGGTCGTCTTGTGGGGTGCTGATACTGTCATGGATCTTTCAACAGGTTGCCACATACATGAGACTCAGGAATGGATCCTTCTTAACGCCGCTGTGCCAGTAGGGACAGTGCCAATATATCAAGCACTTAAAAAAGTGAATGGAATTGCTGAAGACCTTACTTGGGAAGTCTTGGGGGAAACTCTAATTGAACAAGCTGAGCAGGGTGTAGATTACTTCACTATTCATGCTGGGGTTCTATTGCGATACGTTCCACTAACAGCAAACGTATGAGGGGAATTCTCTCATCGTGGGTCCATCCATGCAAAGTGGTGCTTAGCATATCACAAAGAGAATTTTGCTTATGAGCACTGGGATGAAATTCTTGACATTTGTAATCAATATGATGTGTCCTTGTTAATAGGTGATGGGCTTAGACTAGGGTCAATATATGATGCCGATGACACTGCTCGATATGCTGAGCTTTTAACTCAGGGAGAATTGACACGCAGAGCATGGGAAAAGGATGTTCAGATAGTGGTAAGGATTATCATATAGCAGTTGATGCATATACATATACATCAATGTTTTATCCATCATAAATAAAGAAGAACTTGCAGTTTGCTTCAGGTAGAAGAAACCAACGGAAGCTTCTGATTCTTGATGATATCTGAGAAATATGGGGCAATATGATGAGAAATCAACCACCCAACAGCAAAACACTAGTTTATTAATACTTATCCAAGGACAAAGTCAGAAATTGGTCCTCTTCTATTTACTTATTTTTTTAACAAGTCTGTTTTGTGATTTCAGGTAATGAATGAAGGCCCTGGACATATTCCAATGCATAAAATTCCTGAAAACATGTAGAAGCAGCTGGAATAGTGTAATGAAGCTCCTTTCTACACTCTCGGTCCTTTAACAACTGATATCGCTACTGGATATGATCACATCACCTCTGCCGTTGGTGCTGCCAATATTGGAGCTCTAGGCACTGAACTTCTATGCTATGTAACTCCCAAAGAACACCTTGGTTTTCCTAACCGATATTTTCTAAAGAATGGAGTTGTAGCATATAAGATAGCTGCTCATGCAGCTGAAAGGTCACCCACATGCTCAAGCCTGGGATGATGCTTTAAGCAAGGCAAGATTTGAGTTCCGGTGGATGGATCAGTTTACTTTGTCACTGGATCCTATGACTGCCATGTCCTTCCATGATGAAACCTTGTCATCTGATGATGCTAAGGTCGCCCATTTTTGCTTTATGTGTGGGCCAAAGTTTTGCTCTATGAAGATAACAGAGGATGTCAGAAAGTATGCTGAAGAACATGGTTATGGGAGTGCTGAGAAAGCTGTTCAGCAAGGAATGGATGCCATGAGCGCTGCATTTATGGCTGCCAAGAAAACAAGGAGTGGGGAGCAACATGGTGAAATTGGTGGAGAAATCTACTTACTGGAAAATAATATAAGCTCCACACAGAGGTTAAGGTCACTTCTTTTTAATTTATGTATTTAAGTTAAAGTTGTTGGTACAACTAATGTGGGCCATCCACAAAGAAAAAAAAAGGAGGGAAGAAGAAAGGAAAGTCTCTGGCGCCGAAAGAAAAGGAAGAAAAGAAGAAAAGAAGAAAAAAAAATCAAAAATCTCTCCGTGTAATTCGGAAAGAAGGATGAAGTTTTTGGCTATATAAAGCCTTAGCTTCAATCTCAAACAGATAAGAAGCGGAGAAAACAAAAAGAGAGTGAGAGAGAAATTAAGAGAGTCAATTTGTGAAGTTTTATCCACAAATTGAAGATACATATTTGTTATATTTTTGTAAGAGATCCACCTGAAGGTGAAGTGTGTAATCCCATCTTATTATAGTGGAAGTTTAAGTGGCCTACGGGTCCCGTGATTGTTACTTTCATTTTGAAAGGTTTTTCCACGCAAAAATCTTGGTGTCATTTTTATTCTATTTTGATTTGGGAAATTATCCTGAGTGTGTGAAATATTTCTCTTTAAAACCATCCATTTTTCCCAACAAAGTGGTATCAAAGCCAAGTTATTTTTAGTAAGAGACTGTACACATATACAGTACTATTCATATATACTGTATTATACTATTCACGGGTACTATTCACGGGTACTATTCATTGTCAGAAAAGTATCAAGTTCGGCGAAACCTGGTGACTGACGATTCAAATGGAGGAAAGCACAGGTAATATGATAAAATTAACCGCATTTAATTATGCAATTTGGAAGCCGAAGATGGAGGATCTTTTATACATTAAAGATCTATGGAAGCCAATTATAATGCCGAAGGAGAAAGAAGTAACCGATGCAGACATTGAATGGGCCGTTCTGAACCGAAAGTGTGCTGCTCAAATCAGACAATGGATCGACAAAAGCATTTTTCAAAATTTTGCTAATGAACACGACGCTTATGTTCTTTGGCAAAAGTTGGAGAAAATGTATGCGAGGACAACCGCACAGAATAAAGCAAATCTGATGCGACGATTAGTCAATTTGAAGTATAAAGACGGAAGCAGCGTATCAGAACATATGAGTGAGTTTCAAGGCATTGTAGATCAACTCAACTCTATGAAGATGACTGTAGAAGTTGATGTTGAGTTCTCTACCAAAAAGTTGGGATACTCTAGTTGTGTCAGTTAGCAACTCAGCTCCTGACAGTAAGCTTACCATGGATATGGTAAAAGACAGAATGTTAAACGAAGAGTCTCGACGTAAAGATGAAGGCTATACTTCGACCTTTGGGCGGTCATCGTGCGAAACAAGGCAAGCAAGAATGGCGGGGGAGAAGTAAAAGTAAAAATCCCCGTAACCAAAGTCAACAAAGAGGACGGTCGAAGTCTAGATCAAGGTATGACATGAAGTGTCATCATTGCGGTAAGCCTGGACACTTCATTCGAGAATGTAGAAGGTTAAAGGCGGAACAATCCAGAAATCAGGAAGCAGAAACCCGAACAAATGACACCACAACTGTCGTTGAAGAAGTTGTCATCGTTTGAGATGCTGATTATGTCAATCTTGCATGCCAAGACACTACTTGGGTAGTTGACTCAGGCGCTTCCTATCATGTCACCTCACGACGGGAATTCTTCTCAACCTACACTCAAGGTGATTTTGGACGTGTGAGGATGGGAAATGATGATGCATCAAAAATTGTCGGCATTGGAAATATTTATCTAGAGACTAATCTTGGATGCAGATTACTTCTGAAAGATGTGAGGCATGTTCCTGATATCCGCCTCAATTTAATCTCTACCGGTATGCTTGATGATGATGGATACAATAATTATTTTGGTGGAGGAAAGTGGAAGCTCACCAAAGGCAATCTGGTAATAGCTAAAGGCAAGAAAGATATATCACTCTACATCACAGAAGCCAAACTGTGTAGAGGAGAAGTAAATGCCACAAGGAAAGAAGTTTCTACCGAGCTATGGCATAAGCGACTCGGCCACATGAGTGAAAAAGGTCTCAGAATTCTTTCCAAAAATGAGGTCTTGCCAGGAATGAAAGGTACACCCTTGCAAACTTGTGTTGACTGTATTATGGGAAAACAACATAGAGTTGCATTTCGTAGTCTCACACCATCTAGAAAGGAAAATATTCTAGATTTAATACACACAGATGTCTGTACAATGAGTTGTAAGTCATTAGGAGGTGCTCACTATTTTGTGACCTTTATTGATGACCATTCAAGAAAAGTATGGACTTTTGCTTTGAAAACTAAAGATCAAGTGCATGAAGTTTTCAAGCAGTTCCATGTAAAAGTGGAGAGAGAAACTGGCAGACGTCTGAAGTGTGTACGTGCAGATAATGGTGGTGAGTATCGTGGACCATTCGAAGAGTACTGCAGAAGTTTTGGCATCAGGCTGGAAAAATCAGTACCAAAGACACCTCAACACAACGGTGTCGCAGAGAGAATGAACAGAACCATCTGTGAAAGAGTCAGATGTATGCTCTCAAATGCAAACCGCCAAACACTTTTTGGGAGGCAATGCGGAATGACGGTCGATTTAATCAACCTTTCTCCATCGGTTCCACCGAACTACGACGCACGGAAAGAGTTTGGACGGGGAGAGACGTTTCTTACAAACACTTGAAAGTATTCGGCTGTAGAGCATTTGCTCACATCCCAAGAGATGAGCGGTCCAAGTTGGATGGAAAAGCGAAACAATGTATCTTTATGGGATATGCCCATGAAGAATTTGGCTACAGACTTTGGGATCCTATTAACAAAAGGATTGTCAGAAGCAGAGACGTGATATTTCTTGAAGACCAAACAATCGAGGACTTTGAGAAATCCGAGAAACCACAGTCAGATGAAATTCCAGTTAATCTGGACCCAGTCTCTCCACCAATAAATCCTGATGACGGGGGAGTCACACCAGATACTGATGATGTCAATCCACCAACTGGCGCTTCGTAACCGTAACAAGTCTCTGAACAAGTCCAACCAGAAGTACAGACAAGGAGATCTACCCGAGTACGACAACCTAGTCGTATATATTCTCCTAACGAGTATGTGATGCTCATCGAAGGGGGAGAACCAGAGACTTATGAAAAAGCTATCACTGATCAACATAAGACTGAGTGGCTTAAAGCCATGCAGGAAGAAATGAAATCTCTGCATGAGAACCACACATTTGACCTGATGAAACTACCACAGGGAAGAAAAGCTCTCAAGAACAAGTGGGTGTACAGAATCAAAAGTGAAGAAGGCAGCTCGCAACCACGCTATAAAGCAAGATTGGTTGTGAAAGGATTCGAGCAGAAGAAAGGCGTTGACTTCGATGAAATATTCTCACGGTGGTTAAAATCTCTTCAATCCGAGTTGTTTTTGGTTTGGCAGCTAGTCTTAATCTGGAAGTTGAACAACTTGATGTAAAGACTGCATTCTTACATGGTGATCTTGATGAAGAAATCTATATGGAGCAGCCTGAAGGTTTCCAAGTCAAAAGCAAAGAAACATTGGTATGCAGACTAAAGAAAAGCTTGTATGGTCTGAAGCAAGCACCAAGGTAGTGGTACAAAAAGTTCGACTCATTCATGGAGAAAAATGAATACAACAGAACGACGGGTGATCACTGCGTCTTCATCAAGAAATTCTCTGATGGTGATTTTATTATTCTTTTGCTTTATGTTGATGATATGTTAATTATGGGTCAAAATATTGACAAGATTAACAAGTTAAAGAAGGAGTTGAGCAAGTCCTTTGCAATGAAGGACTTAAGACCTGCCAAGCAGATTCTTGGCATGACGATTACCCGTAACAGGCAAAAGCAAAAGATCTGGCTTTCCCAAAAACGGTATGTTGAAAAAGTTCTTGAAATATTCAACATGAGCAAAGCTAAACCTGTTAGTTGTCCACTTGCAAGCCACTTCAAACTTAATGTAAGTCAATGTCCCTCAAGTGAGGAGGATAAATCAGAGATGAGCAAGGTGCCTTATGCATGTGATTAGCGCGATCTAATGTACGCTATGGTATGTACTAGACCAGACATTGCACATGTTGTTGGCGTTGTGAGCCGATTCCTATCAAATCCTGGAAAGGAACATTGGGCAGCTGTCAAATGGATACTCAGGTATCTCAAAGGAACCTCCAGTCATTGTTTATGCTTTGGTAATAATAAACCTGTATTAGAAGGATATACAGATTCAGATATGGCTGGCGACGTAGATACGAGGAAATCTATATCCGGGTACCTAATAACATTTGGAGGGGGAGCTGTTTCATGGAAATCACGATTACAAAAGTGTATTGCTTTAAGTACCACAGAAGCAGAGTACATTGCAATCACTGAAGGTTGTAAGGAGATCCTGTGGATGAAAAAGTTCCTACAAGAATTGCATCAGAACCAAGAAAATTATGTTCTTTATTGCGACAGTCAGAGTGCAATTCATCTTAGCAAGAACCCAACCTTCCACTCAAGGTCCAAACACATTGACGTAAGGTATCATTGGATTCGTGATGTGTTGGAACATAAACTACTGAAAGTTGAAAAGGTTCATACCAATGATAACGGGGCAGATATGATGACAAAGACCGTGACTAGAGAAAAACTTGTTATCTGTAGAAAGATTGCAGGTATGGAAGAGCCATGTCCCACATAAGGTGGAGGGGGAGATTTGTTGGTCCAACTAATGTGGGCCATCCACAAAGAAAAAAAAAGAGGGAAGAAGAAAGGAAAGTCTCTGGCGCCGAAAGAAAAGGAAGAAAAGAAGAAAAGAAGAAAAGAAGAAAAAAAAAGTCAAAAATCTCTCCGTGTAATCCGGAGAGAAGGATGAAGTTTTTGGCTATATAAAGCCTTAGCTTCAATCTCAAACAGATCAGAAGCGGAGAAAACAAAAAGAGAGTGAGAGAGAGTTTCTGAGAAACTTTGAGAGAGAAATTAAGAGAGCCAATTTGTGAAGTTTTATCCACAAATTGAAGATACATATTTGTTGTATTTTTGTAAGAGATCCACCTGAAGGTGAAGTGTGTAATCCCATCTTATTATAGTGGAAGTTTAAGTGGCCTACGGGTCCCGTGGTTGTTACTTTCATTTTGAAAGGTTTTTCCACGCAAAAATCTTGGTGTCATTTTTATTCTATTTTGATTTGGGAAATTATCCTGGGTGTGTGAAATATTTATCTCTTTAAAACCATCCATTTTTCCCAACAAAAGTGTATATATTATTAGTCTTATTTTAGGAATATGCTTTATTCTTATTTTATGTATATTTAGGATTTAGTGTCCTTCCTTAGATAGAACTTATGTATGTGTATAAATACCTAGTTGGGGATGTAGGGTTAATGAATAAAATAAACTTGTTCATAAACAATTATTTATATAGAAAGATAAGGTTTGGGGAGAAAGAATGATCTATACAATTGTTCACCTTTCTTTAAAATATCAAAGATAAAAGAACAATAAATTAGCTGGATATATTTTTATTCTAAAACGAGTTTTGAAGACTTTACCCGAGAGCCAAATGAATTGATATAGGAGATATTAATCTGATACTCCACCTGGACTTTAATGAAGCGTAGTGAGATATTATTGGCAAACAATGATTACTGATGCATGGTTGTAGTGGGTAACGTCTATTTAAAGGTGTATATCTAATTTGCTGATCTCTGAACTATTCCACTGAAAACCTCTTAGATTGGCTCTCTTTTCTCATGAATTACGATGTCTTACTTATTCAGATCCTGCAGGATTGTACAATGACTATCCTCTTGACACCTTTGGAGGTTCTACTGCACCTGCATGAGTTGCTTTGGAAAACATGATATTACAATTTCAATTTGAAGCTGTGGTATTGAACGTACTTTAGTGTTTAAAAACTTTTAAGATCTGTGTTTTACCTACCTCTGCATGCTTCAATAATAAAATGCTCTGTTCTACATATATGTTTTATTTTGGTTTGTTTCTTGCATGATATGATTATTGACTTGAGAGACGCACCAGGGGTCTGTCTTTGCTTTGCACTCGGTATTGACCTAGAATGCAAAGCAGGTCAGGCTGAGATAGTCCATTTGAACCTGAACAGAATAATGCCTGCGTAGGGAGTGTGCTTCTCTTCTTTTTTTTTTTTTGTGCTTGCACAGGAGAGATTTGCATCCTCTTGTTGGAGCTAGCTTTATAGAACCATCTGTCAATTGGCTGGGAATTACAGAGACAGTTTCACCATTCTTCTGTGCTTTACTAAACAGGAAAAGCATCTACGTTTCCAACCATCTCTCTAATATACATCTTTATCTTGTTTAACAATGCTTTACTGGTTTCTTCAAATTCCTTATGAGATTGAGGACATGAGACTTGGGTACACCATTTAGGCAATCCACAAACAACCTTGTTATAAATCTGAAAGACAATAAAATTAACTAGATCTTTTTTGCATTTAAACTTTTATTTTTAATTTTTTAATTCTTTTCAACTTGGTCTCTAATTAATTTCAACAAGTAGGTAATCAAAATATCATCTTTTATATCATATCTGTTGCAATCATGGGAAAATTTGTATTGATTGCCCCAAGTTTAAAAGATAGACTGAAGTCACCACATGTTAAGTAGATTCGAAATTTGTGCATCTCTTTATATATTTGACATGATTCAACTGTCCCATTATAATGCTTGAATAATTGCAGCCTGAGTACTACTTAATTAAGAAGAGAAGCTAGAGCATTTCTCTACAGAGTGGTGATGATATATTGCTTAGAAATGTACTTGTTTCTTTAGACAAAGGAAAGCTAATTAGGTATAGCTTTGCTGAAAATGTTGGGAGTCCTGAGTCAAGATTACAACCTAGTTGACTAAAGTGGAATATGCATTTATGAGAAACTTGTTTTGGTTGTATGAAAAATAGAGTTGAGACTAATAAGAATAATATCTTCCGAGAAGATATATGTTCTCTCTCTATGCTCCCTTTTCAAGCCCAGAATGATGTCTATATGGTCCCAAAATTCTTTGTTGTAATTGTTGGGAAATAACGCAAATTCCCGATAAGCCAGATTTATGAGAAAGCAAGAATAGAAAAATAACACACAAAATTTGATAACGGAGTTCGGCCAATCTTGCTTACGTCTCCGACTCCGTCATAGATCTTTTACTAAAAGGGGAGAATTACACAAGGTGTCTACAACACCTCACACTCACAACCCAATTACAACCAAGAAAAATTACTCTCAATTTTCTCTCACAAAAGCTTTTCTCTCTAAGCTTTTCTCTCAATTGGAATGAACACTTTGGATGGTTAATTCATTACAATTACACATCTATTTACAGGAAAATTCACTCCTTGAATTACTCCTTAAATTAATGGTTCCTTGAATTGCTCCTAGAATTAAGCTCCATGTTTTACCTCGTTTTGTTCCATGTTTTGCTCCATGTTTTACCTTGTTTTGTCTCCATGTTTTGCTCCTTAATTTAAGGATGTTTTGTCCTTAATTTGCTCCTTAAATTAAGGATCTTTATAACAATAATATCTAACACTTCCCCACTTGAAGACCGATTTCAACTGCCTTCACACCTCGATCAATGCAGTAGCCTTTTTCTAGTCTTTGTTATTTAAGAGACCAACCGAAGTCGAGCACAACTTCAGCTTGTCAATAATCACCACCTTTGTTAACATATCTCTGGATTTTTGCTCCCTTGAATCTTCTCCAAGATTAACACATCATCTTCTAATAGAGATCTGACGTAAGTGATAACGAAGTCCAATATGTTTGGTTCTAGAATGAAATGCCGAAATTCTTCGCCAAGTTGCATTGCACTTCGACTATCACTACGCAGAACATTCTTCTCTTGCTTTGAATCCCAACTCAGCTTAACAAACCTCAAGCCATATCATCTCTTTACTAGCTTCGCCATCGCTACATACTCACCAGAAGGGATAGAGTGACAATTTTCTCAGATTTGCGACATCCAACTACCAAATTAGTTCCAACAAGAATATATAACTGGGTGCTTCTTCAGCGATCAACTTCACCTCCAAAGTCCGCATCTAATGATCCTGTACTTTTAACTCTCCTTTACTAAAGTACAAACATTTTTCTGTGCGTGCCTCGCAGATACCTCAAAATCCACTTGATCTGCTTCCCAATGAGTTTTCCCCGGATTTCGACATAAATCTGCTTAACAACTCTCACCGCATGGTGCCAATGTCCGGTCTTGCATGCACTATTGCGTACATCAAACTTCCAATGGCCGAGGCATAAGGAACCTTAGCCACGAATTCTCTCTTCCTCCGTCCGGGACTGATCCTCGGATAGGCGAAAATGACTACCAAGTGGCTTAACCGCTTCGCATCGCTCATGTTGAATCTATGCAAAACACGATTGATGTACTGCACCGAGATAACTGCAAGGATCCTTTCTTCTTATTTCTTGTGATTTGCATCTCCAAGAATCCTTTGTCAGACCCAAGTTTCATGTCAAACTCCTTTGACAATTGATGCTTCAATCTTCTGATATCATCCATATCCGAACCGCTACTAACATATCATCAACATAAAGTAGTAAAATGATATAACTGACCTATATCTTCAAGTAGCAACAATGGTCCGCATTGCACTGAAACCTTCCTCAGGTAATGGCTATCAAACTTTCTCGTACCCATTGTCTCTACGGGCTTGTTTCGTGCCATACAAACTCTTCTTAAGCCTCGCACACCATGTTCTTCTTCCCTCTTTCTCGAGAAACCTTCCGGCCGGTACATGTATATCTCTTCATCTAAATCTCCATGAAGTGAATGCCTTCACATCCAACTGTTCAAGATGAAGATCTTCGATGGCTACAATGCTCAATACCGATCTCGATAGTATTAAGCTTCACAACGGAGCAAAAAATGTCGCCAGAGTCAACTCCTTCCTTCTCGTTGAAACCCTTTGACAACTAGGGCGGGCCAGATCTCTGGAACCATCACGCTCCTCTTTCACCCTAGACACCCATTTGTCAGGAAGGCCTTCTTTCCCATAGGTAACTCGCCTAGTTCCCATGTCCGGGTCGAGATGAGAGATTTCATTTCTTCTTTCAAGAAGCTCCCACTGGTTGGAATCTCGAGTCCGACAAGCTTCATCATAGCATTCGTGTTCCCCTCCATCACCAAGAACATATAGTCTACGTATCTCCGTTAGGCATACGAGGTCGGTAAGACCTTCTCAATACAAGGAGCCGGAAAAGAGGTCGTGGCGTGTCGGAATGCCGTGTACCGTTTGTCCAACAAGTTCCTCCGTCGAGGACTTATTACAATTGGTTCACAAGGAAGTATCTCGGGGACATCATCCGCACCGCAAATACCGACTCATTCTCGCTTCCGAGGCATTGGCGTCTATTTTACGATGTCCTTATACATCACCCTTTCGTTGAAAATCACATCTCGCTACTTCGATAACTTTCTTCTTTTCGTCATCCCAAACGCGGTAGCCAAACCTCATCCTCACCATAGCCAATGAACGTGCATTTCTTGGATCTGGGATCAAGCTTATTCCCGCCTGATCACCGATATGCACAAATGCTACACAACCGAAAACTTTTAGATGTGATAGTTTCACCTCTTTTCCGCTCCATACCTCCTCTCGGTATTCTATGCTCCAATGGAACAGATGGGCCTCCTGCCATCAAGCCGCCGTGTTGACCGGCTTCGCCCAAAATTTCTTCTAGACCTCGACCGTATACGGATGCTTCGGCTCTTTCTCGTCAACGTTCGGTTCTATACGCTCCATACACCATTGTGTTGAGGCGTGCCCGGCACAGCTCTTTCCATTCGATCCCGTGCTCATAGCAGTAAATTTTTGAATCCGTGTCTTCATATTCACCACCATTATCGGGCCTGAGCTTTTTTGATCTTTAAACCCGTCCCATTTTCCACCATAGCTTTCCATCTTCTCGAAAGCCTCAAATACTTCAGACTTACGCTTTAGAAAGTAAACCCATACCTTCCGAGAATGATCATCGATGAAAGTCACGAAGCATTGTTTCCCACCAATGGATGACGAGTCATTGTCAGTCCCCAAACATCCGAGTGAATAAGCTCTAGCTTTTCCTTCTTTCGGTTCTACCACTTGTCCGAAAGCCGACTCTCTTTGCTTTCCAAGTATAAAATTCGCACATGTCCATCTCTACAGACTGCATCAGACCGGGAAGTTTTCCTTGGAAAGGCATAATCTTTATCCCCTTCTCACTCACAGTGGCCTAATCTCCGGTGCCACAGTTCGTGTTTCATTGTCACCGCTCACAATCGTGATTGAACAATGTGCTTCGTCATGTAAAGAGTGCCACTTTTCTTGCCTCGAGCAACTGCCATCGCACCCTTTGAAATCTTCCAATCATCACCACAAGATCGTAGTAGCCTCTCACTAGCCAATCAGCCCCACCGAGATTAAGTTCCTTCCGAGGTCGGGAATACGCCCGACATCCTTCACCCCCAAACAGACCCGTTTAACTTAATCTTCACTACACCTTGCCACACAAGATATGGTTAATCATCACCAAGATATACCTTTCCAAGGTTTCCTAGGACATATTTCTCAAGAATTCTTTCGTGGAAGAGTACGGAACGATGCTCCGTAGTCTAGCACCCAAGATTCTTCCTTGCTCTCCAAAGAGCATATCAATGCATCATCTCCTCCCGAGGTGGAAGTAACATTCGCTCTCCGCCTTCACTTTGTCCTTTCCCTAAGGCATTCTTGCACCGATTTTGTGAAGGTTCCCTGCTTCTTCCACAATTCCAACACTCGATAGTTTTCGAGCTACGGGAATTATTAGGATTCCTAGATTCGGGACCTCCCGTCCTTCGATCTACCTCAGAAATGGCTCTACCACGTCCATTTCCTTTGGTTGAATTTCTTCCTCTCGACCGTATGCAAACCGAAGAGGTCGACGATTCAATTGCCTCTCTACGCTCTGATCTCTTCACCGAGAACCAAATCACGAACATCGTCACCCTCAACTTATCGCTTTCCCGACGAGCTACTCACACCGCGACAAGTAGCATTCCGCCTTTCTCGTGCAGAAGACAAAAAGTATCAATGCCGTACTTCTTCATCGAATTAATTTTCCACCGAACTCAACCGTTGTAACCGTGTCGAGTCTATCGAGATGTCGAGCTACCGATACGCACCTTCCGTCATCCGCAAGAATTGAACAAGCGCCATCAAGTGCACTTTGTTCGAGGCCGACTGGGCTTCTCATACATATTGGAGTAGAAATTTCGCTTACAAGCACCCGCCGTGGTCTTTTCCCTTTGCTACGTTGGAAAGCAACATTACGGATAACGTCAATCGAATAACTCCGTATTGGCTGCCTGTAAGATTCCAATCTTCTTCCTTCATAGCCTCCGCTTCTTCCCGAGAGGTTGATATAGATTTCTTTGATACGTATAATCCTCTATCTCGCATTTTCCAAAACCCGAAATCAGTACCATCAAATTTCTCGAGTTTCACCCTTCCTTCATCTACTACTATCAAGCTCCCACTAAAACTGACTTCCTCTCGGATCGTTTCACTATTTCTGCGTAAAATTGACGTAAATCCCTACCAATAGCTTTGATACTACTTGTCGGGAAATAACGCAAATTCCCGATAAGCTATTTACGAGAAAGCAAGAATAGAAAATAACACACAAAATTTGATAACTGAGTTCTACTAATCTTGCTTACTGCCTCCTGACCACAAGTAGATCTTTTTACTAAAAGGGGAGAAATTACACAAGGTGTTTACAACACTCACAACTCACAACCCAATTACAACCAAGAAAATTACTCTCAATTTTCTCTCACAAAAGCTTTTCTCTCAATTGGAATGAACACTTTGGATGGTTAATTCATTACAATTACACATCTATTTATAGGAAAATTCACTCCTTGAATTACTCCTTAAATTAATGGTTCCTTGAATTGCTCCTAGAATTAAGCTCCATGTTTTACTCCTTGTTTTGTTCCATGTTTTGCTCCATGTTTTACTCCTTGTTTTGTTCCTTAATTTAAGGATGTTTTGCTCCTTAATTTAAGGATGTTTTGCTCCTTAATTTGCTCCTTAAATTAAGGATCTTTATAACAATAATATCTAACAGTAATGTGTTCTAAACAATTATATCAGAAATTTTTTATAGTGGTGTCAAAAAAACAAAGTTCATGAGTTGAAAAATACCAACTAAACCAATTCATGAGCTCAATTGAATTGAAAAAAAAACACTTAATTTAACTTATGAATTTGAATGAATTAATTCTGAGTAACTTAAAGTTCGTGAGTAACTATATTTTGTCAAAAAAAAAATCATAATATCACAATAAAAATATACTTATAATACAAATATTTATTTATTTTTATTTTACAAAAATATAATCCAAAGATAATGTTCAACTAACATTTTTATCGTTTAATAAAATTATATTTTTTTTTTACAAAAATATAAATGAATCAATTCATAAAAAAAGTTATTTGAGTAGAATACAAGTCACATAAAGAATTCTATTTAAAAGAGTTGGACTAATATAGTTCATTTTACACCTCTAATATATATACCAATGGTTTTTAAGAAGTAAAACTTTTGATCATCTTGATCAAATTATGGATTCATTACATCCAAATTATTCAGGTCTCTATAGATAGCCTTTTTTATTTTGGTATTTTGTTTGTTGGAGGGTATCCCATTCATTTTTTATGCTTTCACTACATGCTAGCCAAAAAGTGTGCTTGCTAAGTCAAATCCATGTTTTAACTTTTGGTTAGATGCTGCTTATTAATATATTTCTTACCAACTATGGACACAACTTTTATGATGTCCTTTTATTAACTTTCGTAAACATATGTGCTTTACACTCTTCCATATATACCTCACCAACTATCAATCATCCTTTGCTCTCAAAGCTCTCAGTTCACTCTCTTGGTTCCCTCTTTCAACAATGTCAAGGCGAGCCAACGGTCAGATCGGCAGCCAATATAATAAGACCCAGAGTACATCCAATTTCTGTTATTACAAGCAAAATTACAGCCCTAGAAAAGCTGGAAACAAGAGTTTTATTGAGAAATTTGGATTTCTATGTCCCCAAAGGCCAGGGCTATCACCATTAAGACTACTCAAACATTTTACTGAGAAGATTACAAGAGTTGTGTGCATGATATCTAAGAAGAGGAGACCAACTTCAGAGAATTCTATATCTGAAAGATCAAAACGCTTGGCTCATGTTGATTCTCGGAGAGAAGAAGCCATTGAAGATTGCATTAGGTTCATAAACTCTTCTTGTACTTTATCAAGATCAAACTCTACCACCAATCATTCTTAACTTTCTCTTAAATTTGTCTTATCGTATATTGTTGTATTGTGCAAGATATATAAAGATCTTCCTAGTTTATATTCAATCTCTTAGTTGTTTAGATGAAACTGGTGTTTTATTCTGTTAAATAATCAGGTTTAATATGGATTTTGAAGGATTTTAATCTCCATGTCTATAGTGCATTCACTCTTCTTCAAATTCAATTGATGTATTAACAGCCTTTTGTGCGCATAATTTGGAATATAAAATTTAGAGTGTCTCAATTTGGTCGTGGATGTGGATGACTCTAAAGTATTGTTTATAAGTATAATGGTCGTACCATCCATTAACCTTTATTATACTTAATGAATCTACAAAACTCTCGATATCAAAAGCCTTTTATTTATTCTTCCAACTTATTCCAATTCCTGATGAAGGGAAAATAACTTTGTACCAGCATTCACACCTTCAAAAATACAATCCTATTATGTTCTTTATCTCATGAATTGTTATTTAAAAGTGCTTATTTTGTGTGTTGTACATACATCAGAAAAGCATGAAGCTAATACATGTCAATTTCTAGGAAATCTATCATGCATTTATAGTATTCATACACAACATGACAATACAAGTAATTGGTAGCTGAGTCTAAATGAATTGAAATTCCTTGAATTTATTATTAAAAAAAAAAAAAGAGTGTTCCATAATCACAAGACATTGAATGGCATAGAACAGCTTGTTTCAATTTTATTTTCAGTTGTTGGCAAAGAAACCACCAAAGCCACCCTTCTTCGGAGGCAAAGCCCCAGTGGCTCCACGATCACTGGCCAGACGGCCGTTGTTGTCTTCAACCTTCTGGAGGATAGGTTCAGTCTCATAAAATTGATCATCTTTCTGTAGGTCTCCAATAATTCGGTCCAGAAGTTCCTTTTTCTTTCATACTCATCCCGTTCCACCATTTGTTGTTTTTACTACAACCACTCTATTTCTTCTAGAACAGAGTTTTTTTTAATAACCCATATTTTGATTTCTTTTCAGATATTTAGAAAAAAAAAATTGTCATTTCTTTTAAAATACTTAGAACTATAAAACCTTTTCTTTTTCATTTTAAAATTTTCTTTTTAATTCTTTAAAATTAGGTTTAAAAATTGAAAAAAAAATTGGAGAGAACCAAAAGGAATTTTCGTTTCCTTTCCCCAAACTCTTAAAAAACAAAAATCTTTTTTTTTTGTTTTTTTTATTTTTTATTATATCTTTATAAGTTTCTTCTGGTCGTAGGACCAAAACCTAAAGGACATTTTAGCTTAAGTTATTTTTATGTGAAAATGCTACCAATCTCTTAGGGAAAAATGCTAATTGCTAGAGTGGTGACGAGGAGATTGGACAAGAGGATGATAGCAAATTGGAAATAACAATATATATCCTATTTTTTTATATATATAATCGAGTTATTCATGTAGTTTTATTTTTAAAAAAAATTATTTTTACATTATAAAAAAATTTATGTACACCGTATTGTTTAACATGTAAAAGAAACTGTTATATAAAAAAAAGATTAAAAATGAAAATTCATTGAAAAAAGAAATATCCAATCAAATTAAACCATAATAAATTCACTTGAGATTTACAAATTGAAAATGAACCGTTAGATGGGTTTTGCATGGTGGTTTAGATTTCAATGCAAGCGTTTGTGTTTTACATAAGAAAATATCATAATTATGATAAGTGACATATTTATTAGATGTATCCTATTGGAATCTGCATTGATGTTTGTGAATACATACTTTCATTAATTACAATCTTTTCATAAATAACGACGGATTACTGTATGACTAGCGATTACTCTTTCGCAAGGTGAGCGATTACTCTTTCGCAAGGTGAGCGACTCATCCTTGGTGAACACGGATGCTAATGATGTTTGATATTATAATTTACTTCACTTATATTATTTCATTTGTATTATATTTCTACTATTTCACTTGTACTACACTTGTACTACATTTTCACTATTTCACTTGTACTACACTTGTACTACACTTGTACTACATTTTCACTATTTAACTTGTACTACACTTTCACTATTTCACCAGACCACACTCAGTACCACACTGCTACAATCCTATAAATGTGATTCTCTACGACATTCTAAATACACCAATACAACATTAAATCATTCTTTCTTCTTATCTCTCTATACTCTTCACACAGATCGTAGCCTCTCATATACCTCTAAAATTTCTATCAAAATTACTCCTCTTTTTCTCGCTTCTAAACCCGGCCACCTCAACCCGACTCACCTCAACCCGGCCATTCTCCAAACTCGGCTCACCTCAACTCGGCCACTCTAAACCCACTCACCTCAAATCGGCCACCTCCAACCCTGGGCCACCTCCACGGCCACTCCAACCCTGGGCCACCTCCACCTCACCACTCCAACTCGACTCTCCTCACCGCTTCTCCTCAACCTCGGCCACCTCAACCCTGCCCAGTGCTTGTTTTCAACTCCTCTTTTCATTTTTAAGGATATCTCCTTTATACCGTCTCTATATTTTGCTTTATATTTCCTCCATTATTTCGTTAAAATGGACCGAAATGATATCCTAAAACCAATCTCTACCACCTCGATGATACTAACTACCTAGCCTGCACAAGCAATGAAAAGTTTCTTGACGCAAGCTACGGCGTTTCATAACCGGTGATATCTCTATACCTATCCAAGAAACCACCGAAAACAACTCCTTATTTGTCGATCGTCTCAAGACCGGGAGTAGTAAACATCATCAAATTATTACATGGTTCCGTAACACCACTTTACCCCTCCATTCACGGTGAATTGGGCGTTTGACACCGCCAAAGAAGTTCTGGGAATTTCGAGGCTCGCTTTACTACAACAGATTTAGCCAACCAATATCAACTTTTAACAACTCTTCATACCAAACTACCAAAGGGCCGATCAAACCATTAACCAATTTCTCTCCGAAATACATACTATTTGGGATCAACTCGCTTCTTTCGAACCAACTCGACGAACAAGATTGAGCCGAGATGTTTGCAACTTACCGTAATCGCCAACATCTTGTTATTTTTCCCATGACTCTCCATAATCGATTTGAACCTGGTTTCGGCTTCCTTACTCCATCGAGTCCTTTTCCATCCTTAGATATCGCCGCGATCGAAGCTTCGCTCAAGAAACTCGGACTGTGGGTTTTTCAAAGTTCATCATACGTATTCGTTTCGCCACCCCTTTTATCGCCCTAAAGCGAGGTTCTAAAGAGGACTTCAAACATCAATGCCGCACCCATCGTCACAACCCCAATCATTAGCTTCTTACATGTCCCATTCGGTACGTATATATTGTCACAAGGGTCCAAGACACTTTAATGTAGATTGCTTTCTGAAATCCCTCTCAAGATTCCTCACGGAATCCCTCTCAAAGCATCCTCCTAATCCCTCTCGCATTCCTCTAATCCCTCTCAACACGCTGTCGTAAAAATAGTAACTCATCTATCACCGCCGCTACTCGAGGATAATCATGACAAATTTACTTTCTCTACTCAAGAACTCAAGGTCTTCTCAAACATGCTCTCTCATAATCTAGTAATGCTTCTCCTACGCTTTCGTCTCTCACATCGTGTAAATCTTTACGGTATTTTGATTCTCATTGTCACAACCATATGACTCATGATACTCACATCTTCTCACCCACACAATCTTCCATCTCCAAACCTTTAATTCAAACTCAATGGTTCACATATGCACGCACGTGTAGGGACAAGTTTCCACATCTTCTATATCACTTTCTCGACACCTTTCATATTCCCAACCTTACTCTAAATCTTATCTCTCGTAGTCAATTACGTGAACTCGGTCTTACTATTACTTTTTCCTCTTCTCGTTGTCACGTGCGCAGGATCCACAGACGCATCCTCGGGATAAAGCCGTAAGGTCGGGACGACATTATTTGAACTTATCAACCTTCATCTACCCAATTCTCCTCACACTTCGCTGTCGCTTCTACCACTCCTATCAACCTACGGTACGTCGTCGTGCCATACGCCCATGCGGACGTCTTCGTCCCTTAAGCATCTTCTCGGTAAATTAGGATTTGTTTCTATTTCGATAATGTAAATTGTTTGCCTTGTCACATCGGGGAAAACAACCCGCTTATGTTTTAATAAAAGTGATTCTACTGCCTCCCTTTCGACTTAATTCATTCTCGATGTTCGGGGTCCATCCCCACATCCTACTACGTGGACGTGTTTATTTTGTCATAGATTCACATGGATTTTTCTCATGAAACATAGATCCGAATTACCCAAAATTTATTATGATTTTGCCCAAATGGTTAAAACCCAATTTTCTCAAAATATCAAACATGAAATGATAATGCCATGGAATATAAAGAAACAAATTTTTTTAAATTTTCTTCGACAAAATCGTGACTCTTCTCAATATTCTCGTCTCCGCACATCTCAACAAAATGGAAGAAGTTGAGCTAAAACACGTACATATTCTTAATAATCGTTCGTACTCTCCTCATTTCTAGTTCTCATTCCGAACGCCAGTGGAAGCCAGCTCTTACTTACTGCTTATACCATCAATCGTGTTCCCATGCCTATTATTCACAATCAATCCCCTTATTGAACCGTCTATAGTACTTCTCCATCTTGGCGAACTACTCAAAGTGTCAGGCTCGTTTGCTTCTTCTTCACCCTCACGAACACAATAAATTAGAACCTCTTTCTCGTCTTTGCTGCTTTCTGTGGGTATGGAATAGAACACAAAGGCTATCGTCATTGGGACCCTATCTCTAAATGATCACAGATCTCTCGTCATGTCATCTGGGACATAAAATGTTTTCCTATTTCTTCATTTCCTGCCTCTCATCTCCTACCTCACTCTCATTTTTTAATGACCCAACTATTGATTTATTTCCTCCTCGACATTGCTCCATTACCCTCACCATCGTCTACTATGGCTTCTCCTAACGTGTCTCGCCCCTTCCGTTGATCCTACCATAACAACATCTTCTAAAGCACCAACTACCCGATTGTCCAGAGTTATCACTTCCGCTCTACTCGTGTAAGTAGTCTTCCTTTTCATCTTCGTGATTACCAATGTTTCTCTACTATTTTGTCTCATCATGAACCCCAAAACTATGCAGAAGCTAGTTCTTAACCCTTATTGGCAAAGAAGTACAGATGAATTACGTGCATTAACAAAAGCACATACACGGGATTCACATCTTCCATCTAATAAATCCTGATTGGCTCAGGAAGTGATCTTCAAAATCAAAACTCATTCCGGGATGGGTCTCGTGGAATGATATAAAGCCTGCCTAGTCGCAGTGGTTTTCACACAGAATACGGAATCGACGCGAAGAAACTTTTGCACCAGTAGCTCGACTCACCTCGTTCGAAGTATCATTGCTGTCTGTCACGCCTCGAAATTGGAACATTTTTCAAATGGATGTCAAAAATGCTTTTCTCAAATTCGAGACATAACTGAGGAAGTTTATATGAAACCTCCTCCTGGATACACTCATTCACCTCATCAAGTACGCAGACTGTGGTTTCTGCTATTGCCTCAAACAAGCTCCTCGAGCTTGGGTTTGCCAAATTCATCTCTACTTCATCGACTTTGGTTTCACTTCCGCTCTTATGAATCCTGCCTCTTTATTCTGAAGACTCCCACCTGCCAGAACACTTCTACTCCTTTACGTAGATGATACGATCATAACCTAGAATGACTCTAATGGAATTATTGATCTCAAGCGCTTCTCGAGTCATCAATTTGAAATGAAAGAGTCGCTCCACTACTACTGGGCCTAGAAATCTCATCCGATTCTCAAGGATATTATCTCTCTCAAGCAAAGTACTCTTCCGATATTCTTAATCGGGCCGGGCCTTATCGATTGTAAACCGCATCAACACCTCTAGAAACCAATGTCAAACTTACTCCATTGGGACGGTACTATTCTCTCGTATGCCACATTATACGTAATAACCAAGAGTGTTCTTGCTTTATCTCACAAATACCACTGTCCTCCGACATTGCCTATGATATTCATCCTGGTTAGTCAATTCATACGTTCCGCTCCACGCCTACCCATTATACCGCGGTTCTTTGCATTCTTCGCTACATCAAAGGCACTATGTTTCACGTCTCCATTTCTCCAACAAGTCTAATCTTCTTCTTTCCGCCTACTCTAATGCCGATCAAGTGTGCGACCCAACCGATCGTCGCTCTACCACCGGATATTGTTTCTTTCGGGAAACTCTCTATATCTCGCGGCAAGCAAGAAACAATCTCTCACTTCTCGATCCAACACCGTTCCGAATATCGTGCTCTCGCCGACACCACTCAAGAACTTCTTGGCTCCGCTGTTACTGGCCGATGAGCATGGGCGTGTTCTCCAATCAATCGCAACTATCCTATATCAGACAATCGTAGCTATTCAGATTGCTTCACAATAATGAATTTCATGAACGAACAAAACATATCGAGATTGATTGTCATTTTGTTCGTCAACATGCTTTCTTCAAGACACTTTGTCTCAAATCAATATCCTCCATGATCAAACAAACCGACATCTTCACCAAATCTCATCTACCAGGTAGATTTCAAGAATTAGTTTCCAAACTCAAGCTGATTGCTTTCTTCCTCCTCGAAATTGGAGTGATGTTAAGTTATATTTGATATCAGAATTTACTTCACTACCACACTCAGTATTATTTCACTCGTACTACACTTGTATTATTTCACTTGTACTACACTTCCACTATTTCACTTGTACTACACTTGTACACTTCCACTATTTCACTTGTACTACACTTGTACTACAATTGTACTACACTTCCACTATTTCACTTGTACTACACTTCCACTATTTCACTTGTACTACACTTGTACTACACTTCCACTATTTCACTTGTACTACACTTGTTACAATCCTATAAATAGGATTCTCTATGTACATTCTAAACACACCAATACAATATTAAATCATTATTTCTTCTTATCTCTCTATACTCTTCACAATGGTCATGAAAACAGTTTTTGATATAAGTATTTTTGAAATTGAAGTGATAAATAGGCACCCCAAATTTTTCAAAAATCATTGCAAATGGTTGGTTTTTATAAGTAAGCAACTGGATATAACGGGTAATAAATAATATCTAAGATTAAATCGATTTTTTTAAAAAATTTATATAAAAAATTAATAAATAAAAGATGAAGATGGATTAATGATTATTAATATATGAGTAATAGATTTTTTAAATCTATGGCTGCCATGACCAACGAAAATTACAAAACCGACCTTTTAATTCAAAGTAATCATGTTTTGTATGGGCCTAATTGGAACCCCAAAAAAAAAAAAAAATTACTCAGGACCTTCCACCGGAGAGATTTAAAGGTATTCATTCACACTTGGTGTAGATAATTATTTAAAACCTTTTGAAGAAGAAAAGCATGCAGTGGCTTAATTAACTTTCCGTGTTTCTCTATTTCTTGTAATTAATGTTTACAAAAAAAAAAAGCTTAATTTCTCCTCTCGAAACTACTCACACTCATAGAGTCAAATCTGCTTTTTTTGATAAGAAGAATGAAGCCTTATTAATTTCATCTGAATCTCAGCTTACACGCTTTAGATATTTTTTGGGTAATGTTGGCATACAAAATATATAAACCCATTTTCTCATATTGGGTAAACTATCTATAACTACTTCTGTAACTCTGTTCATTGATCATCTCAATCTACAACTTGGTCGGCAAGAAAACCAACTTAACTTGGGATTTATCTCTCACACCGTCAGATACACACACACACACAAAAAAAAATCAGTATTTCCAGAAATAAGAGTTTTATAAAAGTAAACCTCTACACGCATAGCGAGTATTAATTTTATTTTTATTTTTAATTGAGGTGTATCCTTCGATGAAAATAAGCTAGCTACAATGATTTGGTCAGAGTAGCTAGTTTTTGTTAATTCTTTTAGAGAAAATGTTACTGGTTTTTCATAGACCAAGTTGACGTGGTTGGTCACCATCATGGATTTACATATGAGAGAAATTATAATGAGAAATAGATATTATACTATTTTCTCTATTTTAAAAAATTTAATATAATATTAAATACTATTTAAATTAAACTATTATCGTTTAAATATTATTTAATTAAATATCATTTAATATTAATAAAATATTATTTTTATTGTTATAAATTTTAAAAATATAATTTTTTAAAATTTACCTATAATATTAATATTATAATATAAAAAACTGAAATTCTTTACTACTTAATTGTTCTAACAAGGATGTATTAAAATTATGAAAAATTCAAAACAAATTATTTCTCTTTTATTCCATCCCTATCAACAATACCTATAGGAGTGAACTTTTTAACCAAGAGAACGTTTTCTCTTTAGAATTTCTTTTCTCAAGTTTTTTCTCGTGTTTACTGGTTTGTTGTTCCAATGGTCCTTGTTTTCATCGGTGATTTGTTGTTGATTCATTGATTGATTGTTCTTTGTTGTTAGTTTAATAGTTCATTTTCTCGTGTTTTGTTGTTTATTCTTTGTAATCTTTTTTATTGGTTTACTAGTTCATGATTTTCTTCACGATTTTCTAGTGCTTTATTACTCTTGTTTGTCGTTCTTGACTTCTCGATTTCATTTATTGGTTTATTGGTTTGCAATTTTCTTCGTGATTTTTTGGTGTTCTATTGCTCTGTTGTTTTGTCACTAGTTTCATCGCTAATTGGCTTGGTGATTTTCTTCGATTTCGTTGGTTCATTATCTCGTTCGTTCGTAGGTTTAATTCTCTTGTTATTTGTTTTACTGATTATCTTGTTTACCTGATACTATGGTTCTACTGGTTTTTTCGCCAATTACTTTGCTAATTTGTTTCACTAGTTTGTTGATTTCCTTAAATCTTGTGTTGTTTCTCTTAATCTTACTTCTTTGTTTTGTAATCTAAACTAATGGAGGATATCCATAATCATGATAATTTACTTGATCTTACAATAGATGTTAGTGACCTAATTGAATAAGACCAAAATTCTTCTTGTTTTATGCTTGCTTTTCAAATAATTTCAAAGAGGTTCGTCAACGTTGGTGCTCTTGTTCAAATTCAGGAAAATTTAGACCAAGGATGGAGGTTTAGATATTAGGGAGATCAACCATAACACATTTATGTTTCACTTTGAGGATGGTGTTAAGCTAGAGGTGGTGTTATGGTATGGGTGGAGTTTAAGTATGAAAGGTTCTCTAAGTTCTATTATTATTGTGAAAAACTAACGCACCTAAGTAGGCTTTGTGAGAATATTGATGGTAGTAATATAATTTTTGGAAGTAAGAATGCTTAATATAAGGAATGGTTAACATGTGAGATGAGTATGAAAGGTCTAATTTAGGAAAAGGAAATGGGATTGAGGAAGAAGAATAGTCAAGGATTTGTGTTTGGCTCTGGTGGTAATGCTAAGAAAAGAAAGGGGTAGGAAGACCAGTTAGTTATGAAAAGGAAAATGTTTCTTTTAGTTCAAGAAAAGAGAATGGTGTTGATAATTTAGGGACTCCTAAGGCTAGAAAAAAAGAGAGATAAAATGAGAAATATGTAGTTTATTTGAAGAATATTCAAGGCGAATCAAATATACTCTTACATGATATGCATATGACCAGTGAGAAAGAACATATTGGAGACAGTGGAATGAAAAATACAATTTTTGAGTTGGCTATATAGGCTTGATTTTGCTTATTGTCTTTATGTTTGGTGCTTTGTTGGTCTCTATTAGCCTTGTTGCCTATTTCTAGTCTCTTTACCTAATGTTGTGTTTGGTTGAAGGGAATGAAAAAAATTAAAATTGATTCCTTCTATTTGTGTGTTTAGTTGTGCTGAAAAATGAATCAAGAATGGAATCGATACCTAAAGGAGAAGGAATAACAATTCTTTCTCCGCCCTTTAACTATAAGAGAGATGTTTGGTGAATATATATAGGAGAATCCCCCCTTTAACTATAAGATAGATGTTTGGTGAATATATATAGGAGAATATATATATATATATATATATATATATATATATATATATATATATATATATCAATGATCCTTACCCGTAGTGATAAACTTATCTTAATGTCGATGATATATCTTCTTAATTATTTTATTATTGGATAACTAAGAGATGATATATCGGTCGCTTATCTTGTTAGATATTTATACGATATTGATGTTTATCTATTAACTTAATGCTTACTAGACTAGCTTATGAATTATTTGCTCGCTAAGACCTCTCATATATACCATATGGTGTGAACTAATTTGCACCAAAAACTATTTTTCTTAAATAATTTCACTTTTAACCATTTTAATGACTCGTTTTTAATCACTCAAAAAGAAATAATACTATTTTAATAAAAAAATTATTAAAATAATTAATATTTTTATTAATTGATTAATTTTCTAAAAAAAAACTTTTTTATTATTTGGGAGACTAAATAATACTAACTTTAAATTTAGAGATATCTCTCTCAATATATTGGAAAATGAATACTAATTTAATAATACATATATTTTCACTATTTTCGCTTACATATCATTTATAATGATAAAATAATATTTTTTAATATAAAATTTATTTTATTGATTTAAATTATTTTATATTTAAGATATAATTGTTTAATAACATTGTCCTCCTACTCATATTAACAAAATTTTCAAAATATCCCTAAAAGATCATTCATATTACATTTTTCATTCTTCAATAATTGAAAGGTAATTCAATCTTATTAACAAAAAAAGAAAAAGAAAAAAAAGTTTAACTTCTATCCTAGAGTACATGCATAATGGTCAAATCACATTAAATTGTTAGTTCAATATTGAATTAAGAGATTGATGGTTTTTAAAAAAGAGATTTACAAGAGTTTTTTTGTTCTGGCCAAAGTTCTAATCAAACGTGGGAAACTATTGATTGTTATTAAAATATGCAACGATGTAGTATTTAAGGCTAATAAAATTTAAGATTAGTATTTATTTTTCTTTGAAAAATAAATATCAAATAGAAAGTAGAGAGATAAAGCAATATAATTGATTGAAAATATACTTTAAGAACAATAAATAATATCACATGAGACATCGTGAAGAATGATGAATATTGAGAATATATAGGTCTGAATTAGAATAGAATGTCTTATAAATTTTGAGAACTAATTTCATTTTAACTCATTTATTTTTTGGTGGATTGAGATTGTTAAGTCTCACATTGGTTAGCAGTAAATATCATAAGCAGTTTATAAGTCTATGTAATCCTTAACGCAATGAGATCTTATTCGGTTAAGTTAGATATGAGTTTATAAGTGAGATAATAATCGAATAATATTATAATGTGATATGTCATTTATTTTAAATGAGTCTAAATAATGAGTAAAATTATAAAAAATGATAAAAAAATAAAATATAATTATTTATAATAATCATGATTATTTATAATAACCGTGAACCCGTTAGGGTTCATAAAACATAAGATGAAATTAGATAATTTTAACATATGAAATATAAAATAAGATAAGACAATCTATTTTATATCTTTAATAATTTTTAAAGTTTTTCTTAACACTAATCATAAACACGTATATTTCAAGTAATTTATTAAAATGTTAAAAATAATTAGTATTAAGTTTTATTTTAATTAAAATTATATTATTATTATTATTATCTAAAATAAATTAAGCATACAACTAATATTTCAGATAAAATGATAAAATATTTTTAAATATTAATAATTTATTATTTGATTGATAAAAATTAGAAATAATTATTAATATTTTAAATATTAATAAGATAAAAATAAAAATATTAAATAATTTATACACTATAAAATATACAATTAATTTGGTAAAAAAAAAATCGTGCAAGTTACTATACAATTAGCTTCTCTCTTTTTTTATTCGCATGGTTTTCGTGTCATACTTTGATGCATTTTTTATCAACTCAACACTCACCCAAAGAAAAATTCCCAACAACTTGTAAATATTACTCTTTATATCACTCTATTTAAGTGAATCCCATAACTTCTCTATTGCTATCTTCATATGATCACTAAAACTTCACACCAACTCTCCCAATGGAAACTCTCTCTTTTTTCCTTTTCCTTGTAGCTATTACATCGGCATATCTCTTTTGGTTCAATCTACTCTCTCGAAAACTCACAGGTCCAAAAGTATGGCCCGTCGTTGGAAGTCTTCCGATTCTTGTCATGAATCGGCAGCGAATCCACGACTGGATGACAAATAATCTCCGTTCTACCGGCGGTTCAGGCACATACCAAACATGCACTATTCCTTTTCCTTTCTTTGCTCGTAAACAAGGCTTTTATACAGTTACTTGTCACCCAAAAAACATCGAACACATTCTCCGAACCCGGTTTGATAACTACCCAAAAGGACCCAACTGGCAAGCTGCTTTTCATGATCTTTTAGGACAAGGAATCTTCAATAGCGATGGAGAAACATGGCTTATACAACGTAAAACCGCAGCGTTGGAGTTCACAACGAGGACTTTAAGACAAGCCATGGCTAGATGGGTGAACCGGACAATCAAGACACGGTTATGGTGTATTTTAGATAAAGCTGTTAAAGAAAAGAGCTTCGTTGATTTACAAGACTTGTTGCTTCGATTAACTTTCGATAACATTTGTGGACTCACATTTGGTAAAGATCCAGAAACTCTTTCACCTAAATTACCAGAAAACTCATTCTCTATTGCTTTTGATTCAGCTACAGAAGCTACCCTCCAAAGACTTCTCTACCCAAGTTTTATATGGAAATTGAAAAACATGTTCTGTATCGGAACAGAGAAAAAGCTAAAACAGAGCCTTCAAGTTGTCGAAAACTACATGAATGACGCCGTTTCAGCGCGTAAAGAAAAACCTTCAGACGATTTACTCTCACGTTTTTTGAAAAAGCGAGACGTCGATGGTAATCCTTTTCCCACTCCTGTTCTTCAACGCATAGCATTAAACTTTGTTCTAGCTGGTCGTGATACGTCATCGGTGGCTCTTAGTTGGTTCTTCTGGCTTGTGATGAATAACCCAGAAGTTGAAAACAAACTTATTAAAGAAATATCAACGGTTTTGAAAGAGACACGTGGAGAGGATAGTAAAAAGTGGCTGGAGGAACCATTGGATTTCGATGAAGCTGATAAGTTAGTCTATCTGAAAGCAGCTTTGGCTGAAACACTGCGTTTATATCCATCAGTGCCAGAAGATTTTAAGTACGTGGTAAACGACGACGTTTTACCGGATGGTACGTTTGTTCCTGCGGGTTCGACGGTGACGTATTCAATTTATTCAATGGGGAGAATGGAGACAATATGGGGAGAGGATTGCATGGAGTTTAAACCGGAGAGGTGGATTTCGGCCGAAGGAGACCGGTTCGAGTTGCCTAAAGATGGTTATAAGTTTGTGGCTTTCAATGCTGGACCGAGAACTTGTTTAGGCAAGGACTTGGCTTACCTACAAATGAAGTCTGTGGCTTCGGCCGTACTGTTGCGTTACCGGCTGTCTTTGGTTCCCGGTCACAGGGTTGAGCAGAAGATGTCTTTAACTCTGTTTATGAAGAATGGGCTGAGTGTTCATTTGCATCCTCGTCAGCTTGAAGACCAAGTGAAGGTAGCTTTTGCATAGAAGGGTATTTGCGTAATTAAAAAAAACTATGGTGTCTCTTTCCTCAACAGTGTATGAAATGCTTTGGATGGAAGAGGAGGGCTATGTGGTGATTATGATGCTTGTGGTGAGGGTATAGTTGTATTTGTTATAGTAAGATGAGGACGTACGTATAAGTCAATTGAATTTGTTTTTACTTTGATAAACACGTCTTTTACTTCTTTGTTGGGTGGAAAATGGGATGAGTCTGCTCATCTGTACTTGGAATATTTTCATGCATTTCATTGTAACTTTAAAATATTACCTTTGCATTGTTTTTTCAATATATTATTAATAGAAACATTGATATTCGATTGTATAAAAATAAAAAAGAGAGGAAGTAGATGAGAAAAAGTCTACTTTCTTCCTAAGTCGTAAACTTTAAAATTCAGGGTTTGTGGCAACCTCCATGTTAGTGTTATTTTAGTTGGATGTTTAATTTTTTTTTTTATAGAAATTGGTTCAAAATCCACTCTTCTATTATTTGCGCTGCTTAATTTCTTATTTTTCGCTTGAAATCAAGAGGCCATCTTTTATACATTCTTGATACTTTTGGCATAAAATTTCATTTAGTCTAAAAACTACATGGAAGGTTTTTGATATATTCTTAATACCGTTTAACCTAAAATGAACTTCATTTTAGTCTAAAACAACGTGGAAGGTTTGGTGTACTCAAAGGATTTATACAAATGATGATGATGAAGACACTTGTTATGCAAAGTTACTTGAATTTATTTCAATATTTAAGATCAATTATTTTTTATACCGATAATGTCGGTGAAGATGTAAATAATAAAAAAATAACATTAATCATAAATAATTAATCGATTGTTAAAAATTTCTACTATATTATAACAAAAATATAAATATATATTTTTGTTTAATATGTTTTAAAGAGTTATTATATAAATTGATTTAGCCAAACATTAAGACGAAGGAGAATACAAAACTAACAAAAAAGATTCAAGAGTATTCCCTCGTAGATAACGTAAGATAAGTATCCGTTAATCTTGACTTCTTAATTATAAATATGATATATTTAAAAAATTGAACTTTATATCTATTTGTACTCTTATTTCATGTTTAATTGAAATATTTTATATTTTTTATAAAAAAAAATAGATGGTATAAAAACAAATTTTTTAATTATATTGTGTATTTTTTACTAATGAATTTTTATTTTTAATACTTTTCATTTAGTGTAAAACAATCAAAAATTATAAAAAATGCTTTCGGTTCTCATGAAACACATTTTATGATTCCCTAGAAAAGAACGTTATATATGTTTTTTTTAAAACAATTTTAAAATCACTTTTAACAAAAGAATAAGGTAACTAACCCTTGGTATCATAATTTCATATAGTATATGACATTTGACATTTCATGTGAAGCATATTTTCAATTTCATAAATTATGAGGTCATCAGACCAGGTATTATTTGTTTCATCGTACGCAGGACACTAAAACAACTAGTTTAGCTTATGATCTTCATTATTAAACATAATATTGGCATGAAAAAAAAAAGGGTTTTGTACATTTCTGTCACTCCTATTAATTATACCGTTACTCATTTTTTTACTCGGTACCACAAAGGTATTCGCGTTTAAAAATTAATACTCTTACAATAGAACATAAAAAGAGGGTAAAGAACCCAAAATTCGTGAAAGGATAAGAACTGATGGATTGAAAATTACAAAGCTTGAGTTAAATGATTTTTTTTTCTAGCTAAAATGAGACTCGTATTTCTTATAAGTGAATTTCTTTTTTATATCCAGTTGCATCGGGATAGTAGGGGAAAAATACTTGACGGAAATGTTAAGTATATAACTAAAATGATTATACATGCTTTTCACTTTTTAATTATTTTATTGAAATTGGATTAAAATGGTATAATTTCTTAAATAGGATATTCAAAGGATATTAACTTTTAAACGTAGGTGTCTTTGTGATGTAAGAAAATATGAGTATTAATGGGTACTAATATCCCTAATAGGCCCCCAAAAGAGGCCTTACTCTGAAGTTTATTACATGAAATAATGTATATTGCTGCATAATTACAAAATTGTTATGTTAGTAATTACTAATTAATTAGTAAAACATATAGGATTTACAGGCTTTTGGTGCTATGTACCATATATATATACCTGCCTCCATCGAACAATCATGGAGGTACAACAATTCTACCAAACTTCATAGACCGGAAGCAATGGCAATTTTTCTTTACCAGTTTGAAACTCCAAGCTTGATGTGAACAAATTTTGAACAATTCTATTGCCAATCCAAAGAATCACCTATAAAATAATCATCCTTACTTTTCCAGTCTAGATCCCTTGTATCTTCCCCCTACACTTTTGATTTAGTTTAGACGCAATAGCACAGGAATGAACCGTTGGCCTGTTAAGGTCGGGTATCTAATTATTAATCCACTATCTTTTCTCCTGTGGAGAAAAGGTTCCAAACAACAGTGCCAACCAAGTAGAGTCCCACAGAAACCTTGAAAACATCATCCCATGAACCTGAGAATTGTCAATGTGGAGTGTGAAAAATCAGAAGATGGTTATCTAAAATACTGGTGGATGCTTCAAAGGAAAAGAAATGAGAAGCACGTACAGTGCATACACTGGGTACTATGCCAGTAGCCCAGTATGCCCCAAGCTACATACAGTTAAATATGGTTTTAAGGCGTTTACGTTAAAGCAACTTGTAAGCATGAAATAGGAATTTGGGTTGAACAACTGAACTAGTATATAAAATGTATCCTCAGTGGAAAGCTTAAAGCGTTTATAATAAAACAATATACACATGAATCAAGCTAATTTATTGTTTCTGGTGAAATTCAATGTGCATTTGTAAATTTTGAATTTCTGGCTTTCATGAGTGTGCTCTAGCCCAACACAACTTTCAACTTAATTCAAGTATGATGCAAAAACATAACTAGAAAAGCTATAGTGGCCCGAATTTGGAGACAAAACCTACCCAGCAACTATGAACGTCTTGGTCGAGGTTGACAAACTAACAAGATTAAATGGGTGATTATCATGTTTTACAAGCAAAGCTGGAAGAGTCGTGCTTCAATGGACCCTAATCATAGCTAAAAATATATTTGGAACAAGCTATTGCAACATTAAAATGCAAGACGAGAATAAAAAAAAGTTCTCTGCGTAGTCTTCAGGTGGTTTACCTTTCTTATAATGCTTCACTAGAAGCTAAAGAATGCAAGAAACGAATACTAACCATGTTGCAAGATGTAACCAGTTGCTGCTGTTCCTAACACACCGGCCATAACTCCAGCAGTATTGGATAGACCAAGCAATACACCCTGGAGAACCCAAAAATAAATAAATAAATGAGAAAGTACAAAATCATCACTTTTCCCTTATGGGCAAATATTGCTGGCAGCATGAACTAAAAACTTTATGCCCCAAAAAACTCAATCCAGTTCTTGAATTTAACAAATACAAATTGAACTAGAAACTAAAAGCAAATACTTACAGAATATCTGGGGGCAATGTCTTGATGGTTTGAGTATAGACCAGACTGTGAAAATGCATCCGTTCCCTGTTTAATATAGAAAAGATAGTGAAATTTGATAGGTTGTATTGTAGCTTTAAGATCAGATAGATAGCCCTTTATTTATCAACTTTAAGAAATGATTGAGCTAAACAAATAAAAAATTCTTGATTTAAGGGTAGATTGAATGTTGGAAGACATCCTCTATTCAGTAACTGGGCAATTGAAATCTTCCAGAAGTCAAGCTGGAGCTAATATGAGAGGTATAAACAATTTATGTTCTATTTTACGGTGTGCTAAGACAAACCTGGCTGCATGCCATACACAAAACAGCCATTGCAGGAGAGTTCACATGGCTCAACTGCGTTAGGAAGAAAGCAGGACCAAGAAACCCAACTGTTTGCATGATCTGCAATAGACAATACAGGAACATGTTTCACAATCATTATATATAATTGAATAAAGAACAATACAGTTACAAACCGACCAACTCAAAGAACAATCAGAAATCAAAACAGGGAGATGGGAGAAAGCCAATGTCCCAAAGTGGTTGAAATCTACAATTAATGAACCAAGTTTTGGTATTCATGATAAAATGTCAAGAAAATTTGTATTGAACTTGTTAAGATTTTAATGATATAGATCCATTTGAAAAGTTCAAGCCTAACAAGTAGAAAGCCAAGCAACTAAGTGCTGACAAATTTGAAACCAATGAAGAAATGTGTGATTTTTGTAATGAAAAACATTCTTAAAGAAATACTACAAGCCCTTGAAAACTTAGTGTAGACCATAGA
This sequence comes from Hippophae rhamnoides, assembly GCA_033030585.1. Lineage (NCBI taxonomy): Eukaryota > Viridiplantae > Streptophyta > Magnoliopsida > Rosales > Elaeagnaceae > Hippophae > Hippophae rhamnoides. The sequence goes on along the minus strand of CM065437.1, from coordinate 15,779,378 downwards.
GGAAATACAGTCAATACCTTGCGAACCCTAGTCACTGAGACACCTTTGCTTACAAGTGTGTCTGCAATCCAACCTCCAAGATTGGCAGACAATGCCATCGTAAGCCAGGGTAATACACAAAACAGCCCAGATTCTGTAAGGTTGAACTTCAAGACCTATAACGGTAGCAAAAGAGGGAAATCCCCTCATTAGTACTATGGCAGAGTACCATTTTCTTTCCATAATTTTGACCTTCGCAAAAGTTTTATAGCAGAGAGTGTATTGGAGATAAAATTAAGGAGTAAATTAAGGAGTGTGAACTTCTTAATTTAAGGAGTAAATCAAGAACCTTAATTTAAGGAATAAATTAAGGAGTAAATCAAGGAGTTATCATCCTTAATTTAAAGATTAATTCAAGGAGAAAAACAAGGAATCCTTAATTCAAGGATAAAAACAAGGAATCCTTAATTCAAGGAGAAAAACAAGGAATCCTTAATTCAAGGAGAAAAACAAGGAATCCTTAATTTAAAGAGTAAATCAAGGAAGGGGGAGTATTGTGGTAAAAGGAAAGGTCCCATATCGACTATTGGAGATAAAATTAAGGATTAATTTAATGAGTAATTTAAGGAGTAAATTAAGGAGTGTGAACTTCTTAATTCAAGGAGTAAATCAAAGAGTTATCATCCCTAATTTAAAGATTAATTCAAGGAGAAAAACAAGGAATCCTTAATTCAAGGAGAAAAACAAGGAATCATTAATTCAAGGATAAAAACAAGGAATCCTTAATTTAAGGAGTAAATCAAGAAATGTTTAATTCAAGGAGTAAATCAAGAAATGTTTAATTCAAATAGTAATTCAAGGAGTAAATCTCCTTATATATAGCTATAGAATTGTAATGAAAATATGAAAGAAAGAATACAACTTTGAGAGAACTTGTTTTATTTAGAAAGGCCTTTAGGCCTTGACGTTTTCAACACTAATTTTTCAACAGAGTGGCATTCAAATTTTTTGTTATTACATATCAAGCAAGGACTCTAGAGTAGACAGACACTTACTTGATTGTAGTACGTTGGCATCCATGTAAGAAGAATAAATGTTCCCCAATTGTGACAGAAATGAGATACTATCAAGGCCCACACAGGTGCCTTTGATAAGATTAATCTCCAAGGAATCACCTTAATAGGTTCCTTGGAAGCTCCATTAGTAAGAATTAGCTTCTTCTCTTCAGGTCGCAGCTGAGGATCGTCAAGAGGTGAACTGTACGCCTAGAGTGATGAATCCAAGGACATAAAATACGAAGTTAAAGCAAATTAAAATTGGACCAATATCATAAAACTCTAATGCTATGGACAAAGTAACATTGATGAAGCAAATTAATAAACTTGCTCTTCTTTTTAAGATTCTTATATATGAATTGGGAAAAAAAACTTTTAAAAGGTGTAGAAACAGAAGATGAAGGGCAGTAAGAGTCACCTTGCTCAACCATGCAGCGAACCAAACTGTTCCAAGAGAACCGAAGGAAAAGAAGACAGAAGGCCATCCATACTGATGAATTAAGAATGGTGAGAAGGACAAACCAGTAACTGATCCAAGGTACATGCCACTGTACACTAGTGCCAAGGATCTACTTCTCTCCGCCACAGGAACCCATTTGGACAGGATATTATTCATTGCAGGCATAGCAACACCCTGAAAGAAAATTAGATAAATATAAAAAGTAAATTACTTGGTCATCATACGAATAATGAAAAATATTGATGTAACATAGCCATTTAAAAATTTAAATATCAACCTCATTGAACTTTAAAGAGTTGCTTTTAGCCTAAATTTTGAATACCAACCTCACCAATCCCCATGACTGCACGAACAAAAAGCAGGAACGGCAACCCAAGTTTGGCAGCAACAGGAGTGAGAATTGTAGCAATTGACCACCAAACGACTCCAAATCCTAATACCAGCTTCCCACCCATCTTGTCAGCCCATATGCCACCAGCAATCTGTTGTCAATTGCAGCTATAAATCAGATGGCAATTTTGAAATTTCAAATTAACAATTTTTTAATAGTTTCAGTTCAAATTAATCAATCTCCTGTCAAAAAGGAAAGTGTAATTCTTTAAAACTCAAGAAAATAACAGTTACTATCTGCATTCTATGTAACTTTTAGATAAAATTCCAAGTCTAGCGCTTCTATCATTCTTCCTTATTAATTAGTGGGTAAAAGTCAAAACTACATGACAAAAAAAAAAGAGTGGAAAATTTCAATCTTGATTATTACCTGAGTGAGGAGGTAGCCCCAGAAAAACGAAGACTGTATTAAACCTACAGTTGCTGGGTTCCAGTTAAATTCCGCTGACATAGGAAGTATAGCAATGCTCATATTTACCTGCAAAACAAAATCTGTTCAAAGTTGATAACTTTGAGGAGCTATAATTAATTCTAATTCTTTCTAAAGCTATGGAAATAGAAACCTCCCTACCCATGTAACTAAGATTTTTTAACACCTCAACAAATTAAACTAACAAAGTCTCATATTGAAGTCAAAGTAGAAATCTTACTCTATCCATATTGCAAAGAAGAAAAGCTGAAAAGCACAAAATCACAATGACCCATCGTTTCGGAAACTGTTCCCACCACGGACCCAGGTTATCCAAATCCTCCTCCTCGAGTACGGCGTCGTCAAGAGCCCCATCGAACTTCACCGATTCCGGGACTGACTGAGATATCTCGTATGGCTCCGACTTCACATCCGCTTGCACTTTCCCAACTCTCCTTCTTGATACATGCAAAACAAAGTGATATTGCTGGGAGTAACTATGTCTATGTGGATACTGAAAAAGGAACGAGTTTTCGCGTTTAGAAGTGGAGCCGAAGTATTTCTTGGGGACCGAAATATCGGTTGATATATTGGGTTTGGGGAAAAACGAGTAGACAAGAGCTCTGGTGCTCATGGCGTTAAGGTCATGTAACTCTCCACCACCTCGCTGGGTGCGAGAAATTAGATCTTAACACAAAAAAGAAAGCAGATATTTGGAACTTGAGAGGACAAGAGGGATATTTTTGGTCTGGTTATGGTTTTGACACGTGGAAGTTGAATTGAGAGGAATGGATTGGATAGCAGGGGTAAGCCTGAAAAAATAAAATCGAAAATTTGGAGGATGATTAACGGAAAACTAACTCGGCTACGTCATCCAATTTTTTTTTCTAATTTAGTCTATCTAAAATCTCCCGCGCACTCTTTAATCATCTCAATTAAGAAAAAAGAATACCACGTAATCTAAAAATATAAATAAATAAATAAAATATTCCTTGACTTATAAATAGATAAATGCTAGCTGAAAATTTTACTATGATCGAAAACCATGATTTTCAAAAAAAAAAAAAATCAATGCTATGTAATGTCTTCCAAAATATTAAAAACACTTATTAGTTTCATATAATTAATTTTATTTTTAATTTTTTTAAAATTAAATAAATATTTAATACATATTATATATGTGAATATATTTTCATAAATAAAAACATAAACAAATATTTATAATATAAACTAAACATTAAGAACATGAAATCCATATATTTTCACGTTATTACAAAATTCTAATACAAGTTTAAGACATTCATGAAGTGTAAATTATAAATATTTTTAAAAAATTATATATAATTATTGATTTAGTTATATCTAAATGTAAATATATGTCTTTCTTTTAATTTATTTTTAGAATTTATTCATTAAATTTAACATTTATAATATAATAACAAATATACTGTTAATTTATATTATTTTATGATTACGAAAATTTGTTGATATCATTTGTTAAATATATTTATAGTTTATGTACTCTTTTACAAAGATACATACATTAAATTTATGTTTATCATGTCGTAAAATTGAAGATATATTTAATGTGTGTAAATGATTTAAAAATAAAATTACATCATGCAATTGAATCAAACAAATATGGAAATAAATTATTTTTTATATTACTCAATTACTTAATTAATTTTATTTTTCAATCTCATAAAAGTATATTTATAAAATATGTTAAATATATATTGATTACATTATTAAAAATATATATACGATTTAAAATAAAACTCTACAATTTAATTATTTAAAAAAAACAAAAACATGCTGAATGAAAATTGCACCGAAGGCCAAACAGGCCCCGGGCGAAATGGGTCTATGATAGCTCAAAGCAAAGGTCGATCCATCCTCAACAAAATACAGCTCCATATTTTCAGCACAAAAAGGAGCGGGAGAGAGAGAATGCATTCAAATGCAGCAAGTACAACTTGTACAAGTCACTGTTAACAATGTTGCCGCCGATTAAAGCAACTCCACGAGGAACATCCCGCCTCGCATTTCGTCTCTATCTTGGATTTGCAGTTAGTTCATATTCTTCTCTATGCCACTGATTGATTGTTAAAGCACCTTCCGTAAATAAATAGAAATATTATTGGAATTCATGGGTGATTCTAAGTTGTTTGACTTTGAGAGAAGAGCCTCGGGAAGTGTTCCAATTCTCAGTTTATTCAATTTCAGAGACGGTTCCTTCTCGCCTGGAATCGCGTTTTTCTTCTCTATTCTTCTCCTTACTTAATGTTCACTCTCTCTTCGACCCCTTTATTAATTTTTCACGTTTGTTATGTTTTCCTCCTTTTCAATTTTACATATATACAATTTCGATTCCTTCAGATCCACAAACCCTTTCCATTGTCCTTTACGTATTCTCTAAAAAAGATCGCTTTCACAGCTTTTGCATGATTTTCCCAACCCTTCATCAGTTTAACTCCGTTCGATATTCTATTTACCCAGTCATTTCAATTTTCTATTTACCCAGTCATTTCAATTTTCTTTTCCCCAACTTGTTGATAAAACAACTCGACATTTGGGGTTTAGATACGCTCAGACGATATTCGGAAGTTGCAGTTTTATATAGTTGCTTTGTTGTTGACTGGTACTTATCAATTGGTAGGTAAGTAACCTCCATTAGATGATGAATTTGAATATAATGTGCTCAATATAAGAGACAACTTGGAGCTTGTGTTGCTGTTTTTGTTTCAGGGGTTTGTGAAATGACGATTGAATTCAAGTCAAATGGAGTTGAAGATCATGAATACGAGGACACTGAACTTGGTTCCGTAAATGGGAATGTGAAATCTGGTGACAAAATTCTTAACGGTGTTACTAAGCAAGGAGATGCGTCAATTGGGACAAATGCAGAGCGTAGAAGTATCACAGACAGGTTAATTTGATTTTCCTTTTTACGCTCTGTACTCTCTAAAGTATGCCTTTTTTTCTTTTCCGGCTCTGTTTACATTTTATTTTATTGTTTATTGGTTTTTGTTTAAAAATTGTTTGGACTTTTGTGTAATGTTTAACCAAAAAAATTGTTGCAGTAAAATTTGCAATATTCCCAATTTTTAATTAGTTATCATTTTGATTATTCTATCACTCAATTAAGATCTCCTTGGTGATGAATGGCTTTTCTACATCTGGGGCAATTGATTGCCTTTCCAAAAAATAGAACTTTTATATATGGTTATATTTTGTTTCTTATATTTAGTTCTTTTATAGTACATGCAAAATTTTCAAAAAAATTAATTTTATATTGATTATCTGAATTAATATTAGATGCTAACCTTCAAAACCTCCTTATACCCATCATTTCTTTCAACATTTTCTTTAATTATCTTTTTATAAAATATACATATGTGTGTAATTGAATATCACCAATATAAAATTGATATCCAATGCACGTACATGTTATTCACTTATCCAATTTGTTTATATCATTATTGGGTTAAATTATTAAATTGTTGTAATATAAATGAATTTCCTACTATTTGAAATAATTTTTTTATTTGAACCACAAGTAGTTATTGTCACATCCAATGCACATCTTGATGACTAATTTTTGAAAGAAGACACATGGAAGATGTTATAATTATAAATGTTAAATGGGTTGTCCCATCTCATCCATGTCTTAATATCTCTAATGGATTCATGGGTTAAAATTGTTCCGTCTCATTCCATCTCATTTAAAGTTGTACCTAAAAGACTTGCGATTATTATAAATAATCATTTTTCCTTTTTTTCATTGTATATTTGAGAAAAATGGGATATCCTATTATGTATCATCATATTACCATCTCAACTCATTAAAAAATGAATAGGACATGATAGGATGGTTCACAAAATTAAGAGGTTGTACCATGGGTTAATGGGACATCACATCCCAATTCACATCTCTGGTTATAATTGTTCATCGATAATCTAACTGATAATGATAATCAACTATTTGTTTCCTTTTTTTTTTACTACTTTGATCTTGCAGATTTTCTAGAGGTAGTAGAGCAACATCTGGTGACAGTGTCAGAATTTCAGTTAATGGGAGTGAAAAGCGTGAACACGGGCCAGTAAAAAAATCAGGACCTCTTTTGTCTGGGACATGTTATTGCCTTGCTTCCTGCAGCATGATATTGCTGAATAAAGTTGTTCTATCAGGCTATAACTTCAGTGCAGGAATATCTTTAATGTTTTATCAAGTATGTAACAACTTGTTGCTAGATTTTTTTTATTAACCATATACGTGCAAAGTAGCTTTTTATGAGTTTTAAAAGCCAAGTACAAGGCATGTGTGTTACATGTGAACCATTGAGTTTTCTCATGGGCTACACTAAGGACACAATTTATTTTATTTTATTTTTTTATGGTGGTTGTTGTTGTTGTTGTATGTATTTCTACAATTTTCGGGGAAATCTTGATGAAATTTAGTTTATTCTTTGGTTATGCAGAATTTGATCAGTTCTCTTATTGTTATTCTATTGGGCATCTCTGGGGCAGTTCAAGTGGAAAAGCTAAATTGGAAGCTGATCAAGGTCTGGATGCCCGTTAATATTATATTTGTTGGCATGCTTGTATCAGGCATGTACAGGTAAGTCGTAATAATTGAAGGCTGTATTTTATTTTATTCTCTACTCTCTTCTTTTCCTCATAGAAATTTTTTTTGGGGGTTTAACATATATTGGCGAACGTATCCTAAATACCTTATCTTCTTGTAACGTTTTCTAGTTTTCTGCTAAAAATATTTGAATATTCATTCGTGCTTAGTGTTCTCTGTTGCACTTTCTTTGTCAGTTTGAAATACATAAATATTGCAATGGTGACAATACTGAAGAACATGACAAATATTCTAACAGCAATCGGAGAAATGTATCTGTTCCGGAAACCTCAGAATCAGAAAGTTTGGACTGCAATGTTTTTGATGGTAAATAGTATATGTTTGTCCTGTGCTGTTGCAACTTGCAATAAAGGATATAATGTCCTTCAACTCTATTGGTCACTGCTGGCAAGATGTCATCGCTTTGCGTTGTGTGTACAATGATATGCTTTTTATGTTTACTATTCCAGTATGATTGTCATAAATGTATGATGATAATACTCTACAGATTGCAACTCTTTCAAAATTAACTTGTTAAAGTTGCATTTCAAATATTCTGGATGCATCTAACCTGCATACCCTGCAATTGAAATTGCCAGCATTTCAATCAAAAAACCTACCAACATCTTGATTTTTCTCAATTTAGTGACTGCTTTTTTTTTGTTTAATACACACTAAGAGCTGCTAACAGATAAGCTTACTCGATAATATCTAAGACTTTTGTGCTATTTTTATTTTCTCTTGTAGGTTATATCTGCAGTTAGTGGTGGTGTTACTGATCTTACCTTTGATGCAGTAGGGTACACATGGCAGATAGTAAATTGTGTTCTAACAGCAAGCTATTCGGTGAGTAACTTTTAAAAGCTACTTTTCCTGTTACAATATTGTTTTGGGTGATTTGCAACGTTATCATAGAGGTTTTCATAATTTAGATTGGGACTACAGGAGCCATGGGTCTCGATGCAGATCTTTCTCTGTTTTTTTAATGTCCACTTTAATTATACAGTTTTTTCTCTTTGTGACAGCTAACTCTACGTCGAGTCATGGACGAAGCAAAAAAATCAACAAGAACAGGATCTCTCAATGAAGTTTCAATGGTCTTGCTGAATAATCTGCTATCTTTGCCTTTTGCCATAATATTGATAGTCCTGTTTGGCGAATGGGAATATGTAATGAATGTGTAAGTCATTGTTTTTTTCTTATTTTATTTCATATTAGTTTCATATTTCTTTCTTCATTTATTCTTTTGTTTTGGTTTCTAAATGCAGGGAAGTAACAAAATTGCCAATGTTTTGGGTCATAGCCACAGTTAGTGGGTTTCTTGGTCTTGCAATCAGCTTCACCTCTATGTGGTTTCTGCATCAGACTGGCCCCACCACATATAGGTTTCTAAGCTTTTCTCAGTGCTTCATTTCATAATTTGTTTCTCTCAGAAAATATGATAGAATCGTTTAAGTTATCAGCAAACCTAATACATCCAAACTCCTCTGAAACTTGTTTGGTAAGTCAATGAGTCAATAATGAGAACGTGTAGCATGGTTTCATTGGAAATAGTATTTAATTTAACTGCACAGCATAACTCCTTTCATAGAATTTCATTTTAAACCCCCTCATACAGTGCATATATATATATTTTAATAAAATATTAGAAACATGTTTTTTGCGGCATGTTCAAAGATGCATGCAATATTTCCCCATAGCGTAAAAATCATATTTTTTTTAAGATCAAAAATTAGACCATGTGAATAATATGATCATATAAAAACAGGATGTATGATAATTTAGTGGAAAGAAAACAATAGTCATCCAACTCCTTAACTGTTTTACTACTACTCGGAGAATAATACTGGAAGTGATATTTTTTGGCCTGAAAACCTTGGTGATAACACTGAGTTAACTACTAATGAAGTGAATATATATTTTCCCTTCCAAAACAATTGTTCTTCTCAATATTTCTAACTGATATTGTGCTCCTTTTACAGTCTAGTGGGTTCTTTAAACAAGATTCCCATCTCTGTTGCTGGTTTGATGTTATTCAAGGTGCCTCTCAGTCTGACAAACTTCTTTAGTATACTCTTTGGTAATCAACTCGTCCAACCCTACTGAGTGCTGACAATGAATTCCAATTCTATAACTTTTTTCAATTAATTTCATTAATATAATCTTCACTTATTCCAGGTTTGTTTGCTGGAGTAATCTTTGCCCGGGCGAAAATGTCCTGATCGAAGAATTAAGCTCTATAAAATTGGTCAAGTTTTGTTTTTCCACAAGACAGGAGAAACTGGCCTCAGAAAACTGTATTCTGCAAAAGCTTGAAAGAATAAAAATCTCTCTTCTCCTAAAGAAAGAGAATTTGGATTGAAGGTTAATTAGATCGAAAAAGCTCATAAGTTTTAAGTGCTCTGTATACCAATTTAATGCTTTCTTGTTTGGTTACTAAATACGAAGGATGGACATAAGGAATACAACCTTTCAAATGTAGGTCAATGTTCTTTTTTTTTATTTAAATTGATTTTTTGTAAATGTAAAACAGTTACATTCTTTCATTATCAAGCAATTTTAATGGCTTAGTCCTTTGCATCTTCTCTTTGGCTATTCTGTTAGGAAACTGAAAAATTACAAAAAATAACATTCTTTAACTTACAACAACAAAATAGCACATCAATAATACTCGATGGATTTTAAGGAAAAAATATTTTTGCCTTGTACCTTGTTCCAAAAGCATGAATGATGGAGTTGCAAATTGGTTGAGCATCTCTCTCACACTTGTTTTTAATTGCTGAAACCAGTAGCGAAATGTGCAATTCATGAAAGTTCCATAATCAAATTAAATGGAAAGAGTATAAGCATTATCTCGGTTTTATGTGTTGTATTTTATGTATAAGGATTAAGGAACGAGTTAACTTTGAATCAGTTTACACCTTTGTCTTTGAATCAGTAACATTTTTTTCTTTAATTATTTACCTATATTAAATTTGAGCATAATTCTACCTCAAAGTTTAAGTTATAAAATGAATGATTGTTTAAAGTTATATATACAACGAAAACCTAATTTTTAATCAATATAAGACTTTATGTTCTTTAATACTCCATTTCTACATCGACGAGGATGAGTGGACTGAATGTACCTTGATTATCAACGGAGATGAGCTTTAAGAGTGCCTAAGAATTAATATCTTAACTCTGATAACATATTAGAGTTAAACTAAATTTAACTCAAAACTTAAATTATAATATAAAAGATCGTAAAATGTTATATGTGAAAGAAAAATCTAAATAAATTTAACTTCCTTGACAAACTAATTGCAAACGCGTATGCATCATGTTTGCAATTCATTTTGCATCAAAACTGAATTGATAGTCGAAGGTATAAAATTATCATTGTCAATGGCTATGCACATCACCCCATTAACCATATAGTAAAGTTGATGCTTTATATCATCTTAGATTTGAGTTTAAATCTCTTCCCATTAATTGCAAAAAAAAAAAAAACAATTTGAAGAACACATCGACAAAACCAAGGGGTTGGGATGCGTGATACAGTAAAAAGGCAAAAAGTATTACTAATAATAATTATAAATATGATGTAAATATATATGTAAAAAGGGATAAGTTGGTCAATTGTCACTCCCAAACTAAACTCTACAGTTCCGTGACTTCCGTCTATGGAAGGTAATGCATATAGTTATTTTATATTAGTAAAGATAACAATATTAGTTTTTTTTTTTAATAATAATAATAATAAAGGATGAATTTAATTCGAAATATTGAAACCATACAAATACAAACAACATCAAAGCAGCATCTCGAAAAACATCAAGATTAAAGTTACACACCGAAAACTAGCAAAAACTTTTGATACTAATGTTATTTGAATGGACATTAATTGTATCACCAATATTTAGTTGATGGATCTATATATTTTTACATATTTGCAACTAGATACGAAATTGAAGGATAAAAATTACTCATGCGAATCATTTTCCGTTAGTTAAAAACTTAGAATAACAACGTTAGTTTGAAAAAACCTAATAGTAGCACTAATTTTGAGTTGAAAGACTTTTTTTTTTTTAACATGCATGATCTTTTAAGTCCAAGAATGGGTGTGCAGCTAGGGAAACAATTCAAGAATTTTTTTTAATTTTATTTTTTGTAGAGAAAATCACCAAATTAACATCCTTAAACTTATAATAAACTAGCTCATATCCCTCCTAACTCAAAGGAGGTATGTTATTTTTTTATAGTTTTATATATGAGTTACTATTTATATGTGTGTATATATATTTTTCTTTTAAAAAAGAAGAAGAAGAAGAAGAAGAGAGAGTTCGATCCCTTGTCTTTATTATTCTGGTTTTTAATATTTTTCCAAACTTTAAACTTATCGGAATCTCATTTATTTAAGAGAAAAGTAAATTAAAATGCATTTATCAGTTATGAGACTTATAATTATCTCTTAATAAATTTTACATTTAATAATATACCCGTCACCATCAAATGGTGACTTTGAAATGAAAAAAAAAATTGTTAAAAATAAATCCCTCAAAATATATTGAAATAACAAAAAGATCTTCTAAGTTTAAAAAATGAAAATTATATTCTTTTAGTGAATTTTTATCATTTTTAGGAGATGTATTTGTAAGGAAAAATTGATAAAATTAAGATATCTAGAGTAAGACATAGTAATATAATACTAACTCATGTATTTTGTTGTTGTGTTCCACTATATTTTTTACTAAAAAAATTATAACATTATTCAAAATTGTGACAAAAAAAAATGTTTTTTTTTTCCTTTTGAAACAAAAGTGAAAAATAACAAATGCAAAACATACAAATGACTAGAGAGCTTAGTTTCTACATAATGAAAATGGAGGGAGTTATAAACAGCTCATATGTATTATCTCCCGCCACAAATTGTCAAGCATTTAGTTTCCTCTTGGTAATACAACTAAGGCTTTCATATCTCCCAAATTCCCTCTCCTCTGAGTGTAACGTTCATTTGTTAATTTCAAAATTATTCACAATGTTAAAATTCTTTTAAATTTGAACTTTTAATTAATAGTTATAATTACAATTATATTTACACATCGATCCGTGCATACACATATACGATAAGGAGATTCAAATTCATGTAATCATAATGTTTACTATGAATATATATTATTTTATAATTAATAATTTAGTTTTTTTTATGGGTTAAAAATTTTGGTTTATTATTCACTACTTCTCTATCAACAAAAAATAAATATACTAACGAATTATCTTGATAAACTAAAATTATCCTCGTTTTACAAGTGTCATGAAAAAATTTAAACAAGGGTAGAATTGTCTTTGGACTCGAATAACAACAAATGGAACCAAAATGATCGGTGTTAATTATTTGTTTTTTGCTAATTAAATAAAAAATAATTAAGACTTATCATTTTGTTAAATAATTTATCACAGCTATATGAGTAAAGAAAATTTATCTATTATTCAAAAGTAATTAAGAAGGAAAAAATGATTTAATAATTGTGAGTTTAATAAGAAGGCACTAATCTCTCCCCTGTCATTATTAGTACAAGAAAGGACACACAGAAGTTACAATAAGGCTAATTTCAACCGTTAGATTTTAAACGCCTATTAAGCCATCTGTCATAATACTCATATTATTACAAGGCTTGGTTTATGCTTCCTCTTCTGCTCTTTGTCATGAAAATTTTATCTCAAAGCTTAGATAAGAGAAATTAAAAGAGAAAACAAAACCCACCAAACCACTCCAAAAATTTAACAAAAACAACTCTTCAATGGAGGGACGACGTGTTCTAGCGCCATTGACAGCCATAGATAGGTTTTTGACCTGTCAGAACCAATATCTATATCATCATCATCATCATCATCATCAACAGACTCCAAACAATTCAAACCAAAATCAAAATGTGATTTCTTCAAATGCGTTGTGTTGTTTTTCATCTAATTTTGTTGATGCAATCTGTGAGGATTCTTGGGAAAATAGCTGTCTCCAAGAGTCGAGCTTTGTTGATGAACTTTTTCTTGATGATGATGATCATGAGGCTTTGATTAGTTATAGTTCACAAGAGAGAAACAACACTAAAACCATTTTACAAGAAGAAGTTAAAAAAGAAAATGGAGAGAAGAGTAGTAATAATAGTACTACTGCTTTTAAAAGGATGGGAAAGAGAGCTAAGAAAGAGTCTTCTTCAAACTTGATCAAAGGACAGTGGACTGATGATGAAGACAGGTTTTTATTTTTATTTTTATTATTTAAAAAATTACGTTATTTTGTTTTGGATTATTATTATTATTATTATTATTATTATTATTATTATTATTATTATTATTATTATTATTATTATTATTATTAAGTTTTTGGTTTTGAAGATACTGATGATTAGGGTTTGTGTGTTTTTGGCTGTCAAAAAAAAAAAAGCAAACTAATAAGGTTGGTGAAGCAACTTGGAGAAAGAAAATGGTCACAAATATCAGAGATGATGGTTGGAAGAGCAGGAAAACAGTGTAGAGAGAGATGGCATAATCATTTGCGTCCTGATATCAAGGTTTATTATTATTATTCTTCATCTTTTGGGTTTTGATCGATCATCTGAATTTTATTATATTAATCTATTACTTTATCTTCTGTTAATAATTGATCATACGCTGTTATTATATAGAGATAAGTTTTTAATTTACCAAAGTTTTATAACTATATCGATTCTAAGTAATCTAAGAACTGAACATATATAATTGACTGGTCGATGATCTATATTTTCTAGATTTAATTAGCTCAAAATGGAACCAGGTAATTGCTAGATTTTCGCCATATTTTCTGTTTCACTTGTTTCATTCTTTGATTAAGGTGAGAAATGTAATTTTCTATTCTTTAGTAATTGCTTAATTAATTACGGACAAAATGGATTTTATTTTCATAGCAAAAGTATAAAATTTATTTTGTTATTAGGTTCGAGTTTTAACGTGATGAACTAGGTTAGAAAACTTTGAAAACACTTTTTTTTTTTTTTGTGTCATAACTAGATATTATTTTTTAAGTCAAATATATATGAATATAATACAGAATTATAAAATGTCACCTAAATTTTTACAATTACATATCTTTTAGATCTATAATAAATATATAAGAGAGAAAATTAATTTTTTAAAGATCTATAATAAATATATAAGAGAGAAAATTAATTTTTTAAATCTCCACAGTTGAAAAACTTGACTGTAAAAATTAGGTAATATAATTTATGCAAGACGTTTTTCCATGGATAAGATTTAAAAAAAATCAATGATTATCTAAATATATTATGATAATCCTTAAATTTTTATGTATATTAATATAAAACAAATCAAATTTAATTTAATTTCTTTAGCAAATTAACTGTATATTGCATTCTTGATCATCTTCCAATATTACACCGTTATTGTACACGTACATGCGACACATTAGTTGATAATATATATGTTGTGTATGTAGCGTGACATATTATATAATAGAATTGGTAATGAACTTATATTAAATGGCCGGCAACAGAAAGATAGCTGGAGTGAAGAAGAGGAGAAGATATTAGTGGAAGCACATGAAGAGGTTGGAAACAAATGGGCAGAGATAGCAAAACGCATTCCTGGTAGAACTGAAAATGCAATTAAAAACCATTGGAATGCTACTAAAAGAAGGCAGAATTCTAGAAGAAATAAGAACAAACACTTGATCACTACTTCTACTACTACTACTACAGATCACAATGCAGGAAAGCCTCATTCCTCTATTCTTCAGAATTACATTAGAAGCAAGAATCTCATCAACAATAACACTATCAATTCAACTAGCTCTACTCTAACTGATCAAGATCACCCATCAAACCAGTTCAACATGGAGCCTAATTTAGAAGCCACTACTCTCAATTCAGTGGATTCTTCTTCTCCACAATTAATGATACCAGACCAGCAGAGTTTTGATGATGAATTTCTTTTCATGCAAAACCTCTTTCCCACTATTAATCAAACTTCTTCTCCTCCATTGGTTGATTCCACTTTCTACCATAGCTTTGGCTCTTCAACTTTGAACAATCCAAACAACTTTAACTTTCAAAGTGCTTCTGAACATCATTGGAGTTCTAGTACTCCAACTACTACTACTACTACTACTACTACTTCTTCTTCCCATCTTTACTCTGATCTTTACCTCTCTTATCTATTAAATAACGAAGCATCTAGTACTTCATCTATCACTCACTATAATACTTGTAACAACATGATCAACGACATAAGCTCAATGGGTGCTTCTCAATCCTCCTCATCAGAGGGAAAGAGAGAGATGGATTTGATTGAGATGATTACTTCTAATTCCTTTTTGTTCTCTCGAGAGTAGCTAGGTTTTTTTTTTCTTCCTTTTTTGGCTAAATAGGGAGTGATGAAAAGCGTTTCTCTCTTTTTTTAAGCTTATAATATATATTGTGATGAACAAAAATGGTGTTTGCTTTATGTTTTCTATTTGTGACTGCAATGATTGCCTTTGGTTTCTTTTCAGTTCTGTTTTGTCTTCTTCTTTACTTTCTCAACGGCCTCAGTTTGTTTTTTACTGTTTTTGTTTACGAGTTTCATATATATATATATGACAGACAAGTTTCTTATACATAGTTTAATATATTATTAAATTATATTATAATTATTCTATAATGATAAATATTTTAATAAATTAAATTATATTTAATAAATTTTATCATAAAATAAATATTTATTTTATTTTTTATATTTAAAGATTAAAAAAAAATATTTTAACTTGGAGAAAAAAGAATATTTCAAAACTCGTAATTTTAAAATTAAAATTTTAAATAAAATAAAATATCTGTTATGAAATAAACTTAAACCCACCACTAGCACTAAATTTATGTGTATTTTTATAATTTTTATTATTTATATAATTTTATTTTATTTTATAATTAAATATATAAATGTATAAAAATAAAATCAACACATTTTTTAATATTATGTATGAATGATTTTTTCGAGTTGGTTTGAATCCTCCTCTTTTTTTCTTTTCAGTGTATTTTAATGTCGGAATGTAATTTAGCTCAAAAGCATATACTATGGTGGCATTCTATTTGTGCATTAATCGTAGAGGCTTAAACATTTTTTTGAAAAATATTATTTATAAAGTCTTTTAGAATTTATTATACAAAAGTAACATTCATTAATCATTACCTCCGATTCTTGTAACAAATTCAATTGATTTTATTTTTAAATTTAATTAATTTAATTTTTAAATCTATGTTGTAAGAGAAATAATATATGTACGATTTTTATGATCATATATATTAAATATATATTTTTATATGATAGAAAAAAAAACATAAATACATATATTGTGTACAGAGACTTTAAAATAAAATTTTATTTAAAAATTTTAATTAAACCTATATTTTAATTATATTATTAAAAAAAGGGATCTAAACATTTCTTTTATAGAAACCGACCATAAGTTGATTTTTTACATATTAATTTACAATAAATATTGTAACATATAAATTCATGAACGTTTAGATTGATAAGGAAAGAAAATTGGTGGAAAATGACTCATTTAAAATCTATTATTTACTTTAAAAAAAACATGAAAGCACGTAGAAAAGAAGTTGAAAATTATATAAAAATAATAATCTTTAACACTTATAATAATATAAATAACAATATAATATTATTAAATAAATTTTAATTTTAATAATGTTTAGCATTAAACAGATATGAAATGAACGTAATTTAATTTAAACTTTATTTAATTGAATAAAATTTAAAATAAAATATTATATTAAATTTTTTTTAATATTAATTATATATAAGAAGTATTATTTTTATGGTTATAAACTTTAAAAGTGATATTTTTATTATTTTTAAAAAAATTCTTGCAAAATTAAGTATAATATTCATTTTCTTTTCCAAATTCAAAAGGTGAAATTTTAAAATTATATATTAATTTTTATTTATTGTTATATTTTATTTTGTACTAGTAAAAAATATGTGATTTTTATGTACAGTATCATACTTTTTTTTTAAATATTTTTGTTTAATAAATATAACGTATTTGTATCACATGTGATCCAATGAAAAAAAAATAAAAAAATTACGAAAGTAAGCACAGATTTTGAATCAGCTAAAAATTCATTATTATAAAAACTTATTCACAAAAAAACATACATCTATTTTAAAATAGATACGATAACTATAGTTAATTGAACTTAAACTTTTTAATATTATAAAAAAAATATTTAAGATGATTAGCTTAAATTTGTCAAAATTTAAAAAAATATAAAGGACATAAATGTCATTATTTTAAATGATTAGAACATTTTTGTCTAAAAATATTTTAGATGTAATTTAGACTTTTAAATTTAAACACAATATTAATATTCATTTTCTTTTCTAATTTCAAAAAGTGAAATTTTAAAAATATATATTAATTTTAATATTTTATTTTCTATTTTCATTTATACAAGTTAAATTAATGACACTTGACTTTAACGTGAATTATTACATTTAAAAAAATATAATTTATATAATATATTTGTATAATATGTGATACAATGACAAAAATTTAAAGAATAAAAAAATTATTTAATTAGAAACTTATTATTATAAAATCACACTCACCGAGAATCAATGTAGCTTTTAAAAATATATAGGATAAGTATTATTAATTAAATTTAAATATCTTAATATTATAAAAATCTTTTATTTTAAGGTGACTAGCTTAATTCTTGAAAAATTAAAATAATAATATATATCATTATTTTAAATCGTAAGTACTAAAAGCATTTCTATCTAAAAATATTTTAATTGTGATTTTAAATTTTAAATATGATATAGATAGATAGATTTATATGTACGAAACATATAAGAAAATCTTTGACACATATAATCGAACATTTTTAATAAATATGGTCACCGAATAAATATTAATTTGAGAAAAAAGTAAAAAAATAATTAAAAAATTATAAATATATATTTTTGATTTTTTAAATAATATTAATTTTTTTTATTTTAAAGTAAGTAAAATAATTATATAATTATATAATTTGCATTTAGGTCGTGTGTTGTAACGTTGGTGGGGGTAATGGAGGTAGATAAAATGATAATAGTTATTTTTTAGTTAGAAAAGAAGAAGTGTGAGATGTATTTGATAGATTATAAATATTTTAAATTACTTTAAATAATTTAAAATATTTGAAGGTACGTAGTTAGTGATATATATGAGATGTATATAGTAGAATTGGCATTGATATAATATCAGTGAGCCATAAAACGTCAGGGCCTGATTTGGATAAAGTAATCTCTGGACTGGGCTGAACAATTTCGAGGGTAAATTGGGCCTTATACTAAATAACTCTTCCATGATCCAAGTTTCAACAAAATAAATAATACAATTTAAATAAAATAAAAGTATTTTTTACTTAAAGGAAATTATCCGAGTATAATTGTTTTGGGATTAAATAGTTTTTGGGACATGATAAAAAAATTTCACTCAAACTTTTTAAACTTAAAATCAAGCATAGAAAAATCAACATCCACTCTAATCCATAATTAACAAAATAAATATATATATATATATATATGAGTGTAATTCATTTTATTTTGAAAAATATATTATAAAAATATGATAAATAATAGGCGTATGTTTTAATAAAAATATTAAAATATTAATTGAATTTTTTATAACAATATAAAATATTAATAATAGATTTAATATAACTGCTTAATAATTCAACATATTAATCTGTAAAGAATTCTCAACCTAAAAACCTAAAAACAAGAGACAAATTACTGCTCTTTGAATAAGAAAAAAAAAAGATAACAAGTTTGAAGTAAATCATTTACTTTCATTTTATCTTAAAATTTTATTATTAATTCTTTACTTTTAATATTTTCTTTATAATTAATAAATTTTATTATTAAATAATAAATATATATTAAGATCAATTATTATGATTTTTATTTCTAGTTATTTGTATCAATAGGGAAACGAAACATAACTATAATTTAAGCATAATTAGTCATTAGTTCTATTATATATTATTGTACGGTAAATAATAATAATAATCAACATATTTAACAATAAAATTTTATCGTAAATGAAAATATATTTTAGTTATTATTATCAGAAAAATATTATTCATATATAACCCTTTTAAGTTCAAAAGTAAGAGTGTTTTTTTTAGATCTTTTAATATTTTTAACTAGAGATGAACAATTGATTAAAATTTTATATTTTTTACAAATATGAATTCGATCTAATCTAATAATATAATTAATTTAAAAAGATCAAATTTTTCGGATCGAATAAAATCGAATTGATAATAAAATTTGTTTATAAGTTATTGTCGTATATAAAACAAAACATATATAATATTTAAATTTTATATTAGTGTATTTGTAACAAAATTTATTATAAAAACTACAACTAATAAAATCAAAAAAATAAAAATTGTGTGTAAAATTATTAAATTATTACAAATATTTATATTTATTTTTAAATTAGAATAGTAATTTAATGTAATTATGATATGTATAATATTTAAATATAATACATTATAAAATAAAATATTTATTTATTTATAATTTATTAATAATTAGTTTCACATCAGATACATCAAATTATAAAATATGTCAATTTAAATCCGATTTAAATTCGAATAAATTATATATTTTTTAATACGAAACTAAATTTACTATAAAATTTATAAATACAATTCAATCTAAATCTTACAAGTTAAATTGAATTTTTCAATTTATATAAATTTATAGAATTATTTATTCACCCTTAATTTTAAGCGGTGAGATTTTCATAAGAAGATTTAAATCTGTTGAATGTCTTCTGCCATATTTTTTTATCCTATATTTTATCCCACTAATTAAATTGCAATAAGATAAATAATTATGATCCATTTTAGATTAACTCAACTTTGATTTTTTTCTTTTCTCTTTACTTTTCGTTTATATCAAGTGTAATATTAAACTTGATAACATAAATTAAAAGGAATGATATTATACTGGTCGGGTACCTATTGGTACCTTATATTTCAAAAAAAGTGCCCAAAATTATTATATTCTTACGGGTACATTAAAAGTTTTTTCTTTTAAAAAAATTGTACAATTTAATACAAAATGCCTATAAAACTTTTAGCAAGTTTAATCAACTTTGTCATACGTAAAATATTAAATAGATTTATTTAAATAGTAAACTTGCTATTTTACTATTATCAATTCTTACATGTATTTTATTTCACATTTTTAAAATATTTAATAATAATTTATTTTCGATCAGATACATCATATTAAAAAATTTATTAATTTAAATTTAAATATATTATATATTTTTAAATACGAATCATATTCGATTATAAAATTTATTAATTCAATCTAATTTAAATAAGAAAGATCACATTAATTTTTTAATTTAAACTAATTGATAAAGTTATTTACTTATTTCTAAATTTATTTGGTGAGATTTTCTTAGAAAGATAAGAAGGGTTAAATGAATTGGATAGATTTTGGTCTACTTTAGTATATTTTATCCCTCAAATTAAATTATAATAAGATAAATAATTATGTTTATTTTAGATTAACTTAACTTTGATTTCTCTTTTTTCTTTTCTTTTTTTTATATCAAACGTAATATTTAACTGATAACATAAAAATATACATACAAATATTATATTTTTAATGGATTTACTAAAAGTTTTTTTATTTTAAAAAAGGTATAATTTAATCTAAAAACAAGTTTGATATATTATCGAATAATTTTTTTTAATGATAAGTTTATTATTTTTTATTATCATTTCTTACCATTTCACATTTTTTAAATATTTTTTTATATAACCTTTTATAAAATAAAATATTAATAATGATTTCTAATATAATTTTAGTAATAATTTATCCTATAACCAAAAATTAAGATATATTAATGATGATTTCTAATATAATTTTAGTAATAATTTATACTATAACCAAAAATTAAGATATCATATAAATTTTTTAACTCATGTAAACCGATTCGGATGTATCTATGTAAACTTAAAATATAAATTAAGCTTAGGGGAAATTTATTGAAACCAACGAATTATACAAAAATTTGGAAAAATTTAAAGAAAAAAATAAACAATAACTTATAACAATAAAAATAACATATCAATAATATTAAATAGGGTATAATTAGATAGTTTTCAATATTAAACGAATCTAAATAACTGTAACTGATGGATGAATGAAAGTAGAGTTATCAATGTATTTTTTTACTTATTATTTATTCTTTTCAATCAATAAACAAATTTTTTAGGGATAAAAATATTAAAATATAAACTTTTTAGTAAAAATGTGTAAAAATATAATTTTTTGAAGTTTTTTGGGTTTTTTATGATATGTTTTTGAATTTTTAAATTGTGATCAATAAGAAGTTATCACATGTATGACACGTAAGTAATGGAGCTGACGAAGCAAGCCACATGGATGCCATGTTAATAGAGATGTCCAATCGTAGATCGCCGCGTGTGTAGTGTGACGCAGTGCCACTCCACGTGTGAGCATAATGTTTATTCCGACTTGGTCAACGCACACGCCATGTATCTTCACTTGATCGAGACTAGTCTCCATTGCCATGCATAACTCCCTGATTTGCCTAATAAATACCATGTGCCACATGTCCCTCTTCTATTGACTCGTGTTGTAAATTTTCTCTTTTTTCATCTCAGTTTTTTACCTGACAATCTAAATTTCACTTGAGTTATATTTAACATCTAATCATCCTATAAACCCAAATAAAGCGTAATTAACATAATTTTTATCAGTTTTTTGAGGTAAGGAAAAGGAAAAATATAAAAATAAATAAATTAAAAGGAGATAAATTTTGGTGGATATTTAAGAGGAGATTGGTATTACAATTTAAGAGATTGGTTGTATTTCTTCTTCTACTTCTTTATTTATCAATTTTTATGTTTTTCTTTATGAAAAATATAAGTTTTATGAAAAAAATTATGTTTAGTTAATTTATTAATGTAGTGGTCTTATGAACCAATTTTAATCGTGTCATGATATAATATTTTACCCCAATTATGATTCCATTTTAATTATATTATTTAATTTGATTTTTATGCTATTAATTTTTTGGCCAATAATTTATCTATAGAGTCAATTAAATAGATTTAAGAAAATTATTTAATTGTTTATTTTGATTAAATAACATGCATAGTTTTATAGGTAAAGATGTATAATTCTTATGTATGTGATCCATAATTGATGAACTTAATAAGTATTATTCAATTTAATTGACATAAGAGTGTGATTGTGTTAATTACTATATAGTGTGTAGTTCACGTGATGGAGAAATATATGTTAGAATAGATTTAATTAATCATGTAATTGATTGATAATTGTATTGAGAAAATTTTAGTGATTCAAATGTTTAGAAAATTTGGGGTTAAGTATTCTTAGATATTTTCTTATATATCTTCTTAGTTACCAAATTTGATTTAATTAGTTGTTTTTAATTCTTTTAATTTTTCTTTCTTAAAATATAAAATCACAAAAAAATTGATTTTTATTTTTTTATTTTAAAAATTAGTTTATAATAATATAATCTCTATAGAAAAGATCTTTTTTATCATTATGTTACTTGTTACGATAAGTATACTTGTGTATTCATTGCACAAATTTGTATGTCCAATTAGTAATTCAAGTTGAACGAATTTCAAAATTTAATAAATCAAAATTATCGCAGTTTAATTTAGACGGTTTTTAATATAAAATAATATACCAAAAAAATTTCTTATAGTAAAAATATATAAGTTGGTCATATAAATATTATATTTATAGTTACATAGTTTATAGATATTATTTTTATTTTTCCTTAAATTTTTGATTTCTAGCTATGATTGGATTAAAAATTATATGTAAAGGTGGATGAATTTTTTATATTAATTTTGATCTCATCCGATTAGATCATAATAAATACTATTTTTATGTACATGTTTTTTGTCTGTCATTATTACCTATCAGCATAAACAACTATTTTATAAAACATTTATATATAGTTATTGTAATATAAAATTAAAATGATTTTATTTTAAGTTAATATAAATATATCTTTGAAAAATTAAAAGAAATTATTGAAAAGTCAAAAATAATATTATAGAACATTTTTATAATATTAAAATTTTAGATTAAAATTGAAGAATAGATCAAATAGCTTGTAGATTAAAATTTTAAAATATTAATTGATGATGGTAGGTACGGGTGTGTGTATGGGTTAGTTGATTTTAGATTAAAATTGGAATTGAATTAATATGAAAATAAGAACCAATTGAATCAATGAATTTGAAAAACTAGTGCAACCCGAACCATTATTTTTGGTTTTGTTTGAGAAAAATTATGTTTATTTTCTATTGAATTTGTTTATTAATATTTTATAAACACTTATATTATAGTTCTAATGTTTATAATATTAATTTAATTATAATCTTGAAATTTGAAGGTTTTATATTTAATCATTTATCTAATATCTTTAAATTCATATAATTAAAATTTAAAATTTCAAAAGTAAAATATAATTTTAAATACCTTAGATAATAAAGAGAATTGATAAATGCAATAAATGATCCATTTTTATATAAGTCATAAAGTCCAACAAGAATTTAAAAGTAAAACAAATATGATATAAGGAATAGTAATAATTTACTTAATAAAATTTAATAATTTTCATAGCCAAATAATCTATAATATTTGTTTATATGATGTAAATTAATCTTTTAATTATATGTAAGATATTGTAGTTATAAAGGATAAATAGTATAAAATTAGTGACTCACATGTATTAGAAGAATAAGGAAAAAGAGTTCATGGTCTAAATTTTTTGGAATGAGTTATGCTTAAACATTTAAACTCTAACAGCAAAAATAAGTTAAACATGTTTGTATCATACTAAAATACTAAAGCCAAAAACCAATTCTAAAATATTATTAGTAATAATTGAACAAAAAATTTATCTTTTTAGATGAAATTAGAAACATAACAATAAACAACAATATATATATATATATATATAACTTTTGCTCTAAAAAAAATAAAGATGGGGAAGAAAATGCTAAGCGAAATTGAAAATATTAATTATATAAAATAAAATTAATAATATAAAAATAAATATATAAGAATTAATTTGGTTTTTATTAAGTTTTAAAAAATAAGAATGGAATCAAACCAATATAAATAGATTTTATAAAAAATAAGAATCAATTTAAATAAAAAAAATCAAAATCTAAAAATATTAGATTAATTTAATTTGGGTAATATTAATTGAGCTGATTCAATAAATTAAATACAAATGTCAGGATTAATTACAGAATATGGACAATTATCATTTTTTTGTTTGTTCTGTTTAATACAACCAATTTCTCTAGTTTGAAGTTTGATGAAATCGAAAAGCATAAGTCGCAGTTTGATGGGGAACAAAAAAAAATGTTTATTTGAAATTAGAGTGGTAATGTTTAACCTGATATAAATGAGATAAGACACAAAACTAATAAAAAATGTAGTTGTAATTGATTAATATATTTTTTTAAAACCTTAAAAAGTCTTCTTCTTCTTTTACTTATATAAAAAAAAACTTAAAAATTAAATAAATATTTTCGTGTATGAATTATAAGTAAATATATCTCAACAGATATCAAAACATGATTAATATGGCTAGATTCTCACCCCTATTTGAAATGAGTAATAAAAAAATTACTTAAATAAACTCTAAATATTTTTACTATTATCTCAATTATATTGAAAAATAAACTAAATCTTTTATTAATTATTATGGGTCTTATATAATTTAATAATGGACTTTATTATGACAATTAAGAGCAATAATTTATGATACAACTCTATTGTTAAAATCAAACGCGAAAGAAAGATCAAACTTAATTTGAGTCTAATTTAAACCAAATCAAATAACACATAAAAATTAAGACTTACTTAGGATTAATAATAACATGAAAATAAAAAATAATTATAATTATTATTATATATTATTAATAATAATTTTTTTATATGTAAATTTTGTTAGTTCATATTATGAACAATGTGTTGTATTTTTCATGCTATTTTTATCATAAATTTTTGGTCTTTATATATTAATTATTTACTTATTAACAAAAATTATAGAATATATTATCAACATCAAACGTTATTAGTTATATGAATATTTTTAAATTTAATTTAAAAATAATATTTACCATTGTTTCTTTAATAATCATAAATTATTTCATATAAAGTACTTATAATAAATTTATTAATTTGTTTATGAATCTCTTAAAATGACTTATAATTTTATTATTCTTAGTTACTTTTACAAATATAATATACAATATATAATCACTAATCATAATTATATGAAGTTAAAGTATAAAGTATTTATTTATTTTAATTTTAGGTTTTAGTTTTTTGAGTTATTTTATAATATAATTATGACTTTGAAATATTTTACATTTTAGTTTTGTAAAATTTATTTATACGTTTTACGTTGTTAGAATATATTGAATTTGATTCAAAGTTTTTATTATTCTAATTAGATTAAAAATTATAGAAAATTTTACAATATTTTAAATCAATATTAAGTTGAATAAAACAAAAAAATCAATTAATATATATAAATAATTTTTTATCAATTCCAACTTAGGGTAGTCCAATTTTTTTTTTATTTGTATTAGTGGTGACAATTCATAACACAAATTAAATTCAATTTATGTTATGATTGGACTAATTTAAACTCGTTTAATTTGAGTAATCTCAAACTAACATTGAATATATTGATACAAATAAAAAATATACACAAATGTAATTATACAATTCTTATGTAGATATATAGGATTAGAGAAATTTTTTATTATTTTACGAGTACATGATAACTTGATATTTTAAACAAATAAATGATATAAAAAATAATATAATTTATACATACTATAATTCAAAAATAACTAATAATAATTCCATAAAATTACTCCTCCATCCATCCATCTTCGCACATGTATGGCAGCTTTATCTCGAGATCATATATAATATAATTAATTACATGAAAAACATGAAAATTACCTAAAATACCCACATTTGCTAAAAACCAGGCATTAAAGAAATCATGAAAATATAGGTATATTCCTTCATTGAATTTCGATTGGCTCTTTCAATGTTCTAGACTAACATATGCTCTTCGTCTCATGCGTTTGTCCCCTTTACGGAATTCAAAGTATACTTTATTTGGTAATTAAAGACATTAACTAGAATGTATATGGGCTTGTATGATCTCAACACTCATCTCGATACTGACTAATTTCAATAATTTTATGCTAAAATTAATTTTAGATTTTCTTCTTTATCGCTTGCACAACTCAGTCGCTCAGAATCCCAAAACAATATATTAATCGTAGATATTATAATCTTAAAATATTCACTTGACTTTATTTCATAGTTTAGTGGAGAGTTGAGACAGAGTCTGAATCAACTTCAACATCTTTAGACTTGGGATTGGGATTGGGATCAGAGGCATGCCATGGAACACTGTGGAAGATGAATGAGAGAGCATGAGGTGGAGTGTAGAGCTTAAGATTAACAATTTCACGTGAAAAGCCCGTCATTTTCCTTTTGGAATTTCCCTTAACCTAATTCTCACTAACCCATTATCAAGGTGTGAGCCTACATTTTCTTTTGTGCACCCCATGTGCTCGACACATTGTCATCAACGAGAGTTTTTCAACTAGCTTCACTTTATTTGTACCAAACATGTTAGCTTTATGTTGGATTCATTGTGTTTACAAGTTAATAATGATGTATAATAAATTGTTATATTAAAACAAATTTATTTTAAAATAATATTTTAAATTTTAAATAATTTAGGTCTTAATATATATAGTAGTGTCTATGTATTTAATGTGTAAAGATTATAATTCAGGTATATTTTCGCATATTTATTTTCGATTCTCATAATACAACGTGAACAATTATAAGTTATTTTTAAGTGATCATTTTTACCAAAATTATTTTTGTAACATTTTCAACTCAAGCTAAACCATGTGAAATCTAAGACCCAAAAATATGCTAACATTAAAAATAATTTTAAGAACTTTAAAGATTTGTGTTTTAATATTAGAGTAATTTTCCTTTTTTCACTCTCGTTGATAATTACATTTTATTTTTGACCTATTAATGAATTTGTATTAAAAATTAAACACGTATTCAAAAATTAAAATCACTCGAACTCATTATATGATTTGTCATTATTTCAATGATCTTTTGTTTTCGAAATCGTTAAAACTCTAGTGAATTTTGTTCTTTTAAATACATGTAATGAAAGATTTCGTAACATATATTCAAAATTAGTAAGGGTTCTTAGTCTCATGTAATATTCTCTAAAAAAAATATTTTGCATAATAAATACTCATATATGGTTGATCCTTGTACGTGCTTGGTTCTCATATAAGTCTCAAGATACAAAAGGTAAAAAGTGGTAAATTAGTAAGGAAAAAATATTAATAAACAAAAAAAGGAAAGAAAAAAGATCCTAAAACATAAGAAAGGCAATGACACACAAATCTGTATATGTATTTTTACTCATAATAATTGTGATGTTTTTATACGTTAAAATAATTTTATAAATTAAAGAATTATTTTTCAAAAAATATTTATTCATGATATACTATAATTAATATAAGCCAAAATGTATATAAATCTGCAACAAATTTTGTATACATCGAGCCTTATATATATATATATATATATATTTCATTAGCAAGCTTTTTCTCTCTGTAATGGGTTTGGTAGGTGATGGTGGCTATTCAACCACTTTAAGTTGTAAATATGAGTAATGTTAAAAGGAAAAGCTCACTTGTTTAGGTTTTGCTAATTTTGTTTAGATTTTATCCGGTTTATTTTGTTTAGGTTTAGTAACTTTTAAGTAAGTAATAACTCAATTCAAATTATATAAGTTTATTTTAACTCGTTTTTAAATGAATTAAACTAAGCATCGCATATATAGGTTTATTTATTTATTTTTAAAATAAAAATAAATATTTTAATTTTAATAAAAATATTAATATAAACATTATATTTTTATTATAATTTTGTAAAAATTAGTTTTTTTAATTATGATATTTTATAATGATATTATTATAATTATAAAAAGTTTATTATTAATAAAAATATTCTGTTAAATGAGTTACTAAACTGCTAATGGGTAAACTCGTTTGAGTTTATGAGCTAACTTGTATGAGTCTATGAGCTATGTAATTTTTTAGCTTATTAACTCAGTAGATTAACTTTAAATAAGTTTAATTAAGTTGAACTTATTATATTCACGTGTACTTACACTAATTATTGTATCGTGTGTCAAGTAATAAAATAATTTTAAAAATTAAAAAATTGTGATAATTCTAAGAAAAGTGTGTTACATGACAGACCATGCGTACTAATTTATTTTTCAAATGGTATTACATTATTTACATCAATGAATCTCATTGGACTATGACGAAAAAAATTACACATAAATAAAATTAAAACTATCATGGGTAATTTGTGTCGTAATTTGATTGTTTGAATTGAATTCTTGTTGTAAAATATGAATTGCGTTAAATTCATATTATTTCAAATAACACGAAAAAAATCGAATTGAATTTGAACCACCCTATTAATTCAAATTAAAAAAAAAACTATAATACATAAACTTTATAACTTACATGTGAGGTTAAAAACTTAAAATTTTAAAAAATACATTTCTTCTTAATTCTTAGTCAATTTAGTCTCACTTCAACTCTATACTTCTCCAACAATTAACAACAATCGTTTCTCCAAATGCAATCCAATGCAAGCAATGTTTTACTTTCTCCAACCGCAACCCAATGTCCATTGAATTAGTTTAAAATATTTTTTTTTGCCACCATAAAAAATTTTTTTTTTGTATGATATATTTGAATACACTAAAAGAAATTTATATATACGTGGTTAGATTTGGAGGAAATTATTTGTTTAATCTTACTCACATATTTGTTTGTTTATTGATAAAAGTAAATTAGATTTTGAGCTTTTTATTCAAACTATGAGTTTTCATGAAAATACGATGACTTTTGATTTTTGTCAAATTTATTTAGATATTGACTTC
Source organism: Hippophae rhamnoides (assembly GCA_033030585.1). Lineage (NCBI taxonomy): Eukaryota > Viridiplantae > Streptophyta > Magnoliopsida > Rosales > Elaeagnaceae > Hippophae > Hippophae rhamnoides. The sequence continues at coordinate 15,750,290 of CM065437.1, read as the reverse complement.
TTGTTTTAAGAATTAGTTTTATTTAGCTTATGTTTACTAGTATTTCTATTTTGTAATTAATTAGATATTGTAACATAATAGGGAGTTATTAAGAGTTGTATTATTTTCATGAACTTTATAGTATACTTAGATATTGTAACATAATAGGGAGTTGTGAAGAGTTGTATTATTTTCATGAATTTTATAGTATAAGTGAACTATTCATTCATTTTTATTTTTTCATTTATTTAAAAAAATAGTTATTGTAATACTTTTACCACTTTTAATATTTCATATAATTATGTTCGAGTTAATGAATTTTAATAATTAAATATATTTTTTTATTTATATTTTTTGTTTAATTAATTTAAAAAATACAAATAATAATTTATTTAACTTAGTTTAAGTTTATTTGTTTATGTTGGTTTGGTTATGAGTTTATATTTATTCGATAAAATTAAATTTGAATTAAATTAATTTTAGATAAATATTTCAAACATGTAACTCATACAAATTATACCCTGATTAAAACTACATACTATGTGCCATAACAAATTCGAATTTCTCAGTTAGTCAATATACATGCATCATGCTCTTCCGTATATTCGAATTGACCTAACTCGCGCTGAATTGACACCCTAACCATACACTATGTACAAGAACAAATCCGAATTTCTCAGTTAGACTCGGGCTAATGTACATGCATCAAGCTCTTCCGTTTATGTATTTACTTTGGTTTAATGTATTATCTTTCTATGACCATGTAATTTTTTTTTTAGATTGTTTAGATGGAGATAAGTAAAAAGACATTAAATAGAAAAGTGAAAATAGAAAACAGAAATTTGTATTTGAGGTAAGGGTAAAGATTGTATTTTTCTTTAATTTTTTTAAAATTATATACTATATTTTAATAAATATATATAGAAAAATATTTTTAAATATTTTTATAGATTTAATTACTTTTAAACTTAAAATAATAATAAGTATGCATGATATATTTTATATTTAATCTTTAATTTAAATTTTTATTCTACTAAAATATCAATAATTTTTATTTTATAAAAATTATTTAAATTATTTAAATTATTTATTTAAATTTTAAAAATCTAATATCTTATAATTATTTTATAATTTATCGTTATTATTTTGAATTAGTTTGTAATAAAATTCTATAAGTATTGTTTTAATATAAAAATAATATATATTTATTATTACATGTATTTTATTTTTTTTTCATTTCACATAAATATTATTTATTATTTATTGATTAAAATTTTTATTTTTCATTGGGTTACTTTTATTATAATTTTTCTTTATAATAAAAATAAAAAATAATTTAAAACATAAAAAATAATATTTAAAATATTATATGAATTTTCTTTTTTAATTTAGGGGTAGTCTATTTCCATATATTCTTACAAAAAATTTAAATAAAAATAAAAAATAAATTCTAAATATCAAGAAAAACAAAGAGGAGTCACAACCCACCCTAGCAACTAGGGGTGTTCATAAACCGGTCCGGATCGGATCAAAACGTAAAACCGGATCGGATCGGATCCGACCAAATCGAACGGTTTTACTAATCAAACGGTCTGGTCCGGTTTGTACTAATTTAAATCTTTTGAACCGAACTGAACCGGTTTAATAATATATTAGAAATTTCACATTATTTTTTATTAAATTATAAAAAAATTAGACCAAACCGAGAAATAAACCGGACCGTACCGTTTTATAAATCAAACGGTCCGGTCTGATTTTTATAACTTAAAATCGTTTCAAACAGTTCGGTCCGATCCGGTTTGAGTAATGTGAACGGTCCGATTTGGTTTAAAAAAATTTAGAAAAAATCAGACCGAACCGGACCATGGACACCCCTACTAGCAACCTTGCTTACACATTAATGTCTGTGACCGAATTAACGATACAAATATTAATGAAGAGTAATCTTAGACTCCAAAGCATACACTACATATTCTGTTTATTAAATGTAATATTAGCGATAATAAAATCGATTATAGTGCGAAACATAATCAATTTCTTTCAAAAACATAATATATATTTTTTTAAATTATTAAACATATATCACATGATAATTAACGTGAGCTTAAATTTAATAATAAATTTATATGAATAAAATATTAATCCTAATAAATAAAGCTAATGTTATAGACGTGATATACAGTTATATAACTTTGTTGTAAATGACAAAAGTTTTTTATTTTTAAATTTTGTTAACCAAATGTAACGTAATAATTAGCATCAAGACAAATATGAACAAATTTACTAACAATAACTAGAGATATACGTTTTAGACTAGTATTATGTATAGCACACTCTTATGAAAAAGATGGTTATGGCAATCCTTATAAACTATGTAAAAATGTAAATAAATTACCCATTGTTAAGAGAAACTTATAGGACAAAGGAGAAAATAAATCGAAGCACATTCGAAGCATAAGCTGCACGAGAAACAAGTGTTTCGTTGAAGATTTTTATATTTTATTTTCCTTTATGCTGCTTCATGACAGATATTAACAGAAGGCTAACTAATTACACTCTGACATGCGATCGTATCAAGAAAAAAATAATTAAACAAAAGAAAAAGGGCATACTAATCTGTGCCAAAAACAAAAAATAAATAAAGACGACATAAAAGCATATCTTATCGAAGTTCCAATACATACTCGTAGATCTCGAAGACATCACACCGTTCCGGCCAAAGTTCCAAACACACTGTCCTTTTTTCACTCCACCCTGCATTTTGCTCCATTCAAACTCTACCACATGGATTCAGTTGATGAACAATGCTTAAACCCTAATATGTAAAATCGAAAAAGAAAATAACGAAAATCTAACAAGATTCTTCTGTCCCTAACTCTCTCACTACCCTATTTTTTTCTTCTATTTTTTGTTCTTTTCCTCAGATTTTTATAATGAGAGATCCAATGTGGGAGGAAAAAAACAATGTAGGCTGGTAGATTCTTGAGGCACTGCGGCAAGGCTTATCTTTTCTTTTCTTGTGTTTGTTTTTTAATGGTTTAGGGTTTTTATTTTTATTTTTATAATTATCTATTTTCGCATTTTTTTTTCTTCTAATTTTTAAGTAGATTGGTTGGCATCACAAGAATCGAGAGGGAAACAGGTGTCCTCTCCACCAGTGTTCCAAAGGAAATTAGCATAGGCAGCAGCATGGTAGGAATTTCCCGGCTCAGCAGCAATAGCTTCTAAGAAGGTCTCCTCAGCTGCCCACATATCGTTTCTTACTTTCCACAAGAAAGTCGCGTACTTGTTGTATGCTTCTGCATCCGGTGGTTCTACCCCTGTTGCTCTCTTGAAGTACTCTTCTGCTCTGTTTTCACACAAATCAAATAACATTTACGTAAGAGATAAAAAAAAACCCAACACAATGCCTCTCACATTATAGTCTTTAGTTTAATTTTGCACACACGAGGGAAAAAAAAGATGGAGTCAAAACTCTCAAGTGTTGGTATTCTGTATTCTAAGTTAGGCTTACAGTTGCTCTAATAAGACTAATCTAACAAAGACTTTTCATTGAAGTCACGTGATAATCACAAGAGAAAGATACCAAAAAAAAAATGAACATCTTATGTTCTGCGGAATACACCTAACCCAAAAGGAGCAATTTGACAAATAGTCGGACGTTAAAACTAATTTTCTAATAAGAGAAACAATTGATATTTTTCTTTCCGGTAAATAGTAGTAGAAATGGAACTGAAATGCAACTAAAATAAATATTACTGAGGAAGATAAAGCTATACCTGTCATAATCGTGGTAAACAAGGTAAAGAAACTGAGCATAATTGGCAAGGAGGAGTGCGTTGTTGGGTTCTTGGGACAAGCAAGCTTGGTACTGAAGATCTGTTCTGAAGTGATATTCATAGCCATCTGGTTCAATCTTTGCATTCACTGGGGAAACAAATCTCTGGATGGTGTCTTTATCCAGAGCTTCGTCTCTGAGTGAAGGTTCCATTTTTGACGCTTCTTCCACAATCGAATTCCAAATTGCTTCCTCTTCTTCTTTAGACTCTTGCTCTGATATCGATTCTCCCTTTCCCGTCGTTCTCATGGAAGACATCTGGGAAGAACCATCTGGTAGAACTGTCCTGTATTGACCGGATTGGTTGAACCTACCATCTCCTTCTGTTCCACTAGCCAACTGGAAATTCCCACCACCGCCATTGTTGCCGCCTATTGAAGTCGCCTTCCCACTTGACGAATTAACCGAAAACTTCTTAATTGTTGAAGAGTCAAACTTCTGATTCTTATGGTCCTGAACTTCTACCATAGAAGCAATCTCTGTTGTGCTCGAATAAGACCCAGATGGCGATGAAGCAGCAATGGCGGTGTTGTGGCCCATAGAATATACGGTAAAATTAGCAAGGAGAATCATCACGTACACCATTAATGTAGGTGTGTGAGAAAAGACTTGTTGAAATAGCCAAGCAAACGATGCGTGCATTTCCTTCTGAACCCGACTCAAAATTGCCTGTAGATCTTCGTGGTAGAGAACTTCTCTCATCTGTAATGTATAGCAATGAAGCTCACGAATTATGAACACCATTGAAGAGAACGCCTTCTTCACTGAACAGTAAGCAGACTCTCCTGCTTCTCTAACCCCTTCTTGCCAATGCAACTTTCTTTTTATAATTCGAAGAGAGAGCGGAAGATCAACGCTGTTAGCTTTCCGTTCAATACTCGCCTGAACAATTTCGTCATTCCCTGGCCAATCCGGTGGCTCTAGACGAATTTCTGGCCATGGTGGTTCCCAGGAATGAAGCATCGGAGGTGAAAATTGTATCTGATTCTCCATAAAGTTGACGCAACTGTTCAATCCTGTCGTTTCCTCGCTCTGGTTATCCCCAAAATCAGAAACCACCTCTGTCCTTTCTTCGTCGTCAGAAAGCTGGAATCTAAGAGCCAATTCTTGAATCTTCTTCGAGAATTCTTCATCGAATAAGTTATCGGAACTTGCGCTAAAAGCACTTCTTATAGAACGAAATCCTGATTTCGGGTGCTCATAAGACCGGGACCTCTGTAGCCTCGTAGATGGCGTTCCCAACAGAAAAGATCGATCTAACTTTTGCACGTACCGGCACACCAGAGCTCCTCCATCGCCTCGGTTTCGACCCTTCCCAGAAGAAGAGGATAATATCGCAGAAGTTAAGGTTAGAGAAGATAATGGAGAATGAGGAAGAATAGGCTGCGACCAATGCAAACAAGTTGTTGCCACTTTCCCGACCATTTTTCTTAACTTTCCGATTAAAAAGACAAATAAATTGCTAAAATTGAAGGACGAGTATCTTATTAAAGGGATATATCAGAAATTGTTCGGCAGAAAATAAAATTATGGTATCAAATTCTCGGAAAAGATTGTTTCTATCGAAAAGGCAGATCTTCTCCTCCAATTTTTTCAACTTTTTTTTTTTTTGGTTTGGATCCGCGAAATGCCTTCGCCTTTCTTCCTTTGAACTCACACCGAACCTGAAAAGAAAAGCCAACTCCGTCAAGAAAAAAATAAATAAATAAACTACTCGCTTAAAATCCCTTCCCAATCTCAGCACTTCACTCCAACTTTCCCGGAAAACACAGTTCACCTCTCAATTTATGAATCTCAACTCTTTATAGATATTTATATTAAGTTAGTTTCGGAGCCAGTCAATATTTTTAGCAGGAAAATCGGATCGTGATAACACATCCCGAAACAACTCAATATTCGCACGAATGTCAACGAATTCCTATCACTAAGAAACTTTATATCATTTATTTAAATAAACTTACACATATTTCTATGGTTTCTGATAATTTTTCCGGTTACACGAGAATCTCCGGCAAAACCCCTGAAAGCGAAGTTCAAGATAGTAGCTACACTTTATCAAGAAGAGTGTGAAGGTGAGTCTCACATATATATATATATATCTCGCCTCCTCTTTTCGAATAAATTAATTGATTGATTAACTTTAAATGCAGAAGGAAAGGGAAAGGACAGCTAGAAAATCAGAGATCGCATGCCGATTGTTTTGCTTTCAAAATGACAAACGAATGAGTTAATCGTATTTATACACTCACCGTACGAAGTACACTAACGGGAGATCCGGTAACCAGTCACTTTTAAGATTAGTTAATAACCATAATAAACGTATAATAATCATGCATTATAAGTAATTTTACTTTAAAATTATATTTAATTTTAAAAATTAAATTTTAACACAATTTTTATTCTATTTTATTAATTAAAATATTAATATTAATTTTATTTTTTTTAACTATCCATCACATCACATGTTTTTAAATAAAATAAAATTAAATAAATTAAATATAATTATTTTAAATAATATGTATTTTATTATTAAAATAATATTTTTAAATAATTATATATGTATAAATATATAATATTAATATATTTTTGGTTTTGATTAATAAATGTTTTGATATTACAATAATTATTTTTATTATATATTTTATCGGTTACGGTTATTACGAGAGAAATATTATTGAAATTTTTAAAATAATTATAATTTAAATTATTTATTTTTATTTTCTAAAAATGACATTAAATTCTTTTTTTTAATATTTTTTTATTAATTTTTTTAATTAAATATTAAATATTTATATTTTTAAATAATAAATTGTTTTTTATTAACTTATAATACTTAATAATAAGAAAGCAATGAATAATTTCTTAAATCCAAGGAAATATTTGTAGTAGTAGTTTGGGTTTTGGTTGTGTGGGTACACGTCCGTTGCAAGTTGCAACTATGTAAGCTTATGTTAAGAACCTAGGATGTTATAGGTTGTTTTTACATTATATTTTACATTGATTATATTTATAGTTCTTTTTATTAAGTAATGATTATTAATTTTTTTTAAATAATTATATTAATTAGTATGTCAATGTTATAAAAATTTGTATTTATATTTATACTCCTATTAATTTATGTGATAAATAACTTTAAAAATAAAAATTTATCTATTTTTCAAAAAATATTTATCACTTATTATATTATATAAGTATAAAAATATAAATTTATATAAGATAAACTTTACTCTTATATAATATTGCACTTCACTTGGTTAGAACATCTGCACCACATTCTAAAACTTTAAATTTTTTGTAAAATTTTGTGCCGAGTTATTTTCATTTTAATCTTACAACAATTTTGATATAATTGATATTATTGTATTAAATTTGATGCGATATTGTTAATCGTACTAAATATTATTCATCGTTGTAAATACTAGTCATGTTGCACTATATTTTTTAACTCTAAAAATATTGTCAAATTTTTTATTACATATAAAAAATTAAAATTAAGTATATGATATAAAATTATTAAAAAAATTACTTTACTATAATATATCATAGAGTAAAAATTAATATAAATTAAAACAATGATTTAATAAAAAAATTAAAATATTGTTAATTTTTTTTATTATACTTTGAAATGCATTAATTGTATATTTGTGAGATGAATAAAATAATTCATTCGATTAATATTTATCTACGTGTACATTTAATTGTGTTTTTTTAATTAAATGTAATTTTTAACTCATATAAGATTTATAATATTTTTTATAGTGAATTCTTGATTTTTTAATAATATAATTTTTTTAATTAATTGAATATAATAACCGATAAAAAAATAAAAAAACATTATAATTTATAAAGAATATATTTTTTAATATACTATTTGATATTATAACTTAAAAAAATAAAAAAAACTTATATAAATTTTTATATAAAATAAAATAAATTTTTAGGTTGAAGATGTCCTTAAATATCAAATTATCATTATAAACAATAATGTCATATTTGGTTGGTAGACAAATGTGAATGAAATTGATTTATTATAATTTTATATTTTATTATGCTATTAATTGAGAATGTAATATTATCAATTCTTAAAAGAGAAGAAATAAGAATTATATTCCTTCATTAGGAATGATAATTTCATTCCCATGTTATTATTTATTTCTATTTTTTTCCTAATATTAAAATCTATACTCTAAACCCTATATCTTAAACCACAAAACCTAAACCTATACCCAAAACTTTTAAACCCTAAATTTCTAAACCGTAAAACATATACATTAAACTCTAAATCCTAAATTATAAACCCTATTTAGAAAAATAATAATTTTAATAATATATTTTATTTTTAAGTAATAATTATTTAAAAAAATAATGAGTTCAATAACGTATTTTTTTTGATAAAATAATAATAATTAAATGATATTATTTAAATTTTATTAAATATAAGAGTATTAAGGTAATATATAATATGTTTCATTACATTTTAGTTGTAAAATAAACACTATAATACTAGTTTATTCTTTTATTTTAGTAACTAAATCAAACATTATAATAATAATACTTTTTTATTTCTATTTATTTTTTTGAAACAAACGAAAACTTAAGTGAAAATCAATCTATCATTAACATTGTTAAGATGTCCTTGATTGTTTCATGAAATATCAACACATATACGACAATGTTCAGTTGTACTTGATTGTTTTATGAAATATCAACACAAATACGGAATAGTGTTGACATTACACAAATTAATTTAGAAAAAGTTTACTTTTAACAATTTTGTTTATAAGTTAAGTGACATACAATGATCAGTTAAAAAAAGTGAGTTCGATTACAAAAATTAATAGATAATTCTTATGTAATTTATTTTTCTACAAGTTACAAATAGTGTTTATTAATTCATGGTAAGAAGAACGATTTTGATTTTATCAAATAAATTTTTCGAAAATATCAACTTATGTTATAAATAATGTTAAAAAATTGAAAAATTATATAAATTTATATATACATTTAAAATTTATAATAATAAAAATAACATCTTAATAATAATAAATTGTTTCAATCGAATGTTATTTAGTATTAATTGAATATAATTTGTTACAATTCAATTTAAATAAAATAAAATTAAATTAAACTCAATAAAAAATAATAGGTTAATTTTTTTAATAAAAAAAAATATAAATTTAATATAAATTTTAAATACAATAATTATGTTATTTTCTAAAAGTGTTTGAGTAAAAGTAATTTTTCTTTATCAAATTTTACTTTGATAAAATGTTTCATAATAATATTAAATACTTATATTTAAATATTTAAAGTTAAAAATTATAAAAATATGATTATTTTATGAAAAAGTTAAATAAAAATATAATTACTCATGTCTACTCATTAACACAATGTTTTTATCCGAACGTGATGACGATATTAATGATGTTATAAGTCAGTAACACAATTTTTTATCCGAACGTGATGTCGATATCAATGGTGTAAGTAATGTTAAGTAAATATAAATTTATATATTTATTTTTATTTATATTAATTATAGTGTTAAATACGATGAAATTGTTAAAGTCCCACGTCGACTGGGATCACGCACACGCATATAAACAAGGGCAATCCTCCATCTCATAACATGGGTTTTGAGATGAAGTTAGGCCCAAATTTAACATGGTATAAAAGGGTTCTGGTCGGTGCATTGTTTCGCTGTTGTTGAGTGACGATTCCGGCCAGCCCATAAGCTCAACATCACCGTCGGTCTCAATGGGATAGACCCTTGCCGATGTGATGGGGAGTGTTAAAGTACTACATCAACTGGGGATCGCGCCCACGTTGCGCATATAAACAAGGGCAGTCCTCCATCTCATAACCTGGGTTTTGAGATGGAGTTAAGCCCAAATTTAACAGAAATAATTTTAGAAATTAAAAAAAAATTATTTATAAAGTAAATATGGACACCGGCTAAATAATAATTAGTATAATTCTAAAGTATAAATTTTTGTTACTTTAACATTTCTCATTGTATCATTCCACTTAGTTCACATATGATTCTAACATATGTTAAATTTGGACTTAATTACATCTCAAAACCCAGGTTATGAGATGGAGGATTGCCCTTATTTATATGCGCAGCGTGGGCGCAATCCCTAGTCGATGTGGGACTTTAACACTGCTCACATTCGCGTGGTCTGTCATGAGATGGATGACTTCGTTTATACGCGCGCGCGCGATCCACGTCAATGTGGGACTTTAGCACTCCTCACATCGCGTGGTCCGTCCTCGAGGCAAGCGGGGATGTTGAGCTTATGGAGCCCAAGTGGCGGAATGCATCACTCACCAGTGACGAAACAACTGCACCGACCGGGTAACCTTGCTCTGATATCATGTTAAATTTGGGACTAACTCCATCTCAAAATCCAGGTTATGAGATGGAGGACTTCCATTGTTTATATGTACAGCGTGGGCGCGATCCCCAGTCGATGTGGGACTTTAACAACATATGTTTTATTTTTGAAAAAAAATATAATAGATAATATATATTTTTTTACGTTATAAAAAATAATATATATTAATTTTTTAAAAAATTAAAATAAAACTTTATATATAAAAATTATCGTGTGAACTTGTTAAATCGTTTATCTATGATACATACATGGTGTTTATTTTTTATTTGTTATAAATTTTGAATATTAAGTAACAATTTTACAATTAAACAAGTAGATTAGAATATGTCATAATTCACGTAGTAGACTTTTTTTTATGGTTACTCACAGTGTATAATGTATAGGATGAAATATATATCTTTTATACTAATCTAATCATTTTTAATACTTTAATCTATTAACCAAAATTTGTAACTTTTCGTTCACTTATTTTCATATTAAACAGATTCAATCTAGTTTTAAAAATTAGACTACATTTTACTATAATATTTAGAATTAATACGTTAAAAAACTAATTTTTTAAATTATTTAGTCCTTTAAATTTTAAAATTTAACATATTTAATCCTATCATAATTTTTTATTTTAAATAACTAGTCTATACCTCCTTTGCTTTAGAAATATTCATGTCCATTTTTGAGGTTCACAATCCTAGGTGGAATTTAACTAGAGAGTTGCTTAAAGGAAGATTGTAACTAATGAGTCTATTTTTCTTATCATTAATGCAGGAGAAAACACTGACAAGATTGCAGATTGGAGCCATTGATGTGTTAATCAAGGTCCAAAAACCGACTTTCATAGAGAGTTAGAGAGTGTGTGTCTGACACTACAACATCATCTTAAATGGAGAAGCAAAGAAAGGAGTAGAAACCAAGATTAAAGATAAGAAAAATGAATAAATGAGTTTTCATGATTTCAATTTCTAAAGTCAGGATTAATTTAGGGCTTGTTAAGAAAAAGAGGGGCATAAATGGTGGGTGTTGTGGAGAAGATTATGAATCAATTTATTTTTTGAGAAAATTAAAAGAAGCAAAATAATAAATCAAAGAAAAGGAAGGATCAAGACATTAGAGAATTGAAAAAGTTGAAAGGGATTGGACACCAAGTCTTGCAAAATCTTTGATGCTCTAATACTATAATAGAATTCAAAGAGTATACAATATTTCTTTATTGAATCTTTCTTAATTCTTAACAAACACTAACACATACTAATGTCTTATATAGAAAATGTAGTACACACAATACATATTCACAAACTCATACAATATTATTAGTTGGTTACACAATAAGTATACATTACATTAAAGTACACAGTTTTATCATATAATCTAATACTACCAATACACTTAATTAATACACCTTTTCACTTCATTGACATATGTTATTTTTTTTGAAAATAACTACACAACTAACACATTCATAGCTGAAACTTGAATTCCAAACTTGAAATATACTTACATGAGCCACTAGCTCATTGGCTGTTATTTTCTTAAAAAATTAAAATTTATTTTAACACTCTTTAACGCATATAATGAAAGAAGTAGAATTAAGGAGATAGGGCATTTAAAATTCCTCATCTTTTGTTTTAGTTTTCTAATCTTTCAAACTGGTTTATTTTTATATGAAATACATATTTAAATGGTTTTATTTCTAGTTTGTTAAAATAAATAATGTTTTTTGCATTATTAAAAAGCATATGTGTATGGTATATTTTATATGCTAAGTATGTTCTTTACATTATAGAGAAATATGTATGCATGAAGAGGATTAAAAATGAAATTTTATCTAAAAGAATTATGATATATACTTGAACCATTTCTAATTCCAAACATCACTAAATAATTTTTTTTTCCAAAATAAATTAAAATGTTGAGAAATAAAACACAACAAATTCAAAATAACAATTTTTAATTGTTTGAAACCATCATCATCAATGTTATTAATAATGTAAATCAAATAATTTAACAAAAAAATATCTATTAATTCAATATTTTGTTTGAATGAAATTAAGGTATTATTTGATTTACACTAATAGTAATGATAATGATTCAAGAATTTATAGATTTTGTTTGACTATTAATCTATATTGCAATGCAATGCATTCAAATAACAGTAGAAATATTCATTCCTTATATACATCACAAGAATATATTGGAATGCTTAATTTTTCTCTCACTCGCGTATATATAATTTTTTATTATTTTTTTCATTATATTTTATTTAAAAATTGAAAAAAAAAATTATTTTTTAATTTTAAATTTTTATCAATATTTTGATTACACTTTTTCAAACAAACATAATAATTATAATATTGTTTTCATTAAATTCAATTCTTATCACCGTTCATATTTTCATTACATTTCTTTTCTATAAACCAAACATGATTTTAAAAAATAGTACTAAATTTTAGTAGAAAAATCAAATTTGAATAAAAGAGATAATTTATTTTTAAATGAGAAATTAAATAAAATTAAATGAAAATAAAAAATAATTTATTATGTTTAAAATTAGGCAAAAATTTAAGAAGGAAAAACATGTTAGAAATAGGACTAAAGTTAGAAAAAAAATATATTATCTATAAAATTTGTAACTATTATCTTTATATTGAATGTTGTTTAAAATGAATTACGATAATTTAAATCCTCTGATATCGAACTCCATCTAAATTTTTCTCGTGCAATAATATTTTGGTTATTTTTATCGATATAATTATAAGTGTATTATTTTTTGTAATTTAAAAAATATATTGTGTATATTGAATTGCAAGACTAATTGATATGTTACTGATATCGTCAATTTGATATTAGCTTTTCTTTTTTCTTCATTTGTTTCAAATGTTAGTGACTTTGATGTTATCTAATGACTATAAAAATAATAATAATAAATTATCGTGTTTATTGAAGTGCAAGACTAATATATTACTGATCGATTTTATATTTACTTATTTTTTATTCTTCATTTGTATATATCAAATGCTAGTAGTGCCTTTGATGTTATCTAATCACTATATTGTTTTAATTTTTTTTTCTCTAATAATTATCTTTTATCATTTCAATTTTGGTACATGTGATTTCACCGAACTCTGCTAGAACGAACTCTTTTCCACTTGTATCTCCTCATATTTGATACAACCTCCTACTTGTATAATTAATTACTCAGCATAGAAATTTAAGTATCAAGTTTTTGTTGGATGAATGAGTTAATTAATCATTTATTTTTGAATAGTATGTTTAAATGTATTTTTTCAAAAAAATATTTTTATTTTAACTTTAATTTAATGAAAGAGTATTTGAAAAAAAAAACCAACTTAACCTATTTTCATATAATTATTTATTGAGAATTACATTTTTAAGAGAGATTGAAATACACAATTATATAATTTCTAATATTGTCTAAGTTTAGTAGTGTACTTAAAAAAATATTATTTCAAATGTACGTTCTTTATGTCTTAATTTCAACTCATTATTATAGTAATTATGTTCTCTGGTTGTTCATGATTGTCGTGAAAACTTTTATTAATAGTAATTTCTTTCTTTCTTTTTTTACTAAAATAGGAGAGAACACTGTACGTGCCGTCAGAATGATTGAATTTTACAATAAGAAACAGAGTTATTCGTCAACTACCTTTTTCAAATAACAACTATTCTTGCGCAAAACTACTCTTAAAAAGTACAAACTTTCTTCAGCACAAAACTAACTAAAATTTATAAGTATAGTCACAGCAGCTACGGAAAGGAAAAGGAAGAGGAAAAGGAAAAGGAAACAAACTCACTGTAGTTTTAGCAAAGCAAAAAAGTAAGGTAGTAAAAAAATAGTTATACAAAAAAAGCCAACCAATCCAAATATAGTAACGCAGTAAAATTGAATAACAATACATACACATATGATGATTTGTTGATTATGGCACCACTAATAAAATTATATATATATATATTAATAAAAATCATTAAATTATGATATCATATAAATTTTATATAATCAATATAAAACATCCAAATTAAATAACATACTGTTTATAAATAATATATTAATAAAAAAAATTATATTAATATAATTTTTATTTGAGATTACCTTTTTAAAAAATTAAATATTTTATATTACTTATACACACTGTTGAAAGAATTATATCAAATAATCATTATCTATCGGTCCAACAACAGAAATATTAAGAAATTATTGATCGTTAGTGGATTTAATGGGATTAGTACTTCAAATAATAAGTGATTTAGAAAGTAATCAATTTGATAATAATAAAAAATCACAGTAATTAATATTCCATTTGATAAAATTTTAAAGCGGAAATTTTAGTGGTATATAAACTAATATTTATTTTTAATACAGTTATAACATATTAAATAAAAGTAATTATAAAATAATTAATCTAATCATAAAAAATGATTGTGAAATTAAATAATATAAACACATTTCTCATCTCCAAATAAATTTGGTACATTTGTCAATTGAAGAAAAAAAAAAGAAAAAAAAAGAAAAAGAACATGTGACTGATTTGTTGTAAATCAGAGTCAATTATTTAATAATTTCTTTAAGTTGCATTCAAAGTGGTCCCCGTCCCCGTGCTTACAATGTGCGTAGGTTGCTAAATTAAAATATCTTGAATAAATAATTAGTATTTATCTGATCACCGTATTCCTTCATTTTCACCCTTTTTTTTTTTTGGTGCTTTTATGTACGTTCCTTTCATTTATTTGTCTTGATAAAGACAAAATTGTTTAATGACCAAAAATAAATAAATAAATAATTAAATAAATATAGACAACTTGTTTTTTATTTTATTTTATTTTATTTTATTTTATTAATATGGGGAAGTGCAGAGGGATTGGTGGTAAGGAAACAACGGCCAGAAATGAAAGTTAATGAAGGCAAATAAGCTGTAAGCCAAGTAGCTGGATGTTACAATCTGAAGGAAGAAAGAAAGAAAGAGGGGACAACCAGTGATGGTGACTTTCGTAGTCGGTATTTTTGATCAACGGCGGAGATTGGTTATTTGAGATCTTTTTGACGATTTGGATCAACATGCCTAGAGCATTACCTTTTGAATTCCTAATTTCTCATTTCTCCATCATATTCTTTCTTTATTATTTATTTATCTAGTAGTATTACGATGTATTATTTGATTTCGAGGAGTATATATATATATATATATATATATACTTTTTGTTATATTATAATATTTATAAAATAATTAATTCTTTCAATTCATTCCATATTGATATTATATGTATGTCATGTATAGGATAAATGTACATTTGATTATTGAATTATTAGTTTTAGAGCACAAATTATATTTACAAATCAGAATAATTAATGTAATATCATTTAAAAAATTTACTCGATCAATTAAATAGTGCTTAAAAACATTTGGTAAAATTCAAATAGGGCAAATTTCTATAATCAAATTAAAAAATTAAATTTTGTAGAAATATACTAGAAAGGGTTGGCGGATTTTGATGAGGTTAAGATTGTGCTATTTGTCACTCTAATATATTGTACATGGAGAGTTCGTTGCAGATTTCATTACAAAAAAGGGTGCTTGTTTCAAACGGGCGTGGGACGTCTAATAAGAGTTATGTTAATGACTATAACATAAGTTGTTTTAGATACATTCGGATAATACTCGATAGCTATAAATTGGTAATAATTTTTTTTAAAAGTTTAACATCGTTGTTTATTTTTTTAATATTTATTTAAAATTATATTTAATTTTAACTTTATTATATTATTTAAAATATTAATTTTTTTTTATTTTCTTAACTATTTATCACATATTTTGATATAAAATAAAAAATTTACAAAACCAATAATAAATCAAATTCAATCTAATTGTACAAAATATTGTGTATTTTATTATTTAAATTATATTTTTCTATGTATATGTATATAAAATTAAATAATAATAATATATGTATATAAAATAATAATAATAATAATAATATATGTTCTTTCGGTTAACTACGATTCGATATTATAATAACTATTCTCACTCCATCAATAACATTTATTTTTAGAAAAAAAAAATCTTCAATTTTTTATGAATAAATATTGTTTGGTATTACATAAGTACTAGACATACGACCTCAGATGTGTAAATACTCCACTATAATATAACGAGATGATAGAACTAGTTCAATAATGGCCTAAGCTTAAGAGCCATGGAAAAGTATTTCACCTCGTCGACATAGTACCGTTTTGTCCAAATGCGAGGTCCACGTTGTCCAAAGTACAAGATTCTAGGCTCTAAGATTCGACATAATAACACTACTATAACGACCTGATAATGGTTTTTCTTTCCTATGAACGACTTGAAGAAAGTTGCTTATGGGCTTAAAGTGACCCATATATAACGACCTCTATTGTAACAATCTTTTGTAATGCATCTATCTTCTTTATAACAGTTTAAAAATCATTTTATTGTGTAAACAATATTTCCAAGTCGCTTGTATCTATGGCCTCGGTTGTAAACAATATTTCCAAGTCGCTTGTATCTAACGACCTCGCTTGTATCTATGGCCATAGTGTGTATCTATGGCCTCGGTTTTCTAATAACCAAGGTCATAGGGTATACATAAATTAAAAAAAATACCCTATGACCTCGGTTTTCTAATAATCGAGACCATAGGGTATACATAAATTACAAAAAAATACAGTAATTAGTAATTACAATATTAATATAAATTACAATAAATTTATTAATTCAAATACTAAAAATCATATTATATTAAAATTAAAAGTATAATTACACTTGAGAATTTATTATACACAAAAAAACTTAGTATTACAACTTTTTAGTATTAATTACAAACATGAAAAAAAAACTTAGTATTAAGTACCAACACCAAGAAGACTAATTCCACTAAATTGGTAAAGAAGACAAATACCATCAACAACACCAACAAGACAACGCCATCAATAACACTGCACAGATAACGCCAAAGAAGACAAGACCAAAGAACACCAGCAAGATACTAGGTGTCCAAACCGGATTCGATCGACCAAATCAGAACCTGACCGGACCGGACCAAATCGAACGGTTTTACTAATCAAACGGTCTGGTTCGGTTTGTATTAATTTTAAACCGTTCAAACCGGACCAGACCGGTTTAATAATATATTAAAAATTTCACATTATTCTTCATTAAATTATAAAAAAATCGAACCAAACTAGGAACTAAACCGGATCGAATGGTTTTATAAGTCAAACGATTAGATTTTTTTTAGGAAAAACTGGACCCGACCGGACCATGGACACCCCTAAGCACAGCGCACCAACAACACCATCACAACGCAGCACCTACAGCAGAACCAACAACCCAACACCAGTAACAGAGAGATTTAAATCAATTTAATAACAATAATCAAGTGTTTTAATGCTTATCAAAGACTTGATGCAAAGAAGGCACTTATTGGTATTACCCATGTTGCATATCTGTCATGAGAAAAATTATTTTAAAAATTTGAGATCACATCAAGGAAAAACTAAAAACAAACATAAAAGCCAGTGAGTAGGATCACAACAAAGAGAAAAAAGCTATCACTCATATTTCAAAAGTCATTTTGACTAGTGTTACAACCTGTAGTTGAAACAAAAAAGAAAAACAAACATTTCATCTTAAGACAACTCAAAGAATATAACAATAACTCAGATTTAACATAAAGAAACCTCAAATGAAGACTAAAATAATGGAAAGGCCAGCGACTAACGCATTACACCAAAGATAACGCATCAAAGACAACGCACCAAAGACTCAGACGAGCGTATGACAATGTATAATGCAACGCATCAAAGACTAACAAACACATTACCCTTCCCTTCGCTTCGTTGTAGGTTCTCTGTTTTTTTTATATAATTTAATCACCAACAAAATCAAGAATATCAAGAATAAAATATTACAATCTTATACATAAAACCATTACTCCTTCCCTTTGCTTCGCTTTTTGTTCTCTGCTTTAGAATTTAATCAATCAAAGAAAATCAGGTATCCAAATATTACGATCTTATACATAAAACCATTACCCTTCCCTTTCGCTTCGTTGTGTTCTCTGTTTTAGAATTTAATCAATTAGAAAAATTAGTATCAAAATATTATGATCTTATACATAAAACCATTACTCTTTCCTCACGCAAAATCAACAACAAAATGTGCCAATCCTATACATTGTCTAATTATCAAAGTCAGAGAACACATGATAAAGATCCCCTAGTTACATTGTCTAATCAATTTTTCACATGATAAGATCCCACCTCCTCTGCTACCACTGCCAGGTTAGAGATTCGAGAGTTATAACTATGGGACAAGATCGAAAGAAGAAGAAAGTAGAAGTCGATGACTAACCAGGGAGAGTACTGAGAGCGAGGCGTAGAAGCGGCAGAGGGTCAAGAGTCGAGATCGACAGTTGCACGGTAGAAAGACCGTAGATTGAGAGGCGACGACGAAAGTGGCAAAAGCTAACTATGGCGCGAGACCGAGAGTTGCGATTCTGGAAACAATGAAAGTGAAAAAAACCTAATGCAACGTGTGAATCATGATAGCAGCCGAGGTAGAAGGCATAGGGTTGAGAGCTGAGATCTACAAGGTAGACGGTAGAATGACTAGAGATTGAAAGCGACAAAGGCAGAAATGGCAGAGGCAAAGCTGGGCCATTTTGGAAACAAAGAAAACCCTAATGGAACGGGTGAATGGTGAAACAAATTTATATATATTTTAAGAAAAAAAGGGAGATACGCTGATGATATATATATATATATATATGTATTAATTAGAAATTATATATTAATATATATTAAGTAATAGAAATTTAATTATAAAGAAAAAATGGAAAAAAGAAGATATAGATAAAAAAATGGAAAATATTTGATATATATATATATATTATAAAGGAAATAAAATACATTAAATTAAATTAATAATAGAGAAAAATAAAAAATTGAAAAGTAATTTTTTATTTTTTTAAAATGAATGACATAATTTTATTTCGGTTTTAAAAATATTAAATTTTGTATTATTTTAATTATAATTATAGTTATTTAATAAACATTGTTATATAAATTTATTTATATATATTTAAATATTTTTTATAATTTAACCTATAGCCACGGTTATTAATAAAACTGAGGCTATATATATACACTATGGTCTCGGTTTTTATTAAACCGTGGCCAAAATCCTATTGCCTCGGTTTTAAAAAAAATCGAGGCTAACATTCCGAGACCAAAAGCATATATTGTAGTAGTGATGATGTAATACACATGCATATATACCCCTTAATGAGGAGAATAGATGATCTACTTCAGTTGTTCAATTTCTCACTTCTCACTAATAATCACTAGAATCAGATATTTAAATTCTCTCTAAACAATTGGTCTCAATTGGTACCAACTTCTATGAATCTGAGGTACTTAGGGACCAGGTCCTAGGTTCGAAGTTGGGGAATGGCGAAAGAAATGCGTTGTAGCTCAGTTAGAGGTGGAGTCTATAGACCCCCCACTGTATAAAAGCTATTGGTCCACACATACAACCCTTATAAAAATGTGCCTTTTTAATGTTAGGATATACTTGTGGGTCTCGTATTCTACTGTGTGAGGATCCTTAGATTCCATTTCCAATCCGCTCAGTTGGTATAAACTTCTATGAACCTAAGGTGCTTAATGGTTATGTCCCAGATTTGAGATTTAGTAAAGATGAAAAGAACTCGTTAACGTACTTCAGATTGAGATAGGGTCGAAGAACCCTCCTACGGTATAGTACGGAATCCACAAGTATATCCTAACAAATATAAACTTCAATTATTCACTATTAAAGTATCTATTCCTATATGACATATAGTTGGATCGTGCAATAAGTTAGTGAATTTCAGCAACAAAATATTACAACACCACGGGTTAGTAATCAAACCAGTGTATTTGGACGTTGCGTCCCGCCAATAGATGGTATATACAAGCTGAATGCTGATGAGGCGATTTGTACACTACAAAATTTGATTGGATTGGGCTGTGTTGGTGAGGAATTGGAAGAGGCTAGGCAGGCAATGGGTGCGATTGCGTACCCAAAAGAAGCATGTTCTTCGTCTTTAATTTATGGCTAATTGTTTTTTAACTTTTGTTTTAGTACATTAGCTCGTTAGAAAAGATTAGTATGATAATTTACATTTGTGATTTCAAATGTTTGAGATTATTAGGCAATTAAAACCAAAGATGAAATTAAGTTTGAAGCGACTATCTTGACCATAGGTGTTTTAACAACTCATTGTTAGTTGTATTTGTCTTGTTATTTGTTATTTTTTTTTACAAATTTTGTAGTGATTATTACTTATTAAATAAAATCAATATGTATTATTTGAATGAAAAAAATTTGAGAAATGAGTTTAAAATTTTATTTTTTTTCTTCTTTTTGGAAATGAGAAATTAAATCTACATTTTTTAAATAGTAGGAAAAAGTTACTTAATTTTTTAATACTTTAGCCAATTTTCTTTATAAAAAAATAGAGTGAACTTCTATTTATTTAAACTAAAATAACTATCATGTTTTTTTAAAGATAAATTCTAGTGCACTAATGTGTTACTGATAAAACGAATTACTTCATTTGATAAAAATTATGATTTATGATTAAATAATTAGATTTTTGATTTATGATTTTATAGAAAAATAATCATCAATATATTTAGTAATATTTTTTTACTTAATGATTTTCAAGAAAAAAAATCAAAATTCACTTACAAATTGTTTGATAACTCTTTTTAAAAAAAAAACTTAAAAAATAAAGAATTTTTTTATTATCATTTATAAACTTTATGTTTATATTATTTTTTATTTTCAAATATTTATAAATATAAAAACTGTAAGACTTAATTTATTCTCTAAAAATTATTTAGTGAATAAAAAAATTTTAATACAAAAATTTTATTTTTAAATATTTATGAATCATTCCATATTTTAGTAATAATTCTTTAAAAAGTAAAAATTAAAATCATAAATCATTATTAAATATACTTATTTAAAAAATTATTTTAAAAAAATCAAAACCGTTATCAAACAAAAAAACATATGAAAGCAAGTCCATTTATGTGTTTATTTAAAAAAAAAACCTTCAAGAGCCCTTCATTTAATTAACTTTAACATTAATCATTAATTTATCTTTAATTATTAATTATTTATGTTATAATATATACTATATTTAAATAATATTTTTTTTTGAAATTCAACTTGTAGTATTTATATATATTCTTTGTATTTTATTTTAAAATTTTCATAAAAAAAAAAATTTTTTAACTGAGAGTTTTCCCCTCTCAACTTGCAGATAAAATCTATTATGTATGTTGATCTTATTCTACTCCGATTGTTAACTTTACTAATCCATTATATTCATATTCTTTCCTTCTACAAAAATTTCTAATTCTTAAACTGCTTCAAATTTCATTTTGGTGGTATCTCCAAAAACAAACCAAATTTTAGTTAATTTATACATGGTGGCTAACAATGAAGGCGAAGCACATGACGATAACTCTGCCCAAGGCTTCATTAAAAATATGTTATAATTAGAAGGATAAATATTATTTTCTCTACTTAGATATCCTGATACTGATGATGTTGTAAATAGTGAAAAAATAATAATATTTACCATAAATAAATGATTATCTGATGAAGATTTATGTTTTGTCACCCTAAAAGATATAAATATAAATATTTGGGGCTATTTTATGAATTTTCATGGTTTCAATTGATTCAATAAAGCATTAAAGTATAAAAAATATAGTGAACATAAAAGACTTAAGATATTCTCTAGTATATCCTACAATACATTTGTGTGTTGATTTTGATTTCTCTTTTAAAATTTTAATATATTTACATTCTTTTTTTACTCTTATTTTATATTATTTGAAGGAATTTTTCTAATTTATTATTAAATAAGAGAACAAAATATGCAAATATGTTTTTAAATTATAACTAACTCACTATAATTTTTTTATTAATATAATAGAAATATATAATATTTATTTTATTTATATACTTAATTATACTTTAATGTTATTATTATAGATAAATTATTATTAATAAAATAATAATTTAAATAGTACCATATCCCTACCTTCAATTATTCATGGATTACGATCGACTAAGCTATACGCATGCAAGTCATTGCAAAAATATAATTAAGGTCCGGAAAAAGTGTACTGAACAGATATTTTTAACAGAGATAGCAGCCAAACAGCATAGATACGACCGGGAAATTGAAAGAAACAGAAAAGTCCGTTACGAGAAAAAAATTGTTTAATTTTTTATTTCAAATAAATGATATCATAATTTCATAATTTATTCACTATTATTAATATATTATTTGTATAGATTTTTAATAATAAATAATAATGATTTTATAATATCTATGCATATTTAACCTAGGGACGAATGAATAGATTATTTATAAATTTTTATCAATTTATAATTTAATAACTTAAATAAAACGGTTAGACATACAATCATGTGTAAAAATAAATACGAAAATAAGAAAATAACACACGATATTTTTAAGTAGAAACAACTAAGTCACAACTATAACCTAAGAAGAAAACCACCGGATCACCTAACTTTCCATTATGAAAATCAAATATTTAAGTACAAACTCGATCTTATGCTATCCTCCTTATGATACTGTCCCAATATATTTTACTTACGAGTGTCTGTTATATTTTCACAGTTTTTAAAATTAACGTGACCGATTTTCAGACTAACATTGTAATAAGTTTTATATCAATCAGATACGTTCCTGAGTCAATTACAAAAAGATTAGTACAAAAAACTCAAGTGTTTGTGTGCGTTTTAAAACGAATTTAACAATAAATAATTCTAAATACATGATTCAAAATATATGTCACTTAAATCAAATCAACTAATAAATTTTAGAGTAAAAATATTGATCACATATTCAACAAAAATAACTTTTTTAAAATTTAATAATCAAATCAAATAATCATAAATATTTAAATATTTAATCAAGAAAAATTAAACTAATTAATACAAATTAAAATATATAAATCAACCTATATGTATTAATTAAATAACATTACACAGCAAGCCTAATTCCACGGCCGCCAATATGAATTATATATATATTATAAGTAACTTACCGCGGCTCCTCTGAAAGGTAAGTATATATTTTCCTTTGTATATAGGCTTGTTTAGTAATTCAACTGATTGTGCATATTGCAGCAATTCCGCATCCTTGTTCGGCAGGTTTTTTTTTTTTAAGCAGCCATCCTAATCCTAACCGTCATCCTATTTGTGTATACTAACGATAACATATTAGCATTAAAGTTAAGATAATTTACGCTTCATTGTTTAAGGCCCATTTTAAGCTTTAATAATAAAATATTTTTAAATTATATCTTAAAAATATTAAGATAATACAAAAATATTTAAGCAACAAAAATAATTTTAAATTTATGAACATATATTATTAAATGTATAAATGTAATCCTATGTGTCATAGTTATAAAATATATATATATATATATAGAATACGATTATATGAAACTCGAACATTTATTCGAATTTTCTTAATAGATTTAATAACAAGTCTAAAAATAAATTTATAAATAAATCAAAAATATGTAATACTCATGTTCTTTATAATTATAAAATTAATAAAAATAAAATAAAATAAATATTTTTAAAATTTAATCATTTATTTTAATAATATAACTTTTTTATAATAAAAATATTAAATTGATATAAAAAATAACAACGTATAATTAAAGACTTCATTTGAAAGAAAAAAAAAGCACCAGCTGATTTTAAGCTAATAATATGTTTGTTTAAACAAACGCATTTATTTCTCAATATGAAGATAAGCATTAACCTTGATCAACTTTCAGAATTTTACGGCTGATAATTAATTAAAGCATTTTGTCAAGATGACTAGTAAAATTGACTTGTAATCTGGAATCTTCTAGCAGCATCAAAAAGTATACAAATTTGCTTCTAATTAACGTGAAAAGATAGCTTCTTTACAAAATGTGGGAAATTAAATATAAATTTTTCAAAAAAATGAATTTGAATTTTATTGCACTCTTTTGATATCGTTAAAATATGTTTATGAATTCACTACTTGGTATACACATATGTTCACTATGTTGTCAATATTTTTGAATTATTTTAACAATATAATTTAATTAAGTTACGATCATAAGTTGATTCTTATAAATTTTATTATAACAAATCTTTTTATCACATGTAACACAATATTATTAATAATTACAATTAAATATATAAAAATATATCAAATAAAAAACTATCACGTTAATTATTTGTTTATGATATATAAAAATCTTCTTGCTATAAAATTATTTTTTAGAGGGAGAAGCCATTAAATTTCTTGGTGTTATAAAATTTGTATAGTTTAATCTCTCACAGTTTTGAGAAAAGATGAAAAATTAGAATCAAAATAATTATTTGATGATTTCTCTGCTAAAATATTAATTTTTATTTTAAATAATTAAAGCTAGATAAAACACAAATAATTAATAATAATAAAAGTAGAATTTATTATAAAATTATTTAAAAAATCAACAATAATAATATTCTAACGTAAATTATTTTTATATATTTTTTTAAAAATAAAATTTAATGAATATTAAAATGAAAATATTGATAATAACTAAATATTAAATGAATATGTTTTAAATTATTTTTATAATAACAATCAATTTAATATTGTTAAGTAATCAAATTTTAATCGTATTTTAACCTGTTGATAAAAAATGATAATATTTGAATAAAAAATAATTTTATTTATCATTAGTTAATATAATTCCTTAAAGTTAAGATACTATAAACATATTTTTGAATCTGAGTTACCAAACGTCCACTAAGATTTAATCTGACAAACCTTATTAACATTTTTATCTTTCTTTTATTAACGTGCGAAAATATCTCTTACAAAAATGTCTCTCGCATAATTAATTACTCAATTTTTACACTTTTTCGCTCGTTGAAATAAAATTTCATAAAAATGAATAATGTTTAACTAATATAGAAATCACACACTATTATTTTCGAACAATTTATTAATATTAATTACAACAAAATGGTTATTATTAGTGTTTTTGGCAATATTACGTGTTGATTTTTCTTTTAAAAAATTAAAACATTATTGAAGAGACATAAATTCAATATTTTGTATTGAATTTAACATCTTTTTAATAATTTCAAATATATATAAGAAATTTCAACTTGATTCAAAGTTCATGAATAAAAAAGAAGTATTTTATCCATTAGCATTAATTTAGTGGTTAATTAGCTCTTTATTTTCGTAATGTACGGAGTATATTTTCAGGGCTATAGTTATCGTCTTCTTGACAAAAAAAAAAGATCATGATCATCAGCCAATAGAACAATAGAATATTATATGAGGTTAATTAAATTTCAATATTGGTTCTCGAATTTCATCAAAGAGGTTAATTATCACAAGTAGGACACTTAATGCTTTGTTTAGATGATTAAAAAATTATATGCTATTTTTTTTAAAATAATATTACCAAAAGCATTTATTTTGCTTAAAAATACATTTAAGATATGATGTAGTTAAATTTAACATTTTTAATCATGTTACCTTTTAATCTCTTTATTTATACTAAAAGCTCTTATTTGGATTAAAGCAGTTACATTTACATAATTACATGAATAAAAGCAAGAATGAAAATGGGATTAATATTCATAAGGGAGCGCAATATCATAGTAAAATTATAAAATTTTCAATTAGATTATTATAAATTAATATAAAAATAATAATGATCGATAAAATTTATAAATTTTAATATTTTTGAATATTACA
Organism: Hippophae rhamnoides; assembly: GCA_033030585.1. NCBI lineage: Eukaryota > Viridiplantae > Streptophyta > Magnoliopsida > Rosales > Elaeagnaceae > Hippophae > Hippophae rhamnoides. The sequence continues at coordinate 15,724,199 of CM065437.1, read as the reverse complement.
CCACAAATATTATATATTAGACGCGTATTTTTATCTAATTAAAATAAAAACTTATAACTACGTAAACGAAGTTATAACAAAATTAAATAACATAACTTAATATCTTACAAACGAGTAAAGAAATGAAAAAAATTAAATAATATAAATTATAATAAACATATAAAAAAACTCAAGTATGTGAAAGAAAAATAGAGAATATCAATGTTATACAGTATAAATAATAATTAATATTTATATAATTATATGTGGTGTACCACAGAATGATCAAATTGTATACGAGATAAAATACATTATTTAAAAAAAATGCTTGAAAAATAAACTAATAAAATTTTAGAAAAATAAAAAATTATATATTTAAAACTTGTAACTATAAAATAAATTCTTTATACTTAATTCATATATTTTTACAATTAAAAAATATGACACATCATTTTACATTAAACGTCGTCTAATTGGGCTTCATTTAAGTTGAACTACGATTATTAAATTCGTTTAATGTTAAACTTTGTTCGATTGAATTCTTTCAATATTGTTAAAGTGTTATTTTTATTATTATATATGAGTTTTAGGTATTATTTGATGTTATTTATCTAAAATTTATGAAAAAAATATTAAAACATTTATCACTCAAATGAAATATAATTAGTAAGAATTATATAATAGTAGATTAAAAGTCAAAAATATATGAAAAATGTAAATGAGTAAGTAATATATCAAAAGCAAAGAAAAAATAATATTCAAATAATAAATTTAACGTAAATTATAGCTATTTATTTTCATAAAATAAAAATACATATTTATAAATATAAAAAATAAAAAATCTTTATAAAAAAAATTAAGAAAAACACGTGTCCTATCTCACACGAATGTGACTCAATCCCCGGCCAAAAGTATTCAATTTTTTATAATATTGTTATGAATTTCTTTTATATATATCTGATTCCCTCATATATATATATATATAAGATTTTGACAATTTTGATCTATAGCTAAGTTTTTGTGGCATGACTTTCCTTTTTCCTTGTCTGACTATCAAATTCTCATTATCATTAATCAAGTTATTAAATTTTAAATTTTTACAATTATTTAAATAATTTTGTTAAAAAACCGTGACTCAATCACATGTTAAAAATAAAAAAAAAATTAATATTCAAGTTTTAATTATGAATACATAAATTTGTGATTTATAAAAAAAAATTATTTAAATAATTTTTGTCTTTATTTTGTGTTCGAAACTTGAAAAGCATTTATCACCGTGAGTAGTAGATGATAAACAAAAAAAATTATTAATAAAAAATAAAAAAATATAACCGATCTATGCATGAGTACTCCAACAATATTTCAAAAAATGCATCTTTTTTAACTGGGCGTTGGAATAACTCTTGTACCTAAAAAAGTTCATGATATATACTTCAAGTGCATTTGGAAATGCACTTCAAAACGCTATTATATAAGTTTGTGTAATTATGTTGTACAACAACACTGTAAGCATTGCTAAGAGTCTTATGTAGGGCTAGTCCCAGAGCCTTAGGTGAGACTAATGTTGGAAAAGATAACATATAAAATATAATAATAATAGTAGTAGAATGGAAAATTATAAAGGTTTTTATATCTAATTTTTTATATTTTTATATAATTAAAATAAATTAATAAAATATATAATATCTTTGGTATTTATTGGTTAATAAATAAAAATAACGAACAATCTTACAAAATATATGGTTATACTCTCTTAAATTTTTATATCAAGAAGATATCTTTCTCAATACAATAAAGATTTCTCTCATCCCCGTCACAGACAATAATGATTTCTCTTACACTCTCTCTTGCATTTAAGTTTGGTTTCTTTTCTTCTTTTTAATATGTCCTATGGATGATTATAAAAGATAAATTAATCACCTTTTATAATATTATATTTATTATTATTATAAAAGTAAAAATGGGTGATAGAAAAGCTCTCATGGTTTTTCTCTTTCATTAAACTATTTATTTCCCCTCTCATATGCTGTTACTTTGTTTTGACATTTTCTTTATTCTTTCATTTTTCTAGTCTCAATATCTCCTCTCTTTTGTTACATAATAGTAGGGATCACCTTTTCAATCTCTTACTTTCCACTTATACAGAGGACTCCACTATATTTATTGTTTTTCTAGATAATTCAAACTTTTCCTTATACTTATCCATCATACCGAAGTTGTTGTATTTAGTATGCATCTTAGTTATAATTGTTTTGATTCTAATATATCACGTATTTGGTGATATCTAACATTAATGTGCTTCGATCTCGAATGAAATTTCAAATTCTTGTTCAAATGGATAACACTTTGACCATCACAATGTAAAATATACTTTTATTATTGATATCCCAATTTTTGTTAGAGTCTTTTCATCCAGAGCATTTCTTTACATGCTTGAGTAGTTATAATAAACTTTGTTTCTATAATTGATTAAGCGATACATTTTTGTAGCTTTAATTGCCACAATAGAGTTACTCCTGAAAAGTAATTAGATATTTAAAAGTAGACTTTTTGGAATTAATATCCCCAATTATATCAATATATGTGTAACCAATCTATTCAGGTTTACCACTTCTAAAACATAAACTCATTTTGGAAGTACATCTAAGATATCTCAGAATCCACTTCACGACATTCTAGTGTTTCTTACCTGGATTTGACAAGTATCTGTTAACAACACAAAATTCATGTGTTATGTTTGGTCTTGTACACACCATCACATACATTAGATTATCAACATTTGAGGAATATGACACTATAGTCATTTCTTATATTTCCTTCTCACATGTAGAACTCTATTTGAGCTCAACATGATGTGACTAATAAATGGAGTAGCAATTGGGTTTGCTTACTCTATTTTAAATTGCGCCAATACCTTCTTGATATGCTTTTCTTATGATAATCACAACTTCTGTTTCCTTTGATCATGGGAGATTGTTATATCGATAATCTGCTTTATGGATCCCAAGACTTTCATGGCAGAAGACTTACTAAGTTCTTACTTTAGCTTTTTAATCTTATCACTATTTGGTCCTACAACCAAAATTTCATCAATATAAAGAAGTATGATAAATTCATCATCACTAAACCTTTTTACAAATTCACAATAGCTAGACATTGTCCATTAATATTCATGCTCAATCGTGAAGGAGTCAAACTTCTTGTACTATTGTCATAGTGCTTGCTTTAGTTCATATAGATTCTTCGACTGACATATTAAATGTTCTTGGCCTTTGAATTTGAACCCTTCTAGTTGTTACATGTAGATCTCTTCTTCTAGATCATCATAAAAAAGTGTAATTTTCACATCTAGTTGTTGAACTTCTAGATTCAAACATGTAGGCAAACCAAGTACTACACTGATGGATGACATCTTCACCACTGATATGGATGTCAATTTGTGTGGGATTAGTCTAGTCCAAATCCATTCAACCTTGATCTAAATCGAATTTAAATCGTATCATGAATTGCTAACATTAACCAAAATAAAAAAAAATAAAGGCTAGAACAAACTATCCTGAATTAAACCAAATTTTTATTTTTATGTATTAATTGATCTTTTTAAGCTTATATAACTCAATGTTGATTTGAAATATTACAAATTTTCTTATAATTTTTAATCTAATACGTATAATAAAAGTAATAAACCAAACTCAATGCATTCTAACAATGTTGAACAAACAAATAATAACTTTATTACAATTTTTTACAAAATTAAAAAGTAAAAAAATTTAAAGTTATAAGTATATTATAAAATAACTCAAGAAACCACTATCTAAAATTCATTTAAATGAATATTTTAGATTTAAACTTTAGGTATTTGTAATAAGTAATAACATAATATATTTATAAAAATACCTAAGAAGAATAAAATTATTAACTAATATGAAGGACCTACAAACGAATTAATGAACACATCATAAGTACATTATACGAAATAATTCATAAGTTTCAAAGAGGTTGTAACTTATCTCACTTTTAAATAAAATTCATAAATGCTCATATAATTAGTCACATTTATGGTTGATAAAATACTACATAATTTTTATTAAAAAGTGAATAATTAATATATAAATACAAAAAAGTTACAATAAAAATAGTAAAAAAAATATTTTCCATGGCATGAATTAGCACATTTAGTATTTAAAAAATAATAATAATAGTATATAAAAATAATTGTAATTATTTTTTATTTTCATCTAATCTAACCAACCCTAACTCAACCCTAAAGTTTTCATGTTATTCAAACTAGTCTAAATTGGGCCTAAATTTAACTTGATTCATGTTTGGTTCTTATTTTTTGATTCTTATTTGGTTTGAATAATCGAGTTGTAGCACAAATTGACATCCCTAACCATGGGTAAGAAAATTTCATAAAAGTCAATTCCCTTTTTTTGACTATGCTTTTTCACAACTAGCCTTACCTTGTATCTAAGTCGTGAACTATTTTCTTTAGTCTTCAATTTGTACACCCATTTGTTTCTGTGGGCCTTTCTACCTTTTGGTAGTGCTACCAAGTCATACTTATGGTTCTTATGTAAGGATGTTATTTTCTCTTGTATAGCTTTCAACTATTCCCTTTTGTGCTAATTTTTCAAAGCTTCTTCATAGCACTTTAGTTCTCCTCCATCATTAGGTAACACAAACTTAATTGGAAAGTATTTGATATAGGATTTAGGTACCCTGGTTGATCTTTTTAGATGAGGTCTAACAAATGATTCTTAAAGAGTTGGTGCTTCTTCCTCATCAATAATACCATTACTTCTAAAATCTCCAGTTGCATTATCAACCAGTTTATTACCAATTGGAGGATCATTTATTGCATCTTCAACATCTTTTATTACACCTCTCTCATTATCGTGCTTTATAGTAGGAAGAACTGGATCTAAGTTTATTGGATCTTCTTTTAGGCAATCAAGTTTTTCACCTCTTTGAATATGTTCAATATTTTGATCTTAAAAGAATACAATATCTTTACTTTTGACAATCTTTCCTTTGAAAAGATCCCATAGCATGTACCCGAATTCTTCATTATCATATCCCAAGAAGATGCATTACTTTGACTTGGAGTTGAGCTTCGATCTCCTATCTTTTGAAATATGAACAAACGCTCTATAATCGAACACATTCAGATGGTTGTCTTTTCAAAAATTATATAAAATATCGTCATTCAATGGAGCTGAGGGAGAGAGATTGATCAAATCGACCGTAGTTAAGAGAACTTCATCCCAAAAGCTCTTGGATAACTTAGGATAAGATAACATTGTTCTCACCGTTTTAACAATAGTCTTATTCATTCTCTTAGCTACTTCATTAGGCTAAGAAATATTTGGAATACATCTTCATGCCTGATTCCATTTCTCATGTAATAATGCTTGAAAGCTCCAATGTATTCTCCCTCATCTGTAAGGATACATTGCAAAGGTCTACTAGTCTCGTTCAATATTGGCATGAAACTGCTTGAATATATCAAGTACTTGATTTTTAGTCTTAAACGCATAAGCCCAAACCTTCTTGGAATGATTATCAATAAAGGTAACAAAGTACCTTTCTTTTCCAAGATTACTAGTGGTCATCAAATCACAAACATAATAATACACAACCTCTAAAAAAGTAGGCTTTCTTTGTAAGGTTCTATAATAAAATGAGATTTGATCCTATTTTCTAGCTAATCAATGCATGCATGGTTTAATAGACATACATTTTTTCCTTTCATCCTTATTAATGCCTCTCTTTTGGCTAGAATTTGGAATTGTTTCTCACTCATATGTTCGAGCCTTTTATGCAATAGCTTGATTAAAGAATCTTCTCCAAAAACATTCATGCAAACTTACATTATTTTTTATTGGTCATATAAATAATATTTTTCTTCTTCCATCAGGCTAATACTAGAGAACTTCTAGGGGCCTTTTACTTACCACCACCAAATACATTGGTGTAACCATCATCATCAAGTAGTTCGATGAATATCAAATTTAGATGTATGTCTGAAACATGTCTCACATCCTTGAGAACCAAGTGACAACCTTGTTGGTTCCATGGGAAATATATCATCTTCTCACGATCTTGAACATTTTATCATTTCTCATCCTAATGTTACCAAAATCTTCATCAGTGTAAGAGATAAAGAAGTCCCTTCGTGAGGTTACATGATATGATACACCAAAATCAATGATCCAACATGTATCTTGTAATTCTATATTAACAACATTATCATTACCTCATTTTCATTAGACATTATAGCAGTCGTGCCTTTTGCTTCACCACTTCTTTGCTCTCTTTTTAGCTGTCCATTTTCTTTATTCATATAACCTTTTTTGGTACAATAATAACATTTTATATCTCTCCTCGTCCTCAACCTATGTCTGAACCTATCCCATAACTTGTCTATATTGTGAAATTTTCTATTATTGCTTTTTCTATGATATTCAACGATAAATGCCTCAAAATCAAAAGACATTTCTTACTTCTTCATTGAACATGCTATCTCTTACTATATTTAATATAAGAACATTTTGAGTAGCTGAGTTACTCAATGATATCACCAATATATCATAGTTATTTGGTAAGGAGCTAAGTAGTAAAAATACTTGTAATTCACCATCAAGCACCAATTTTATATTGGTCAATTGGTTTATCAATCCTTGGTAGTCACTTAAATGTATATAAATATTTGGATTTTCTTTATAATTTAATTTAATTAATCATCGAATAAGAGATATTTTGTTATTAGAAGTCTTTCTCTCATACATAAACTCTAACTTTGTCCATAATAAGTAGGTAACAGTTTCTTCTGTTACATGATGAAAGATGTTCTGATCAATCCATTGTCAAATTTGTCCAAAATTTCTTTGTTCATCAAAGTCCAAGCGGCATTGGATTTGCTTTATGGCTTCGTTCCTTTATTTAGAAATGGCTCATACAAATCTTTACAATAAAGAATGTCCTATATTCTTGGCTTTCAAATAGAATTATTTAATGTCATTAATCTAATCATTATTGTAGACGAAGTTAATGTTATCTCCTCCATTTTAAAAAATACACAAGATTACAATAATTAATAATTAATCGACATAACTCTCATACCACTTGTCGAAAAAGATAACAAATAAAATAATAATCAAATAAAAAATTATATCGATACCTAAATTTATATTTCTCACTTTGTATAATTAAAATAAGCTAATATAGAGGACCCTTATATATTAGATTTAATTTTTTTTATTAAAAATTAAAAATTAAAATATATTATACTTATTAATTCAAATATAAAATATAAAATTTATTTATATTATTATAAAAATTATACATTTAAAAATATTGTTGGAATAAATATGTTTCATATTTTTATCTAGTATTTATCCAAAATTAATAAATTTAAAATTATTTATAAAAAAATACGAATACTATAAAGTAGTTTTTACAATTTATATGACTAAAAAAATTAATTAAAATTATGAACATTCAAAAAAATTGGTTTAAAATTTGAATCTATTCTCTTTAGAATGAAGTGCAATGCTTACCGTATCAACTCATTAATATATATTTTTTTGAACATTAAGTATATTTTTATTTAATAATTTATGTTGTTAAAACATACTTGAGAAAATAAATTATTTATTAATTGTGTCTATTTTCAAGTACAAAATAGTTTTTTTCATAAAGTTAACATTTTTTTAAAAAATATTTCAACAAGAAATAATTTTATTAAATTTAAATGAATGAAAAATCCATTTTATACATAGCATATGCCATTTATAGTAGATAGGAAGCTAAGTAATTAAGTACCAAATATACTATAATTATTTAAGTTATTGATTTATTTCCATAGTTATTACCTTGGGTATAAAGATTCCATAATTGTTTTTTAAAATATCATAATAGTCCTTTTATTATGTGCTAGTAGACATTTTAGTCCAATAATTTTTGAATTATATAATTATAGTCTTGTTATTTATGAAAGTTATAAAATATAAATATTTATTTTTAATATTTTTGAATGATTAGAAGTGGTCATTGTAATAAATTATAAGAGTAATAATGTTTACTTTTTACAATTATAGAAATAATAGTATATAACTTATAAATTACAATATTAAAGTGTTTATTTTAAAAGATTAAAAAATATCTTATACTTAACCGAATAATTATAGGATAATGTGATCATTTGTAAAAATTAATAAACGTGTAACTTTAATCCATTGTAGATATCCAATGATAACCAATTATAATTGAAATAATTATAGGAAATTAAATAATTGAATGTTTGTTGTTTAAAAAATTATTAAAAAATGCAAATAATAACGTAGAAAATTAATATGATAGATATAAAATTAATTAAGACAAAGAGAATATGATACATCAAAATGATCATATATTTGAACTTAAGAAGAAATAAAACTTTGTTATCTATCAAGTTTTATTTCATATGGGATGGCAAAATATGTAAAAGAGCCAAGTAATAAGCGATTTTATATCCTTAATAATGTGTACTCTTTACTGTTCACTAATTGTACACCATGTAAGTCAAGGTTTTACCCTATTCAATCATAACAGAAGATTTTTTATTTGAAATTGATCTGATGATATAATTAATACGAAACAATTTAAATTTAAATGTGTAGTGTTAATACAATGTTAAGTAATACAATTATAAATGTGAATGTGTAATGTGAATGTATTGAGAGATTTTTGATGGATAATGATAGAAAAAACATATATAAATTTTAATTTTTATAAATATTATTATTTATAGTTACAATTAAAAAATAAAAAAAATATATAATCATTCTTTGTATATTGAGATATATGAAAATATACATAGGAGAGTTAAGTTTTGTTTCTTTAGTTATTTTGAGTTAAGTTAAATAATTGATTTTAAACTAATTACTCGAAATGATTTATTAAAACAATTCATTTAGATGGTAGTTTCTAAGTCTTGTTAGGGGCAAAAAGATTGTTCTTTCTCTGGCTCTTTTATACGAGGTAGTATGAGACTGTGAGCATTACTTATTAAGAAATTATCTTCTTTCTTTTTTTTTTCAAATGGCATAGGATTAAGCTTGACTTAAAAATAAGTTGGTGTTATATATTAACTACTCGAAATTGATATATTTAACATTACTACTAGAAACGGAAAACAAACATGTTGGAGGGGCCTCGTATCAATTAACATGGAGTTTGAATTTCGAAAGAGACTAGCAGATCCAAATGTCACGCCACACTCCTCATCTCTTTTTTTATTCGCTCACTAAATTCTTCTCCATACACGATTTTCTTAAAAAGCTACTGATATTTATGTTCCAATTCACTAAGATCACATGCGCTCGAATGTATTATATATGTATAGAAGATTTTTATCGTAAAATTATTATATAATTATATATTTAATTGTAAAATTAGATTAGATCGTACAGTTTAAAAATAATATGATTATGTAAATATTTATAACTCAACTTTATAAATACTAATTATAATATAATTTAATAAAATAAAATCTAATACTATATAAGCTAAAGAAGAAAGGATGGAATATTTTGGTAATATGATAGGAGAAAATACCTAAGTAGGAAAGGTACTTTTCGATATGTAATTATGTAAGTAGTCTCTATGGACGACTGTGTCACCCTCTATTTGTGGAGGCCCAGGGCCAGGGTATGTTTAAGCTTGGGAATAATTCGAGAACACTAAAGCCAAAAGCAGTTGGAAATCTGCCGTTTAAAGTCCTTACAAAATTGTATCACACAAAGTCATGCATGCATGAGAGGGGCAGAGCAATGTGTGAATATGGACATTTCGAAAGGCAGCTGGGACGTACATTTCATTAATTATCTTTTGTTTCTAGCATTTTGATGCATTCTGCTTGGTTTTAAATCATGTATCCTGATTTAGATATGAGATTTCATAATTGATTCATATCCATTCATTCATTTCTATGTCATTTCAAATCCAAATTGTTAGTCAATTACTTTTTTAAGCATTTTATTTCTTCTTTTTCTTTAATAATAAATGAAATATGAGTTTAAAATCAACACCAAAATAATAATTAAAGAGTTAGAGAAATAAATGAAATGGTTAAAGCCATTGTAGAATAAACGTGAATAAGGCCAGAAATAAACGTTGTCATCAACAGAGAAGGTAGACCGCTATAGTACGACAGGATGATCACGATTATTTCTGTTTTATATTTCACAGAGATTGCATTATCGGCGACTATAAATAAATTGTGCATTCGTATTAATCATTCCATAAAAACAAATAAATGTTTAGATTCTTAGCTTTAAGCGAGCGCGAGAAATTTTTTTCTTCGAGTTGTTTATTTCTTCAATTGTAGTTTCGCTTTTCGAAAGGTGTTATAAATGTAGTATAATACAAATATTTATTTGTTTGGATATAATATTAAGTAAATTTAGAAATGTTCATTCTAAATTTTACTCAACAATCGGGGTATCTGAATCCGCTGCGATCGTTCCGCCGAGTTATCTTTGTCGTGAGAGCTTGCATCATAAAGTTTATTAGTGCTTGTTCGGTATAGTCTCAAGTTGACGATAATTGGTGATCTTCAAGTAGTCGATAACCGGCCTCAACAAAAAACTATAACACATGGGCAACATGTAATGAGTCTTATCTACAACGTCAAGATTGCGAGTTGCTTGCGTGACGGTTACACAACCAACAAAGATGCAACCAAGATCTTCACGGAAGTGGAAAATTAAACCAGGCAAAGCCGATGTTTGCTTTGAAGATCACAATCAAGAAGAAATGCTGAGCATATTCGGATGCAAAACACCAAAGGAAGTACTGACACTCTTGTTACGCTTCTTTTTCAAAGAAGAATGATACAAGATTGCAAAATTCGAGAATGAGTTACTATCGATGGCGCATGAACACTATTACGACGATTTCAATACATTCACAAGGTAAATTCATTATGTCGCGAAATTTCAGAGTAGCTAGATCCAAAAGCTCCTATCGGGGAAACAAAGATAAAGAGAATAATTATTCATGGTTGCTCGAGACCCGAATAAAGGTTTGTTACCGCAGACAAGGATGGCCGACACAACCATCTTCTTTCGAAGCTCGAGAATCATAGCTGGCCAAGAAGCAATGGGCTACAAACGGAGGAGTCCAACCTGGCGGTGAAGAAGAGCGTTCTACACTAGCAAAAGCAAAGGCACTTTCAAGCTATGATACAATGGAAATGGATATAAAAATGATGGCGATAAAGGAAAATTCCTCAAGGAAAGGAGGCTTTCGTCCTGCGAGCTTGGAAGAATCAATAATAACAATAGAAAATTTGACGGTGAATGTTACAATCATGAAAGACGGGTCACATGACAAAAGATTGTTGAGTAAGAAAAAGCACGTTGAAAGCAATAAAGCTACTTCCGGGCTTATGAGCATAGAAAGATGGTCGGATGCCAAGCATTATTCGCAATGCAGAAAGAAGAATCGCTCTTACTAACATCAAAATGTATTACAAGAATGACCTGGATCAGATTCAGTTACTTCAAATCATATACAGGTGATAAACAAAAGTCAGAAAGTACGACCGAAAAGCGGAGGTCGTGGTAAATGGTGACAAATGACAACTCAAGGTTACAGATAGCCATATCAAGAAGATATAGTTACGCCTGATATAAGATACTAACCAAGTACCACTTCAAGATGTTTATCATGCGTCTCCAGGAATGAAAAAAATTTGTTATACGCGTCAATTAACATCATCGCCACTATGTCTTGTTCGTCCCAGACGGAAGGTGTATCGTGATCTCAAAATCTCTAAACATCGACAATGGAGGGCAACGATTATTGGAATCAATCTACATACGATGTCGAAAAAATCGATACGTAGACAAGACTAGAAGAAATGAGACACCAGATCTATGGCATGCGTGTTGCCAGTCACGTTAGCTATTCCAAGCTGGCATGATGGTGAAGAAATCGACGCTTAAAGCGGCTTCTCAACTAGACGCGCATGGAACACCTCGCGTCAGGCGGTGCCAATATGGTAAAACTCACCAATTGCCATACGAGGAATCAAAGTTTAAAGCAAAAGAACCATCGAGTTAGTTCACTCGATGTATTCGATCTTGTTAAGTAACCATCAATCAAGCAGACGCGATATACGGTGACATTCATTGACGATTTCTCAAGGTATGTGGTTTTCTTTATGAAAGAAAAATCGACGTGATTCTCAAAGTTTAAAAGTTTAGTGGAGTCAATCAAGGAGAAGTTGGAAAGAGAAAATCCGCTGTTTACACATAGACAATGACGGAGAATATAGCTCGTATAGTTCTCTCAATACCTAAGGAATGTCGAATATGTCATCAAGACACTATGCCAACATGCCACAACAAAATGGTGTAGCGTAGAAAGAAAGAACCTAAGCATGTTACGTAAATTTGCCTGAGTATGCTACATGAAAAGAATGTACCCTGAGTTTATGAATCCATTGAGGACAAAGAAATTTGTCATCAACAGACTTCCTCAACCAAGGTTAGAATTTGTTTCACCCTTTGAGAAACTATGGAACATTAAACCTACACATTACTTTCGAGTATTTGGTCGCATATGTTATGTATTTGTTCCCGATCATTTACTGAGCAAATTTGACAAGAAAGTTTATTAGATGTATTCGCTGGATACTACGAGACAAAGAAAAGGGTGGAATGTCAGTGATCCAACAAGTGGAAGATGCTATAATTCACGAGATGTGGTGTTTGACATTTAAGCATCTTCTCGGTGGTCCTGGCATGAAGCATTCCTGCATCAAGAGAATTTGGAGATAAGTCAACAAAAGACTTATGAGCATACTATTCAATTCCAACCAAGTTTGGGATGAATCCAGATCCAAAATGATGGTGCCGAACAAAGAAAGAGCTCATAATCCTTGGCAACCTGGCATATATCAACAACTAAATGAAGAATGGCCTAAGTGAAATAGAAGAATCAACTCCACAACCTCAACTACGTAGATCAACAAGAACACGATACCAAATCCGGGGTCAAATATGCCAACGCACCATAATTGAAGAAGCAATGAACTCCGAGACGTTTGAAAAAGCATCGCAGAAGATGAAGGACGGTATGTAGAAGAAGAGATCGATGCACTTCAAAGAAAATCAAACTTGAGATCTCAAGTGCGAAAGGCAAGAGATGTGAAACCCATATCCCGCAAAATGGGGTTTACAATATAAAGCGCATTGAGTACGGGTCAATCGAGAGATACAAGTGATTGGTAGCCGTGGTCTCTCTCAACAAGATGGACTAGACTATAATAAAACGCTTAGTCGAGTGGCAAAACTTACAACTGTTTCGAGTCCTACATGCACTTGGCAAAGAAACAAAGATTGGAAGTTATGGCATATGGATGACGAAGAATGCTTTTCTTCACGAAGAGTTCGATCTGGAGATCTACATGATCCAACCAATGGGTTTTCATAGCCAAGTTCATCCCGAATACGTGTGTAAGCCGCGGAAAGCACTCTACGGATTAAAAACAAGCACCTGTGGCACGTGGTATAGTAAAATTGTCAATTTCTAACACAAAGTGGTTATTCAATAACACCTGGCATTCCACTTGCTTTGTTAAAGCCACCTGAAGGAAAGCTAGCTATCAGGTTAGTGTACGTGGATGACTTAATCGTAAATGGTGATAACGGTGCGTAAATTCTTCAACAAAGGAGAATTTGTCACCGATCCCGTATTTCAGATGAAAGAACTTGGACAACTCAAGCACTTCCTGGTTTTAGAGGTTCGATCAGACACAAGAAGCGAATATTTCTTTGTCGAAGAAAAATATTCTAAAGATTTGATGCAAAATCCGTTTGTAATGCTTGAATGCAAGCCAATTTCAACGCCGACGAGCCAAATGCCAACATACGTTGCATACAAGGAAAAGATTTGGAAGATGCGCAATGTATCGAAAATTGGTAGCATTCGATCTACTTAATCTTAACTCACCTTTACATTTCTTACGCAGTTGTTGTAATTAGCTACATGCAAAATCCAAAGAAGCCACATTTGGAAGTAGTTCGACGAATATTGAGATATGGAAGAGTACAATTGACTATGGTCTTTTGTACAAGAAAGGGGAGACAACAAGTTAGTTGGTTATCACACGCAGACTACGCAGAGATCACGACACCGAGATCAACAATCGCCGTTACACATGTTTAACAAGTTATGGAACAATTTCTTGACAGCAAAAGACAACCAACAAGATTATCAACCATGGTAAGTATTTGCAAGATGAACAATGGCAAACCAAGAGCGTGATACATGGTTGATAAGTTTAATGAATAATCTACATCAATTAGTGTATTATGCAAATCATTTGTATTGCGACAATCAATCAAGAATTAAGCGCAGAGAATCCATCTTCACGCAAGAACTAAGTACGCTGAAATACACTATCACTTTATCGTAGAAAAAAACGTTTCTACAAGAAGAAATTGAAATGGAGTGACAAATCAAGATAGATAATTAAGTTGTAGACTTGTTCACAAAATGCTTGTCAGTTCAAACAAATGTTACGCCATCACTGACAGAGAAAATATAGTGAGAATTGGTGTTGAGGGAGTGTTGAAAATCAACACCAAAATAATAATTAAAGAGGTAAAGAAATAAACGGGTTGAAGAGGTAGAGAAATAAATGAAATGACAGTTGCCAGAATAAATGAAGAATGAAGCGTTATAAATAAATGAAGTAGGCTAACAGAGAAATAAACGGTTTCATTGAAACAGTTGTAGAAAAGCAGGTTGCCATAGAGCAAGATTTAGGCATTGTGATTATTTCGCTTTTATATTTCATACACAGTACTGATGATTTATAACATAAGCGCTCTCACTTGAGATTTGGTTTAATCATTCCATCAAAAACAAATAAGTCTTTAGATTCTTAGTTTGAAATTGGACTAATTTTCTTTCTAATTAGATTTCTATTCAATTTCATGAAATATTTTCAGCGGTTACATGAAGATAATACAAATAAATTAATTTGTTTTTATCTAATATTAATAAATTTAGAGTTTTTCATTCAAATTTTACTCAACAATATGTACAAAGATTCGAACATATATTAATGAGATGTTTGTGAAAACAAATGTTGTTGCATTACAAAGAGAGACTAGATCGATCATGTTCATTTTATCTTAAGATTAGTAGAGATAAATGACTTATCTCATTTTTTTAGTTACGATTCAAAATTTGTAAATTTAAAAATAAATCTAAATATACAGCTTATTAAGACAATTGAGTTTTCATGAACTCTTTTTCCCCTTCAATGTCAAAATCATTATAATATTTCCAGAACATAAAAATATAATTTCTCATTAATTATAATTTTATAAACTTTAATAATACTACGTTACAAAAAAAAGGGGGGATCAAGGTGTGAGTTTAAGAAATGAAATAAAAGTTCATACTAAAATAATTCTCCTTTCTCTTTTAATCTTTCTCATCAAATGAATTCAAACTCATCCTAACACAATCTTATGGTAAATATTGTTTTAAATTATTAAGATTATTTTAATTAAATCTAATTTTCAAGAATAAATTATCATATTATGTTAATTGTTAATATTTATTGTATAGAAAGAATTAATAATATATATTATTTTATTATATAAATCAACACCAAGATATTCTTCTCCACCCATCCAGACAAAAAATAAAAATTAAAAAAAAATTAATTAAATAGATTTGATTTTAATTAAATATATGTTCAAAGAAATCAATTTATTATTATAATATATACTTATCATTTATTTTTAAAAATACACGATATATAGCTCTAAAATAACTTGATAATATTTAATAATTTTTAATTAACTTTAATAATGTTAATAATATTTTCTAATATATATATAATTAACTAAAAAAATACAATCAAAAATTCAGATGGATTAGAACTGGTTGGGACCAACCCGTTCTTATTTGGTTTCCAATTTTCTGTAGTAAACCAATAGAAAGCACAGAAGCCCAAAAAAGAGCCCATCAAGCCCGATTACATTTCAAGAAAATAATTACACCATATAAGACAATATTTTTGTGGGAAAATGAAAATTTTGGAGAAGCCAATATTTTTGAGGCATGAAAAATTAAAAATAAAAATCATTATTTTAGCGGTGACACAAAGATAAAAATTATATTCCCCGTTATATTCTTTAAAATTATATAATTTATTTTAATAAATATATAAAATTTAATATTTTTAAATTTAATTATATTTAAACTTATACTAATAATAAATATTATATTTTATATTTTCTTTAAATTGTATTTATTTTAATAAAACATCAATAGTTTTTATATAAAAATTATCTAAATTATTTATAAAAATCTTATTTTATAATTTATTATTATTATTTCAAATTAATTTAATATAAAAAATTTATAAATTTATTATTAAATATTTTATTTTCTAAATTTTATATATATTTTCTCAAAATTTTATCTTTCTTAATACAAAATATAATTTATTATTATAATTTCAAATTAATTTAATATAAAAATTATAAATTTATTATTACATATTTTATTTTTCTCTTTTATATAAATATATAAAAGGTTAATTCTAACAACAATTAATTGAAAAGGTTTTTACATTAACGACTCACATATTAAGTATCAAACAACTTGAAACCAAACATAAACTTTAGCTTGGACACACACTCACTCATACCATCATATAATTCATACTTCTCTGCAATCTTTATTTACTTAAATACGAACAAAGAAGTATTGAAAACATATATTACTCTTTAATTAATTTCAATAGCTTTAACATCAGCTTTTTTTACTTCCCCTTTTGGCACGGTCACAGTAAGAACCCCATTTTCCATAGCAGCTTTGATCTGATCCATCTTCGCATTCTCTGGAAGCCTGAAACTCCTCTGGAACTTTCCACTACTGCGTTCAACCCTATGCCAAGTATCGTTCTTGTCCTCTTTTTCAACATTCCTCTCTCCGCTAATCCGCACCACCCTGTCATCTTCAACCTCCACCTTTACTTCATCCTTCTTAAGCCCAGGAAGATCGGCCTTGAACACGTGGGCTTCTGGTGTTTCTTTCCAATCGATTCGAGCATTCACAAAAGCAGAGGTTTCTCGGGCAGAATCTGGGAAATAAACAGATCGGAATGCAGATTCACGGAAAGGATCCCAAAGGTCCATTCCAAATGGGTCGAAAGAGTTGTTCCTCTTACCACCCACGAAGCTTGGAATCAGCGACATGATTATTTGCACTGGTATTTTGAGATATTGAAAGGAATTTAGAAATTTGTAAGGTTAAGAGTGATGCGATTGATGGGTTCGTAATCCTGCGAAGAAGGCTTTCGATTTTCTTAACGAACGGAAGATACGATGGGTATTTAAAATAGGCGTAAGAGTATTCTAGTACTTTCGATTTATATATTCCCGAAACGTGTCGACAATGTCAAATTCTTTTTTATTTTTGTTTTTATATATATATTTTCGGGGGGATTCTGGACGAGGTTTCTGGGATTTTGTAGAAACCTATTGGATGTTTTCAACTTTGGGCTTGGGCCTTACCCGTTATTCTCTACATGTCTTAAATTTATTAAAATATATATAAATTTTGCTTAAAATAATAAAAAATATAAAACTAATAATACATGACATTAAATTGACCCTACTTTCTCATTTAAATATTAAATAATTTAAAATATTAATATAAACTTAACGATAATTATTATTGAATTAGTTGATAATATAACTTTTTTCTATAAAGATCTAACCGAAATTTCGAACATATTCTTACAGTAATTTTATTAGAGTCGACAATCATCACCGAAACATATATAAGGTCCTGTATTATTTATGAAATAATATTCAAAAAATTAACTTCATTTAAAAAAAAATATATCAATCCCTTACATACTTTTAGAAAACTTTATATTATCTTACATCAAATTATGTAAATTATTGTAAAGTTAATTTTTCATACCTCTACAAGTAAATCAAAAGTTATTACAATAAATGAAAATGTATTCAAAAACTTAATAATATTTAAGGTATTACATAAAGAATATATAATACTTACATATATATTTTTTTTAAATTATGTAAGATTTACATATACATTTTGAAATAATTGTAAGGCTTTACTTCGATTAACCTCTCCACAGTGTTTTTTTCACAATTAAGGTTTTTCTTTTTTTTACATCTAGATTAAATAACTATTATTAATATTGTGAACTCAAATTCTATGTTTAATTCACATGTTAGAAATTAAAAGATAATCCTAAAAGGTTTTTGTAATTGAAATTAGATACATATGTACAACAATAGCACTACATACATGATTTTATGGATTCTAAGCTCAACATAGCTAATAAATATAAAAAATTAATAAGCTAATCTACAATGCACCATGTTCTTATATTATAAATAATAAAAGTTTTATAATTGGAGCAAAATATAAAATGTAATAAATAACTTATTCATGAAACATGACACCAACATGAATATGAATACAATTGACATCATTTTTAACCTGCATGCAATTCATCCTAACTTCACTAAAGCCACCGATTCATAACCATTAGACTCTTAATAAAATTGTTACATCTTTTGCTTAATAATTTTTTCATATTTTTTCAAGCCTCTTTTCCTATGCTAGTACCTAATTGTGATCATAAATAATAATAATAATATTGAGTCATAAACACAATGTGAAGAATACACCAAAAATGAATAGAATAGCTATGGTTAATTCAATGAGTCATCATAAATTATTTTAAACAAAAAATAAAAATAGGTATTTAAGATGGAGAAATTCCGAGAGCTAACTATTTGTAACGTGAACAAGCAGTTACCCATTCAGTAGTTCATGAAATGTTAATTAAAAAAATTATAGATGAAGAAACTTTAATGAAGTAATTATCCTCTACATGCCAAGGAATAAAAATTTATGATATGTTAAGAAAACCAATCATGCATTGATTGTCATAATTTCTGTTGTTTAAATATACAAAGTGTGATATCTCCACCAACATCAAAGCACTTGCTTCATTTTCCAACACCACCATTGTTCTTCTTGGTGATAGTCATTGCCAACATTTATAACCAGTGACAAGTATCACAATCGAGGAAAAAACTGATATAGAAAAAGGGAAAATATCGCAATAGAAATGGATTTAAAAGAGCAAAGGGATTAACATTATTTGATTGAAAAGGATTAACATCAGTGATTGAAAAGGATTAAAATTTCAATATTTGATTGAAAAGGATTAACATTAAAATTCTTACACACAACGACTCACATATTAGTGATTAAAACAGTTTGAAACATTCATACCATCATATTTCATACCTTCTCTACAATCCTTATTTCCTTAATACGAACAGACAAGTATTGAAAACATATATTACTCCTAATTAATTTCAATAGCTTTAATATCAGCTTTTTTCACTTCCACTTTTGGCACAGTCACAGTAAGAACCCCATTTTCCATAGCAGCTTTGATCTGATCCATCTTCGCATTCTCTGGAAGCCTGAAACTCCTCTGGAACTTTCCACTACTGCGTTCAACCCTATGCCAAGTATCGTTCTTGTCCTCTTTTTCAACATTTCTCTCTCCGCTAATCCGCACTACTCTGCCATCTTCAACCTCCACCTTTACTTCTTCTTTCTTAAGCCCAGGAAGATCGGCCTTGAGCACGTGGGCTTCTGGAGTTTCTTTCCAATCGATTCGAGCATTCACAAAAGCAGAGGTTTCTCGGGCAGAATCTGGGAAATAAACAGAGGATCGGAATGGGGATTCACGGAAAGGATCCCAAAGGTCCATTCCAAATGGGTCGAAAGAATCTTTCCTCTTACCACCAAAGAAGCTTGGAATCAGCGACATGATGATTTGCACTCGTATTATGAGATATTGAAAGTAATGGACGAAATTTGTAAGGTTAAGAGTGATGCAATTGATAGGTTCGTAATCTGCAAAGACTGCTTTTTATTTTCTTGACGAGCTGAGGATAGGATGGGTATTTAAAATAGGCATAAGAGTGTTCTAGTACTTTCGATTTATATGTTCCAGTAACGTGTCGACAATGTCAAATCTTTTTTTTATTTTTTATTTTTGGGTTCTGGTGGAGGTCTCTGGGATTTTGTAGAACGTTTTGGATATTAAAGGGAGTGACTGTTTATTAAAAAAATATAATTTTTTTTAAATAGAATAAATAAAATATAAAACTCATGATTTTGATATATATATATATATATATAACATTAAATTTCCCCTACTTTTTTTATTTAAATATTAAATAATTTAAAATATTATTATAAACTTAGATCTTAGCTAGTGATTTGATTTTTTTCTTTGATAATCTAACCGTAACTTACACATCTTCTTATAATAACCTCTTAAGAGTCGACAATCATCACCCAAATATATATAAAGTCTTTAATTTTTTTATGAAATAATATTTGAGACATTAAGTACAATTTCTTTTTAAAAATATCATACCTTAATTACTTTTAAAAAAACTCTATATTCTCTTACCTTAAATTATGTAAATTATTATATAATTGATGTTTCATACTTCTATGAGTCCTTCAAAAGTTGTTACAAAAAATGATACTGTATTCGTAAATTAATAATATTTAAATTTTTACATTATTTTAAAAGAATATATAATATTTACATAGATGTTTTAAAAAAAATTATAATGTTTACATGTACATCTTGAAATATATGTAAGTATTTATTTTGAATAACCGCTTAACCTTATTTTTTTCATAATAATTGAACTTCCTTTTTTAACGTCTAGACTAAATAACTATTGTTAATAATGTGAACTCAGGTTGTATGTTTAATTCACGATTTAAAAATTAAAAGATGAATATAAAGGTTTTTGTAATTAAAATTAGATACATATGTTAGCAATAGCACTACATACATGATTTTATGGACTCAAAACTCAAAATAGCTAATAAATAGAACAAATTATTCAAATAAAATGAACTAAAGAAGAGGATAAGTTAATATAGAAATATGAATGTGATTGGGACGGGCATAGATATTATGATAATAACAATAATCACCTTACACTAGTTTTGGATAGATTATATTGATAATTATCGATCGTGAGTCGGAAATAATTTTTTTATGATTTAATTACGTTTTTTTATTTTTGTAACATTTATTTCAAAATATATTAGTTTAAAGAAATTAAATGTTAACTTAATTCTTAGTTTATCATATTATTTAAAATATTTACATTAAATTTTAATTTTTAATTATTTATCACATATTTTTAAGTAAAATAAAAAAATATAAAATAAGAATGAATAAAATTTAATCTAATTATACAAAATTTAAAATTATATTTTAATATATAATTATATTTATATAAAATAATAATATTAATATATGTTTAATTTCGTTATTGCAATAATCATTTTTAACTCACGTCTTTTCAATTACGGTTATTTTTGAAAAAAAATTACCAGATTTTTACTAATAATCACATTTTATGTTATTCTCGATTAAAATATTCATTCTTATCTACAATGTATCATGTTCTTATATTGTCAAGAATAAAATTTTGATGATTAAAACAAAATATAAAATGTAATGAAAAACTTATTCATGAAACATGAAACCAACCTGAATAAGAATACAATTGACATAATTTTTTATCTGCATGCAATTCATCTTAATTTCACCAAAGCCAATGATCGGTAAAATGCAACTAGTGGACACTTAATAAAATTGTTATTAATAATTTGTTCACAAATTTTCAAGCCTCTTTTCCTATGCCAGTGCCTCCTTGTAATCATAAACTAATAATAATAATAATATGGAGACATAAACACAACGTGAAAAATATACCAAAATTGAATTGGAATAGCAATGTAAAATTCAAGGGGTCATCATAAATTATTTTAAACAGAAAATAAAAACAGTGATATAAGATGGATGGATGGATTCCAAGAACTAATAATTTGCAATGTGAACAAGTAGTTTGTTATTTAGTAATTCATGAAATGTTAAGAAAATTATAGATGTAGAAACTTTAATGAAGTAATTATTCTCTCTATTAACAAAGCTAGAATAAAAATTTATGGTCCATTGAAGAGCCCAATCATCATGCACTGACTGCCATAATTGTTACTGTCGACATTGCACTTACTGCCTTTTCCAACACCACCATAGTTCTTCTTAGTGATATTGGTTACCTACATTTTTTAACCAGTGACAAGTGTCACAATCGAAGAAGAATTGATATAGAAAAAGTGAAAATAAAAATTCAAAGTGCGGAGCAAGGAAATGGCTTTAATGGAGAAAAACATGCCTTTAAGCTATTTATGAAAAATTGATAGAAAGTTACAGTTGTGCTTAATAACAGGTTATTATTTTCTATTTGACGACTTTGTGAAGAACATAGGGGGAAGAATTGTTTAAGAACACGTTAGTTATGAGTAAAGAAAATGAAATTATTTCAAATAATTGTTTTTTATTTATTTACTTATAAAATATTAAGATCCTGTACAAAGTTTGGTGGGGAGAGATGATTTAATAAATAAATAATAAATATACGTAAAAAAATATATTATACCTACTAGTAAGAGAAATATAAAAAAAATTTATAAAATAAAATAATAGACCCATAATAATACTAATAATATATAACAATAATTATAATTTTTTTTATTTTTAAATTTTCGTCGCTAAATATTAAGTATAATTATTAAATTAAATTATATTATAATTATTTTTTATAATATTTATTAATATGTTGTGTAATATAATCAAATAAAATTAGTGATAAATAATTTAATAAATAAATTTATATTAAAATAATATTTAATTTATTTTATGTACTTTTATTACCTATCCAAATATTTCATTACAAAAATATTTTTAAATTAATATTTATTTTATTTTTATATTTTTCTTATATTTTAAAAAAATTAATTTAAAATGAAAGAAAAAATTAAGACATATAATTTCATTATCAAAATTTCAAACAAACTAATATAAAGTATCCAATACTTTTTAAATTCAGATTCATTGATGGTACTAAATTTCTTATAAAATTATCTAAATTTTATTATGTACAATATCATTTTACTTAATAATCAAATAAAAGAACTTATAAAAATTATACATTTTTAATATTGTGTAACAAATACCTTATAAGTTTACTAGGTTAATAAAGTAGGATCATTGATTATTAAAATACAATTCTAATAACGACAATATCGTTATCATTTGAAAATTATCGACGGTAGGAGTTTAACTATAATCAATTTGCTTAGATGTGAGTGTCCAAATGACATAATTGATAACAAAATGATTAGTAGATACTTTTTTTTGTCACTATTGTTCTATTGTTTGAAGATTTGTATGTATATATATAGATTATCTTTAAATTCCGATTGTTTAGAAATTTACAAAGCCAAAAAATAATGTCACACTTCAAAGTATATTTTAAAACTCAACATCAATCATACAATTAAATGGACTTTTAAAGCCTTATTTTACTAACTTGATTTACTTTTAGGGTACTACTTTACAAACCTATTGATCTTTTAAAGTATTTTACAAAATATTAAAACCTATTTTTATTAGGTTGTGTTTTATTCGCACAAAGACCTATATACCTACAAATCATTATAAAATCACGTTAGAAAAGACGATCTTTGAATAAGTTAATTTATAGAAGAAAAATTTATATAAGATAAAATTTGAGAGGGAATGAACATTGAGTTTTGTACCTTTTTTGGTAGAGTATATAATCTTAAATAAATAATATCGATTAATTAATATTTAAATATTAAATTAATTAATATATAAATATTTAAAATATTAATTATTTTTTATAAATATAAATTTTATTTTTAATATTTATTTTAAATTTAAATAAGAAAAATTATAACAAACTAATATATCCAATTAACTTTCTAATGACACCGTAGATCAATCAAATAAGCCAATACGTATGTGATGATTCTCCGATTCAACACAAAATTAGTGGAATAGTGAGTCCAAGTTGCCTACACCTAATATAGTATTTCACTTTCTAATTAATTTTTATTATTCTCCCTTCTATTTTCTTTTTACAACAACTGTATTATAACGGAGTGAGTCATATACTCATTGTCTAGTTTTTAAAAATTAATGATATTGTTAATAATATTACGATATGATTGTTATTTTATATATTTTAATATTAAAAAGTGATATTTATATATTTTTAGATTAATTATTATAAAATTATAAAAAAATATTATCAAATTATCAAATTTATCTTAAAAATATCATTTTTGATTAAAATATCATAAATATAAATATTTTTGTTTAAATATAAACATAAGTCGACAATATCTACTCTACATGTAAAATAAGTTTAATTGGTTATATTATCATAATAAAGAGATTTATTTATTTATAAAAATTAATACAATTACATATAATATTTAATTATTTTTAATTTTTTAATTACTTAATACTGCAATATTTTATAAAAAAATATTTTATTGTATTACATTTTAATTAATTAATTAAATTATTTATCAATATAAATATTTAAATATATATATATATATATATATATATATATATATATATAAAATAAAAAATTATTTTAAAATACTTTCGATATTTTCGTAAAAAAAATTATTTTAACATCTTCACGAACAATTTAAACAATGGTAATAGATAGGGGCTGACCAGACCTTGCATATTTATACCTGAGCTTTGAGATTTAGTTGGTTGGTTGAACAGTGCAAGTTAAGTTATTAGATTGTATTAATGAATGGTAAGTGTAGAGTATTTATACAATAATAATCTTTGTAATTAGAAAGGTTAATTCCAACAACAATTAATTGAAAAGCATTTTAATTTAAAATTCTAAATACATAACGACTCACATACAAAACAACTTGAAACCAAACATAAACTTTAGCTTGGACACATACTCACTCATACCATCATAATTCATACTTCTCTGCAATCTTTATTTACTTAAATACGAACAAAGAAGTATTGAAAACATGTATTACTCTTTAATTAATTTCAATAGCTTTAACATCAGGTTTTTTCACTTCCACTTTTGGCACAGTCACAGTAAGAACTCCATTTTCCATAGCAGCTTTGATCTGATCCATCTTCGCATTCTCTGGAAGCCTGAAACTCCTCTGGAACTTTCCACTACTGCGTTCAACCCGATGCCAAGTATCGTTCTTGTCCTCTTTTTCAACATTCCTCTCTCCGCTAATCCGCACCACTCTGTCATCTTCAACCTCCACCTTTACTTCTTCTTTCTTAAGCCCAGGAAGATCGGCCTTGAACACATGGGCTTCTGGTGTTTCTTTCCAATCGATTCGAGCATTCACAAAAGCAGAGGTTTCTCGGGCAGAATCTGGGAAATAAACAGATCGGAATGCAGATTCACGGAAAGGATCCCAAAGGTCCATTCCAAATGGGTCGAAAGAATCGTTCCTCTTACCACCAAAGAAGCTTGGAATCAGCGACATGATTATTTGCACTCGTATTATGAGAAATTGAAAGGAAGGGAGATATTTGTAATCTTAAAGAGGTGCGATTGATAGGTTCGTAATCCTGCGAAGAAGGCTTTCGATTTTCTTAACGAACGGAAGATACGATGGGTATTTAAAATAGGCGTAAGAGTATTCTAGTACTTTCGATTTATATATTCCAGAAACGTGTCGACAATGTCAAATTCTTTTTTTATATATATATATATATTTTTGGGGGGATTCTGGACGAGGTTTCTGGGATTTTGTAGAACCTATTGGATGTTTTCCACTTTGGGCTTGGGCCTTACCCGATATTAAAGGGAGTGACCGTTTACCGTAGTTTTTAATGAGTTTAGTATATTTTATGATTGTTACATATTTTTATTCCTATTTTGAAATTTTATAATTTAATATACATGTTTTTGTAAACGATTTTAAAATTTACAAAAATAAATAATAAATACATTTTATTTAAAAAAAAATTCCTTATACTCTACACGCAAAAGGGGAAAATTTTGTCTGGTATATATTTATAAGTGATATATATATATATATATATATTTTTTTTACATCAAAGTTCCTTTGGCAATTCAAAAAGCTCTTTTGATGATCTTCACAAGGATAACCATTATTGGAAAGAAAAAAAAAAAAAAAAACTCTCACCATAAGGCACTAAATTTTCAAACTTTGGTGCACCACTAGATCTATAACGATTAATTAATTGATTTGTCAGATAACATAGATTTACTGAATGAACAGTTATATACACTAGAGCATAAAGAGGAGGAAAACCGATGTCCCTATTTGAAGCAGAACCACGTTTGGCCTTTCTTGCAGTTCTTTCTTTCTTATGGCCATTTTGGCAGCCTCCTAAGGTCTGAGTACTATAAAATTTTATTGAACAGAATAAACAAGAGAATAATACTCTGGCTGTTGTATCTTTTGATTTTTTTACTCCACTTTGTATTGATTGTTCTTCATGATATTCCATGTTTGTATCTAAAGAAAAAGCATGAAAAAAAGGATAAAAGAAACTTTATTTACATATAATGTTTCATTTAATCTATAATATGATATTTAATCGTATAAAAATAGTATGATTTTTAATAATTTTAAATTTATTTATTTATATAAATAATATCAAAAGGAGATTTTTAATAATTTTAATTCTTTTTAAAATAAATAAAAATTATACGGGTTATTCTAGTTGTAGATGGGAGATAAAAGATTGTAACGCTATCACCAATTTTATTTATAATTTTTTTTATAAGATATTGAAAAAATAAATGATAAAAATACTCTCGCTAATATCTTTTTTTAAAAAAATTAATTAATAAATAAGTTAAAATTGTATCGATTACAAAACGAAATCATTGTAAATAAGTAAATCTGCACTAAATTTATATAAAATAAAATACATTGTAAAAAAAAGTTAATAAGTTGCAGATAAATTTTTATAATTATTATTTTTTATTAAAACATCAAATCAAATCTTATTATCTTATTATTGATATATAAGAGTTTAGTTTAGTAAAGACAAATTATAGGTAAGAGTTAATGCACGTAAAATTATTTTAATTATTTTGATGATATAAACAGATATAAGTAATTTATTATTATCGTAAAAATAATTTATTAATAATAATTTTTTCTAATATTAGTGACATAAATATAATTAAAAATAAAAATAAAATAAATATTTTATATATTTTTATTGTACAGTAATAAGCATTAGATGATATTTCTTATATTATCTTTATAGTAATTACTAATAAAATCTTTACAAAAAGAATTTTTTTTCCACCACACTTGTTTATTTTGGGTGGCTATGGTAACTTCCATGAAACATGTAGTAAGATGTTTGAGGGGGAAAAAAGTATTTAACTTATTTGTTCATTTCATATATCTTAAAAGTTAAAGTCAAGAAAATATGTACCAATAAATGGGAAAAAATTATTGCTAATATATTTTTAATCAACATGTAATAATATTATTATTAGTATTCTAAAATATATTTATTATCATATTATTAATGTATAAATATAACAAATTTTACAGTAAAAACATGTTTTATTGAAATTTAAAACAAAATTTGAATTAAATTCAATAGATATTAAAATATTTGTAAAAGTGAAAGTGTTTGATGGAGTTGTTATTAGAAATGAATTAGAGAAAAATGAGGGAGAGTACTTAGAGATTTAGAATAAAAAGACAACCAAATTGTAACATTAATGTAAATATAGTACAAGTTACTTTTAATAACTCATAATATTCATATTCATTACAATACTTATATCAAATAAAACTAATACATCTCATGTTACTACATTACCATTTGATTTCTCAATCTCATGAAAGGAATTCAAATTCACTCTCTCACATCTTACTATAAGCATTGTTTTAAATCATTAAAATTATTTTAATTAAATCTAATTATCAAAAATATACTAATATATTATATTAATTATTAGTATTTTTTATGTAAATAGTATTATTAAAATACATATATATAAATCATCACCAACATGTTATTCTCAACCCATAAAAGTAAAAATTAAATGATATTTTTCTATTATATATTCTCTTATATTTAATTTTTATTATAAGTTTTTAATAAGATACATAAAAATCATTTTGAATAAAATTATTCTCAACTTAATCATTTTGTTATTACGATCTATACTTATTATGTATTTTAAACAATGACATGGTGTAAATGATTCTATAAGAACTTGATAATATATAATGCTTACTTATGACTTCGTATTAATAAATATCAAAATACACTTATAACATAATTTAATAGAATAAAAATAAGGTTATATCGTATAATATATCTAGTAGTCACAATCGACATAATTTCAATGACTTATCATTGGTAATTCATTGGAGTTTCAACTATTATTATCTATAATTCATAAGAGAATCTACTGAATGTAACATATTATATATACGGTAATTCAAACAATTTTTAAATGTACCATATTGTATTTATATGTAACATATTTCATCAAATTCATTTATTACTTAAGTACGAAATAAAATTTATTTGTTTCATATGCATGTGATACAATGAAGAGAGTTTATAATTATATGAGTGTGTTTCAATGTATTTGAAAAAAATAAAAGAAAAGATTTAAAATTAATTTATTTACATAAATTTACTTTTAATATTCTTTAAAAAAATATTTTTACAACATATATATATATATAATTATATGAATGAAAATTAAAAATGAACTTAGTCACGATGATCTATATTATACATGTATTTCTTTCAAGGTTATAATGACAAATAAAAATTTATATTTTAAGGTAAACTTTTATTTATCATAATAGATTATTACAACTAGAGTTATAAGAAATTTAAAGAACTTTAAAGAATGTTTAGTTATTCACTACTAGATTACAAAAGTGAAAGATATTAAAAGAACATGAAAAATATGTTTTTTTTAAATAAGAGTTTCTTTTATAAACATAATAATTCTATTTTAAATGGATAAGATTTTACTATTTCATTTAACTTTTCTAATTAATCCTTATATTATTGAATTGTAGCATCAATTTACTACTATCAATCTTATATTTATTCATAATCATCTATTTATATTTATTTTTACGAAACTAAATTCTTTATATTTTTTTCCTTAAATTTAATATAATAAATATATTTATGATCCCTAACACATAATAATAAAACATATTCTTGAATTTATAATACTTACTTCCAATTTATTATAGGTAGATAAGACCACATTTATTAAAATGATGATAGATTATTTTAAGAGGTGATAATCACTTTATAAGTAGCATCAACCCTACATTTATACATAATTATTTAATGAAATTAATTCCTATGAAACTAAATTCTTCTTATCTTTTTCTTTATATTTAATGAAATAAATGTATTTTTAATCTATAACGCATGATAATAAAACAACTTCTTACTTAATATACTTATTTCCAATTTATTATAACAATTTCATATTTACTAATCTTTTTACCATCAACTATGATAGATTACTTTAACTTTAAGAGTAATAATAATAATTAACCTCAACTTCAAAAGAATTTGTTAATTTTTTTTTAACTTATAATAGATATAACTTAATATTGGAACAAATTATATGTTTAATTCCTCTTCATTAAATTATTTTTCTCGTAAAATTTTGAAATGATTAAATTCATTTTTGATTTTAGTAAGTCCAAAATTAGTTAAACATTATGAACTTTTTATCATATCCATATTATCCTTATTTTAATATGTGATTTAACTGATTTTTTTTAAACAAAAGACTTATTTAAATTTTTTTTATACAAGTTTTTTATTAGTTGAGCATGTAATACTTTGTGTATATGTGTTTTTTTTTAATATTGAATTTGCTATATGCAAAATTTTCTCTATAAAGTGTAAAATTTTCGATTTTCTTTCTAAGTTGTAAAAACTTTATTATTGTTTTATAAAATTCTTGTGATGATCTCTTTCTTCTTTTTAAACAAGAGTTATTGATTGCTTCTTTAAATAATATTAATTATTATAATATTTAAAAATAATTATTAATTATTATAATATTTAAAAATAATTATTAATTATTTTTTAAAGAGTTAATGGTTACATTTTATAAATTACAAAACTACACTACATGATTTGTGAACATCGTAAACAACATAAAACTTAATCTTTTTAAGATTTTTCCTTTGTATTCCATTTACTTAATTGAACTTTTTTTTCTATAATGGAATTATTTTCACCTTTGCTCATTTTTAAAAATTGATTCTTTTTTTCTTAATCTATGAAGAGGATTTTAAAAATTGATTCCTTTTTTTAATCTAAGATAAAAAGCTTAATCACATTATTGTTTAAGTTTAAATATTTAAGTTCTTTCTCTTAACCATTGGGTTAACTTCTTTTATATCATCCTTCACAGATTTCTTAAAATATATGATAAAGTTAATCCTTAAGATTAATTTATTTTGATATCTATGCCCAAGATGATCACTTCGTAATAAATAAAAAATAATTTAAAATTCTAATACTTTAATTTATACATTAATTAAATTGCTTTTATTTCCTCATAAATTTTTAACATCTAATTTATAATAATTCAATCATTAGCTTATAATCACTTATAATAATCTTTAAAAATATCCCAAATTTTTTATTTTCACAACAAATCGATAATATATATTTCCAATCGGATTTATTTATTATTTGGATTATATTTTGAGTTCATTTTAGTTTCACTTATTTAGATTATCTTTTGTTTTTATCCCACTTTACTTGTGTGATTGAGGAGATACTACCCCAACTATGTTACCATAAATTTAAATTTAAATCTGTTCCATATAAAATTTATTTATTTAATAAAAAAACTTTAATAATTAAAAAAAAAATTCCAACACAAAGTAGTAAAAACAAACTATATTAACACAAGTAAAACAACTTGATTATACATTAACAATCTCATCCATAACGACTCACACATTACTGATTAAAACAACTTGAAACCAACACTTGGATAAATACTCATTACCTTCTCCACGATCTTTATTACCTTGATACGAACAAGGAAGTATTGAAAACATGTATTACTCTTTAATTAATTTCAATAGCTTTAACATCATGTTTTTTCACTTCCACTTTTGGCACAGTCACAGTAAGAACCCCATTTTCCATAGCAGCTTTGATCTGATCCATCTTTGCATTCTCTGGAAGCCTGAAACTCCTCTGGAACTTACCACTACTGCGTTCAACCCTATGCCAAGTATCGTTCTTGTCCTCTTTTTCAACATTCCTCTCTCCGCTAATCCGCACCACTCTGTCATCTTCAACCTCCACCTTTACTTCTTCTTTCTTAAGCCCAGGAAGATCGGCCTTGAACACATGGGCTTCTGGTGTTTCTTTCCAATCGATTCGAGCATTCACAAAAGCAGAGGTTTCTCGGGCAGAATCTGGGAAATAAACAGAGGATCGGAACGGGGACTCACGGAAAGGATCCCAAAGGTGCATTCCAAATGGGTCGAAAGAATCGTTCCTCTTACCACCAAAGAAGCTTGGAATCAGCGACATGATTATTTGCACTCGTATTATGAGAAATTGAAAGGAAGGGAGATATTTGTAGTTATCGATAGGTTCGTAATCTGCGAGAAAGGCTTTCGATTTTCTTGACGAGCTGAGGATAAGATGGGTATTTAAAATAGGCATAAGATTGTTCTAGTACTCTCGATTTATATGTTCCAGTAACGTCTCGACAATGTCAAATCTTTTTTCTTTTTCTTTTTTTTTTTTTTTTGGATTCTGGGATTTTGTAGAACGTTTTGGATATTTCCCACTATGGGCTTGGGCCTTACCCGTTATTAACGAGAGTAACTGTTTTCCGTAGTTTTTAACCGATACATGTCTTAAATTTATTAAAAATATATATATAAATTTTACCCAAAATAAATAAAATATAAAACTCCTAAATATAAAAAACATTAAATTTCTCCTACTTTATCATTTAAATATTAAATAATTTAAAATATAAATACTATATTAGGTGCAATTTCTTTTTAAAAACATCATATCTTACATATTTTTTAAAAAATTTATATTATCTTATATGTAAATTATTATAAAGTTGATTTTTCGTACTTCTATGAGTCAATTCAATAATTTACAATTCATTCAATAATTAATAATATTTAAAATATTATATTATTTAAAAATAATATATAATATTTGGATAGATATTTAAAAAAAAATATGTGAGATTTATATATACATTTTGAAATAATCGTAAGATTTTATTTCGATTAATTTCTCCATGGTATTTTTTTATAATTAAGTTCCTTTTTTTCATCTAAATTAAATAACTATTATTAGTACTATAAATTCAAATTCTTATTTAATTCACATGTTAAGAATTGAAATATAACCGTGAAAAGTTTTCGTAATTGACATTAGATGTATATAGATAACATAACAATAGCACTACATATATACATGATTTTATGGACTCCAAGCTCAACATAGCTAATAAATAGGATAAATATTCAAAGAAAATGAACTAAAGAATAGGATAAGCTAATCTACAATGCATCATGTTCTTATATTATCAAGAATAAAATTTTGATAATTGAATTAAAATATAAAATAAAATGAAAAACTTATTCATGAAACATGACACCAACATGAATAAGAATACAATTCACATAATTTTTAATTTGAATGTAATTCATCTTTACTTCACCAAAGCCACCGATTGGTAAAATGCAACCATTAGACCCTTAATAAAATTGTTACATCTTTTGCTTAATAATTTTTTTCCCACTTTTTTAAGCCTCTTCCTCCCTGTGATCATAAATAATAATAATAATAATAATAATAATAATAATAATAATAATAATAATAATAATAATAATAATAATAATAATAATAATAATATTGAGGTATGAACACAATGCGAAGAATATACCAAAATTGAACTAGAATAACAATGGTTAATTCAAAGGGCCATCATAAATTATTTTAAACATAAAATAAAAAGAGGGATATAAGATGGATGGATGGATGGATTCCAAGAGCTAGCTATTTGTAATGTGAACAAGCTGTCACTCAATTCAATAGTTCATGAAATGTTAAGAAAATTATAGATGAAGAAATTTTAATGAAGTAATTATCTTCTCCATTACTAAGGAATAGAAATTAATGGTCCGTTAAGGAACCCAATCATGCATTGATTGTCATAATTAATACTGTCGAAATATACAAAGTCTGAAATCTCCACCAACATCAATGCACTTACTACTTTTTCCAACACCACCATAGTCATTACCAACATTTATCACCAATGACAAGTGTCATAACCGAGGGAGAACTTATAGAGAAAAATGAAAAATGAAAAATAAGGAAATGGCTTTAAAAGATCAAAGGGTTAAAATGTAAAATCGCAATAGAAAAACTTGCCTTTAAGCTATTTGTGTAAAATTGATAGAAAGCTACCGTTGTGCTCTATAACAAGTTATTATTTTCTATTTATCGACTTTGTGAATAACATAGGTGAAAGAGTTGTTTAAGGAAACTTTCAGTTATAAGTATAGAGAATAAAAATTATTCCCAATAATTTTATTTATTTACTTATAAAATATTAATATCCCATAAAAATATTAGTATAAGTCATTGGTTTTTAAATAACAGATTTATTGTGAAAATTAAAAATTAATTTGTTACGAATAAATACAAAATTTATTTTATAAATTTTTAGTCCAAATATTATAAGTTTTCTTATAATTTTTAATCTAATTAAAATAATAAAAGTTTTAAATCAAATTCAATACATCTTAACAACATTAAATAAATATAAAAAATTTATTACAGCTTTTTACAAAACTAAAACTACAAAATTTTAAAGTCATAAGTATGTTAAAAAAAAAACTCAAAAACCACTACCTAAACTTATAGATAAATATTTTAAACTTAAATTCCATGTAAATG
Source organism: Hippophae rhamnoides (assembly GCA_033030585.1). Lineage (NCBI taxonomy): Eukaryota > Viridiplantae > Streptophyta > Magnoliopsida > Rosales > Elaeagnaceae > Hippophae > Hippophae rhamnoides. The sequence continues at coordinate 15,690,196 of CM065437.1, read as the reverse complement.
TGATTAATGATAATATAATATATTTGTAAAAGTAGTTGAGAATGATAAAATTATAAACAAATTTGACAAAGTCATAAACAAATCAATAAACTTTTTATAAGTACTTTATAAAAAATGATTTAAGAATTCTAAAGAAATTATGATAGATCTTATTTTTAAATAAAATTAAAAATTTCTTATTTAACTACCCATATTCGTTGTTGATAAAATACAATATAATTTTTGTTGATAAGTAATTAATTAATATACGAAAACAAAAAAAGTTATAACAAATAGTAAGAGAAATGTAGCAAATTTTTCATAACATAAATTAGTAAACTCATCATATAGCAAAAAAATAATACTAATAGTATATAACAATAATTATAGCTATTTTTTAATTTTCGTGTTATAAGAATGACCCATAACCTAACCCTAATTATTTTGTATTATTTAAATTACTTCAAATTAGACCCAAATTTAATTTGATTTGTTTTCGATTCGTGTTTCTGGATTCATGTTTAGTTTGGACAATTGAGTTACAACACAAATTTTTATCCCTAACCGCATTAGATAGATTAAGTAAAATTATTAAATTTTATTGTATTGAATTTTATTATAATTATTCTCTACAATATTTATTTACACATTCTATAATATAATCAAATAAAATTGATGATAAATAGTTTAATAAATAAAATTACATTAAAATAATTTTTTTTATCTATTTTATGTAGTTTTATTGCATATCCAAATATTTCATTATAAAATATGTTTAAATTAACATTTACTTTATTTTTATACTTTTTTTATATTTTAAAAAATATAATTTTAGATAAAAGAAAAAATCAAAAAATATAATTATATAATCAAAATTTTATATATACTAAGTAAATTATACAATGCGTTTTAAATTCACATCAATTACTGGTACTAAATTTCTTATATAATTATATAATTTTTATTATTTATAATACGATATTACTTTATAGTCAAATACATGAACGTAAAAAAATTATAGATTTTTAATACAGTGTAACTAATATCTCAGAAGTTCATTAGGTTAACAATGAAGAACATTAGTAATTGATTTGATAATTTGGTTATCATTGATTATTAAAATAGAACTCCGATAACGATGTAACTAGCATTTTACAGTTACCCATAATAGGAGTTTATTTATAATAAATTTGCTTATATGTAAGTCTCCAAATGACATAAATGATAAGGTTGGTGGGAATTTTTTTTGTCACTATTGTTCTATTATGTGAAGACTTGTATGTTAGTATATAAATCATCACTAAATTTTTATTATCAATAACTTTACAACATTAAATATAATGTAACTATTGAAAGTATATTTTAAAACTTAATATCACTAAAACAATCAAAATGACTTTTAAAGCCTTATTTTACTAACTTAATTTACTTTCTATCGATCTTTTAAAGTATTATACAAAATGTTGAAGATTATGTTTATTATATCAGACACATAGATCTATAAATTATTAAAAAATTACATCAAAAAGTACAACACCAATGTATATTGTATATGTTTTGATGCATAAGTCAATTTATAATAAAAAAACTAATATTAAAGAAAATTTAAGAAAGAATAAGTAATGAATTATAGTAAGTTATGCCTAATTTTTGTAATTTTTGTGTTTATGATAACTTAATTAAAATTTAGGTAGATTCTATAATTTTAAATAAATAATTTTAATTAATTAATATTTAAATTTATGATATTTAAATATTAAATTAATTAATATATAAATAGTTAGGATATTAATTACTTTCTTTAAATTTTAAATTTTGATTTTTTCATTAATATTTATTTTAAATTTAAATAGAGTATATCCATTTAACTTTTTAACGTCACTCTTGGCAAATAAAATAAGAACGCATTTATTTAATGATTTTTTGATTTAACACAAAATTAGTGGAAAAATGTCAAATTGTCTAGCATTTATGAGAGCATTTCACATTGCTTCTCTAGTCATTACTAAGTGGGTCACATGATTATACGTTAGGTTTGAAAAATCAATAATATTGGTAATAATATTACTATATTATTGTTATTATATATATGTTGATATCGAAACGTGATATTCATATTTTTTTAAATCAATTGTTACAAAATTGAAAAAAAATATTGTCAAATTATCGTTTAAATGTTATCATTAAATTATCTTAAAAATGTCATTTTAAACTAAAATATTCTAAATATTATGAGTTTTTTTGTTAAAATATCACTAAAATATTTACATAATTGGACAAATATCAAATATACATATAAGATAAAATTAATTGCTTACATTGTTATATTATCTATTTATAAAAATTAATACAAATAGATAATATATTTAATTATTTCAAATTTTTAACTAGATATTCTACGATATTTAATAAAAAAATATATTATTATATAATATTTTAATTAATTAATCAACTTATTGATTAATATAAATATTATAAATTGTAGTACACTTGACTCTTAACAGTAAAAAAATAGATCCATAGAAAATAACTAAAGTCATATACTATAAGTAGTAAATGTTTGCCCCAGTTAGCATGGAAAAGTCTACACATCCATATACATCATATCAAAAGCATAAATTTTTTGTACATATTTGAATTTAAATAGAACTTTGTGTAACTTAGCCAAAAGACATATATTGCATAGACTATTATTATAATTGGTACATTTATCTAGCATAACTTATTGAGACAACTTGTACAAAATAGAACTAGATAGATGAGCAAGTCTTCTATGACATATCTCATTCATTTTAGTGCTAACAAGAGCAAAAGGAACTAATACATAAGGTAAGGAAAGTGTAGAAACATTATTACCACTAAACACTATATCATTAGAAGCAAAAACAACTCCTTCCATTCAATAAAGGCCATCACATGTTGGTCCTTTAAGGAATAATCGTTGGTTGAGTTCCTTTTTAACACAAAAGGAATCAACGGTGAATTCAACAATAATATTATTATTAACACATAAATATTGAACTGAAATTAGGTTATTAAACATTGATGATGTGTGAAGTATATTGCTAAGAGGAAATGATTCTTCATTAACACATACAACTCCATTTTCATGACTTTGAATAGGTAAGGATATGTCATTACCTATTATGAAAAATTCTTTGTATGCATATAGCGATGTCAAAGTTAGCTGTGGGTTCAAACAATCATGAGTAATAACTAACCAAATGAGTTTGGTTTTAAAAAGTAAATTTTGGATCGATTTTTGAATTCGGTTATTATTTTGTTTAAAATTTTAGGATTGATTTCGGTTTCGAAGATGAGAGAATCCAACCCGAATATTTGAAATTATAAATTTATATCTTCTAAGAATAAAAGATATTTAGGGATAAAAATATTTATGAATAAAAACAAAATCAAATATATTAAGAAACATAACATTTTATTATTTTTAATTTGTAATATATTTATTAAATTTAATATTTTTAAATCATTTTAAAATAAAAGATATTTAAATCCAATTTTTTGAGCCCCGAACAAGTAACCATTACCTGATGGTGATTTGTCGAATATATACCCATAAGTTTCGGTTTCAATTTTAAGTATAATATAATATTTTAGTTTTGATTTCACGTAAAATACAATTCGACCCCATTTTATCTCATTAGAAATTCTACGTGTATAAAGAGCATGAAACTATAAATCTCTAGAGTTACTTGTTAGGAGGCGAGTAACAGTTTAGTCTAACACGAACTCATTATGAACTTGTGAACCAAAATTGACTAAAAAATCATTAACTATAAATGTTGATGGCTATTCAAGATTTCCAACAAGAAGATCTCGCACCTAATAACATTTGTTATTTGTTACATATTTGACATTACATACGAGGTTTTTTTGAAATTGATTGATTTCTTACTTTTGTTAGGATTGTGATTTTTTGTAGAAGTTGGAGTTCGTTAAGAGTTTGGAATTCTAAAAAAAAATCAAAAATATTCTAGCTAAGTCATGTAATTGGTTTAGGTGTGATACTAGGACCTTTAAGTGTCAATGCATTCATGTTTGTTATGTTAGATTGAAACTGATTATCAACATCATAGAATTGAGATTGATGTTCAAGCATCCTTTTATGTGTGATCAACAAAATTTGAAACTCATCAAAAGAGAGTGATCTAAAATGCATTGATGAAGAAGACATGAAATTGAGATATCTAGATCTAAATCTTTCACAATGCGAAGAATCAAATAATGATCTCGCATTACCTTTCCTATAATTTCTAAATGATTAAAAATAAACTTGATTTGAAGTAAGAATTCCTTTATTAATAAATTATTCCTATGCACAGTGCGCAATTAGAAGCAATTAGAAACGTATATCCATAAGTAATTTGATTCTATTAACAATTTTATTAAATCTGACTGAGGACAAGAAAAGTAAAAGTATAATAACATTTAAGTTGATAACCCTCTCAATTCCATAAATTGAAATGAGAGCTATCAATTTTTCATACAATAGTAAAACAATTGATCGATACAATTTAATCAAAAAACTCATATTTGTAGGTGAAATTATGCAAATGATGCATAAATTAATTACAGTGTATGAGTTGAATAATTTGGCTAATTTATATGAATGCATTTCCCACAACCAATTCTAAGTCCTTAGTAATCACATTAAAGCATTCTTGTAAGAGATTTCAAGCTGTGATACCATAACATGATTGTAATGTAATGTAGAATTGAGAGGAAGGGAGAAATGAGTTTAAGATTTTAAAATAATTTGTGTAAATGAATAGTAAGTGTAGAGTGTTTATACAATAATAATCTTAATGATCACTTTTAAAAGAAAGATATAAAAATATCAATCTAAAAGAGAAAAGAAAATACTAGAATATGATGAAGTGTATGAGAAGTATCATATGTCTAACAATAATTTTATATTAATATAATAAATGTAAAATGTTATTATGTAATGTGTAAATTTAAGTCTTGTTATCGTCAATTAAAATTTTAATTTTTTAAATTTATATTATAAATTTATGAGTCTTATTATTATTATTATTATTATTATTATTATTATGTATAAATAATACTTTAAAAATTTAATTTTACAAGTTTATTAACTTTATGTATAAATAATACTTTAAAAATTTAATTTTACAAGTTTATTAACTTTTTTAAAAATAATCTAATTTTATAACATTTAAAAATTTTGATATTATTATTGTGCATAAATAATACTTTAAAAATTTAATTTTTTTAATTTATTAACTTTTTTAAAAAACTCTAATTTTGTAAAATTTAAAACTTTTGGTATTATAATTGTATACAAATGATATTTTAAAAATCAATTTTTTTTAATTTTATCAATTTTAAAAATAAAAAATTAATCATAATTTTAAAATCAAGTAATAAATTTAAGATAACACGCTGAAAAACATAAATTTAATCTGTAGTATTATTATTATACAGTTTACATTTAAAAATTTAATTTTTTTAAATTTATAATATAAATTTAAATTTTTTCGCATCATCACTGTGTATAATAATACTTTTAAATTTTATTTTTTAAAATTTATTTCAACTAAAAGAGATCGAGAACAACGAAAAGTATAAAAAGTGACTCACTCTTTATATATATATATATATATATTTGAAGTGCCAAAATGTAACCTCATAACAATAAAAAGGAGGCTAAGCAGCAACACTAAAAAATATGGCATTCCTTCTAATAGTAATAGAGTAATTGGTTCTTTTTCGATTTATATTGTATGCTATAAATTTTTATAATAATAAAAATAATATTTTTATAACATTAAATAAATTTAATTAAATAATATTTAAAAAATAAAACAAAATTTCAATAATCATTTTTTAATAAATTCAAATTTACTTGTGATTGAGTAGATACAACCCCGTTACCATAAATTTAAATTTCACCTATATAAAATTCATTTATTTAATAAATAAAAAAACTAATTCCAACCCAACGTAGTAAAACAAACTATATTAACAGTAGTAAAACAAAATATATCAACAATATCAGATTGAAAAAGATTCTACATTTAACATTCTAATACATAACGACTCATATATTAGTGATTAAAACAACTTGAAACCAAACATAAACTTCACTTAGGACAAAACACTCGTTACCTTCTCCACAAACTTTATTTACTTAAATACGAGCAAGGAAGTATTGAAAACATGTATTACTCTTTAATTAATTTCAATAGCTTTAACATCATGTTTTTTCACTTCCACTTTTGGCACAGTCACAGTAAGAACCCCATTTTCCATAGCAGCTTTGATCTGATCCATCTTTGCATTCTCTGGAAGCCTGAAACTCCTCTGGAACTTACCACTACTGCGTTCAACCCTATGCCAAGTATCGTTCTTGTCCTCTTTTTCAACATTCCTCTCTCCGCTAATCCGCACCACCCTGTCATCTTCAACCTCCACCTTTACTTCATCCTTCTTAAGCCCAGGAAGATCGGCCTTGAACACATGGGCTTCTGGTGTTTCTTTCCAATCGATTCGAGCATTCACGAAAGCAGAGGTTTCTCGGGCAGAATCTGGGAAATAAACAGAGGATCGGAACGGGGACTCACGGAAAGGATCCCAAAGGTCCATTCCAAATGGGTCGAAAGAATCGTTCCTCTTACCACCAAAGAAGCTTGGAATCAGCGACATGATTATTTGCACTCGTATTATGAGAAATTGAAAGGAAGGGAGATATTTGTAAGCTTAGAGTGATGTTATTAATAGGTTCGTAATCTACGAAAAAGGCTTCCGATTTTCTTGACGAGCTGAGGATAAGATGGGTATTTAAAATAGGAATAAGAGTGTTCTAGTACTTTCGATTTATATGTTCCAGTAACGTGTCGACAGTGTCAAATCTCTTTCTTCTTTTTTATTTTTTTTTATTTTTGAGTTCTGGTCGAGGTTTCTGGGATTTTGTAGAACGTTTTGGATATTTTCAACTATGGGCTTGGGCCTTACCCGTTATTAAAGAGTGTAACTGTTTACCGTAGTTTTTAACCATACATGTCATAAATTTATTAAAAAAAAATATATAAATTTTATCTAAATAGAATAAATAAAATATATATCCCATAATTTTGATAAATATGCTATTAAATTACCCTAAATTACTCATTTAAATATTAAATAATTTAAAATATGAATATAAATTTAATAACAACTATTATTAACTTAATTGATATTCGAAGTTTATACGTATTCTCATACTAACCTGGTATAGTTAGAGTGTAGGTCTTATATTCTTATGAAGTAATATTTATAATAAAGTATTTTGTGTTTTATTATTAAAATTATATTTTTTTATATAATTATATTTATATAAAATAATAATATTAATACATATTCGGTTTTAATTAATTATAATTTTGATATTATAATAACTATCTCTACTCCGTTACTCTTTTGTTACGATTATTTTTGAAAAATAAATCGTTGATTTTTTTACGAATAATTACAATTTTAATTATTTAATATTTAAATACACATTCTTATCTATCTATAATGTATCATGTTCTTATATTGTCAAAGAATAAGATTTTGATAATCGGAACAAAATGTAAAATGTAATGAAAAACTTATTCATGAATAAGAATACAATTAACATAATTTTTAATCTACATGCAATTCATTCTAATTTCACCAAATCACCGATTGATAAAATGCAACTTTCAGCCCCTTAATAAAATTGTTACATCTTTTGCTTAATAATTTTTTCACACTTTTTTAAGCCTATTTCCTTATGACAATTACTCCCTATAATAATAATATCGAGGCATAAACACAATATGATGAATATATCAAAAATTAATTGGAATAACTATTGTTAATTCAATGGGCCATAAAAAAATATTTTAAACAGAAAATAAAAACAGAGATATAAGATAGATGGATTCCAAGAACTAATTATTTGCGTTGTGAACAAGCAGTCACTCATTCATTAGTTAATGAAATGTCAAGAAAATTATAGATGAAGAAATTTTAATGAAGTTATTATCCTGCACTGATTGCATTGAGGAACCCAATCATACACTGATTGCAATAATTGTTATTGTCGAAATGTACAAAGTCTTAAATCTCCACCAACACCATTGCACTTACTGTTTTTCCAACACCACCATCGTTCTTCTTGGTGATAGCATTACTGACATTTATCATCAATGAAAAGTCACAATCGAGGGAGAACTAATAAAGAAAAAAAGGGAAAATGAAAAATCCAAAGTGCAAAGCAAGAAAATGGCTATAAAAAGTAAAGGGTTAAAATGAAAAAATTGTAATAGAAAAACATGCCTTTAAGCTATTTATGTAAAATTGATAGAAAGCTACAGTTGTGCTATTATTTTCTATTTATTGGCTTTGTGAAGAACATAGGGGAAATAATTGTTTAAGGACAAGTTTAATTATGAGTAAAGAGAATGAAATTATTCCTAATAATTGTTTTTTATTTATTTACTTATAAAATATTAACATCCCACGAAAATATTAGTAATAAAGTCATTGATTTTCCAATAACATATTTCTTGCAAAAATTCAAAATTAATTTGTTTCATAAAAGTACAAATTTTATTTTATAATTTTTTATTTGAAATATCTTAAGTTTTCTTATAATTTTTAACTTAATTAAAATAATAAAAATTTTAAACCAAATTCAATATATTCTAACAACATTAAATACAAATAAATTTTTTGTTACATATCTCTACGAAACTAAAAATAGCTAAGGATGAAAAAAGAAACACTACCTAAAATTATATTAAATGAATATTTTAGATTTAAACTTTATGTAATTATGATTAATGATAATACGAAATATTTGTAAAAACAGTAAAGGATAACAAAATTATAAACAAATTTGACAAACTCACGAATAAATCAATAAACTCTTTATAAGTACTTCATAGAAAATAATTTATGAATTAAAAAAAGTATGAAAGATCTTATTTTTAAATAAAATTAATTTTTTTATATATAACTAGTCATATATATTGTTGATAAAAAATAATGTATAATTATTCTTAATAAGTGAATAATTAATATATATATAAAAAAACATTTATAACTAATAGTAAGAGAAATATAACATCTTTTTTATAACATGAACTAGTAGATACAACATATAAGAAAAAATAATATTAATAGTATATAATAATAATTATAATTATTTTTTATTTTCGTGTTATCAGAATTACCGCTAATTATTTTGTGTAATAACTTAAATTTAATTCGATTTGTGTTTTTGGATTCATATTTAGTTTGAACAATCGAGTTGTAACACAAATTTTCATCTCAAACAGTATTTGATAGATTAAATATAATTATTATATACATCGTTTGTTGATATGGTGTATAATATAATCAAATAAAATTGATTATAAATAGTTTAATAAATAAATTCACATTAAAATAATATTTAATTTATTTTATGTAATTTTATTATCTATCCAAATATTTCATCACAAAAATATATTTAAATTAATATTTACTTTATTTGTATATTTGTCTTATATTTAAAAAAAATTAATTTAAGATAAAAGAAAAAATCAAAACATATAATTTTATTATCAAAATTTTAAATAAACTAAATAAATTATCTAATACATTTTAAATTCACATCTATTGTTGGTACTAAATTTCTTTTATAACTATACAATTTTTATTATGTAAAATATGATCTCAATTTATAGTCAAACACATACAAAACTTATACATTTTTAGTACTATGTAACAAATATCTTAGAAGTTCACTGGGTTAACAAAGTAGAACATTAGAAATTTATATGATAGCTTGACTCTCATTAACAATTAAAATACAACTCTAATAGCAAATACATCACTAGCATTTGAAAGTTATAGACAATATGAGTTTAGTTATAGTCAATTTGCTTAGATGCAAGTGTCCAAATAACATAATTGATACCATAAAAGTCGGTGAAATTTTTTTTTGCCATAATTATTGTATTGTTTGAAGACTTGCATTAAGTATATCGACTATTACTAAATTCCTATTTTCTATAACTTTGAAAAGCCAAAATTACTGTAACAGTTGAAAGTATATTCTAAAACTCAACATTAATCAAACAATCAAATGGATTTTTAAGATCTTATTTTATTAACTTAATTTACTTTTAGAGTACTACTTTATTAACCTTTTTATCTTTTAAAATATTATACAAAATATTCAAGCCTATTTTTATTAGGTCATGTTTTCTTAACATGTATACCTACAAATCATTAAAAAATCACGTTAAAAAGAACAAAACTTATAAGTGTTGTATCCGCTCCGATACATAAGTCAATTTCTTAGAAAAAAACTAATATGAGAGGAAATTTAAAGAAGAATGAGTAGTGAGTTATAGTAAATTATATATACATTTTCTGTCTGTTATAAACTAATTAAAAGTTTTGATATATTTCTTAATTGTAAATAAATAATATTGATTAATTAATATTTAAATATTAAATTATTTAGTATATAAGTATTTAGAATATTAATTACTTTCTATAAATACAAATTATGTTATTAATATTTATTTTAAATTTAAATAATAAAAAGTATACTTAATTATACACTAAATATATCCATGTTATTCTAGATCAATCGGAACAAAAATATACGATGATCTTATGATTTAACACAAAATTAATGTAAGAATGAGTCCAAGTTACCTACACCTTTAGAATACTTCATTTTCCAATTAATTTTTATTTTTCACCCTTCTATTTTCTTTTTACAACCATTATATTCTAGTTGCTTCTCTGGACATCGATGAGTATGTCATATGGTTAAGTTTGTAAAATTAATGATAGAATATTATAATATTATTGTTATTTTATATATCATGATATCGAAATGTGATATTTATATTTTTTAGATCAATTGTCATAATATTGTAAAAACAATATCTTCAAATTACCATTAAAATGTTATCCTTAATTTGTCTTAAAAATGTCATCTTTGACTAAAATATCTTAAATATTGTAATTAATTTTACTAAAATATCATTAAAATGTTGACATAGTTGATAAATATTTACTGTACATGTAAGATAAGGTTAATTGGTTAAATTGTCATAACAAATAGATTTAGCTATTTATAAAAATTAACACAATTAGATATTATACTTAATTATTTTAAATTTTTTAACTACTTATTATACAACATTTTACAAAAAAATATTTTATTATACAATATTTTAATTAATTAGTCAATTTATTGATCCATATAAATGTTATAAGTATTTAAAAATACACACACATATATATATAAAATTATTTTAAAATATAGTAATTTATTCTTTTGATGTTTTATAAAGTTTTATAAAAAAAATCATAATTTTGATATAATTTGATAATTTCAAAGTTTTCGTTAAAATAGTAATATCTTCGACATTTTCAAAGTTTTCATAAAAATTATATTTTAACATCTTCAGTGATATTAATAGGTACATACTTAGATATATACTTAAGTAACAAAATGTAACTTATACATACATAAATATTTAATACAAATAGTAAATTTTCAAATTATTATATTATTTAATATTTATAAAAATAAATATTATTTTAGACACATATATGTTTTAGCAACAAACAAAAATTGAACTTTTTAAGTAAATTTATATAATTTATTTTTAGATAGTTATTTAACAAAATTGATACAATGAAAAATATAAAAATTTAAAATAATATTATAAATTTTTTTATAGTATGTTTTTTTAATTGTATGTATAAAGTGTGTGCATATATATATATACACGTAAATATTTTATTATTCAAAAAATACCAAAAAACTTTAATCACTAATTTATTTAAAAAATATTATCGAGACCTAGATAATAATATTGTAAAATTAATTACAATTATTAAAACATAACCATAACTAATATGAATGCAATGCAACATAGAATTGAGAGAAAGAGAGAAATGAGTTTAAGGTTATAAACTGAATTGTATTAATGAATGATAAGTGTAGAATATTTATACAACATTAATCTTGATGATCATGTTAAAAGCAAGCTAGAAACTAACACTAGTAAACTGTAAATGCAAGTAATAAAAAACTAACGAAAAAGGAAAAATGCTAGAATATGATGAAATGTAAGATATGTATTATATATGTAACCTCTGTGCCACAAATATAAGGTGATGGAATAACCATCAATTTGGCACGCAAAGAGAAAAATTGAGACTCCGGTAAGGGTTTTGTCAAAACATTAGTTAGTTGATCCTCAGTATGAGTATATTAAACATCTAATGTACATGCATTAACCTAGTCAATCAAAAAAATGTCAATCTAATTCAACATGCTTCATTTGAGTATGTTGTATAGGATTGACAGAAAGATGTTTGGCATTCATGTTATCACATAGTATGATTGGAGTGTGAGGTAAACAAAGGTGAAGTTCCTTTAGAAGAGACTCTAACTAGATCATTTAGAAGAGGCCAAGACAACTGCACGATACTCAGCTTCAGAATTGGAATGTGCAACTACTTTCTATTTGTTAGAGGAATAAGAGACCAAGCTATCTCCAAATAATATGCATTCGACACATATATTGCGTCAATCATCAGTGTTATCAGCCTAATTAGAGTTAGAGAACCCAACAACTCAATATAACAGAGTGTTGCAGAAGTAAACCATAATTGATAGTAGACTTAAGGTAACACCATAGTTGATAGCAGACTTAAGGCACTTAAGAACATATTTGAGAGCTTCCCAATGCACTAATGTAAAAGTATCTAGGAATAGACATAATTTGTTCACAAAGAATACAATGTTTGGTCATGTAAAAACATAATTTTGAAGTGCTTATATAAAACTTATAAACTGTGCAACATCTTCCAATTTCATATCGAGATAGAGAAATACTAACACTCGTAGAGTCTTAAAAGATTTAGAAGTATTCATACCATTTTTAATCAACAAGTCTACAACAGACTTTTGTTGAATGAGGTGAATAAAATTAAGACCCTTTAGTATTTGAATTCCCAAAAAGAAATGTGGATGTCCTAAATCTTTGAGGGGGAAACAATTATTGAGCATAAATGTAAGGCTTCCCAAATAGTCAATGTCACTACTTGTAAGGATGGTATCATCCTCATAGACTAATAAAATAGTCACTTTGTGTTCCTCATGGTGTACAAACATTGATGTATCAATTTTGGAGTTAAGAAACCAAGGTCTAAAAGAGAAGAAGACAACTTGTGAAACCAAGCCTGATGGGCTTATTTAAGGTCATAAATGACTTTATTTAATTTGCACACATAATAAAGTGTCTTTGGATCTTTAAAAGCTTGAACTTGGTATATGTAAATATCCTCTTACAATACTCCATTGAGGAAAGCATTGTTAACATCAAGTTACTTTAGTGCCCAACATGAATTCAATGCTAATGTGAGAACTAAACCAACTATTTGAGATTTAATCATAGAAAAGAATGTATCTAAGTAATCAATGCCATATTTTTGTTTATAGTCTCTTGCAACTACTATGGACTTTTACATGTACAAAGAAGAATCATTCTTCAACTTCACCTTGAGGAGTCATTTAGTAGTGATATGTGTGCAGTAAACAAGCTTAATAACTAAAGTTTATGTGTGGTTTGTTACCAAAGTCTCAAATTCAACTTTTATGGAATTATCCCATTTAAAAATACCTCAAGCTTTTTTAAAACAAAAAGGTTAAGAAAGGATGGTAACATTGAAAAATCATTTTTTTCTTACGAGCAATGCTAGCCTTAGACCTAATAGTCGTGAGATGGTTATTAAGAGGTAGATGAGAAGCTTCATCTAGAACATAGGAAGGTACCTTAGGTGCTTGAGGTAAGGAAGGTAAGCCAAGATGAAGAGGTTGTTGGTTTGGAAAATAGGTTTCATAAATAGTGTAGAGGTGAGGAAGTCTCAGATGATGAAGGAAAGTTTGAATCTGGAAAAACAGGTGAGAGACTCTTGGATAGAGATAACTCATTCATGAGTTATGTTGCAGATGTAAGGTGGTGAGATGACTTAACATTATCTGCCAGTAATAAACTAAAGGCAGGCAGTATTGGCATAAGCACTGACATGCTTGGAACTGTACACTGTTAGTAACAAGATCAAGGTAGAGATAACCACATTTTTGTGATGCATAACCAAGGCATACATATTGAATAGAACATGGTTATAATTTATACTTATTATAGTTTATAGTGCAAGAAAAATAAGAGGACTCAAACACACTTAGAAAAGAATAATTTGGTATCTTTACATCGAGCAGCTGATAAGGAGATTGAAAATTCAAAACTTTGGAAGACAATCTATTTATTGTAAAAATAGCTATCCTAAAAGTACGAGTTCATATTGATGTAGACAATGAAGCTTGTAATAGTAAGTTCAACCTCTTTTCTAGCACCCTCGTATGTTAAGACTCTAACATACCATTTTGTTCAGAGGTATAAGGATATGTCATATGATGCGAAAGTTCCTTAGATTGTAACATTATCATAAACAACATAAAATTGTACTCCACTTAACTCTTAACAAGAAGAAAATAGATCTATATAAAATGACTAAAGTCATCCACTATAAGTAGGAAATGTTTGGTCCCAATTGGCATAAATTGTTATTATAATTTGTACATTTATCTTGCATAGCTTGTGCACAATAGAACTAGATGAATGAGCAACCTTCTATGCTATCTCTCATTCATTTTAATGCTAGCAAGAGCTAAAGGAATTGATACATAAGGTAAGCAAATAGTAGAAACATTATTACCACTAAACACTATATCTTTAGAAGTAAGAGCAACTCCTTCCATTCAATAGAGGCCATCACATGTTGGTCCTTTAAGGAGTAGTCTTTGGTTGAGCTCTTTTTGAACACAAAAGAAATCAATAGTGAATTCAACAATAACATTATTAACAACACATAAACATTGAACTGAAATTAGGTTACTAGACATTGCTGACGTATGAATTATATTGTTAAGAGAAAATGATTCTCCATTAACACATACAACTCCATTTTCATGATTATGAATAGGCTAGAATGTGTCATTACCTATTGTGATGGATTATTTTCCTGTTTATAAGGATGTCAAAATTACATATGGGTTTGGAAAATCGTGAATAATAATCGAATGAGTTTAATTTTAAAGGGTAAATTTTAGATCAATTTTTAAATTATGTTATTATTTTGTTTAAAATTTTGGATTCAAGTTCAGTTTTGAAGATGGGAGAATTCAACCCTGATATTTAAAATTATAAATTTATATTTTCTAAAAATAAAAGATATATAGGGATAAAGATATTTATAATTTAATATTTATAAAGAAAAATAAAATAAAATATATTAAGTAACGTAACATTTTTTTATAATTTGTAATATATATTTTTGTCAAATTTAATATTTTTAAACCATTTTAAAATAAATAGATATTTAAATCTTAATTTTGGAGCTTCAAACGAGTAACCATTACCCAATGGTGATTCCTCAAATATATATCCGTTGGTTTCAGTTTCAATTTTGGATATAGTATAATATTTTAGTTTTGATTTCACTTAAAATACAATTCGATCTCATTTTATCCCATTGGAATTCCTACGTGTATAAGGAGCATAAAACTATAAATCTCGAGAGTTGCCTATTAAAGGGCGAGTAACACTTGAGTCTAACAACAATTGACTATGAACCTGTGAACCAAAATTGATTGGAAAAAGCATTAGCTATTAATGTTGATGGTTGTTCAAGATTGACTGTAAGAAGATCTTGCAGCGGATAACATTTGTTTGCATAATGGTCATAATTATTGCATATTTGACACAACATACAAGATTTTATTAGAATTAGTTGATTTCTTGCTTTTGTTAGAATTGTGAGTTTTTGTAGGTGTTTGAGTTGATTAAGAGTTTGGAATTATAAAGCAAGAAATCATAAATGTTCTAGCAAAATCATGTAATAGGTTTATTTGTGTTTTAGTTTAGAAATAGGCTCCTTATGACCCATTCAACAATTAGCAGATCTTTTTTTTTTGTCTTTTTTCAGTTTTTCATCCAACTCTATTCTTCTCTCTTTTTCTCTAATCATTATTTTTTTTCATCTCCTTATTTTCTAAAAAAATCAAAAATAAAATATTCTTTTCGACCAACTTTTCATAAATAATAATTTATATTTATATAATAAAAAAAATATTTTTATAATAAATAACTTATCAAAATTTTATTATAAAATAATTTAAAATAATAATAATTTATAAAATTTAAATTATTTAAATTATTAAAATTATTAAAATTTTTACTAAAATAAATTATAGACATTTTTAAAAAATAAATTATTTAAGATTAAAGAAATTAAAAAATAGATTACATTATAACACATATCTTTAATATTATTATAATTTTATTTATTATTAAGATAACAAATATTTATTAACAATAATTTAATTTAAGTATTAAAATATAATTAATTAGATATAATTTATTATATTAATAATAAAAATAATTATAATAATATTATATTAGATAATATTTTCACACAAAATTTGTGATATAATGTTCTCTTTTTGTATTGTATATTGTAAAAAGTTGTAGAGAGAGACTTCACAATTTTTTTAATAATTTAATTTTTTTATGAATATTATATTTTATATCATAATTATAATTATTTATTATATTTAATAATGTATTATATTATTTAGGTTATTTTTATTATAATAAGATAAATTAATGTTATAAAATTTTGCAAAACAATTATGTAAGTTATAGTTTATTAAAAAAGTTATAGTTTTTATGTAATTTAATTATTCTTTATTATATATCACATTTTTTTTTCTCTTTTTTTTCATTTGTTTTTTCTAACTCCCATTACATTTTCTCTCTCCTTTTTTTTTAATTAGCAAGCCCATCAATTACGTTTTTTTAAAAATTAATTATTTTTGTCTTTTTCTTCTCTCTCTTTCACTAATTTCCATAACCTTGTTTTTTTAAAATATACCCATTCACCAATTTTTAATAAATAACAATTTATTTTTATTATAAATAAAAAATAATAAAATAATTTATATAAAAATAATAATGTATTATATTATTTATGAATTATCAAAATATTTAGCATATCATTTTCAATATATGTATAAATTTATATTTATTTTATTATAAAATAAATTATTTTTTATTTTTTAAAATAAAATTTTTAATATATGATATGATAAAAAAGATTTATGTATTTAAAATTAATTATAAATTTATAAGATGTTAATATTTTTTTTTATATTTATAATAATTATGTTTTATAAAATAGAACTAATATATCTTTTTTTTAAAATAAAATTGGTAAAAAATTTTGTTTTCAAGTTTAAGGTAAGATTTTGCTTATTTTTTAAAAAAATCCTACTTATGCCCATTTTTAAACTATTGTCTAAGAGTTGGTTTTTATAGGCAAAACCCCCTAGTACTAGGACCTTTAAGTGTCAATGCATTCATGTTTGTTATGTTAGCTTAAAACTTATTATCAACATCATAGAACTAAGATTGATGCTCAAGCATCCTCTTATGTGTGATCAACAAATTTTGAAGCTCATCAAAAGAGAGTGATCCAAAACGTATTGATGAAGAAGACATGAAATTGAGGTATTTAGGATCTAAACCTCTGACAATGTGAAGAATCAAATCATGATTTGGCATTACCTCTCCTATAGTTTCCAAATGATTAGAAATAGACTTGATATGAAGTAAGAATTCTTTCATTAATGAATTATTCTTATGCACATTATGCAATTAGAAGTGTAGATCAATCACACGAGCAAGAGAGAAACCTGAGTAAATTGATTCTAATGCTCTCCAGTACTAAGTAGTTGTTCCTGATTTTACAATATGCACATGGACACTTTGTAAGACTGAAGCAATGATCTAGCTCTTAACAATTTCATAAGGTCTGATCCTGCTCTCAAACTCAAGATTATGAGCTTGTGATTGAAGGCAAGAAAGGTAAAGATACAACAACAATTAAGCTGATGATCCTCTTCATTTCATATGTTGAAATGAGGGCTAGCAATTGCTCACGTAGTAGTAAAATAATTGATTGATTCAGTTTAATCAAAAAACTTAATTTACAGGTGAAATATTTAAGACTCTTAGTATTATTATTGTGTATAAATAGTATTTTAACAATCATTTTTTTTTAAATTTATCAACTTTAAAAATAAAAAAAATTAGTCATAATTTTATAATCAATTGGTAAGTTTAGAGTACCAAATTCAAAAGCATAAATTTAAATGATGATATTGTTATTATATACATTACATTTAAAAAACTATTTTTTAAAATTTATAGTATAAATCTAAGCGTTTTGATATTATCATTGTGTACAAATAACATTTTAAAATCTAGTTTTTAAATTTATTAATTTAAAAAAAAATCATAAATTTATAATCAAGTGTTAAGTATTGAGTGTGATACAAAAAATCATAAGTTTAAGTTTTGGTATTGTTATTATATATATTATATTAAAAAAATTAATTTTTTAAATTTATATTATAAATTAAAAAAATATTATTATTGGCTATAAATAATAATTTAAGAATTTTTTTAAATTTATTTCAACTAAAAGAGATGGATAACAACGAAAAGTATAAAAAGTGACTCTCACAAGTTTATTTTTTTTTTTCTTTTTTTGCAAAGTTCACACACACATGTGTATATATATATATATATATATAGATAAGCAATATTTGAAGTAAAAAAAAAAATCTTGTCAAAGGAAATGAAGTTGGTGTTCGTCCCTGTGCCTGGCTCTGGCCATTTGGTATCAGCTCTTGAATTTGCCAAGCGCCTAATCAACTTCAATGATCAACTTTCAATCACAATCCTTAACTTGAGGACTCCTTGGAATACTGCAGATGAGTACATCAAATCTATCATTACCTCTCAATCAAGAATCCAACTCATAGATCTCCCCCAAGTAGATCCAATCCCTGTCGGCCAATTCAAGTCAGTAGAAAGCAGAATTTGTGCACTCATAGAGTCTCTAATTCCTCATGTCAGAAACACCCTCACTGATATTGTATCATCAGATCCGAACAAAGTTGTTGGGTTGGTTCTTGATTTTTTCTGTGTGTCCATGATAGATGTGGCTAATGAATTGGGTCTTCCTTCTTACATATTCTTAACATCTAATTCAGGATTTCTAGGTTTCATGCTCTACCTTTCTGATCGACATAAACAAAACAATTATGAGATTAAGCACTCGGATCCCGAGATGATTCTACCAGGTGGTTCGATCTCAATTCCTCCGAATGTTCTTCCTTCAGCTGTGTTCGATAAGGAAGATGGTTACACTAGTTATGTCAAACTTGCTCAGAGGTTTAGAGAAACCAAAGGGATTATAGTCAACTCTTTTGCTGAGTTGGAGCCATATGCTGCTATGTCATTCAGTGATAAGGATAAACATATACATGCACCTCCTGTCTATATGGTCGGTCCAGTTATTGACCTTAAGGGTCAGCCTCATCCAAGTTTGGATCAGACTCAATATGACAACATGATGAATTGGCTTGATGAACAGCCTCCAACTTCCGTTGTCTTTCTATGCTTTGGAAGTATGGGAAGATTTGAAGCTTCCCAATTGAGAGAAATAGCAAATGGGCTTGAAGATAGTGGGCAGAGGTTTTTGTGGGCAATAAGAGTTTCAGAACCCGGTCAAAAGCCTGAAGAGATACTACCAGAAGGGTTCATAGAAAGGATTGGAAAGAAAGGAATGGTCTGTGAATGGGCACCTCAAGTACAAGTATTAGCCCACAAAGCAATAGGTGGATTTGTGTCTCATTGTGGATGGAACTCTATATTGGAGAGCTTGTGGTATGAAGTTCCAATTGCAACTTGGCCATTATATGCAGAACAAAGACTTAATGCATTAAGGATGGTTAAGGAATTGGGCGGGTTAGCTGTGGAGATAAAGCTGGATTATAGTGCTGGTGCAGAACTTGTTACGGCAGAGGAGATTGAGATCGGTTTGAGGAAACTTATGGAGAGTGATAGTGAGGTCAGAAAGAAGGTGAAAGAGATGGGAGAGATTGCAAGAAAGGCTTTGATAAAAGGTGGTTCTTCTTTTGCTGCTGTGGAACGGCTTATTAATGATATAATAGGAAGCCATTCTTTGTGAATATGAAGGATTGTAACTTGTGTTTGTCGTCAATCTCTGAGAGAATGAGTTAAAATGGTAATGGCAGAGTAGTTTGTAATTGGTCAATATTGTTTGAAAAAGATCAGTTCGAATACCATCCTTATGTGGTAAATGATATCTTTAAGTACATTTTTTCTCTTTGTATCTTGCAGATGAATAACTCTAATTAACACAAGTTCTAGTTTCTTTATACAAATGAATCCCACAACATTGCATAGAAGTTAAAAATCTGCATTCATGCTTTGCCTGTTTTGAAAAGTTAAGGAAAGCAAAATGACAAAAGCTATCGAAGTGCTACTGTATAAGTCAGCAAAACTCATTTCATTCTCCTACTTAACCTCTCATTTGTCATTTTAGACAGTGAACATTGGGAACTGCTGTTAACTGTTTATGCTCAAGAAAACCAGAAGTTACTTTTGAAAAAATTCTTCCAAGAGTTATTATTGTAGCTGTGTAGGTAAACATACCAATAAGCTGCTTTTATCGAGATGATGGACAGTGTCAATGAAATCCTTTTGTGGAGTGTTAAAACCCATCCTCAGTTAAAATCGAAGGTTCGAACCAAACAAACATACAACAAGAAAATAACACAAACAGGGCTTGAGTTATTGTCAATGAGATCCTTTTTTTTTTAATCATTACATCAAAAGGTACCAGAAAAATTGGTTGCTTCACAGCAATATACAGGTGAAGAAAGAAATCACAGTAATGAAAATTGTGACACACATAAATTCCATTTTTTCTACTAGTAGCTTCAGTTAAAATGTGAAACCAAAACTTATTGGAGAGACATAGCAGGAGCAAGTATATAGAAGGATTTGCTTTTCCAACTACGGAGTTAACCAAGGGATCTAACGCTCAATTGGCTCCTTCAAAAGTTGTTTGTTCTATTGAGCAAATTGAAAATAACAATTAAGTATAGAAAATATGAAACCTAATGTTCTTCTTCAGTAGCTTAACTTATATTTTAGGTTAGAAACATACCTAGTGGAGTTTTCTGAACAAAGAAACATGCACCGATGACAATGTAGCAAAGAAAAAGAATCACTCCTTTCATGTAATGTGAAGTTCCATCCTGTAATGCAAGAGAAAGACATTTCTAATGAAAAACTGACACCGATCCTTAAGTGACATAAGATAACTAATGACTTGCAATGTTTTATCATATAAAATGAAAAATAGAGTAGGTTAGGAGAGAACCTGCAAAGTGAAAGTTGTGATAATTATTGTGAAAGCAAGAGAACCAGTTTCAAGTAGACTGAAATCAAGGTCCATTTCGATGTGCATTGTCCACGCAACAATCACACTTAAAGGGATCTATAATTGAAAAGGCAAGTATTAATTGCAAGAAGATTAAAAGCTTTTTTAAATTGTGTTAGATTACTCTAATCTTACCACAAACAAAGAGATTTGTGTTGCAGATCCCAATGCTACACCTAAAGATAAATCCTGCATGAAAACCGGGTTGTAGCATAAATACCAAAAATAGTTTTACTTTCTAATAAAGCTCAAATACAATTTGTTGTTTCATCGTACCAACTTGTTCTTGAAGGCAAAAATGATTGATCCAGCATGTTCTGCTGCATTTCCAACAATTGGTAACAAAATGATGCTGATGAAACTCACAGAAATGTCCCATGAATTTGATGCAGCCTTAAAGAGAAACAATATTGAAGGCATCAACTCAAGCTCCAATTATCATTTTCGGCCAAAGAACAAAAGACTTCAAATATAAACACCAATCTACATTTTATAGTGTATATGTACCTCGATTGTGCCCACAACAAACTCAGACAACACAGCAATGAGAATTGTCATCCCTGCTAGCCAACTAAATGCACTCCAAAATCCTATTACTGCCTTCTCTTCCTCTCCTTCTTCCTCTTCCTAATTATTTAGGTAAAACGAGTTAGAGTTTTGACAACAACCTAACCATGTTTAGCCAAAACATCATTGTGCAATCTTAATGTGAGCACAAATATCAGGAGTAACTTTTTGTTTCTATAAACACCGAATTTTATGGATCTTAACAGAAGAAATTAACACAAAAATCAACTCGAATAGAAGAACATTTCTGACTTAGAATAATTATTTGTCTAGGCAATGAGGTGTATAGTTACTCACATCTTGTGAATCGAACAATTGTCTGTGTGTTTTTAATTGGAAGAAGATATAGGCTATATAAGCTACAAGCATAAAAATACTGCTTGCTCTTGACAAAGTAAGTGTATAGTTGTTAACAGATATGCCTGGCCCTGCAGCATATTTCAACATCAATGGCAACAGGTGGCAAAGTAATCCCAGCAATAGAAGAAGTGAGTTTACATCAGCCTGTTTCTGTTAAACAGTAAAAAACAAGTTATATATAAGTTAATACAAAAAGCCTCAAGAATGGACTTCTTATTAAACTAGTTAAAGAACCATAATAATTATATAAAAAAAATTACTCTATCATATTTCTGTTCTTTTTTCAAATTGGCCAAGCCTCCACAAAGAAGAGAAGTCCCAAGAACTAGAAGAAGATTAGAAAGAATGGAACCCAAAAGAGAGTACTTCACAACATGTATTTTTTTCTGGTAAAGAGCAAATAAAGCTATGATTAGCTCTGTAGCATTTCCACATGTTGCATTAAGTAGTCCTCCAACTGCAAACCAGAAACTCAATATTAATAGCTTAATTTCAAATAATATTATTATAGCTTCAACAAAATATAAGAATACTAGATTAAACTAGCCAAGTACTTGTACCTGTTGGACCAGTGTAGTACGCAATTTGTCTGAGACAAAGACACTACAACTGTCAGAAAATGTACAAAGTTTTTCTAGAAAACAAAAGCATTGAGAGTTATTAATCTTACTCAGTCAAGAAGCTGACACGTTCAGCTAGTGGTGTAAGTCCAAGCAAACTCAAAACGAAAATCCAAGGCTATGTGAATAGAAAATAACACAAAAATTAATTAAAATTAAGTACAAGGATAAATTACAAATAACTCCCTCCAAGTTTTTTGAAATAGCCAAAAAAAATTGAAAAATAACAATTACATCCCTTCTTCTCACTGCTTATTGCTTTTCAAGGGAGATATTTACAAGAAAACTATGAAATTCAGGGGGAAATATCGTAAGAAAACAATAATAGAGGGATATAATTGCTTATTTTCCAAACTTAAGACGTATATTTTTAATTTTTAAAAATCTCAGAGGGTTCTATAGTAATTTTCCCCAAGTACAATTATACAAACAAACACTCTCAGAACTGCAAACAAACACAAGACTTACTCTACCAAAGTGATACAAATCAGCAACAATAGCAATTGGGATAGCAAGGAAGAGAATAGCAAGTTTAGAGCCAAGTATCACTTTTTGCAAATTGGGGAGGAAATCTCTCAGCATTTGAAACCGAACCATAGGAACAAGAATTGGGTCAGACTTATTTCCGAGTAAAGACGATGAAAGATTTTGGGGCGTCCTCACATTTTCCAAGTGGTTCAATCCCTCTTGAGAAGCCATGTCAAATTTTAGCAGCTTCCAATTACAAGTTCTAAGAAGCAGCAGATTAAGTTTTAGTTTTGTGTCAATGTCAACAGACTCATATAGAAAGAGTAGTATTCTGAATAAAGATAAAAATATTGCGTATAAGGCAGCAGCATTTTTGGAATTTTCTTATTCTCTGTCGCTACTCTATGAAACCAGAACCAATTATAGGTTTAGCAAGTTTTAACAAGGGTTTAGTAATTAATGTGTCAGTTTAATTCAGAAAATACCTTAAAAACTAAGCGTTTTTTTAATAGACTTCATATGAATATGGTTAAAAACACCAAAGGTAACGCATGAAAGGTGAGCTAAGGCATGTATTCGTCGTATCTGCACGAGTGGCTTCCATGCCTTATGCTAGTTATGTACTTTTGGAAAGAGAAGTGATACAATGAATTTGCAGAGAATAAGATAAAGGAAGAAAAAGAGCCAGAGCTGAATTTGTGTAAGATTCTCGATAATCCTTCTGAATTCTAAGTGGCTATATATATAGAGAATCAAATTGGAGAACAATTACTAACTGATTTCTGACATCCCTAACAGAATTCTTAGCCTTAATTTATTCTGTGGTCCCTTTCTGTTTTCCTAACCGACTTCGCACTTTCCCTATGCCTATCCTCCGCGTGCGTCCATGAGCTCTGTGCGTTCGGTGATGTTCTGATGAGGATGAACAAAATTTGCTCGTATCATCCCTCTCTCCCTAGGAGAATCCTTGTCCTCAAGGATAAAGTTCGGGTATGATTTCAAAAATCGCCACTCATTTTCCCAAGTAGCTTCTTCGGTTGAAATGTCCTTCCATTTGACTAGAATTTCTATCTTTGGTCGATATTTTCCTTTTTGGGTCACACGATGGTTGAGAATGGTTTCAAGCTAAGGAAGAATTGTTGCTTGTTCAGAGGCTGAAGGAGGTTGGCTTAAGCTTGATGGAACTTCCCTTTCGTGTTTTCTTAACATGTTTACATGAAATACATCATGTATTTGTGAAGCGGGAGGCAGTGCCAGCTTGTAAGCCACTGTTCCTATTCGAGTAGTGATTCTGCATGGCCTAAAAAAACGATGAGCTAATTTTCTTGAGGAGCGAAAGGCTATTGAAGTTTTTCTATAGGGTTGGAGCCTTAGGTATACATAATCTCCCTCCTTGAAGATGACCTCTTGTCGATGTCTATCAGCTTGGCATTTCATTCGGTTATGAGCTTGTAGCAAATTATGCCATAATTCTCGTAGCAGGTGATCTCTGGTACGTAGGTGCTCATCCAAAGTTGGCACTTGAGCAATTTTGGGAACATATGTTAATAAGTGTGGAGGTGGAATGCCGTAAACTGCTTCAAAGGGAGTCATCTGTGTTGTGGAGTGGATGGAAGTGTTGTAGCTGTATTTAGCCCAAGGAATCCACTCAATCCATTTACGTGATTGATCCCCAATGAAGCAGCACATATATTGTTCTAATGTGCGGTTGGTTACCTCAATCTGTCCATCTGTCTTAGGGTGATAGCTGGAGCTCATGCACAATTGGGTTCCTTGTAAATGAAACAACTCTTGCCAGAAGGAACTAATAAACACCTTATCATGATCACTGATAATTAAAGTAGACATACCATACAAGCGTAAGATGTTGGACACAAATGTCGCCACAGTAGAGGTTGAAAATGGGTGTTTCATAGGAATGAAATGAGCATATTTACTCAAGCGGTCCACAATCAACATTATAACTGTATGTCCTTTTGAAGCTGGTAATCCTTCCACAAAATCCATTAAGATATCAGCCCAAATCTTCTCAGGTATCGAAAGTGGTTGAAGCAACCCTACTGGTCTCATAGTCTCTGTTTTGAACCTTTGGCAAGTCTCACACTTCTTAAGGAATTTCTTCAACATTTGGTGCAATTTGGGCCAAGTGAAGCTATTTTTTATGCGAGAGAGGGTTTTGTGGAACCCAAAGTGTCTCCCCATTAATGTGGAGTGACAATTAGCTATGATCTGATGTATAAGGGAGGATTTAGGGCTCATATATACCTTGTTGTCTTTAAACCAGACCAATCTCATTGTAACAACTTATGAGCCATTGTAGGAGTAGACTTGGCTATCAGGTATGTGTAGAAGGGATCTTGCTGAATTTCCTTTTGTAGTGTTGGCCACCAGTCCATCTGTGGTTGAGATATACTTAAAAAAGGAACTCCACTACTCGTGAAAGAGAATCAGCTCCTTGGTTTTCCTTCCCACGTTTGTACTCAATTTTATAATCATTGCCAAGTAGCTTAGGCAACCATCGTGCCTATGTTGGGGTGGTAATGCGTTGCTCTAGCAGATATTTGAGGCTCCTTTGATCAATGAGGATGGTGAATGGTTTTCCTAACAGGTAAGGGCGTCACTCCCGTATAACTTTAATGATAGCTAACATTTCTTTCTCATATGTTGATAAAGCCAATGATGAACCCTTGAGAGCTTGGTTGAAGTAAGTTATTGATTTGCCTGCTTGAGTAAGGATAGCCCCAACCCAATTCCACTGACATCACATTCAATTACAAGGGAAAAATGGAAAGGCTCAAAACAGGTAGCGTTGTTAGGGCCTCCTTTAGCTGTTTAAATGAGTCTTCAGTAGATGCATTCTAGTTAAACCCTTCCTTGCTCAAGAGACGAGTTAAGGGAGCTGCCAAACTACCAAAATTATGCACAAATTTTCTGTAATAGCCAACTAACCCCAGGAAGCCTCTGACTCCTTTAGATGTGGTTGGGGTTGGCCATTCCTTAACAGCTTGGATCTTTGAGGAATTCACAGAAACCTCTTGATCTGAGACCACATGGCCCAGATATGCTATTTGTTTTACCCTGAATTGGCATTTGGTTTCCTTGGCATACAGGCTGTTATTTGCAAGAAGTCGAAGGGCTACTCTCACATGCACCGAGTGATCATCCCTTGATTGGGAATATATCAAGATGTCATCAAAGAATACTAGAATGAACTTTCGAAGGTAAGGTTTGAAAAGATCATTCATGAGACCTTGGAAAGTAGTTGGGGCATTAGTGAGGCCAAAAGGCATTACTAAGAATTCATAATGGCCTTCATGGGTTCTAAAGGCTGTCTTAGGGATATCCTCATGATAAACTCTTATCTGATGATACCCTGATCGCAGATCTATCTTGGAGAAAACATGAGCCCCGTGGAGCTCATCTAGCAGCTCATCAATCACAGGGATGAGGTACTTGTCCTTAACTGTGCTATCATTCAAAGCTCGATAGTCTACACAAAATCTCCAACTGCCGTCATTTTTTTTACCAACAAAACTGGTGAAGAAAATGGGTTGTTGCTATGCCTGATTAGCCTAGATTGAAGAAGTTCATTAACCATCTTCTCAATCTCTGCCTTTTAATAATAGGGGTAACAGTAGGGTCTGACATTAATTGGCCCTGCTCCTGGCTTCAGAGGTATACGATGATCTTATTATCTTTTTGGAGACAGCTTTGAGGGTAGTTCAAATATATAAGAGAATTCTGTTAATAATTGTCTCATTTCTAGAAATGGGGAAACATCCTCCTGTGGGTCTTAAACCTTTATGGGAAAAATCTGAAGGAACATCCCTATATTCTGCAGCTCACCGCATTCCTTGTTGGTTAGGGTGGCACTATTGGTTCTTTGTAAGCCTTAGAATGTATGAGTGACTCCTCCTATCTTGAAGCTGAGGGTGAGCTTTTTATAATCCATTTCTATTGGACCTAGGGATTCAAGCCATTGAACCCCGAGCACTACCTGGCATGTAGCTACTGGTAGCACAAAATAGTCTGTTGAGACCAAATACCTTCGAATAGAAAGAGTAAGGCCTCTGCATTGCCCCACACATTCAATCTTTTCACGATTAGCTATCATAACTTCCAATTTCTGATTCTAAGTGATAGTGAAACCAAACTAGGAAACCGAGGTTTGATCAATGAAATTATGTGTACTGCCTCTATCTATCAAAACTAGCACCCTCTTATTTCTTAGATTTCCCATGACTCTAAGTGTTTGAGGATGATTAGTACCTGTTATTGCGTGAAACGAGATTTCTGGGGTTTCTACAGGGTGCTCTTCTTCTGGGGTTTCGACAGGGTTTTAAGGCAATTCCTCTATCATAAACATTTGGAGTCGCACGCAACGATGACCTGCTACAAAATTCCTATCACAGTAATAACACAAGCATTTATCCCTCGGTTCTCTTGCCTCCTGATTAGTTATTCTTTTAAAAGTCACTAGTTGAGGTGGAGTGGAACGCTGCAGAGGTGGGGATCCTAGCACACCAGCGTGGGAGTGGTTTGTTGGTTTGGGATTTCTTGTATAAGACTGATAACGTGGATTTTGGGCAGATTTCCTCTACAATAGATTTCTCTCTTCAATGAGCCTCGCTACCCAAATAGCCTCAGCCAGTGTTTTAGGCTACTTGATCTTCACATCGAGGCAGACTTCATCTTTTAATCCAGCTATAAAGCACCCTATTAGGAATGCTTCTGGTAGTCCATCCACTCTGTGTGACAATCTTTCAAAGGCTTCTTGGTATGTTGCTACACTGGCGGTATGCTTTAGGCGAGTTAGAGCTTCTGAGGGATCTTCGTAATCTGTTGGTCCAAATCTGAGTTTAACAACGTTGGTGAATTCCACCCAAGTGAGAGGTCTATGAAATTTGGTCAACCAGCAATGCCATTGTAACGCAATACCTTCCAGATGGAAGGACGCGAGTTGCACTTGTTAATCTGGGCTAACATTAGTAAACTCAAAATATTGCTTAGCTCTATAGATCCACCCAGTTGGATCTTTATCAGAAAATCTGGGAAATGAAAGTTTCAAGTTAGGGTGGGGGTTGTCTATGGTCGATCATGAAGTGTGGATATGAGGTCGCAGAGTTCCTTCTCGTGCGAAGGGGTTAGCTTCTGGAGGGTTCTAGGTTGCTTGTATTGCCTATAATTGAGATAGCACAGTGCCGAGGGTTTCCATAACCACAATACAAAATTTCACATTGGATTTCCCCCGAGTATCTATGGTTGAACGAATTTGATACCTCTAATACAATGAATTTGTAGAGAAGAAGATAAAGGAAGAAAAAGAGCCAAATGAGGAGTTGAATTTGTGTAAGATTCTTGATAATCCTTCTGAATTCTAAGTGGCTTTATATATGGCCTTATAGGAACCAAATTGGAGAACAATTCCTAACTGATTTCTGACATCCCTAACAGAATTCCTAACCCTAATTTATTCTATGGTCTCCTTCTGTTTTCCTAACTAAATTTGCGCCTTCCCTGCGCCTATCCTCCACGCGCGTCCATGCGCTTTGTGCGTTCGGTGCTGTTCTGATGAGGATGAACATAATTTTCTCATATCAGGGAGCAGAGTTTGGCAAGAGATTTATAGATTTTAATGTACATTACCTACAAAGAGGAGGAGAAGAAAAAAGAAGAAGAAAGGTTTAAGATCTCGTCTAATTCTTAATAAGATATACTTAATTTTTCTACCTTTTAAGTTATATTATACACTTTAATTTTCCATAAATTTCAAATAGTTTGAAAAAAAAATTGAAAATTTGAAATATAAAACCCAAAAAGCAATAAATACAATTTTTAAAATACAAATAATATAAATGAATATTAATTTTTTTTTATAAAAAACACATAGTGTATTTGAGATGAGATAAAAATAAAATTATATCTACTAAGTAGCAATGTTATTTGCTTATCTTTTAAAATTTTGAAAATTATTTAAATTAGGATACTTAATACTTATAATAGTAATAATAATACTTAAAAATATTAAATTATTTTTAATTTAATGGTATTCAAATTTAATCATATTAAAACAATCACTGTAACTTAAAATTATCAATATAAATTAATAAATTAAA
The DNA here is from genome assembly GCA_033030585.1 of Hippophae rhamnoides. NCBI lineage: Eukaryota > Viridiplantae > Streptophyta > Magnoliopsida > Rosales > Elaeagnaceae > Hippophae > Hippophae rhamnoides. The sequence continues at coordinate 15,660,633 of CM065437.1, read as the reverse complement.
TTTTTTTAATAAAATATATTTATTCTTATTAAAAAATATATATAATTTTGATAATTAAATTTTAAGGTTAGTATTTTTGTATTTTTATAATATTTTTATTTTGTTTGCATGTATTCCCTGTTAATTTGTGTCACACAACTTGCGGGGTTCTTTTTGAAAAAAAAAAAAAAAGACGTGTGTGGTTATTTAACACCACGAGAAACTAGGCAAATATTACCTCACCAACAGCCACAGCAGTTCTTCATAATAATATAAAAACAACCACATCAGTCAATTTTTCAGTGGATGCTTTTTCTTGTCAGAACCTGATAAAGAAGTTCGAGATTGACTTTTTGCTAAGCTTTTAGTTTTGGCGTACGTTATGTACGATCATTATTATAGTATAATTATATGGTTGTATTATTAAGGTTATTTAATTTGATAAAATTATTTAAATTTATATTTAATTTATCGCGTTATTTATTTAATTTTAATATTTAATTTAGAGTACATATTTATTAAAAAATAAATAAATGATACATATAGATAATCAATTTGACTCTTATAATATGTTATCATCGAATAATAATTTATTATTTTTAAATTATTTATTTTGTGGAAAAAAGTTTTAAAATAATTATTTAAAAAATTAATATATAAACATAACTTAATTAAATCTAATAAATATTTTTGATGAAAAATATATATAATAATTGATTATTTTTTATTATTACACAAAAAAAAATTATGAATTAAACATAGTTGATATATATAATAATACGTATAAATGAAATTAAAGAAGTAATGCAATCAACCTAAGTTTACGTAATGGAAAAGATCACTATTATGAACTTTTTTATCTCACGTATAAAATTAGATACGTAATGGAGCTGTTTATGCCATAATGGTTTAATCCCATTCCAACCGTTTTACTTGTTTATCTTTTGCTATTAAAGATACTAATGTATTAGCAAAAAACATAAAAGGCATTAATGTGTTTTTTTCAACTTTAAGAGTTTTTTTTTGGTTGGTTGGTACATTAGGGAGACATGGAGTCATGATTGAATTTTTTACTTTAATTTTTTTTTTCTTTGTTTAGGTTCAAAAGAACCCTAGGCAGGTAAGGCAAGGCAATCAAACCAAAGAAGAAGAGTAAGAGAATATTGTTCCAATGTTACAGATTTGAATTTCAAGTTTTATTATACAAACTCTATATATTATATTGATCATGATCCATGAATCTTAATTAAAAAAATTAAAGTATGTGAATGAATAGATTTCTTGTAATATTTTCAAAAATGCTCACTAGCTATTTTCTCTAGATCCACATGCAATTTGGATGCAAGACACCCAAATTGGAGAGAGAGAGCTGTTAATCCTTCTTTTAATTTAATTATCAAAACACCAGAGGGAGGAGAGAAATAGAGAAAGCAGAGTGAGAAAGTTATTACCTTTTTTTTCCTCTTCAACCTTATATGGTAAGATTTTGGCCACTGGCAATAGACAAAGGAAGAAGGCGAATGATTCTTTAAAAACTCCAAATATGATAAGAATGTCTAATTTTTTTTTTCCTTTTTATTTCGAGTCTAGTCGGACTTTTTTAAACTCCTAACCTGTTTCACGTTGGAAAAGCAATTTACCTTAATGATCGGAAGGTCTTGTCACCCTTAAAACCAAAAGGATAAAAGGAATAAAAATAAAGATTAATAATTAAAAAATACATTTTAAATTATAAGAAAAATATTAACTTGCAAATTATGATATCTTACTATCTTATTTAATGATAAAATCTAAATATTAAATCCATTAAATTTAAATTTATTTTAATTATATATATATATATATATATATTAAAAATATTAAAATAATCTTAAATCTAATTGATTTATAATTTAAAATTTAAGTTCTACTGTTTAGGTTTAAGGTTTAATATTTATAATTTAAGGTTTAGAGTTTATGATTTATGGTTACGATTTAGTTACTAATTTATAAGTTAATATTTTTCTTCTTGTTTAAAATATATATTCTAATTAATGAATTCTATTTTTGTTTTGTTTATTTTACTATTTATTGTAAATAGCATTAATATATGTTACGAATCCTATTTTTTATTATTTTTGAATTTTTACTTATCTTATTTATGCTTATTAGAGATAAATAAGTTATATCAATTAGTATCGTTTTATTACCATATCTCATTTAATTAAAAATAAAATGATATAAGTTTTAAAAATTAATCAATTATATCATAAAAATATTATTAACATCACATCTCAATTTACACATTTAATTCAAGTAGGTGATATTTACTTCATATTGTATTCATAAAAGATGTACTTTAATCTATTTGTTTTTAAATGATATGTTTTACTACCTTTATTTTATAAAAATATTACACATATAATTTGTATACATGTATGTTACATATGTATTTAATAAAGAGTATATGTTGTCATTTAATAAAATGAGAAATACTAATAACATAAAAATTTATACATTCTTTTACGGTCACACCACTTGTATTGTAAAATGTGTCACAATTATCTTAAAAATAGTGAAATAATTCATTTTTTAGATAATTTTGTCACATAAAACCATATAAGTGATGTATGAGCAAAAGATGTATCTAAATTTGTAACAGATTAAGTGATTTGTTTAGTAGGCAAGAAAAATGATTATTTTATCCATATTTTATTTTTTTAATGATAGAATAAAATTGAATATATGTGTAACTTTTATAAAAATAAGAGATTAATGAATTACTATTATAAAATAATGAAACTAATAAATACATATTTTTATGAATTAAGAGACTTTTCAAATATTTTTCAAAAAAATATTTAATATACTAGCTTGGATCGGGTTTATCTAGGCTAAATTATGAGAAAAGCCAGGATAGGTTGAGTTGCCTCACCACTTGGTATCTCTACTTAAAATGAGTATTGATTGAATTTAAAAAACAAATACAAAAGAGAATGAACAACTTAATAGGGATGAATGTAATAAGTAACACAAACTCAATCGATATCGAGTTGAGTCGAAACAATTTTTTATATTATAGGTTCAAAGTGGTTTGTTTTGGTTTTGAAAAAGCAAAAATTGATTGTATCAAATCGGTTAATGTTTTAAAATATGTAAATCAAAGCTTAAATGAATCAACCTATGTATTGTTAATATATATTTATTTATTTTAATTTTATGCATTTATAATACATATATCATATATATTTATGATTATAGTTAGACTTTTATGTCAATTAAAAAGATTAAACAACTTATATTATCATCATCTAGTATTTATTTTTATAAATATTTACTGTAATTAATAAAATATCGAAATTATTTTTTATTCTTAAATTATCAATGATTTAATTATTCTGAACTTAAAAATGATAAATAATTATAATTAAAATGCTAATATATAATTTTTTTGAATTAAATTCTTGTTTAAGTATTAAATTTTATTTATTAATTTAACATTTACATAAAGTCAAAACAAATTAAATTCACTTTTAAATAAGTAGATATAAACTATAAATTAAACCTATTAAAATGATACAAATAAGTTGTTTAATATTTTCTAATCAATATTTTATAAATCACTTTCGGTTTGGATTTAACAAACCAATTTACATCGATTAATATTTCAGGCAAAAATCGATCAAAACCTAACTATACTTACCTCTACAACGTAATTCTCTAGTATGGATGTAAATTCAAACCAATCATACCAACACAAACTCAAAATTTTGGATTGGAACCAAGCTCATGTTGATATTTTGTAAGCCTATATAAGTTTTTAAAACACATCCTGTCTCATGATTGATATTTGTTTGGTTGGTACATTAGGGAGACATGGAATTCTGTCTCATGATTGAATTTTTTTTCTTTGTTTAGGTTCAAAAGAACCCTAGGCAGGCAAGGCAAGGCAATCAAACCAAAGAAGAAGAGTAAGAGAATATTGTTCCAATGTTACAGATTTGAATTTCAAGTTGTATTATACAAACTCTATATATTATTGATCATGATCCATGAATCTTAATTAAAAAATTAAAGTGAATGAATAGATTTCTTGTAATATTATTGCCTTTTTTTTTAATCTTCAACCTTAGATGGTAAGATTTTGGCCACTGGCAATAGACAAAGGAAGGAGGCGAATGATTCTTTGAAAACTCCAGATGTGATAAGAACGTCTAATTTTTTTTCCTTTTTATTTGGAGTCTCGTCGGACCTTTTTTTTTTTTTAACTCATGTATCACGTTGGAAAAACAGTTTACCTAATGGTCGGTAGGTTTTGTAACCTTAATTAAACCGAAAATTGCTAAGTGTTTATAATCGAGAATAAAATCAATAAAAATAAAGGTTAATAATTATAAAATATATATTTTAAACAATAATAAAAATATTGATTTTTTAATTATATTTTTTTATGAATTGATAAATCCTAAATTCTAAATCGATTAAATTTAAATATAACTAAAATAACTTTAAATTTAATCGATTTATAATTTAAACTTTAAGTTTTATTGTTTAGAACTAAAAATTTAAGATTTAAGTTTTAATTTTTATGATTTATGGTTAGAGTTTAACTAATAATAAAGAGTTATTATTTATAAGTTAATGTTTTACGCCTCTTATTTTTGTTTATTTTGCTATTCGCGTCAAATAACATTTATATCTATCAAGAACTCTATTTTTTATTATTTTGTATATTATTACTTATCTTATTTATGCTCATTAGAGATAAATAAGTTATATCAATTAGTATCATTTTATTACTATATCTCATCTCATTAAAAAATTAAGTGAAGAAATATAAGACAAGTTTTAAAATTAATAAATTATATCATGAAAATTTTATTAACATTCCATCTCAATTTACACATTTAATTCGAACGAATGATACTTACTTCCCATTATATATCATAAAAGATGTACTTTAATCTATTTATTTTTAAGTGGTATGTTTTACATCCTTTATTTTATAAAAAAATTACACATAATTTGTATACATGTTTGTCACATATGTATTTAAAAAAAAGTATATGTTATCATTTAATAAAATGATAAAAGTTAAAAACATAAAAATTTATACATATTTTTACAACCACAACACTTATATCCTAACAAATTGCATAATTATCTTAAAAATAGTGAAATGAAATGATATGATTAAGTGATTTGCTTAGTTGGTAAAAAAAAAGATTATTTTATCTCATTTTTATTTTTTTAATGATAAAGTAAAATTAAACTTTTTACAAGATTAATGAATTACTAATATAAAACAACGAAACTAATATATACCTGTCTAGTGAATCAAGAGACTTTTCAAATATTTTTCACAAAAATTAATATAATGGGTCCACCTGATCTATGCTCAATGCTAAGAAGAGCCATATAGGTTGAGTTACCTCACCACTTGATATCTATTGAATTAATATATATATATATATATAGAAAAGAGAATGCACTAATTAATAGGAGTGATCATAATACCAGCTTGATCGAAATCGAGCTAATCCGAAACAATTTTTTATATTATAGGTTTAAAGAGGTTAGTTTCGATCTGAAAATACAAAAAATTATTTGTATTGAATCAATTAAAATATTAAAATTTGTAAATTAAAACATAACTAAATTTACCTAATAAATGTTTTTTATTTTTATTTTATGCATTTATAATATATATATATATATATTTATGATAATTTAATTTTAATTAAACTTTTTTATATCAATTAAAAGGTTGAAAAAAACTTATATTATCAATGATTTTTTATTATTAAATTATCAATGATTTACTTATCTTACATAGTTATTCTCGGCTTAAAAATGGTAAACAATTATAGTTAAAATATTAATATATAATTATTTTGAATTAAATTTTTGATTAAGTATTAAATCTTATTTATTAATTTAATATTAACATAAAGTTAAAACTAACTAAATCTTTAAAATTGTACAGTACTGTATGTTTTGAGTACATCTAGTTAGATAAATACAAACTTAAATTGTAAGCATATATAATTAAAGAAAGCATATATAAGTTTTCAAAATACACTCTTATATTTTGAGTACATATGTGTTTTAAAATTGTAAGCATATATAAGTTTTTAAGATTAGTTCATCTAGTTAGATAAATACAAACTCAAAATACAATCTTTAAAATATTAATTATATATATAAAAAAATCCTTTAAAATATTAATTAAGTTTGGGCTACATCAAATTATGAACATAATTATGCTATATTTTTCTTTTGTATTTTTTCTAAAATTAGATTTTAGCGAAGTAAATTAGATTCCATAAAATTAAACAATTAAATAAAAGGGTGTGGTGTCATATATGTTTTGAAGAATTTATTGGTATAATTTGATCACTTAAATTTAAAAGATTATTATTTAGTCTCATTAGTTTAGAAAAAAAAATATTATATTATTTTAATAATTTTCTATTAAAATATTATTTCTTTTTTTGTCAAGTGATTAAAAAACCATTAAAACATGAACATTCTTGATAAAATTGAAATTCAATATGAAATTGTTTAAGAAAACACAACAATAATAATATTTGAAAATAAAGTTATGTAAATATATATTTTATTTTTAAAAAAGATTGACAATCAACAGATATTAAAACAAATATTTAAAAAAAATCATATTAGTTATACTTTATCATTATTAAAATAATATAATTTAAATTGATATTTACTCTTAACTAGGCACTAAAAGACAATATTTTTAATTGAAGAAACTAAACCATATAAATTACATAATTTAAATAACTTATGTATCAATTTTATCAGAATAAAATTATATGTGCATTTAGATTTCATTCACGAAAAACATTTATGTTTCTCTAATTTTTATTAATTTTTTTTAGATTTGGTCTTATAAATTTTTTAATTTCACAAATCTGAACAAATGTTTTTCAATATTATGATTTATTTTATATTTACGATAAAACGTAACATTCATAATTTTTTTCTCTGGCATAATATGATAAGATTCATAACAAAAGCTGAGGAGAAAAAAATTGTACAGTACTACATAAACTCATAAAGACGATATTTTATTTTCATAGGATTTTTAAATGGGGTTAAATTTCACTTTAAAACAAAAAATAAATAAAAAAATATTGTTTTAATTTAAGATCCTTATCAACCTGTTTAAGCTAGTTTTTTAGTCAGTAACCATTATAAGTATATAATGGAATAAAATATGTAAAACAAAAAATAAATTCAATTACAATAACTTAAAATGGTTCTTAACTTTTGAAAAATCATATTTTTATTCTTAAAAACGAAAATGACTACTTCAAGGAACCAAAAAAAGTTTATATAAAATGAAAATCTATACACAAGCCAGCTTCGATTAAAAAAAAATAACATTACAAAAATAAACAAAAACTCAATTATATTAAATGGTTTTCTTGAATAGTATAGGATGAAATGATTTTAATTTAATTTTTTTTTAAAATAATAGTGTTAATTATAAAATGATAGTTAAAAATTCTTTAATAATCAAAATTGAAAAAACCAGTATAGAGGACAGGTGCACACAGAAGTAGAGAAGAGAAGAAGTATAAGATAGCTGAATAATATTTTGTTATTGAATGAAAACGTACAACATGTACACATACAGAAAGAGTGATAGAAAAACCAATACTTATCTAAGCCAAAAGGCTTTACATGTGAACGCACCACCTGTGATAACAAACTGATTAACAATCCACATGAAATAACAAACTAATGAATACCTCTCATGACTCAATCCAACATCCCCTCTCAAGCTCATGCTCGAGGAAGAACAGTAAGCTTGACAAGAAGAGCTTGAAATCGAGTTGAAGGCAAAGCTTTGGTCATGATATCTGCTAGCTGCTCTTGAGTGAGTAATAACCCTTGGAGAAACCTATTGATGCAGGTCATCCCTTAAATGCTGGGAATGTTCTGGGAGCAGCAGACAAAACATCCTTGAAACCAGAAAACAAACAACACAAAAGCTGTAGTGCACCATCTCCGCCATGGACCTTTTGTTGTTGATGTACTAGCAGATGAGATTGATGCTCATCTATAAAATCTTATGTGTGGAAAATATTTTTGTAACTGAAAATTCATTAAATAAAACAAGGGAGGGAAGGGAGATTCAGGGAGTGTGTGTGTTCTTTGTTGATTTTGTGTCATGGTATCAGAGCATGGGTCACGATTTTGAGCATTAGTGTAGCCAAATCGGGTCCCTGTTTCTCTATAATCCCTTGGTTTCTCTATATCATAGCATTTGTGAGCATTTGTGAGCATTTGTGAGCAGTTTGAGCAGTTTGAGCATTTTTGAGCAGTTTGAGCATTTTGAGCATGCTTCACGAAAAGAGGTGTAACTTTTGATCCGACCGTCAGATCGGGCTGAAATTTTGACAGGAGGCTCCGCAGTCCCAATTCCAAGCTCACTATCTTTCCAGGCCAATCCGACTGCCTAAGTACGGTAAAAGTGTGATTTACTAACTGTCCTTAAAAAAAAAATGTCTGGAAATGATGGAAGTTCTGACAAAGAAGAGAAATCTGAGGCGGTTCTCATTTTAGAGAGTTTATCCTCCACCTTATCACAACTATTCCAACACAAGACGGGTGATTTCAATCTCGATGGGCTCAATTCCGCTATGGCGATCAAACTCGATGGGAAGAACTTTAATCTGAGGGTCGCATGTTGAAACGAAGTCGTCGGGGAAGCGGTAAACTTGGCTACATCGATGGTTCGACTCTAAAACCACTACAAGTCGATAGAAGTTACCGTAGTGGCTAGATGGAAGACTCTCGTTAAAGACTACATGATCGAATCCATGGATCCCTTCTTGGTAGGTAACTTTCTCCCTTTCTCTACCGCCAAAGAAGTTCTGGGACTCCTAAGAACAACCTTTTTGATGGAGATGACCTCACCCAATACTTTGAATCGAAAAAGAAGGGTTAACCGAGTCAAACAAGCCGTGGTCCAAATTGAGGCTTATTACACCCACCACAGGGGGTTATGGAAGGAGTTAGATGTCCGTAGGCCAAACCCTATGCGACCTCTCCGATTGATATTGAAAAACACAATTCTCTTGCTCAAGGGACCGTGTATTAACCTTCCTGGATGGTCTAGATGACGGTTGGACTCTATCCGGCAATGGTCTTACAACAAAAACCTTTTCCCACAATAGAGCAAGCCTTTGCATTGGTTCGTAGAAAGAAAACCGGTCACCAAGAATGTTACACAAAGGGGAGTGGAAGCCGAACCTTCTATGGTTACGCTAGCAAGAGCACCGAAACTTAGTCATGAACAAACCCTCGATTTCAAACCAAACTCGGTCCTGTTGGGTGCACTTACCGTCGTCATAACCCAAAACATACTAGAGATAAGTGTTTCAAGTTAATTGGGTACCCACCGGGTTGGAAAGATCGAAGGAAGAAGAGGCAAGTGAGATCGCCACCATACGGTGCGAGGCACAAATGGTCGCAGGTGCTTCACCGCAGCCTCGTTGAGCCTGGGCCTCGCGGGTCTATTACTGAACCCGACTTGCAGCTTCGGTTTCAAGGGTGGTTACTCCGTCTTACCACCGGCCGAGAACAAAGAACTGATGGAAGGTAAAAGTTTTCTTGTTTCTAATAATTATCATACTGATAAGTTTGACTGGATAATCGATACAGGGGCAACCGAGCATATGACCTACTCAGAAAAGGATCTAGTAAAGAGTTCCTCACCAAGGAGAACAATGATAGTCAATGCCAATGGAGAAACATATCCCGTGATGGTGTCGGAGATGTTCGGTGCTCACCTTCTCTCACTTTATCAAATACTTTACCAGGCCCTCCCTATCAACTAAATTATTATCTCGTTGGTCGATTTGTGAGGAACTAAATTGCGTTGTTCTCATGTATCCTCGCTTTGTATATTTCAGATCTTCTCACAAAGGAGATTATTGGTCGTGGTACTGTAAGAGGAAGATCGTATCATTTGGACGACATGGCGACCGGAAAGGCTCATTTTTCTAAAGGTTCCTCACAATCGGATCTCTCATATCCGGATGTGGGTAAGAGACTAGGACATCCATCTTTCGGGTATTTAAGAAAACTTTATCCAAGTTTATTTTCTCGTGAGAATGAAAACTTTGATTGTGAAACCCGTATTAAAGCTAAGAGTCATCGGGTGTCTTTTTCCGAGTAGTTTGGATAAAAGAACAACTTTTTTTGATTTGGTTCATTCGGATGTTTGGGTCCCGTCCCTAGGTTAATTCATCCGTTGGAAATAGATGGTTTGTGTTATTTATCGATGATTGTACTAGGATGACTTGGTTGTATGTTCTTAAAAGAAAGGATGAAGTTGACACATGTCTTTAAATCTTTTTTTAACACGGTGCAAAAATCAATTTAATAAAAACATTAAGATTCGAGAAGTGACAATGGAGGTGAGTTTGTCAATAGCATACTTGGAGAATTTCTTAACTCTAAAGGTATAATTCACGAAACAAGTTGGCTCGTACTCCACAACAAAACTGAGTAGGCCGAGTTTTAAAACAGACATGTCTTAAACGTTCTCATTTACGTTACTTGAGAATACTGCTCCACAAACCTATCGGGGATGTCAGCCGCAAAGATACCTAATTAATCGTATGCCATCCAATGTACTAAATTTTCAAACTCCACTTCAAGTACTTTCTTCATACGTATCGCTACCATCAACTTCTTAACCTCCCACCAAAAGTATTTGGGTGTGTTGCATTTTGTTCACATACAAAAGCATCAACTGCCTAAACTCGAACCATGCGCGTAGAAGATGCGTATTTCTGACATGGTCAAAATCGTAAGGGCTATAAATGTCTCAATCCTCGTTTCTAAAAAGGTATTTGTTACTACGGATGTCACTTTCCCGGAATTAGAGAGTTTTTTTAGAAAGGACACGTATCATTCTCGGGGGAGAATTTCTCTACGAATGAAAGTCTCCGTCTCTACTCTAATAGATACCGGAATCTCGGTTCGCCGAACAAACCACAGGTGGAATCCAGAACTGTAACCACCGCTTACTCTTGGGCCGAACCCGAGAATTAATTGCTAAGTCTGCACCATTTTCACGCTAATCCATCCGCCGATGCCGAGCCCGAAAGTGAGCAGTAGACAAATGATACTATCTTTACCTCATCACGGCCAATCTCCCGAAAACGAGGTAACCTCAAACTCGAATTTCTAGATTCACATAATTCTAACACAGTTATGGGACAGCACATAACAGGGCAAACCTCCTGCGGTTCGTAGGATGATGAGGCTGGGAGGAAATTACGCGATTAGCAAGTTTGTAAAGAACAGAACACTCGCCCAATTCTCTCAAGGAGTTTCGACGCTACTCTTGCTCCGTCTCGGGTTCAGGAAAAATTGAAGAAGTTGGCGATGGTGATCACAAATGGCTGGGGACAAGTGAGGATGGAGAATGGAGGCATTAGAGAAAAATCACACATGTGCGCTTGGTAAGTTTACCAAAGGGAAGAAAAACGGTAGGTCAGGAAGTGGGTATTTATCTTGTAAAGTATGGTCCAAACGGGTTGGTCGGCCGATAAAGCCAGATTAGTTGCTGTAGGTTTACACAAACATATGGTATTGATTATCGTGAAACCTTCTCACCCGATTGCTAAGTTGAATACCATCGAATTCTATTATCTCGCCTAATCTTGATTGGCCTTTGCACGATTCGATGTAAAGAATGCTTTCCTTCACTATGATCTTGAAGAGGAGATTTATACGGAGATTCCACCCTGCACAACCATTCAGTGTCTCAAATAGCGGTTGGTCCGCAAATGGAAAAAGCACTATGGGTTAAAACAATCTCCTGTGAGTACGTGGTTTGGAAAATTCTCAGAAGTCTATGAAAAAATATGGGTATTCTCAAAGTGATTCCGACCATACTTTGTTTTACAGAAGCGGACATGAAAAGATAATTGTCTTAATTATTTACGTAGACGATATGATAATCACAGGTGTGATGATCTAGATGAGATAGAAAGTCTCGAAGAAGAGACTCTCTAAAGATTTTGAAACGAAGGACTTGTGGGACCGAAATATTTTCTCGGCATTGAAGTTGGTAAGTGTCCAAGCAAGGTATATCTTTGTCTCCAACGGAAATATGTACTAGATTTGCTAACCGAAACTCGAATGCTTCGATCGCAAACCAGCTTGATACCACTTGTTGTCCAAAACCTTAAGTTGTGTGAGTTTCCGACTCAAGAACCTACTAATAAAGAGAGATACGGCGATTGGTGGGCAAACTCATTTACTTGTCTCATACTAGACGGATATAGCATACGTGAGTTTAGTAAGTCAGCTCATGCATGCTCCATGAGCAAAGATACGGGAAGCCGTGTTTAGAATTCTCGGGTACCTAAAAGGTGCTCTGTAGAGAATTTTCTTCAAGAAAAATGAACACCAGAAGAAGGAAGCGGCATATCGTATTCTGACCGTGGGCGAGACATCACAGGCCGAAAATCCACTTCGGATATTTTACCTTCGCTGAGGTAATTTGGTAACACGGAGAAGCAAAAAGCAAAGGTGGTAGCCACTTTCTAAAGGCCGAAGCCGAGTTTATCGGGCATCACTAAAGCAGGTTACAAGAGCTAATTGGTTAAGGAGAATCCTAAGTGAACTTGGTTTTCGTCCAAGTGATGGAACGAGACTCTTTGTCAGACAACATTGAATTGCCATATCTCGTAATCCCAGACAACATGATCGTACAAAGCACGTAGAAGTGAACAGACATTTCATTCGACAAAATCTAGAAGAGAATACCATTTCCTTCCATTTCAGGCGAATGGTGATCAACTAGCCGATATTTTAACCAAGGAGTTTCAAGTGCAATTTTTCATGACCACGGCAGCAAGTGCAAGATGACGGATATCATACGCACCAACTTGAGGGGAGTATTGACGCAGCGTCATCCTTAAATGCGAATGTTCGGGAGCAAGCAGACAAAACATCATTGAAACCGTGAAAACAACAACAAAAACCCGTAGCACAGACCATCTCCGGGCTTTTATGGACCTTTTTGTTGTTGATGTACTAGCGATGAGATTGATGCTCATCTATAAAATCTTATGTGTGGAAAATATTTTTGTAACTGAAAATTCATTAAATAAAACAAGGGAGGGAAGGGAGATTCAGGGAGTGTGTGTGTTCTTTGTTGATTTTGTGTCAAAACCAAAGAAGCATGTTATCAATGCCGAGGAAAGAAATTGGCTCCAGGAAAACGCCACAGCTTCGTACACAACGGTTCATCTCTCTCTCTCTCTCTTCTCGTTATTTCGTCTCTGATTTTTTGTTTGGATTATGAGGAAAATTGTTGAAAGATTGATCTTTTTAATTTTTCAGGTCAGAAGGTTTTTTAAATGGGATCAGATTATGGATGAGGTGAACATCTATATAAATCTTCCTCCTAATGTTCGTCCAAAGCAGTTTTACTGCAAAATTCAGTAGAAGCACTTGGAAATTGGAATCAAAGGCAACCCTTCCTACCTTAATGTTGGTCAGATTGATAAAATTTTATTCTGTGTTCATTCTCTATGTTGTGTTTGTGCTCGTTTATGCTGTTTTTTTCATTTCACTGTTTGTTTTGAAATGTGTGTTTGATTTCATTGTTTGCTATTTCAGCATGAACTTACATGCCCAGCGAAGACTGATTCTTCTTTCTGGATATTAGGTATTTGTTTTATTTATTTATTTATTAAAAACTCTAATTGAGCTTCCATATTTCTCTCAATTTGCAGTTAAAATGGCACAAATGGAAAGAAAATTAGGGAACTAGTAATGCTATTGTAGTAACTCTAGTTCTAGTTATCAGTTCTACAATCACGTGAGATTCACGTGATGACTTTAACTCAATGGTTTTGATCGATCTCTATAATCACGTCATGACCTCTACAACCAGTTCTTTGCTCTTAATTTTCCTTCCTTTTTTAAAAGGGCTCTCTTTTTATTTTATTTTTTTTTTTGGTGTGGCAGAGGATGATATTATGCACAATTGCACATAACGCTATAGAAGAGGGACAAATTAAGGTCAGACATGGGCTTCTCCCATATTGGGTCAGGGTCAGCTCGATTTTTATTCCTCGGATCTTGAACAGAAGAGCCTCATGCTTCGGAGTTTTCAAGAAGAGGTAATTGTAATGATCTGCTTACTGATAATAAATATATTGGTTTCTGGAAAAATGATCTTAAGTTATCCCTACCGATTTTATTTTCCAATTGTTGCAAGTTTAAAGTGTATGAGAACTTAATTTAAGCAGTTTTTTTAAATAAAGAAATCCACATTAGTTGACCATTTTTTTCTTCAACTTCATGATCACACATTTTAGTTTGATATCTAAGTTTTTCTGTGTTCAGATGTGTTTTTGGTAGTTGTTAGGAATCTTTTGTTGTTGCAGCAGCTAAAAAAATTTTCGTTTTGCAATTCAGATGAGACTTTACCATAAATTTGTTCATTATATTTTGCCCTGTATATATGTAGCTTATATCTTCTAGTTCTGATGTAGTTCATTGCGTTCTTTCGGGCTTCATCGGTCACACAGATCCTTAAGTTTCATTGCAAACATTCTCATAGTTCTGCACTACTTTTGAACTACGTAGCTAAATATTTATCTTAAACCTTATGCCCTTAAGATGCTATATAAGAGACCGATGACCTAATGGTTAATCCTTCACATAAATAAATATAATGGATTTCGTTCCTGTTTCATCTTTATGTGGTAGGATTTCTCCAGCACTACCTTCTTGCCAACCGTTGAATTACATCTGGATATTTAACACTATAACAACTTATTGGCAGTTTGTGTATTTATTGTTCGTGGCTTTAAAGTGAATGGTCATGAAATAATAAATTAGAACATTTGCATAAGCACAAACAAACAAGAGGCTAGCTATGAATTATAATATGTTTTTAAAGATTTTGTAATATTTGTTTAATGAAAAGTATTTTTTAATGTTTGTGTACATATCTTTATAAATTATATCAAAATACAAAATAACCCACAATATATCATAAATTATATCAAAATTTAAAATCAACCCATAAAATATCACTTTTAATTTACTGTTAATATATAATAAGATAAATTAATAAATTTATTATTAAATAAATCAGTAGCAGTCAGCTTCTGTGACTGCTACTGATTTTTTTTTTCTTTTCTTTTCTGCGGCTGCTTCTATTTTATCTGGTGGCTGCTATTTAGTGTTTGTGTTCAGGTGCCTATTTTCTTAGTATTTTGTAATGTTTGTAATTTTGACTTTTGGTATCTCAATGACATTTGCATACAATTGCGGATTCCTAGTATCTTTATTATTATTTTGTTATTTATTATAGGCAAAGTTTTTTAGTGAAATTTTAAAAGTATTAATCAATATTTTTAAAATTATTTCTTTAATTAAAAATGATTTTTATATACATAAAATAGGGTAATTTAGTATTTTAATTTTATTAATTTTTTTTTATCTTTTGATCTTTCTGTCTCTTTTTCTCTCATTTCTATAAAAAAAATTATTTGTTCTTTTTATATGAGAAAAAAAAGTATAAAAAATAATTTAATGATTAAAATATATTTCAATTTTTCGTATACATGTCTCTTTTTTGATCTAATTGATACCTTTTCAAGAATTTGAATACTTTTATAAAACTGATATTTTTGAAAAAATAAACACTATTCTTAAAGTAAATTATCTATTTTTAGAAAGATTTATTTTTTAAAAATAAAAAATTAATATATTCCAAAAAAAAATCATTATATGATAACATACATTTAATACGATGAAAATATTAATATAAATATTAATAAAATACCAGATCCTAATTGTGGTCTCACAACAATCTTGCATGCCATATTGTAGTATCATCTAATAAAATTAAGAAATCATGAGTTTTATGAGCCATGTCATCCACATGTAAATATTGGTGGGGGTGTATTATTGCGTGCAGATAGGCGTGCAATTTATGTCTGTTGTCAATCATTTCGAATCATTTCTTTTTCAATCATATGTAGGTATGCAATTTTTTTTTTTGGGGGGTGAGTAATTATACACATTTGAACTTGAGATGTATATGTTTAAGATTATATATTGTGTTAACTTTATATTAATTGTAATGTTTAAGATTATATTATTGTTAACATTATATTAATTGTAATGTTTAAAACTGTTGAATGTTAAAAGATTCGTAGGAGAAGGAATTTTTTTGTTATACAAAACCAAAGTAATATAAATCTAGTTCAAATTCAACAAATATAATTAAAGAAACAGAAAATTAGTAGGAAATTTATTTTCTGTAACCAGTATGATCACTTAAGGATTATATGATAAAGATTTTGAACAATTAATAAGAACTAACATCATATACTTTGAAAGAAGTTAACAAAATTTACTAGTATAATACACCAAGATATCGAGCATTAGGGCATCTCCAATGAAGCTTTAAAACACTGAAATAGTGCGATGTTTGCACTAAAATTGCTCCAAAGAGAATATAGTTATGCACTAAAATTGCTCCAAAGAGAATATAAAAATATTGTTTTAATCTCTATTTTACTCTATTTATATGTGTTTGATTAAAATCTCTTTAAATTGTATTATTTTTTATCAAAAAATTATATTCTTTTTATTAATTAATAATATTGTTTGTATGAAATAATGATAATGTATAAAATTAATATTTATACAACAATTAAAAAACGAATGGAAAAACTAACTCTAAAAATTGAGATAATAATAGACAAAACACTCTATTTCAAGATTTTATTATACAATATAGATAAATAAAGAATAAAGATTTTGACATTGTAATTCAAAATAAATTAATTAAATATTTGTTAGATGAATATACTTGAGAAGATTCGTACGTGTAATTTTAATTGTACTTTTTTTTATTAAATCTAATGTTAATACAAGTATTATTTAATTTCACTTAATAAAAGTAATATTTTAGTTAGTGAATTTGATATTTTTTCTTACTAAAAATGTAATTTTTAATTTTAGTATAATTAATTAATTAGTTCAATATAATAATTGTTAAGAATTAAAAATAAAAAGAATATTTTAATTTTGTAAAAAATTATATTTTTTATTATGATATGTAATGCAGTGTATTAGAGATAATAAAAAAATAGTAAGATTTTTATACTAAAATAGTGGAGAAGTCACATTAAAATAAAATTTTGGGTTGGAGATGATTTTAGTAAACAATATACAATTGCTTTTATGTTAACACAAATTTCTAACATAATTAATTTAACACATTTTAAGAAAGGGAAGGAAATTTGAGTGTTCATATTCCTTCTCGTTTAATCCCACATCTATTGAAAATAAGGTTTTTATTATTATTATTATTATTAAGCAGGTAGCTTGAAAAATAAATTATCGAAAGTGAAAGAAAGTTAGAAATTGAAATTGATTGATATAATAATCTAAAAAATTAGAAGATAGTTTTAGAATATTAACAAAAATCAATGAGTTTACGAAAGAAAATACCATGTACAAGCCATGAATGCATGCAACTCGGCTTAAGAACTAATAATATCAAGCAATTGCAAAACTGAAAGCAGAAATAACATAACAATACATCAGACGCGGGAACTTTTTAACGTGGTTTCCTTACAGGATGTGAAACTACTCAATTGGAAGGATCATCTTTGCCAAAAAAAAATTCACTATGAACTTTAACAGAGGTTACACCAACAATACTTCTCAATTTTAACCAGCATTCTCTTATATATTTAAAAATATATAAATATAAATATAAATTTTAAATAATATAAAATTTAAATAGAATAAAAGATAAAGGTTTATATATTACATAGTATTTTTAATAAGATAACTTTATTTTTCAAAATGTATCATAAAATAATAATAAACATAAATCATAATTTATTATTTTATAAATTTTAAATATTTTATCTTTATTAGAAGAATCTAATTTTGGATAAAGTTATTTTTTTCCTTTTCTTTCCCTGTCACTTCTCTGTCTCTCTTTGTTATCTGTTTTTTTCTCTATCTGTCCATTCTCTTTTATCTGTCAGTTCTTTTTTTTTTCCTTTAATATATATATATATGAAAACAAGAGATACAGAAGACAGAAACCGAATAAGAAAAAAAAGTTGAAATCAATTAATACATTAAAATCAAATTATTCGTTCCAAGTCGTTTTAAAATATTAATTATTGGACAATTTTAATTTAAAAATTAATTATCATTAAATAATCATTTTAATAATTTTAATTCAAAATTTTTTAACGATCCCTCACATGCATAAAAATTAACATAAAATTTAAATCAAATTTTGACACGAAAATATAATTCAACGTTTTCGAAAACTACGTATGATAAATAAGTGTTACTTTTTGAACATTATCCTATTAAAGTATAATTGCGTTATCCTATAAATAAGAATTGAGCCCTATAACATTTTCTTTTGAAATGAGCCCTATAACATTCTCTTTTGAAATGACATTCCTCCCCTACATAAATGATCTCATATCTTTAAAAGTAATCTGCAAAGAGTAACCTATATACTCCATTTGGTATTCTCTTTATAAGAATCATTAAAAGCCTTAACTTACTATAAATCTTACATGTATCACTATTTCTATTATAGGAATGGACTTGAGAGTAAAACTCACACATTGATCTCACTAAGCCTTTATAATTAGTTTGTATCTTTGAACCTAGATCTTATGATCTACAATCAAATAGGTTGAGTTTTTTTTACAAATTCTTATTTATTAATGGGTTTCAGTTCCATTCTTCTCGATGACTTATCAACTAACTCTTGATTTAACCTTTTAGTTAAATGATTTACTATATTATCTTTTGATTTTACATAGTAAATAGAGATAACTCCAATTGAGAGTTGATGTACATAATTTTGCATAATTTATTATTTCTTAATTTTAAATTTTAGTCTAATTTTATTTTATTTTTATTGATTTTAGATTTTATTATTATTATTTAAATTTTATTGCAGATTTCAATAAAATGAAGATCCAAAATTTTAGAAACATATTATTTAAGAACTCTTATAATTTAAAAAAAGATTTATTTAAATACAATTTTTTGAGATATATATATATGGACGCGCCGTCGCCATAAAAAGGAGAGAAAATGGAACAAAGGAAAGTGGAAAAAACGAAGCATAGTAACATATTTAGGCGAAATTAGATATTTTTTGCGATTCATTTTTATTTCAATTCTTCTAAGAAAAATTATGGTAAATTCGTTTATGTTAAATTCAATTTTTAGAATGAATTAATTTTTTTTATTCTAAAAAAAAGATGTAATTTAATTCTAAATTATGCTTGATTTTTTATGTTTAATTTAAATTATTTTTCTTCATTTTTGTCTGATTTATTTCGAGTTTATTATTTCTAATTAACTAGTATTACAATGTTTTTTTATTTAATAAAAAATTTGACTTAAGTACTACATTTAAAAAGAAGAAAAAATAAAAGGCATGTTTTTCATTTAAAAAAATTCGAGGGCAAGAAACATTTTTCATCTCTATCACCATTTTTATTTCATTTTGCTATATATATATATATACAACTATTAGTTTTATTATCGATATCTCTAGTTCAATTTTAGCATTGTTGGAAAGAATATTATTAATAAAAATAATTATAGAAAAAATAAAATATGATTATCTAATTTATTATTTTGAGAATTGAGTATCATATGGTTATTGATATATGTATAAAATTCATGTTAGTTATTTTCTTAAAAGCTTAAGCTTTTGATAGATTTGGTTTCACATTATCTTTTTAACATAACATTATAGTTGTAGAACATGTATTCAAGGTCTAATAATCTCAATTATTAAATTGCATATAATCAATATTTGTGTGTATGGTTTTCAACGAAACGTGACGTGATCGGAGATATCTTCCCTATTTCCAATCAATAATTTAGAATTTAAATATCATCCTCACTTAAAATCCTTGTTGAGATATATCATAGAACCTGAACGGGGAACGAAGACCCTCAAATAAAAAACGAAGATTCAAATAATATTATAAATATTATTTTTATTTTTTCAATTTTAAATTTTTATTATAACTAAAAATTTATAAAAATAATAAGTTAATAATAAATATTCTATATTTTAAAAAAATTAAATTTTGAGATAAAAAAATAATAAAAATAAATGATATTTAAGTGAAAGGGATAAAAATACAATATATGTAATAAAGATACATAATTTTTTTATATTAAAAAACAGTAATAATATATTGTTACAAACTAGTTTAAAATAATAACAATAAATTATAAAATAATTATGAGATTTTAGGTTTTTAGAATTTAAATAAACATTGTGAATAATTTTTATAAAAAAATTATTAATATTTTAATAGAATAAAAAAAATATAAAATATATAATGTTATTTATAATTAGTTTGAATTTAAATATAATTAAATTTATAAAAAAATTAAAAATATTAAATTTTTATATACTTAATAAAATATGGTATATAATTTTGGAGAACATGGTGAGAAATATGATATCTCTTCTTATTTTACCTTATGTTATAAAATAAAATCTCCGTTCTCTATTTCATGTTCATTATTTTATTGTCTTCATTTTTGCCTCCAATTGGATAAATCTTAAATTTTTAATAAAGTTAATTTCTTAACATATTTTAATAGTTATATTGATTAAGGTAATTATATATATATATATATAATTATAAAGATGAATAAATTTTTGTTATTATTAAATGAATTATATTAAAATATAAATAATTATTAAATTTATAATATATAAATGATATTAGGTTTATATATTAGATGGTGTAATAATATTATAAAGTATTTCTTACGATCATTAATACATTATTTAAAATGTGATTCTTTTAAAATTAAGAGAACTTAAATATAATATTTTTAAAAAATTGATCTTCAATGGTCATTTATAAAAATAAAGAGACTTTTTACTTAAAATATACTTTTTTTCTCATATATATATATATATTCACATTTTATAAAACTTGAAGAGTGGTGTTTTTTCATATCTTAAAAATAAAAATAAAAGTTTTAAAAAATACATGTATGAAAATTAAGTAAATAATATTTTGAAATTTATAAAAGTAAAAATATTTGGATGTAGTGTTAGTAAACATATTTAAATATTAAATAATAATTATTTAATATAAACAGTTGTTCGATTAGTAAAAAATATGTGTAATATAAAAGTTATTATAAAATATATTGATTTTTTAAAAAACTACAAAAATAATCTTTAAGTCTATTATTATTATCATTTTATTACAATATATTCTCTTTATAATTTTTAGTAAATTTATTACAAATAAATATTTTAAAAAATTAAATTTTTTTTATTTTTTAAATTTATGAAATCTTTTTATTATTTTATAAAAATATTCTTTTTTTTCGTTTTTAAACTTTAAAAGTAATATTTTTTTATATTGAATCGGTACTACCGGTACTTTCATAAAACTTTTTTTACTCGGTCTTTAGCGGGCATCTCTGTTTTTCGACACATACACCCCCGTATACACGTTCTTCTTTTTTCCTTCTAAATTTTTGTCTCTATTTTCCGTGTCCTTATTCAATGGCGACTCTCAAATACTAGTTTTCTTCTTTTTCATCTAACCCATGATCCTCATACTCACTCAGAAGCTCCATTACCGAATTCCAGCTCATATCCACTTTCTATCCGCTCATGGTGAGGGACCAAATAGACTCAGCAATTCCTACTCACAAAGGCTTAAATGTAGGCAACTATTGCCACGATGTTCTCATACGAGACGACATTGTTCTCGGTGAGAGCATTGGTGGTGCAGCGTCCTTCATTTCCAACGTGCTCGACAGCTTGTCGGTGACATATGATTTGGTGTCGAAGGTTGGTGTATTAGAGTCTTAATTCAATACAAAAACGTTCATAAAACTATATGAACTCATAATTTAAATGCAGCGGAAACAAAATTGAATTGAAAACATACCTTTGATCAAATTTCAACAATTACACAAGAATTCTAATGGATTTTCTGTTTGATGCTTTTATTGGTTTCTCACACTTATTTACTGCGTATTGATGGTGTATCCGAATTGTTATGCAGTTAATAGTGAGAGGACTTGATACTTTATTAAAGTTTTTACATCAAGAACCTCGTTCGATACCGGAACCGATGTATGGTTCTGACGAAACCGAACCGTAACCACGGTTCACTAACGTTGCACTACTCTGATTTACATGGCGAAGATTTTTACTATTCGACTAATCGTGATCCGATTGTAGTACCCAATTTTAAAACCACTGTGTTTCACGCTTATTTTGATTCGATGGTTGAAGGGGATGGACATCAAGATCGGGTCCTGAAACGGGTCTGTGCATCCGATCCGATTAAGCCTTCAAATCTTCCCGAGTCGAGATTCGATTTCGGAATGGCGGCTGGAGTTGGTGGAGAGATTCTACCCGAGACACTTGAGCGAATGCTTGAGATATGTGATGTGGTGTTTGTAGATATTCAGGCTATAATACGTGATTTTGATGGTGTTGATGGAACTGTGAAGTTTTTGAGTTTGAGAGAAAGTGGGTTTTTTCATCTTCTACATAGGATTGGGTTTCTAAAAGTGTAAGAAATGGATTTATTGATATGAATAAACGAATGTTTACAACCTATTTATACAAAAGAAAAGCAAATTTGTAATAATTAAAAATAAACACAATTATGGAGAGGCATGTTCATGGACAGCCTATCCTTCCCCACCAAGCTGTTGGTGGCTGCTTCCAGCTGGTGTGTTGGTTGTCACCAGCTGGATCTCATATTCTTTAACATTCCCCCTCAAGTTAGAATATATGTTAATTATTCCTAACTTGTTAAGTAAGCTTGAGAATTGTGGAAAACTCAGGGATTTGGTAAATATATCTGCTGGTTGCTCTAATGTAGAGATATGATAAGTTTTGATCATTCCAGCTTGAATCTTTTCTCTTACTAGATGGCAATCGATCTCTATGTGTTTGGTTCGTTCATGAAACACTGGATTTGATGCAATGTGAAGAGCTGCTTGATTGTCACAATATAACTTGGTTGGTTGAGAGTGTTTGATACCCAAATCATCCAAAATATATCGTAACCAGGTTACTTATGACGTCTGCCATTGCCGTAGCGGTATGATACTACGCACTTGATCGTGAGACTGTATTTTGTTTCTTAGTCTTCCAAGAAATTAACGAGTTTCCAAGAAACATACAATATCCTGTGGTTGATCGTCGTGTATCTGTGCATTTTGCCCAGTCTGCATCACAAAAAGCATTTAGTTGTAATGAACTAGTTGCTGAGAAAAAGAGACCTTGCCCTGGTGTGTTCTTGACATATCGTAGCACTCGTTGAGCTGCTTCCAAATGTGGTTGTCGTGGTTTATCCATATATTGACTGAGAATGTGCACGGCATACACTAAGTCGGGCCTTGTGATGGTCAAGTATATTAATCTCCCAACAAGTCTTCGATAGGATGTGGGATTACTGATGAATTCTCCTTCAACCTTGCTGAGGGATAAATTTTGTTCCATAGGTGAATTGGCAGATTTGGCACCAAGATAACCCATATCCTCCAATATTTCAAGTGCGTACTTGCGTTGTGACAGAACAATTCCCTTACTGGAACGTGAAACTTCTATGCCCAAAAAATACTTTAATTCACCGAGATCTTTAAGCTTGAATTGTCTCATGAGATGATTCTTAGTTTCTTCAATGTCTTGTATATTGTTTCCTGTTATGATTATATCATCTACATAGACAAGAAGAGCTGAGAAGGAATTACCACGGGTTCGGACGAACAGTGAGTGATCATACTTGGATTGGTTAAAACCAGCTAGCTTAAGTGTTGTTGATAGCTTGATGAACCATTGTCGTGAGGCTTGTTTAAGTCCATACAAAGATTTATGTAGCTTACATACTCGCGTTTCCCCCTTTCGTCCGAATCCAGGTGGAAGGGACATGTAGACATCTTCATGAAGATCACCATAGAGAAAAGCATTGTTGACATCAAGTTGTCGAAGATGCCAATTTTGAATAGCGAGCGGACGAGGAGAAGCTAGAAACGGTGACAAGTTTGGCCTCTTGGTGCAAAAGTTTCTTGGTAATCAAAACCTTCAATCTGACCGTATCCTTTGGCCACTAATCGAGCCTTGTTTCGTTCCGCAGAGCCATCAGGATTATACTTGATTTTGTAGACCCATTTACAACCAACTGGTTTCTTGTTTGGAGGAAGCTGTTGAAGCGTCCAAGTGCCATTAGTTTCAAGGGCATCCAGTTCTTGTTTCATGGCAAGCCGCCATTTTGGATCATTGAAAGCTTCAGCAAAAGTGGTTGGTTCCCTGAGAATGGAAATAGAAGTAGCAAAGGCACGATGTGCAGGTGATAAATGGTCATAGGTAAGTACATGAGATAAAGAATGAGAAGTACCTTTGTCTTTGGACGATCTTTGAGTGAGACGAAGGGATGGACCGAGAAGGTAAGGAAGCTTCTACATGATATTTTTGAAGGTAGCTAGGAACATTGGTGGATCGACGAAGCCTATGTGTGACTGGTGTTGGAGAAGTTGTGTGTGGTGGAGAAGTTGATGTTTCTGAAGATGAATCTTGAAGATGAAGAGTGTCTGAGCTGATTGTTGGAAGGACAGTTGATGTATGATCAAGTGATATATTTGGATTGGTTGATTGACGAATGTTGGGAATGACAACATAGATAGTATCTTCGATGGAGGAAATAGGGTTGGAGTGTTGACGGACGGAGTGAAATAAGGAAATACATGTTCATGAAAGATAACATCTCGAGACACTAAAGTCTTGCTTGTTTCCCGGATTGTAGACACGATAACCTTTGATCCCAGGATGGATACCCAATGAATATGCATTTATGTGAACTAGCATCAAACTTGGTGAGTCGATCATGATGTGCAGACACAAAACAAAGAGAACCAAAAACACGAAGATGTTCATACCTAGGAGTTTTGTGAAAAAGGACTTCAAATGGTGTTTTACCCTTGAGAACAGATGTTGGAGTACGATTTATGAGGTATGTGGGCTGTAAGAATGGCATCTCCCGTAATTGTTTAGGAGGATTGGCTTGGAAGAGCAATGAACGAGCGACATTGAGAAGATGACGATGTTTGCGTTCAACAACACCATTTTGTTGAGGGGGAGAGACACAACTAGTTTGATGAAGGATTCCCTGGGTAGAAAACAAGGGGGTCATAGAAAATTCTGGTCCATTGTCACTTCTACGAATGATTTTAACTCCTGGATGAAAATTGTGTTTCAACAAGATTGATGAAGGTGGTAAGAGATGTGCGTGTATCGATTTAGCATGTAAGAGATAGACCCGTGTGCATCTTGAGTAGTCATCAACAATAGTGAGAAAATAACGTGCTCCATTAAGTCTTTGGAATGTGATAACCACCCCAAATATCGACATGAATCATTTCAAATGGTGCTTTTGTATTGATGGAACTTAAAGGAAATGGATTACGTGTTTGTTTAGCTAATGGACAAATAGAACAATCACTAATGGAACAAAAATGTGTGTTGATGGAAAGAGAAATTACACGCTATTTGTTATTAGATAAATGACCAAGTCGTTGATGCCATAGATGAGAGATTCTTTAGGCAGTGTTTGAAACGGAGAAACATCCGGCCTTTTTCGAGAAATAGTCGGGTAGTAGAGTCCTGCTTTCTCGGTTCCTATCCCAATCGTCTTCCACTGAGCATTTGTCTGAACAAAGCACATCTCGTTAGTGAAGGTGACATGAAATAATGAGGTTTGAGTTAGTTTAGCTACTGAAACTAAGTTTAATTTGAATGAGGAACACACAAGACATTATGGAGTATGAAATTATTTGAGAAATGTACGGTGCCAATATGTGTGACACGGGCAAGAGAATGATCAAGTAAATGTACATGTCGATTAGTGGTCGGAATCTTTGGAGCTCATAAGGTTTTGGGAACGGAACCATGTGATCGGTTGCCTGTATCAAAAATCCAACGGGTTTCTGAATGGAAAGCAGTTGCACATAATGTGTTACCTGAAGAAGTAGTCACTTGACTTGCCATGCTACCTGATTTGGATTGATTGAGAAGTGTAAGGAGCTCTTGATATTGGGAAGATGTAAGGTTGTGGAATGGTGTCTTTGTGTCGGAGCAGCTTTCTTGAAAGTCAGTATGATGAGCTTTGGAAGGGAAGCCATAACTTGTATTTCTCTTATCTTGAATTGCTCCTTTCTTCCGACACATGTTGATGTCATGTCCATTCAAACCACAAAAATTACATTTGAGACGCTTTCGGCAGTTTTCAAAATTGTGTCCATTGAGACCACAAAAATCACATTTGAGGTGACTTCGGCAATTCTCAGAATTATGGCCTATATTATTGCATCGATTGCACTTGAGATGTGGATTCCTTGGTGGGTAATTTTTGTGAGTATATTGTGGACGACTATCTCTGGCAACAAGTGCGGCAGCTTCTGGCATCCTTCCCATGCTTTGCGTGGAGACAGCTCTTTGCTTTTCATCTTGAACAATAAGTGAATAGACCTTATTCTCTGTAGGGAATGGTTCCATGAGCAAGATTTTTCCACGTCTTTGATGTGTAAACATTGTTAAGCCCCATGAGAAATTTTATGGTTCGCTGCTTTTGTTGATATTCTTGTAGTTCCCTTCCGGCATTCCCTCCACAATGTGGAAGAGGACATAGTGCATCACGACTATCCCATAAGCTTTTCAATTTTGTATAGTATTCTCCAATGCTTACACCTTCTTGTATGCAATCATGGATCTCTTGCTCAATGTGGAATAGGTGCACGCTGTTGGTGTGCGAAAAACGTTCCTTTAATTCTTCCCATAACTCATATGCAGTATCACTATACATGACACTTTCTGCAATTTTGGGTGATATAGTGTTGAGGATCCATCCTTTGACAAGAATGTTGCAGCGAGTCCATTGTTTGATTTCTGTTTCAAGGTTTGTTGATGGCCTTTTGATTGTGCCGTCAATGAATCCTTCTTTGTTTTTGGTTATTAGGGCCATGAGCATTGCATGACTCCAAATGTGATAGTTTTCTTGGTTTAAGGATTGAGCTACGAGAATCATGCCTGGTTGGTCTGAGTGGTGTAAATATAATGAATGGCTAGGGTCATCATACCATTTTGGTAAAGTAGGGTTGGTATTGGTAGTTAAAGACATTATTTGTTGAATAAATTCGAAAGTACGGGATAGGTTTAAGTGTGTTTTAGACAATAATGACTATTTATGAAATAAATAATGGACTGAAATATGCTTTATCTTATAGAAAAAGAGTTAAGGATTACAGAACCGGAAATTTCAGCCGAAGAACCGGTCGGAAAGTGGGTGAACCGGCGGTTGGAATGGCTGAAACGGCGGCTGCAACGGTGGAACACTGAACCGGATGAAGACCGAACCGGACCGGACCGGATGAAGGACCGAACCGAGTGAACGACGCGTCGTTTGCTTCAGCGGCGCGCGAACGACGTGTCGTTGGAGTCGTCTTCTTCAGCAGCTGGCGCGTGTTGGCGCGTGTGTCTCCGGTGAGGCGCGTGGAACGCCGGTGAGTTTAAACAAGGCGCGTGTGAGCGCGTGAATAGGTATTTTGGCTTGATTTTAATTGCAGATTGCTCGGATGAATCTGAATAATATGATGGGATGAAATTTAAATTATTTTGTGGATCGAAATTGGTTTTGGAAAAAAAACAGATTGAAGAAAAATGGGAAAAAAATTTCTATGAGCTGAATTTTATGGGGATTGTTTCCTAAGCTCTGATACCATGTAAGAAATGGATTTATTGATATGAATAAACGAATGTTTACAACCTATTTATACAAAAGAAAAGCAAATTTGTAATAATTAAAAATAAACACAATTATGGAGAGGCATGTTCATGGACAGCCTATCCTTCCCCACCAAGCTGTTGGTGGCTGCTTCCAGCTGGTGTGTTGGTTGTCACCAGCTGGATCTCATATTCTTTAACAAAAAGCGTCATCTGAGGAGGTGGTGGGTATAGATATTGAGGAGGTGAAGAAGTTGTGTTGTTTTGTTGTAACGAATGGGAAATATGGATGTAGAGTGTATTCAAAGGAGGAAGAAGTGCAAATTGAGCCTTTTCCTACTAATCAAGTTGATCCAACGGGTGCTGGAGATAGTTTTCTAGGTGGGTTAGTTGCTGGACTTGTTCAAGAATTGCCTGTTTCTGATTCTGCATTGTTGGGTAACCTTTTTGGTTCTCTGACTGTTGGGCAAATAGGACTGCCCAAGTTCGATTTGGGGATGATGAAGGTTTGTTTCCAAAGTTTCTCTTTTAATTTATAATTATTTTATTTATTTTATGCTGCTGAGAATAAGTTATGGTGATTGTGAGAAAGAAGGGACATCTTTTACTTTGATTGTGTTGCTTGGTAAGATTTCTTTTATTTTGTGTTAAAAGAACAGGAATAGATTTTATCAAATAAATGCTGGCGGATACCTCTTCACCTCAAATCTTAAACTGATAATTGGAACCAACTATTTTTTAACTTTTTGGATTGTCTGGAATGGTTGGACTTGATGTTTAAAGCTCGTTGCCTTTGTATCTGTTCTCTTTGAATTGCTTCTCCAATTACATCCTTTACCCCATAGTTAAATATCTCCTATCCCTAGCTGAGGCGATTTCAATTCCCATCTTCAAATGCCAGTAACCATCAATCAATTTGCACCTCGATCTTAATTTAGGCTGGATAGAATTAAATTTGAAAAGCTGTTTATTTTCATTAACATTGATAGGTCTTTTATACACATGTATTAACCCTATTTAAGGAAATATAATAAATACAATATATTCAAAAAATAAGCATAAAATATTCCTATAATAATTTTAAAATAAAATATACACAATATATACTTCAATTCTTTCTCTTAAGTTAGAGTATAAATATCATACATGTCCAACCTGAAAAGGGAGGTATGATAAGGACTTCCTGTAATACTATAAGTCATAATGTCAACAAATTGACCAATACTCTTAATGTATAGAACTTTAATGATGTCACCATCTAAATTGTCATTGATATAGTTTCTATCAAGTTCAATGTGTTTAGTTTTTTTCATGTTGTATTGGATTATTAATAATCTCAATTACTACGATATTATCACAAAATAAAATCATAGATTTCTCAGGACCAAAAACAAACTCACTTAACAAAATCTTCAACGATACTATGTTATGTTTCTTAATCCTCCAAGTCACCAAATTACCTCCAACAAATATAAGATACCTTAAGGTAGATTTTCTATCCATCTTAAGATCTGCAAGGTCATCATTGGTATGACCTATAATGTCAAGGTATCTATGTTTTGAAAACAAAATATCTTTGCAGTTTGGAAAAAGGAGCTAGCAATCCTAGTTGTGGCTTTCTACTGATAGGAAAATTGAGAGATCAAAGATTATGTGATGACACTGTCGTTTAGGACATCTTTGTTTCCTATATTATTTTCTAATATCTTTACTTCTAGTTTAACAAGTGAACAATACATTTTTGCCTAAAATCATCGTGTTTCTTTCAAAATCAGTTATAATAAATGCTCAATTCCTTTTTGTATTTACATTGATGTGTGGGTTCTTTCTCTACCTCTACTATTTCTATGCATGATATTTTGTCTACTTTATTCATGATTATACTAGTGTCACTTGGATTTATTTGTTACAATCTAAAAGTGATATTATTCATGTTATTCGTCAATTTTATAATATGATTGTTACACGGTTTTATTTACAAGTTCATATTTTTATGTGATTGATTATCAAGAGATATTTACTCCGATAGTTGAGATGACTACTGTTCGAGTTATACTTTCTATTGTTGTGAATTTAAACCGGCCATTGTTTCAATTTGATGATAAGAATGCATTTGTGCATGGATAATTGACAGAGGAGGTGTATATGGATCCTTATCTTGAGTTCTCGAGTGAATTAGGAAAGGTATGCAGGTTAAAGAAGGCTCTATATGGGTTGAAATAATCATCTAAGGCATAGTTTGGTAGGTTTAGTCACTCAATGCAGGGCTATGATTTTAAACAGGCCCAAGCAGATCGTACTCTTTTTTTTTAAAAGAATGGTGACGTTGTTACCTTATTTTTGGTTTATGTTGATGACATGATTGTTACAGGTACTATTATTGGTGAGATAGAACGATTATGTAGCTACTTAGCAAAGAAATTTGAAATAAAGGACCTAGGAAATTTGAAATACTTCTTAGATATTGGAGTTTCTCGGTCTAAGCAAGGACTCATTCTTTGTCAATGGAAGTATACCTTGGATCTTTTGACAGAAATTAGTAATTCTTCTTTCACCGAGATGAATCATGGTTTGACTTTCTATCCTTATCAGATCCCAACTAATAAGGAGAGAGATCAAAGATTGGTGGATAAATTTATTTATTTAAAGCATACTCGGCCTGATTTGTCTTATGTTATTAGTAAGGTAAGTCAGTTTATGCATAATCCGAGTGTCTGATATATGGATGTTGTGAACCGTATATTGGCCTATTTGAAGTCCTTCTCAGGCAAAGGTATTTTGTTTTCAAAACATAGGCACCTTGATATTATAGGTTATACCGATGTTAACTTTGTAGGTTCTAAGGTGAATAGAAAGTATTTTAGGGTCCCTTACGTTTGTTGGAGGTAATTTGGTGACTTGGATGAATAAGAAACAAAATCAAATTTGGATAAATAATATTAGATGAAGATTTAGAGAGGCACAACTTATCAGGCTGTTTATGAGCTCAAAAATGATACCTTTTACCTTGGTCACTAGTCAGTGTATGCAAGACAGTAGGTATTGACACTATAGAATCAGAAGGTATGTTAGAATTAGATATATCAAAAGTAGGAGGTACAGGAGAAATATGTACCGTATAATCATTCTTAGAAGAATCATTTGAAGGTATGATAGTATCATTGAGAGGATTATTTGAGTAGGAAGGTGTGGGCATGACAGTAACATTTTTATTCCTCCTTTCAAGGTGTCGGTGTAATATATGAAGTGGTCTCAACAAGTTAGCTAGTTTTTCAAGTCCAACTTCTCCCAAAAGATGAGAAGGCTCAATTGAGTCATCACATGCGTTAAATGGAGAAGAATGCTCCACCTTACAGAAATCTCTATCTTCTTTTCTTTCAATCACAACTTCTCATCCTTCTTACTACTAACCTCTCCTTAAAGAGGAGTCAGAGAGATGTCCTTAGAAAAATAAAACTTATGTTTACAGAACTGAATATCTATAATCACATAGTATTTACTTGTAGTGGATGAAAACATTTATACTTTTTTTGTGTGTTAGAGTACTCAAGAAAGACACACTTAGAAGGACGTGGATCAAATTTGTCTTAATAAAGTGCATGAACATGAACATAATAAACACAACCAAACACAATAGGACATAAATTAAGTATAGAAGATATAATGTGAAAAATAATAAGTTTTTTATACACATATATTAACCGTCTTTAAGAAAACATAATAAATATAAGATATTCACAAAATAAGAATAAAATATTTCTAGAATAATTCTAAGAATAAAATATACGCAATATAACTTCAACTCATAGCATATCCCTACAATGAGTAATCAAACATAGACCATTGAAGTGTGATTTAATAAAAAAGATATTTTTCTTACAATAACTGTGGAAAGTTCAGGTGGGAAAGAGAAGTATTGAGAACTTTGTTGTTCTTCAAGAGAAAGATGGCTGCTTGTTCAATGTCATCGTTAACAAAAAGCGTTTGAAAGGAAATTCAACAGGATTGGGATTCTAGTTTAATTCTTCTAGACTAGGAGTGCACGTCATCTTTAGGATCCAATATCGGATTTTTATATAGACTTAGTTATGATTATTTTTCCATTTGAGACATGGAAAATACAATGTAGAAGAGGGTTTTATTTTTCCTCGACAAATTGACTGTACAATGTCAATATAGTATTCTTATGCATAGGAGAAGAAAATAATGTTAAATGGAATATAAGTTTTTATTTGACGATTCTAAATTCATGGTAGTACTTATGATTTATACAAATATTACTTATGAAACATCTCATATTGCAGTTTCTGTGATCTTTACAAGGAAGACACTTGTTGCAGTCACTTGAATATGAACCGATTTGGTTACCCTGTGTTCTTCGATCTCCATTGTCTTCCATTACCAAGTTATACTTTGAGTGCATGTACGTGGATGTAGTAGTCACAGTTTTTGTAGATCAAATAAAAAATAATATAAGCAAGCTATGATAGATTTTAATACACTATTTTAAAACAAAGACGCACATTTGTAGTCATAATTTGTTGTATACTGACATTGCTCGTATCTTGTAGAGCGTTAAAGATGAGATGCAAAGGAGAAAGACTCACTGTGTCAGCTCCTATGATAGAGAAAGTGAAGGGTTAAAGTTGATGAAGCTATCAGGTTATGAGCAATTTCATGCATCACTTGAAGCGGCCAAACTACTAATGCCTTAGAGCCCGTCTCAGGAATCCCAAGAACACCAGTTTTATTCTCCTCCTACATAGGGGAAGTAAGGGATCCTCTCTCGATACAATGGAGAACCCAAATTTAATAAAGCGTGTCTATGAAAGGCCAATTCAAGCAGTTGACAGTAAACCTTGAAGATGAACATCAAAAATTATTATGACCACTTTCCAAAACAAATAATCAATCTGAAGTAGTGATCATCCGTTCACATAGATTCTTATAACCCATGTAAGAGGAAATTTATGTATTTGGTTTTAAATTTGGAACAGAACGTAGCTGTTGCAATTGTTTCTTTCAATTTTGAAGTAAGTGGTGTTTTATTTAGAAGAGAGGATTGGCTATGCTACTTTCTTTTTCCTCTTTATTTATTTATAGTGACTATAATTTCATTAATTCAAAATATCAGAAACATTTACATCCATATCAACGTATCTTCTAACATCCGTAGGAATATCAGAGTGCCAAGAAGACTGCTTACAATTTAAAGTATATTTCGCTAGCCTATCAGTCACTTTATTAAAAATCCTAAGGGCATAACAAAACCGAATACAAAACCTCCTAGCAAAATTTATAATCTCATCCAGCAAAACTCATTCAGTTGCAAAACAATCCTCCTCATTTCCAATCATCTGTATAGTTCTTAGGCAATTACTTTCAATAATGACAAGATAGAGGTTATGAGTTTTCTTCCACATGCATGCTAACATTATTATCAATAATTCAGCACACAAAGGAGATCATTGAGGTTTACTAAAGCTTATCACTATTGTCGAGACACTCTCTTGGTTGTTCCTGCATACAAAACTAGTACCCACCGCTAGCTATTAGGGTTTTTTTTTTCATCTTTTCAACACATGCTCACATCAGAAGCAAACATGGAATTTCTCAATAGAGCATTTGTTCTATGAAATTCTTCACATAAGAAATTAGTCCACTTAAACAACATATTAGCAAACCTACCATGAAGCTTCTCATTTCTATTATGCCAAGCACCCCAACACATCGGGTAAAATTATCAAGACATCTTCATACGATGAATGAAACAAATTGTAAACTAAATCAATAAAAAAACTTACCACCAAAACTCATGTAAATCAGAGAAGGAAGAATATCTTCAAAATTCGTGAACTTCACCAAAGTTCTACAGCATATACAATTACAGTATCATAATCAAAGTTGCATAGCTTACACCAAGGAGAATCAACAATCTTCTTTTGGGGTACAAGCCCACCTGAGTTGATAGTACTTCCTTGCATGTTCTCTAGATCATAAGCTTGATCTTATTAGGAACATGAAGCCTCCATAATTTCCTCCATCTCCACGTTTCTCCAAGGAGCTTGATGAAGCTCCATAGTCATTTTCAGTTTAAAGTGTTGCAAATCCTCAGCTAACCAATAGATATGCTTAACACCAAAAAGCCACTTTAGTTTTTGGCCCAAACCAATCTATTAGGATGATGAATGCCACTTAGGGGAATCTAAAGTATGGCTTTAGCCTCCACTTCAATGAAGCAACTATTAACCATATCAACCTTCCAGTTACGATCAGAAGAGATAAGTGTTTCTACCAATGCATCAACCCCTATCATTGGAGATGAAACCACTTTAGAAACCGAACCGTTATGCAACTAGTAATCTTTATAAATATCTACATCTTTATCATTATCAATTATCCATTTAATACTTCTCCTTATCAATTCTCTTTCCAACAAGATGTTCTTCCACAAAAAAATAAAGAATAGTAAGTAGGAGCTTTCACATCTAAAATAGTGCTTCTTGAAAAATATTTTTCCTTCAATACCTTAGTTCTCAGAGAATCAGGTTTTTGTATGAGCCTCAACAATGTTTTGATCACATGGCATGATTGAAAGAGACCAAATTCTCACAGGTACCAGATGAAGTAGGATGACCAGGCACACCCCTCTTCACCGAATCAACAAGGTCAACTTCAATAACCTCCTCATTCTCATAATGTGTAGCCAGCAAAAAAATCTTAACATACTTTGGAGTATTTCTCCACGCTTTAAACTTCAACCAATTCTCAAAGATTGAATCTGTTGCCTTCTCAAAATGTTTCTTAGTTCTACAAGATCTTAAATCATGAGAGACACCTCCACACGTGAAGCACATCTTGGGAAGTTACCCATACCTAAAATCGATCCAAAGTGGCCTCAAATTACTACGATTCAGCCACACCTCAGGCAGGATTGGCTTAAAAAAATCAATAACCACACACATTCTACCCACTTCATCACCAAACCACTCATCGGAGATCTACTTCAATGACCACTCCCCGTAGACTCCCAACACGCTTTAAATGCTTAGCACTATATCATTGAAGTCACTTGTGAGGATTTTGTCTATAAAAGTAATATCTTTTATTATAGTTTAAAAATAGGGTCAAGTAGGTTTTAGTTTAAAAATAACCGCATTTTAACCTTAAACTTGAAAACACATATTTTAGTCGATTTTATTTTAAAAAAATAAAAAATATATATATCAACTCTATTTTACAAAAAATATTATTATAAACATAAAAAAATATTAACACCTTATAAATTTCTAATTAATTTTAAATACATAAATCTTTTTCATCATATCATATATTAAAATTTTATTTAAAAAAATAAAAAATAATTTATTTTATAATAAAATAAATATAAATTTATACAAAAATGATATGCTAAGCATTTTGATAATTCATAAATAATATAATACATTATTATTATTATTAATAAATATAATTACAATTATATTTAATAAATAATTATAATTATAATATAAAAAATAGTATTCATAAAAATAATTAAATTATTAAAAAAAAATTAGGAAACCTCTATATCCAACTTTCTATAATATACAATACAAATACAGAACATTATATCACAAATTTTGTGTAAAAATATTATATAATATAATATTATTATAATTATTTGTATTATTAATATAATAAAATATATAAATTATATCTAATTAATTATATTTGAATATTTAAATAAAATTATTATTAATAAATATTTGTTATCTTAGTAATAATTAAAATTATAATAATATTAGAGATATGTGTTACAATGTAATCTATTTTTAAATTTTTTTAAATCTTAAATAATTTATTTTTTTAAAATGTCAAAAAAATTTCATAAAATTATTTTAACTATTTATTAAAGTTTTTAATAATTTAAAATTTTATAATTATTTTATAATTTATTATTATTATTTTATAATAAAATTTTGATAAGTTATTTGTTATAAAAAAATATATTTTTATTATATAAATATAAATTATTATTTATTAAAAGTTGAGGGAAGGGGAGCAGAGAATTAGAGAAGGAAAGAGAAAAAAAAACTAGGATAGGAGAGAGAAGAAGAAAGAATTTAACTGATCAGTAAAAAAAAATTAGGTAAGAAAGAGAAGAATTTGACCAATAAATTGTTCAATAAATTAAAATATGACTAATTTTAAACTAAAAATTACCTAACCCCACGTTTGGTTGGAGGGATTGGAATGGAATGGAATCAGAATCGATTCATTCCATTTTGTGTGTTTGGTTGGACAGAATAGAGGACGGAATGGAATCTGATTACTAAAAGAGAAGGAATCACAATTCCTTCTCCCACCTTTGGTAATCATTATTCTATTCCCATCTAAACATTTTTTTCCAATTTTACCCTTACCTAAAATATAACCTTAAATTCAAATCCCAAATTCTCAAACCCAAAATTTCAAAACCCTAAATCCAAATCCTAAAACCCTAAACCCTAAACCTCAAATCCCTAAATCCTAAACCCTAAAACCCTAAACTTTAAAACATAAATCCCAAAACCCTAAACACATAAATCCCAAATCCCTAAACCCTAAACCTTGAAACATAAATCCCAAAACCCAAAACCCTAAAACATAAATCCCAAAACCCTAAACCCTAAATCCCAAATCCCTAAACCCTAAACGTTAAACCCTAAACCCCAAATCTCTAAACCCTAAACCTTAAAACATAAATCCCAAAACCCAAAACCCTAAAACATAAATCCCAAAACCCTAAACCCCAAATTCCAAATCCTAAAACCATAAACCCTAAACCTTAAACCTTAAAACCCTAAAACCCTAAACCCTAAATCCAAAATTCTAAAACCCTAAACTATTTTTAGAAAAATAATAATTTTAACCCTAAACCCTAAATCACACATCCCAAACCTCAAAACCCTAAACCCTATTTAGAAAAATAATAATTTTAATAATATATTTCTTTTTAATTAAGTAAAAATTATTTAAAAAAATAAGATTTCAATAATGTATTTTGTCTGACGAAAAAATAGTAATTAAATGACATTATTTGAACTTTACAGCATGTAGGGGTATTAAGGTCATTTACAGCTTTTTTCATTCCATTCCAGTGTTAAACCAAACACTATAATCCTGATTCTGAGCTTGATTCCAGTGGTCAAACCAAACAAAATTGTTTCCTTTACTTTCCATTCCATTCCGATTCCGATTCCGATTCCATTCCACAAACCAAACGCCACCTAAATCTATTCTTAAAATATATAAAGAGATATCTCCTTTGTGTAATCATTACAACTAATAGCTAACAAAATACAACTAATCCACCATAAAAAATCCGAGGACTCCTCTTAATCACCAAAAGCATATCATCTTCGAAAAAGCATATCATCTTCGAAAGCAAAAGCGAATAAGAACAAGTTTCTACCAATAATCTTCGCTTTGGGAGCCTCTTTGCACCCTTAGATTTGGTTGAAAACAGTCATTATTGAAAACAGTATTATTGCAAAGCTCTTATCAACAAGGGCAAAATTATCATCGGAATCATCCTCAGAGTTAGGATTCTCCAGATCAAACATTTCTAACGTCGCCAACTTACCACATAGCTTTTCCATAAGGATAAGGAAAACAAACAACAACAAGGTGAATATAAAGGAAATAAGGATTGAACCCTAGGGAAGGATCCATTCAATACCAGCACAACATGAAGCTGAACACATACTCATTAAGAGTACCGAGAGCAAGACCATTGTTGGACCAGATAAAATCTCCTTTAGAGAGCATCTCTTTTATTATAAAAGTGTTTTTGTATTAGTTATGCAACTTGAGTAACTTATGTGTCATATTGTTGACATGTTTTGTCACCTTTGAACTTTTTGCTAATATTTCTAACTAGCATTTATAACTTTTTCATGACTAACCTTGAAAATTCACAGAAAACAATGTAATTTAAACTCTAAAGGATTGTAACCTTAAAACTCAACAACAAATTCACAGCTCCTTGATTCTTATCAGTTGGTGAAGCATTAGAGGTAAAATATATTCCCACTGATTGCTATTATTGGTGGGTGATTATTTAAATGGATAGATGAAAAGAAAATATAGATGCATCTTCTAATCGGAAAATGGATGGTGACTTTGAATGTTGGTATGTATGTCTTATGGAGGTGTAATATTATTTTTGAATGAAAATGTCATTTCTTTTTAAAATTGAACTTCTTTAACTGAGAATGCATCTTTGAGAAACATAAAGCTACATCACATGTTATCAAAGAAGTGAAAGATGGTATAGAAGAATGCTAGGAATGTTCTTAGCATTTTTCATTCGTGTAAAAATGAAAAAAAATTATTCTTTAGTGTGAACCACTCAACAAATAAAACTTAAGCGAATTTGCCGCAGAGGTGACAATTTAAATTACAACTCAACACATTAACCCATCCCAACCCAGAGAAAAATACCAATGATACAAATGACACTGAAGTTTTTATTTATTTTTCACTACAATTGAATCCAATTATTATTATTAAAAAATTATCAAATAAGAACAAAATTAATTTTTTTCACTGCATTAAATAAAAACTATTAACTAAAATAAGTTATAACCGAATAAACTAATGAAAAAAATACAAAAATTATCCTTTTTCTTTATGCGGTTACTTTTTAATAATAATAGGACTAAAATATCAAAAATAAAAATTACAAAACCTAAGTGATATTTTTAGAATAAGTAATAAACTTCTACAATCATTCTCCCTTGGAAAAATTACATTAAATAACACCTTTAAAACTTATAATAATAAAAATTACATCAAAATAATATTGAATGAGATTCAACTAGATAGAGTTTGACATTGAATAGATTTAAATAACCCTAAATCAATTTGAACGACGTCAAATTGAATGATATTCAATATAAAATGATAACCTAAGCTTTTTTTTTAATGGTAAAAATATGAATTGGATATAAATGATACTATTTTTGTATTATTTTTGTTGTTTTTCCAACTATATTTTAGTTATAATAAACCACTAACTTTTATGGCATTTGAAAATTATTCAATGTGATCATTAGCAAAACAATAAGAACATTTGGGCGTAGTAAAAGGGCTGAAGGGGATTATGATTCAAATCTAAATACTCTGGAGGCACAACAACATTAGCACTAAGCTAATAAACCTATAAGCACACAACTCAGATCTAAAAGAAACAAAAGCATAAACGTCTTGTAAACCAAACATGACTAGTACTAACAGTAAAGAGTCTTCAAAGAGGAACTAAATGATACTTATAGAGAAAGCTCTCCACTGTCTGCAATCACAACTTTACTCTTTGGTGAGCCGCTCTGTGTTCCTTCAGCTTCAACCTTGTAAACAACATCCATTCCAGAAAGCACCTTTCCAAACACAACATGTCTGCCATCCAACCTGGATAAAATGATAGACAAATGGGTAAATGATTCCATACACACATAAGGTGGTTCAGCAAGCTTCTGCATTTACAAGATTGAATACTAGAGGGCCAATTTAACGGGATTGATACCCTAATCAATACATTGGTACTCTTTATGTCCCATATTATTAAAAAGTTCTATTTTAATACCCTAATTCAAGTATTGTGAAGCTGTTTTTATTTTACAGAAAAATTACTTCATTTATTTCTTAATATCAGATCCATTTATATATACATTTGTATCCCTAATATACTGTTGGAAGTCATTAATATACAGTTGCAAATCACCCTAAAATTCAAGAAACTAACATAAAAAAAGGGGTTGGTTCCACCCTGAAAATCAAGAAACTGGACTCCTAAAATCAAGGGTTGGTTCCACCCTGGAAATCAGGAAATTGACTATACTCCTAGGTTGATTTCCTACACTCCCCCTCAAGCTAGGCGATATATGTTTTCCAAACTAAGTGTTACATTTAACTCTGTGAAATTAGGTCGAAACAATGCTTTGGTTAAGGTATCTCCTACTTGTTGCCTAGATGGAACATAGTTGAGGGAGATCATCTTGCCTTCAATTTTCTCACTGATGAAGTGTCTATCAATTTCCACATGTTTAGTTCGATCATGGTGGACTGGATTTTTGGCAATTGCAATTACTGACTGGTTGTCACATATGATTCTAATAGATTCTGAATGTTCAACCTTGAGTTCGTATAGTAGTCGTTTTAGCCAAATTCCTTCACAGATGCCCAAAGCCAATGCACGGAACTCAGCCTCGGCACTGCTACGTGCTACCACTGCTTGCTTTTTGCTACGCCATGTCGCCAAATTTCCCCAAATAAATTAGCAATATCCAGATGTGGATTTTCGATCACTAGAAGATCCAGCCCAATCAGCGTCAGTATAAATTTCCAATCTTCTATTAATTGTTTTCTTAAACATGAGCCCTTTCCAGGATCCTTCTTCAAGTA
This sequence comes from Hippophae rhamnoides, assembly GCA_033030585.1. Classification (NCBI taxonomy): domain Eukaryota; kingdom Viridiplantae; phylum Streptophyta; class Magnoliopsida; order Rosales; family Elaeagnaceae; genus Hippophae; species Hippophae rhamnoides. The sequence goes on along the minus strand of CM065437.1, from coordinate 15,620,387 downwards.
TCTTAGAATACGGTTTACTGCCTCCAAGTGATCTACTGATGGGTTGCCAAGAAACTGACTAACAACACTGACTGAAAAACTTATATCTGGACGTGTATGGGTCAAATAAATTAACTTACCTACCAAACGTTGATATTGCCCCTTGTCAGTTGCCAATTCATCAGTTCGAGGCATTAGTTTGGTGTTAGGGTCCATAGGTGTTTCAACAGGTTTATACTTACTCATGCCAGTCTTATGCAAGAGATCTAGAACATATTTGCGTTGAGAAACTGAGATTCCTTTGGTACTAACTCCATCCCTAAGAAATATTTCAAATATCCCAAGTCTTTAATCTCGAATTCTTTGGATAATAGCATCTTAAGTCTCTGTATTTCTCCTACATGATTTCATGTAAGAACTATATCATCAACATATACAATCAAAGTTGTGATTCTCCCATCTGCGAAGTGTTTGACAAATAAAGTGTGGTGCGTACGTGTCCGAGAGTATCCATCTGTTTGAGGACCTTGGTGAATTTTTCGAACCACGCCACTGGTATTTGTTTAAGTCCATATAATGCCTTTCTCAACTTGCATACCTTTCCTTGTGTATCTTTAGTCTCAAAGCCAGGAGGCACATCCATGTAAACTTCTTCGATCAAATCTCCATTTAAGAATGCGTTCTTGACATCGAGTTGAACTAGTGGCCAATCCTCATTAACTGATAGGCAATGAAGACACGAGCGTGTTAAGTTTTGCTACAGGAGCAAAAGTCTCTTGATAATCAATTCCATATGATTGGGTGAACCCTTTAGCCACTAGTCGATCTTTATATCTATCGATATTTTCATCTGCCTTCTGTTTTACAGAGAATATCCATTTATAGCCTATTGTCTTCTTTCCAAGTGATAGCTCTGTTAACATCCATGTATCATTATTTTCAAGTGCATTATATTCTTCTAAGGTTGCCTTGTGCCATTCAGAAACTTTTAGAGCTTCATTGACAGAATTAAGAATCTTGATGTTGTCTAGGGATGTCACAAATGCCTGAAATTTTGGGGATAAATTTGTGTAAGAAATGTAACTTTGAAGAGGATGTTGAGTGCATGATCGAACGCCTTTTCTTTGTGCAATAGGAAGATCTAACTCAGGGTCAGAACCAAGTTTTGGACTAGATTTTGCTTCATCTTGTAATTTTTCAGATTCAGTCTGGGTCAGGAGAGTTTCTTGGCTTTGTTGATTTCGTGTGGGTAAGTCAGGATTTTTCTTTCTTTCATAAACTTTTATGGCATCATTAGGAAGGAGAAGATGTCTAAGATAAACAATGGGAGATTGATCAGGTTTGGTTTTTGAAGGAGAATCTGGAATGGGTATCAAGTTGGAAGAGGACAAGGTTGTGGAGGGTAAATGAGATGATAAATTCGGTTCAATGAGTGATGACCAATCCCAATTCTGCAATTCATTAGTGTGATTCTCCCCTTGAATTGCAGAATTAGAATAGAATGGAGTTTCTTCGAAGAAAGTAACGTCCATGGAATGGTAAAACTTACGAGTGATGGGAGAGAAATATTTATAGCCTTTTTGATTGGTTGAGTAACCAACAAAGATGCATTTAATGGCACGGGCATCAAGTTTGCCACGATATTGTGAATGAATATGGACAAAAACATTGCAACCAAAAACCTTGAAAGAAATTGGTGACACAAGTTGTGAGGTAGAATATTGACTCTGAAGCACTTGTAAAGGTGAATGAAAGTTGAGAACTCGAGAAGGCATTCGGTTGCACCCCAAAATTTTTTAGGAACATTGATTTGAAAAAGTAAAGTTCGGGCAACCTCAAGTATATGACGGTTTTTGCATTCGGCTACACCGTTTTGTTGTGGTGTGTCAACCCAGGAGCTTTGTTGGACAATACCATGTGATTTGAGATATCCACTAAGATCGGAATTAAAGAAATCCCTAGCATTATCAGTTTTTAGGATTTGAATATTGGCATTGAATTGAGTTTGGATCATGGCATGAAAAAGTGAAAATATGTGCTTGGTTTCAGATTTGTCTTTCATAAGAAATGTCCAACATAATCGAGTATGATCATCAACTAACAGTAAGAACCATCGAGCACCAGTAATACTGGGAACGCGACATGGTCCCCAAATGTCACCGTGAATGAGGGAAAAATAGTGACTTGGTTTGTCTGTGCGTGGTGAAAAAGTGTTTCGAGTATGTTTTGCCAACTGACAAACTTCACAATGAAATAAATTGAGATTTTTATTGATGAATAAAGATGGAAACAAACGTTTCAAATACGAAAAATTTGGATGACCTAGACGAAAATGCCACATCAAGATTTCACTTTCCTTATTAGTATGACTATGAGACTTAAGATTATGACTCAATTGGCATTGATGACTAACAAAATGGTTTGAAGGAATATTGATATCAAGAACATAGAGGCCCGCACGTAAATCAGCACTACCAATCATTTTCCCCGAGCTCAAGTCCTGAAAAACACAAGATTTAGCCAAGAATTTAGTTTCACAGTTAAGGTCATGATTTAATTTACTAACTGATATGAGATTGCAGCAAAATCCAGGCACAAATAACACAGATTTGAGAATGAGGTTGTTTGAGAGGCAAATGGTCCCTATTCCGACTATTGTGATGCGAGTACCATTGGCGACACACACTGTTTGAAGTCTGTTGTAAGGTAAATAAGTTGTAAAAAGTGATTGATCACTTGTCATATGATTGGAGGCACCTGAGTCTACTATACAAGATGAGGAGGAAAATTTTTCAGCATGCTTTGTTGAATTACTGGAAATATGTGTGGAGTTATTCCTGCTGCTACTAAATGTGGTGTTGATATTTGCCTTTTGTATAAGTTGTTGGAGAAGTTCTAACTGTTCCTTAGTGAATGGGATAGGATTACCAGAAAATGCACTTGAGTTTGAAGGCTGAGTTTGTATTGATGGTTGGAGAGACTAGAACTGAAAAGGTGCAGGCCGAAATAGCTCTTCTTGAGGACTGGTACTGTCAAAAGAAGCAGAAACATTAATAACTGCACTGTTAAATAGACCACCAAAAGGATTATGTTTAGGAGCAGGATCAAGAATGGATCCAAGCCCAAAACTGCCTGAATTTTCCATATTGAATTCAGTTCTGTTACTTGTCTCTGGAACCTCTTCATCCATGTCATCTTCAAGTGTACTAAGAACATTTAAACTTTCAGTTTTTTCATAGCTCTTATGCCCAAAAGCTTAAACTTGAGTTGGAAACTGAAAAGGTGTATTCCTTGCCTGAGTATTTGACATCATACTAGGTGAACTTACAGAACTAGTTGAACAAGAGGCTAAGAGCATCAGTTTATGAGCCTAAGGCTCTGATACCATGAAACTGTTTTTATTTTACAGAAAAATTACTTCATTTATTTCTTAATATCAGATCCATTTATATATACATTTGTTATCCCAAATATACTGCTGGAAGTCATTAATATACAGTTGCAAATCACCCTAAAAATCAGGAAACTAACATCCAAAAAAATAAGGGTTGGTTCCACCCTGAAAATCAGGAAACTGGACTCCTAAAATCAGAGGTTGGTTCCACCCTGGAAATTAGGAAACTGACCATACTCCTAGGTTGATTTCCTACATATTGGTACCCTACTTTTTGATAAAAGTTGACCACATATGTCTTACATGGCAAATTAAACAAGAGCATTTATGAAAATTTATAGAATAAAAGAATTACGATTATATTTCCCACAATATAAAAAAATAATGGTACGACTTTTTATTCTAAATTTTTATGTCATTTTGTTACATTTTTTAAACTCGGATGATCGATGATAATAGCAATATATTGACCCAAAAAAAACAATAAATTTGAACTATTCTAGCTATATGAGGTTCAATACCCTAATTAATGTATTGATTTTTTATGCCTTATATTATTAAAATATTTCGTTTTAACACCCTAATTTAATTATTGGTATCTCTTTTAGCCATAAAATTATTACTTTTTGTCATTGGTTTTTTCTCAAATTTTTATAAATGGAACCTTTTAATAACATGAGACATAAATAGTACTAATGCATTAACTTAGATACCTGTAAAGTATCAAATCCCAATCTAACCATATACTCTAAGATAAATTGTGAAGTTTTTGGATAAAGCAATTTTTAAATTTCACGAGGACGATGTTACCGGCATGGATATAGGATGAGATAAATAGCAGACAACTAGAATTTTTGTTTCTTATATTTAGGAGAGTCTGAAATACAAATGCACTTACCACTTAGTTGTCACAGTTGTAAGGAAGAATTGCGAACCATTGGTATCTGGGCCAGCATTTGCCATTGACAAAATCCCTTTACACAAGAAGAAGCTCGACATTAATTCAAATTATGAATCAAATTTGAACTCTTGAATCCTGGTGGCAGGAAAATAAGGGGATTTGCTTAGGAGGGAGATAGTCTAACCTGGCCCAGTATGCTTCAACTTAAAGTTCTCATCGGCGAACTTATCTCCATAAATTGATTCTCCCCCTCTTCCGTCACCAAGTGTGAAATCACCTCCCTGAATCATGAAGCTAGGAATGATCCTGTGAAATGCACTACCCTTGAAGTGAAGTGGCTTTCCACTTTTTCCAATACCCTTCTCTCCTGAATAAACAAAAGAATAAACTATAGTAACAACTATGCAGAAAACCAAGTTTTAAGGAAAATTCCAACATAAGGGTTCAAAATGACACATTCTTAGTTGATAAAAGGAGTGGGGCATTGGTTACCTGTGCACAGTGCTCGAAAATTTTCTGCAAAATGAAGATAGGAGTTCAATTATTAACAACGAGTATAGATGGCTTGATATATACATATATATATATATATACAAGTCATGATCTATAAAACAAATAAACACAAACATACCTGCGGTCTTAGGAACCGTCTTTCCAAAGAGTCCTATGACAATACGACCTGAAACAGAGCAATTAAATAGTGTATTCAATTTCAACCATCAAGAGTTTTCTACTATTCAGACACAGAGCAAACATACTATTAATTATATTTATGTGTTCAATTATCAAAAATCCCAGTTCCAAAGCAACAGCATTTCCAACAGAGATTTCTCAACAAATAGGGCATATTTCTTTATCAAATTATTACGATTCAGAAGCATTACCGGCAGGATTTCCATTGATTTCAACATCGAAGTAAACTCTGTGGGTCACTTCTTTCAAATTCTCCTTCGACTTCTTAGCCTAAAAAAAATCCCAATTTGTCAATTACTAATTTTGATATAATTATCTAATTTCCCCTTTCATTTCCATGAATCATGATACATAACCTTAATTAATTCGAGGATAACAAACGTAGAGCTAAGCAGTAAGGCTTTTGCCGGACAATAACTTACCTGAATGAGAGCTAGGGATACGAAGAGGATCGTGAAGCAGAGTAGAAACGGCGTCGTTGTCTTGGCCATCGTTTTCTTCTTTACGGTGATACAGTCTCACCAGTTTCACTATCAGATCCACAGCTGAAGCTTTGGCAGCAGGAGAATTTCGGATAGGTTAACTTAATCCCTCTTTACTGTTTTTATTTTAATGTCATCTTAGATATAAAAAAATTATAAATATAATGTGATTTAGATTATTGGATTATGCTACATTATTTCTCGAGAATTTTTTATGGTACGAGTTGGCTCGTCCTGCACGTGGATATTTGTTGCTTAGTTGGACAACTAAGATTTTTTTTTTCTTCAAAAAACGACCATTTAATTTGCTCAAAATTAAATCCATTTTTTTTTAAGATTAGTAGATTTTATTAATTCAATTGAAAGTTTAGAAGAAATTATAAAAATCGAATTAACGAACAGATATTAAAATAATATATATTAATTTTTTAAAATATATTTTTAATTATTAATTTATATATTATAATTATAATTATAAAAAATAATAATTATTTTATTAATTCTTATAAATTAATTCATATATTTGTAATGTTTTGAAAACCGAAATCTATAAAAAGTGAATTGTAAATTTATATAAATTTTTTATCATTATAAAAGTTTAAATAGTTAATTTAATCATGTTGTTTATTATTATATTTTATTATCATGTAACAGATGTGTTCCAAAATTCATAAATTAATAACTTTTTTAAGTTATTATATAGATTATATGTTTATATGTTCGTATCAATAATATAAGATTTTATTTATCTATAACTCCTATGATGTTCGTAAAATGTTTTGTATATTTTAATTTCTTTATAATAAATTTTTAATGATTAATTTTAAAAACGATCGTAATTATATATTTACATAATACATATTAAAATCATCTTATCTCTTTTTAGGGATAAAAAATTAAATAAATAAAATATGTTATTATAATAACATTTAAGTTCAATTATATGATATGTGTTTTTTTTTTGTTTTTAATTTCTATATTATATTAGGATTATAGGTTTAAAATCATCAAATCGTCAAATCAAGTTCCTTCAAATTTATTTTATACATATGTTTTAATATTAATTTTTTGAAAAGAGATTATAAATTGGTTAAGATTTTAAGTTTTACAAAATTGCTAAGATAAGATCATTTAGTAAAATAATTTAAAAAATGATCTAACCAAATTACGCACACCCTTAAACTAGAAATTCTTCATTGGTTTAAAACTACTATTGTAAATTTTAATGATAAAAGAAAATAAAACATATTTATTTTTAACTATTTATTACATAATAATATTATTAATCTTCTAACAAGAAATCATTTATCAACTTAGGGTGCTTTTCTCACCTTCAATGACGGGTTAATATTTGGGTTGTTATTTGTGTTTTAAATTTTACTGTTATACGAAAAATATATATTTTCTTTGAGAAATTATAACTGTTATACCTAAGTTTTTTTTCTCTCTAAAACATATGAATTTCATTAACTCATCAAGAACTACGATTCAAAATGGATCGCTTAGCAAGAGCTCTATCCAAAAAAGAAATAGGAACATTTGAAAAACCCATTTCATTAGTAGCATTAATATATATAACATTGTAGTTGACATGTCAACCAAATGATTTGATTATCTATTAACCCATTGTATTTAACAATGGTTAGAGGATCTAAAAGAATGATGTTTTTGTTGAGTAAAATTTAGAATACATAACTCTAAATTTACTAATATTGGATCCAAACAAGTAAACAAACTACTTGTATTATATCCATTATAACACCTTTCAAAGACAACTCAAAAATTGAAGAGAAACACAAACACTCAAAGAGAAAGCTCTCGACTCATACTCAAACTAAGAATACAAAGACTTATTTGTTTTTGATAGAATGATTAAACTAATTGCAAGGTAGGCTATTTATAGTCCTCATCATGCAATCTACACCACATAAATATAAAACTAAGAAATGATTCTAGCCACACAAATATTATCTACGCATTTCTCTTTTCTACAAACTTCAACCATCATATTTATTCATCTTTCAACCACTCCATTTATTTCTCTACATCATTCAACCATTTAATTTATTTTCCTACATCCTTCAACCACTTCATTTATTATGTTGGTGTTGATTTTTAACACTCCCCCTCAACACCAACTCTCTATGAAGAAAAAACATTCTTCACATTCATTTGTCACTTTACATCTGATTCCCTCCAACTGTTGGGTGTGCCTTCTGATTTCACTTGTTATTTTAACCCACTTTCCACTACTTGTTTCCTGATGTGCCACCCCATGAAAGATGAACGATTTGCTTACTAATTACCATTTCATTCATAATCTCAATTGTATACTCACCAAATTGGCTAAATACTTGTTTTAGCAAGTCATTAATAACGTTAGGATCTATACGATCAATTAACTCATCAAGTAGTTCAAGGAAATTCTACTTGCTAGGTCCTCCACCTGAAGCAATTTTAACCTTATCACTCTTATACTTTTTCTTCACAGTATCAATTCAATTCTTACATTGAATATCAGTCTTAGGATTTTTTGAATAGCAATCTCTACTATTGACAATATCAACAACCTCTTTCCAATGCTTTTGCTTGAGATTCCCTCTACTCGGTTCCACATACCTTTCACCCTAAGCATCGATCAATACCGCTATAGCACCTTCACTCCAACAATCCTCTCTTCCACCTCCTCCACTGCCATTCCTTGTTCATTACTCTTACGGGATTGGCAGGGCTAAGGTTAGGTTGTTCTTACTCGTTTGTTGTTTTGAAGGTGTCGTTGATTCCACCTTCACCATTATTAGAAAGTTCAACCTAGGAAATGACTTTGGATTTCTACTTTTTGGCGAAGGATGCAATTGGATCCCATCATCTTCCTCCCATGGAATCTCATACTCAATAACATCATCCATTGCAACATCAAATCTTGTGCTATCATAACCTGATCTCCCTATCAATATATCTGATTTTCTATCACCATCAGACTTTGTAAAAGAGGTGCCTTGTTCACAATTGGAACCCCTATTACCCGAGTCTATCCATTGGTCAGATAGAACACGACACCCTTCTTCAAAGTGCTTCATGTTTGAATTTTCTATCCAACGGTCTATCCTGCGGTTGTCACTAAGCTCTTTATCTCCATCTTTCTAGCAATCTTTTCACAAAGAGGAATTGGTGTCTCTTTCCTCATCACACCATTGATCATGACTACTAGTTTTTATATTCAATAAGAATGGCCTGAACACATCATTTTTCTTATGAATATCATGAACCTCCTCACTATTTCCTGATAACTTTGTGATGTCTAAGCGATTTCCAAATGAAAGATTTGAGCTATAAAGGTTTCCCACAGTTGTCTTTGCCGGCTTAATATCTCTTGGCTTTGGTAAAAGCCACTATGGTGAAAGCGGAATATGATTGTCAGATCCTGAAGCATCTTTGGCCTTTTTTCCCCAAGTAGAGGTATATGTCTCTTCGTACTGATTGTTGGTTGAACCACTAGTAGTTGTCTTTTTATCCCATTCAACAGTCAAATCATGATCTACACTTTTCTCAAGAGTAGTGTTGCCAGCATTTTCCACAGTTACAATTGTGAAAGCTAATTCTTCTTCCTCTATAGCGAATAATGCTTCAGCATCCCAACCATCTTCGTTATTCTCCTTAGAACTAGAAATAGTTGTATTACTTTCAACATGATTTTTCTTACTCTAACAATCTTTTGCCATGTGACCCATTTTCCCGCAGTTGTAACATTCACCATCAAAATTTCTACTATTACTATGATTCTTCCAAGCTCCCCTTGGAAGAAAGCCTCACTTTCCTTGAGGAAGTTTTCCTTTGTTTCCATCATTTTTATATTTTTTTCCATTGTACCGCTTGAAAGTGCCTCTGCTTTTGCTGGTGTATAGCGCTTCTTCTTCACCCTTTAGCAAGACTCATCTCATTTGCTTAGCTATAGCTTCTTGACTGGCTAGTAAATTCTCAAACTTAATAAGAGATGATTGTGTCGGCCATCCTTGTATAGCGATAACAAACCCTCGATATTCAAGTCTTAAACCATGAATAATTATTCTCTTTATCCTAGTTTCCTCAATAGGAGCTTTCAGATCTAACTCTGAAATTTCGAGGCATAACAACTTTACCTTGTGAAATTATTAGAAAATGGTCATGTCGCGTTGCACCATCGATAGCAACTCATTCTCCAGAAGTTGTAATCATGTATCATTCTTCTTTGAAAAGAGTGTCACATGCTTCCTTCGGTGTTTTGGCATCCCAAATGTGCTCTAACATTTCTTCTTCAAGTGTGGTCTTTAAAGCAAACATCGCTTTGCCTACTTTAATTGTCCACTTCCGTAAGATGATGTTTGCATCTTCCGCTACTGGTTGTGTAACTTCATCACCACCAATAACCTCCCACAAATCTTGAGCTTGTAGGTAAGACTCTATACATGTTGCATGCATGTTATAGTTTTTGTTTTTGAGCTTCTTGATTCCTCCAACTACTTGAATGACACCCATCATGTTGGCAAGATTTTGACTACACAAATATAAAAATAAGAAATAATTCTAACCACATCATGCAACTCTAAATTTGTTTAAGAATGATCATTAACCGTCCCGCTCTGATACCAATTGTTGAGTAAAATTTAGAATACACAACTTTAAATTTGTTTTTGATGGAATGATTAAACCAAATGCAAGATAGGCTATTTATAGTCCTTATCATGTAATCTACACTACACAAATATAAAAATAAGAAATAATTCTAACCATATAAATATTATCTACACACTTCTCTTTTCTACAACCTTCAACCATCCTATTTATTCATCCTTCAACCATCCTATTTATTCATCCTTCAACCACCCTATTTATTCATCCTTCAACCATCCTATTTATTCATCCTTCAACCACTCCATTTATTTCTCTACATCCTTCAACCATTCCATTTATTATGTTGGTATTGATTTTCAATAATCTTGCAATACAGGATCCAGTCTCCGATCATCCAATTCCTATTTCCTAGTTGTCCAACTAGTGATCTTCTTAGCATCCGTCTCCACCACAATATCATTCCACCCCTCATTTCTTGCTAGTTCAAGAGCACTCAAAAATGCAACAAGCTCCAAATGTTCCACGGACAAGGCTACCTCATGCAAGCCAAGCATATCAACTTACTCCCCATAAGAGTTGCTCACTACAACACCAACAAAGCATGTTCAAGAACCTTTATAGAAAGATGCATCACAATTCAATTTCAAAACCCTACCAACTAGAGCTTCCTGATTTTGCTGGCCATGTACCCAAACTCTATTAGCTTTCTCCTTTGACTTTCCAGATAGCAAAATATCACAATACCCATAAATTCCAACACATAAATAAGAGTGTTTCATCATCATCAATGTGTTCCATAATCTCAAAAAATCTATTCTGTAGCCAACCTCCAAAGTTTTTACCTTCCCCAGGTCAGGTTTGTAATACAAGGTTTATAAGAACCAAGTTTTTCTTACTCTAAAGGTAGCCTAATAGAAGATGCTCTAAAGATTCATCACCAACCGTGCATATAGGACAGATTCTATCAGGAATTATATCTCTAAAATATACTAGTTTTAGTAGGAAGGTAATTATTCATTACTTTCCAAACGAATAATTTGATTTTTGATGGAATTTTCAAATTTCATAACTTCTTCCAAAACCATGCTTGAGTATGGCTAGAAGTGGATGATTCTCTTATACCAAATCCTTCATTCTATTCATGAAGATAATGACATCAAGATTTAACAAAAAACTTACCATTTTTCTGAGTAGGCCAGACCATTCTATCCTTAGCTGGGACTTGTGACAATGGGTTATTCTTGCACAAAGACTCAATGGCCTAGTTATTAGGTTCTAGGCTTGCATTGCAAGCAAAGCCAAATTAAAAATCTCAAGATCTTTATCCATCTTGCCCCTTCCTTCTTGTCATTGTGTCCCTTAAGCACCAACAAATTGTTGGGCACAATGGGTAAAAATAAAATGAATTTAATAGAGTAGAATAATGACACCAGAAATTTAACGTGGTTCACCATTTAATTTGGGCTAAGTCCACGGGATAAGCTCCGAAAAATATTTCTTCCACTAATAAATTAATGGGTACAAAGTGAGAGGCAATACAACAAATTGAGATAAACCTAAAATAGTGTCACACAAGTGTTTCCCAAACTCACTATTTTGTCACTCCCCTTTTAGAAAAATATCCCAATATTTTTCTAAGATATTCTTTCTCACTTTCTTACACACAACACTATTTTTCTTCAAAGGAAATTGTTCATTTGGCTTTGCTTTGCTTCTCTTCTTGTTTTTGGTGTGTTGATGTATCTCTAAGGCAAAGACATTGTCTATTTATAGGCAAAATTGCATATCAATGTTAGAAACACATACCAATTGTGATTGCACCTACCATTTGTGGTTGCACCTACCAATTGTGGTTGCATTTACCAATTGTGGTTGCACCTACCATTTACGGTTGCACCTACCATTTGTGTTTTCTTCCTCTTAAATGTAGAAGGGACTTACGAATCTCCCCCTCCTGACTACATAGAGGGCTCCACCAATCTGGCAGCTAAACGACAATATTCAAAATTTTGTTTTGGGAGAATTTTCGTCAACATGTCTAATTCATTTTCTTCTGTATGGATCTTCTCAAGTTGTAATAGCTTCTTCTCCATTACATCCCTAATCCAGTGATATCTCACATCAATATGTTTTGATCTCGAATGAAAGTAGGCATTCTTTCCAAGATGGATAGCACTCTGACTATCACAAAATAACTGATAACTATCTTGTTGTAACCCAAGTTCTTTCAAGAACTTTTTCATCCATAGAAACTCTTTACATGCTTCCATTGCTGCTATAAACTCTGCTTCGGTAGTGGACAGTGCAACACATGTTTGTAACTTTGATTGCCATGACACAACTCCCCCTACAAATGTAATCAGGTAACCTGGAGTGGATTTTTTGGAATCCACATCACTAGCCATATCTGCATCTGTGTATCCAACTAACATAGGTTTGTCATTTCCAAAACATAGGCATATTTTGGAAAAACCTCGAAGATACCTGAAAATCCATTTCACTGCAGCCCAATGTTCCTTTCCAGGATTTGAAAGGAATATACTCACAATTCCAACTACATGAGTGATATATGGCTGTGTAAAAACCATGACATACATTAGACTTCCAACTGCTGAAGCATATAGAACCTCTTCCATCTCTTCCTTCTCTTTATCTGTAGAAGGGCTCTGCTTAGAACTTAGCTTAAAGTGATTAGCAAGAGGACAACTAATCGCTTTAGCCTTATCCATATGAAATCTTTGAAGTACTTTCTCAATGTACTTCTCCTGTGACAACCATAATTTCTTGGAGCCTCTATCTCTAATAATAGTCATGCCAAGAATCTGCTTTGCTGGCCCCAAGTCTTTCATGGCAAAATACTTACTCAACTGCGTTTTCAAGTTGTTGATTCTAGAAATATTTCGGCCAACAATCAACATATCATCCACATAAAGCAAAAGAATAATGAAATCATCATCAGAGAATTTCTACACAAAAACACAATGGTGTGAAGTAGTCTTTTTATAGCCTTGCTCCCTCATAATAGACTCGAACTTCTTGTACCATTGTCTTGGTGCCTGTTATAAGCCGTAGAGACTTTTCTTCAATTTTCAAACATAATCTTCTTTTCCCTTTTACTGAAAACCCTCTAGCTGCTCCATGTATATCTCTTCTTCCAAGTCACCATGTAGGAAGACATTTTTGACATTCATTTGCTCAACTTCCAAATCAATACTTCGTGCTAACCCTAGCACAGTACGAATGGATGTCATTTTCACAACTGGAGAGAAAATCTCATCAAAGTCAACACATTTTCTTTGGTTGAATCCTTTGACAACGAGTCTGGCTTTGTGTCGCGGACTGAAACTGTGTCCTTCATGCTTCACCTTGAACACCCATTTATTTTTCAAGGACTTCTTCCCTTTGGGTAGTTTTATTAGCTCAAAGGTTTTGTTCTCATGCAAGGACTTCATCTCATCTTTCATGGCTTCAATCCATTTTTGTTTGGATTCATCATCCATGGCCTCTTCATAACTCTCAGGTTCTCCCTCATCAGTGAAAGTTACATACTCACATGGAGGATATGAGATAGAAGGTCGTCTCACTCTATCACTTCTTCTCAATGGAACAGGAGAAGCCATAGGTGTTGGTACTGGATAATGAACATCATCATTTCCCTCATCTTCAGAACCAACTTCTATAGGGGAATCATCTTTACTAGGTGGATAAACCTGGTCTTCATCTCTAACTTGTCTTGGCACTGATGTTGGAGAAATTAATTCCAAATCTGATGAGTCACCATTAGAATTAGGAACATCTTTCTTCATTTTGATAATATCTTCAATGGTCTCATCTTCAACAAATACAGCATCACGGCTCCTGACAAATCTCTTTGCAACCGGATCATAAAATCTATAGCCAAATTGATCTTGACCATAGCCAATAAAAATACACTGTCTTGTTTTGGCATCAAGTTTGGATCTCTCATCCTTGGGGATATGAACAAATGCTTTGCAACCAAACACTCGCAAATGATCATAAGAAACATCATTTCCTGACCATACTTTATCTGGAACATCCATCTTGAGAGAAGTACAGGGTGAAAGATTCAACACATGTGCAACTATGAGTATGGTTTCACCCCAAAAATTTTTAGGCAACTTTGCAAGTGAAAGTAGACATCTAACTCTCTACATCAAAGTTTTGTTCATCCTCTCAGCTAAGACATTCAACTGCGGTGTCTTTGGAGATGTCATCTGATGTCGAATACCATGCTTTTTGCAATAAGCATGGAAAGGTCATATGTATTCTCCACCATTGTCTGTTCGGATGCACTTCAGCTTTTTTCCAGTCTGTCTCTCAACTGAGGCATGAAATTCTTTTAAGACATCTAGCACCTGATCCTGTCTTCAGAAGATATACCCACATCTTCCTTGAATGATCATCAATGAAAGTCACAAAGTATTGAGAACCACCAAGTGACTTTGACATTGGTCCACACAAATATGAATGAATCATATCTAAAATATTATTCATTCTGGAAGGAGGGAAGCTCTTGAAAGCAACCCTATTTTGCTTTCCTGCTAGACAATGAACACATTTCTCCAAATGTACTTCATCCATTCCAGGAAATATCTTCTTTTTAGCTAGACTTGTCAAACCTTTTTCACCCATGTGACTGAGTCTCTTATGCCATAACTCAGCTACATTGTATTTCTCTATGGAATTTACTATGTCATTGGAGAGCTTCACTTGCATTGTATACAGAGTTGTATGCTTCTCACCTCTAGCCACTACTAAGGAGCCTTTTGTAAGTTTCCATTTGTCATAAATGAAGGAGCTGTAATATCTTTCATTTGCAAGTTTGCGCACATAGATCAAATTCAGGTTCATATCTGGAATATGCCTGACATCCTTTAGAAATAGTATGGTTTCGTTCTCTATTTCCAAGCAAACGTCTCATCTGCCTACTACCTTTGACAGGCCTTCATTTCCCATTCTAACAACACCAAAACTTCCAGGTGTGTATGATGAGAAAAATTCTCTACGAGATGTAGCATGAACTGTAGCACCACTATCAATTACCCAGCTGGTCTCGTATGATGCAAGATTGACAAAATCTTCATCATAAACGATATTAAACTCGTCTATGGTATTTGTTTGCTCATCATCACTACTGTTATCTTTCTTCATTACTTTGCCTTTGTTCGTTTCTTGTTCCTTCTTGAACACTCAGCAAAATTTCTTAATGTAACCTTTCCTTTTGTAGTGATGGAATTCAACATTGGCAAATTTGTTTGATTTACCTCTGCTCTTGCTTTTGGGTTTTTGTTCTTTGTACAATCTTCTTCCTCTAAACTCTGTGATAAGGGCTTGTGCTTCTGAATCTCTTTCCTTGTTTTGTTTCTCATATGAGAATAAGGCTTCTACAACAACTTCAAACTCCATCTTGTCTTTTGCATAAGTCAGAGTTGTTGTGATATGATTATATGATGAGGGTAGTGATGCCAACAACATCACAGCTTTCTCTTCATCGCCAAAACTCACATTAAATCTTGCTAAGTGAGAAAGTTTAATGTTGAAATTGCTAACATGCTGCATCATGCTTACATTATCTTTCTTCCTCATCTGATATAGCTCCTTCCACAAATAAAATTTATTGGCAAGGTTCTTTGACATGTACACATTTTCTAAAGTCTCCCATGTTTCTTTAGCTGTCTTGCAATTTTTTGATTCAATATTTTGCAAGACACTGTCTGAGAGATTTAGACGGATTGTACTAGCTGCAATCTCATCTATTTCCTCCCATTGTTCTTCGGTGACGGTTGCCACCTTCTTTTCTTTTCCCAGCAATGCCTTATGGACCTTCTGTTGAATGAGAATATCCTTCATCCTCCTTTTCCATAAAGAGAAATTATTATTACCATTCAATTTCTCAATATCTACCTTTTGGCTTGGCATTTTTTTTTCACTGTGTTTCTTTTTCTGTAAATAAATGCGCCATGCACCTAATAAAATCTTTTCTGATGTGGCAGATCAATCTATGCTACAACCATAGAGCATATTAAGAATTTTACTAGACCGGCTTTGATACAAGTTGTTGGGCACAACGGGCAAAAATAAAATGAATTCAACAGAGTAAAATAATGGGTACAAATTGAGAGGCAATACAACAAATTGAGAGGCAATACAACAAATTGAGATAAACCCAAAATAGTGTCACACAAGTGTTTCCCAAACTCACTATTTTATCACTCCCTTTTTAGAAAAATATCCTAATATTTTTCTAAGATATTTTTTCTCACTTTCTTACACACAACACTATTTTTCTTCAAAGGAAATTGTTCATTTGGCTTTGTTTTGCTTCTCTTCTTGTTTTTGGTGTGTTGATTTATCTCTAAGCCAAAGATATTGTCTATTTATAGGCAAAATTGCATATCAATGTTAGATGTACCTAACAATTGTGGTTACACCTAACATTTGTGTTTTCTTCCTCTTAAATGTAGGAGGGACTTTCACGAATGCCTTTACTTTCTCCTCCCCCGACCATCAAAACTTTATCATTATAGACATGAGCTTCTTGCAAAAAAAAAAAAAAAATTGGGCAGCTTAAACATACTTATAACATAGCTTGGTAAAGCTTAAGCAATAGCTTTGTGTAAAACCTCTTTCCCACCTGTAGATAACAATTTACCCTTCCATCAACCCTACCTTGAAAATTTTAAATTAAAATTAGTGAAACGAATATTCAATGGTAATTAAATTTTGAATTAAAATTCTTGAAACGATTAATTTAATTTTAATTAATTTAATATATATATTTTTTTCTTCACTCTTTCGTTTCTTTCGTTTCTGCCTGTTTTTAATGACTTCAGTTTTTTTTCTTATTTAATTTATGTCTCATATTCTCTTGTTATCCTCTATAAAGTAAAGAAAAGAGGAAAAAAAAAAGAAAAGGAAAAAACAGAGAACTGATGAATATGATAGAAAAAGAAGAGAAAAATAAAGAAAAGAAAAAGAAAATAAAGGAAGGAGAGGAAAAGAAAGAAACGAATAGAGGGAAATGTATCTTCTATCTAGAATTAGATTCCTCTAATAGAGTTCAAAAACTTTAAATT
Source organism: Hippophae rhamnoides (assembly GCA_033030585.1). NCBI lineage: Eukaryota > Viridiplantae > Streptophyta > Magnoliopsida > Rosales > Elaeagnaceae > Hippophae > Hippophae rhamnoides. The sequence goes on along the minus strand of CM065437.1, from coordinate 15,603,230 downwards.
TATAGAATAATAAACTGTAATGTAAGTTTATTATTATTTAATTATTATATTTTGGGAAATAAGTTTCCGTATTTTTCTAACATTCATACTGAGTAAAAAAATTATCTTAAAGAAATTGTATGATAGATAGGTCTCGATTCTTTAATTTATATCTATATTTATATTTTTGTATTTCTAATTTTAATAAAATAATTTTATCATTAGCTTATTTGTTTATGTATTATTTTTTATAATTTTTTTCGTTTTTAATATTTGGACAAAGTGATATTTAAAAAAAATAATTATTCTTTATGCATCTGAACTGAAATTTATACAGTAATTTAATATTCATTTTGAACCTCCATCTCTTTGACTACTCTGCTATTGTGATCGTTGTTTATAAAAGTCCATTTGATTGTTTGATTGATATTAAGTTTTAAAATATACTTTCAATGGTGACAGTATTTTTAGCTTTGTAAAGTTTTAAATAATAAGAATTTAGTGATGGTTGATATATTAACATGCAAGTATTCACATAATAGAGCAATAGTGGCAAAAAAAAATTTCCATCACCTTTTTGCTATCATTTATGTCATTTGTAGTCTTGTATATAAGCAAATTGATTATAATTAAACTTCTATTGTCAATAATTGTCTAGTGACATTGTCGTTATCAGAATTGTATTTTAATAATCAATCACAGTCAAACTAACAAATCAACTTTTAATGTTATACCTTTATTAAATTTTTTTAAATTCATGTGAATAATTATAAAATAAAATGGTACAGTATATAATAAAAATTGTATAATTATAAAAAAATAATTTGATATCATCAATGAATATGAATTTAAAACGTATTGGATATTTTACTTAGTTTGAAATTTTAATTATAAAATTACGTGGTTTGATTTTTTTTCATCCTAAATTAATTTTTTTAAATGTAAGAAAAATATTAAAATAAAATAAATATTAATTTAAATATATAATAAAAATTATATAATTATAAAAAATAATTTTGTACGTGAATATGAATTTAAAACGTATTGGATATTTTATTTAGTTTGAAATTTTAATTATAAGATTATGTGTCTTGATTTTTTTTCATCTTAAATTAATTTTTTTAAATATAAAAAAAATATAAAAATAAAATAAATATTAATTTAAATATATTTTTATAATGAAATATTTAGATAGGTAATAAATCTATATAAAATAAATTAAAAATTATTTTAATGTAATTTTATTTATTAAACTATTATCATTAATTTTATTTGATTATATTATATTAATAAACATTAATTTTACATAATAATTATAATATAATTCAATTTAATAATTATATTTAATATATCTAATATAGTTATGGATGAAAATTTTTCAAACTAAACGTGAATCCAAAAACACGGATTGAAAATTAATCAAATTAAATTTAGGTCCAATGAATAATACAAAATAATTAGGGTTAGGTTCGAAGACATTCTGATAACACTAAAATAAAAATAATTATAATCATTTTTATATATTATTAGTATTATCTTTTTACTACATGTTGAGTTTATTAGTTCATGTTATGAAAATTTTGTTACATTTTTCTTACCGTTAGTTATAATTTTTCCTGTTTTCATATATTGATTATTCATTTATTAACAAGAAATTTACAATATCTTATCAATAATGAATATGATTAATTACATAAGAATTTTTTAATTTCATTTAAAAATAAAATATATCACATTTTATTTTAAATTCATAAATTATTTTTTATAAATTGCTTATATAGAGTTTATTGATGTATTCGTGAGTTTGTCAAATTTATTTATAATTTTAATGTTATTAAAATGTATTGAATTTGGTTAAAAAAAATTTATTAATTTAATTAGATTAAAAATTATAAAAAAAACATACCATATTTCAGTTAGAAAATTATAAAATATTTTTTGTATTTTTATACAACAAACTAATTTTGAATTTTGGCAAGATATGCTATTTGAAAATCAATGACTTGAATACTAATATTTTTAATATTTTTATAGGATCTTAATATTTTATAAGTAAATAAATAAATAAAATTATTAGGAATAATTTTATTCTCTATACTCATAACTAAATGTGTCCTTAAACAACTATTTCCCCTATGTTCTTCACAAAGTCGACAAATAGATAATAATAACCTGTCATAGAGGACAATTATAGCTTTCTATCAATTTTACATAAATAGCTTAAAGGCATGTTTTTTTATTGCGATTTTACATTTTAACCCTGCTCTATACTTCATATTTTTCATTTCTCCTTTTTCTCTATCAGATCTCTCTCGATCATGACACTTGTCACTGGTGATAAATGCTGCTGGTAACAACTATCACCAAGAAGAACATGGTGGTGTACGTTGTAAAAGGCATTAAGTGTATTGATGTTGGTGGAGATTTCAGACTTTGTATATTTCAACAGTAGTAATTATGGCAGTCAGTGTATGATTGGGTTCTTTAAAAGACCATAAATTTCTATTCCTTGGTACTGGAGAGGATAATTACTTCGTTTAAAGTTTCTTCATCTATAATTTTCTTAACATTTCATGAACTACCGAATGGGTAATTGTTTGTTCGCATTGCAAATAGGTAGCTCTCTTGGAATCCCTCCATCTTATATCCCTATTTTTATTTTTTGCTTAAAATTATTTATGATGACTAGTTCATTTTTGATATATTCTTCACATTGTGTTTATGTCGATATTTTATTATTATTATTATTTATGATCACAAGGAGACACTGGCATAGGAAAAAAGCTTAAAAAAGTGTGAAAAATTATTAAGTAAAAGATGTAACAATTTTATCAAGAGTCTGATGGTTGCATTTTACCAATCGGTGGCTTGGTGAAGTTAGGATGAATCCAATACAGGTTAAAAATTATGTCGAGTATATTCTTATTGTTAATAAATTGGCCCAAAACTTTCAGGCCCAAGACCCAATACTAAATAAACCCTATATTCATTTCTCTGCTTCATATATATTAACCAAGTTTTGCTTAGTTAATATGCAGAGAGATATAGCCGCGAGAACTGAACACCGGAAATCAATCAGATTCCCACATTTTCCCACTATCTCTTTTCTTAGTTCTCCTTTCGCTTCAACATCATATGCATACTAATTTTCCCATTAATGCGAGAGAAGGAATATACAAGAATGCTAGAAGAAGTTAGCGTCCACTATTTGTTAATTATTTTTATCTCATTTGTACGGTAATATTTGATTTAATAAAGTTTGTTAATTTATCTTGCTATATATTACGATAAATCGAGGAATATTTTGTGGGGTTTGATTTTGGATTTTGGTATAATTTGTGAAGCGATCCGGAATTGGTGTTTCAGATTCTATTTTGATTATTAGTGGATTTTCCTCGGTGTGCAGTCAATGGAGTAGACTTTTCACATTGAAAAGTTGAACCACTTAAATATTGGGTGTGCCATTTAATTTCTTACTGCTTATTTATTTTGTCATAATTATTATTAATTCAAGAACCAAAATTGGACGCGATCTTCTTCGGCATGTGCCAATTCTATAACAGATTGGTATCGAGCTATTTATTCTGGTATTTATTTGGAACTGATCAAGTTTGCTCTTTTGGATTTATTTTGAAGCACGTTATCTGATTGGTTTCATATTTTCTAGTTGTATTGCTTATTTAATATTGTGGGTTTTACGTAAATGGCGTCAAAATATGAAATTGAGAAATTCAATGGTATAAATGATTTCAGCTTTATGGCGTATTTAAGACGCGAGCCGTATTAGTTAAAGAAGGGCTCGTTAAGACAACTTGAAGGCAAGGATAAATTGCCGTAAAAATTGGTGATTAAGAAAAAAGATGCATTGATGGAAAATGCTTTGAGTTCAATTGATTATCTCGTCTAATGAGATTACGCGAGGTTGGTGACGAGGAATCTCTGGGTTATGGCTTAAATTGGAGAATTTGTATATACGCATCAAGTTTCACCACTCGGTTATATTTGAAGCCGCTTTGTATACATTGAGAATGTCGGAGGTACCTTTCAGACGATCATCTTGATGAATTTACTAAAATTATTCGGTGATTTGAAAAATGGTGGTGTTAAGATTGATGATGAGGATCGGGCATAGTTCTATTATGTTCTTTACCTCATTCATTTTGAGCATTATTGATACTATGCTATATGGGCGAGACACTATTTCTTTGGAAGATGCCATGACTTTGAATTCGAGAGAGTTGAAGAAAAAGGTGTCTCGAGCAATAATGAAATAAATACAGTGGTTTATTCGTCGAGGTAGAAATCAAGAAAAAGTGCACAAGCAAGAATAGGCAAGTTCAGATCCAAATCTAGAAAAGAAAAAGATAAATGCAATTATTGCGTCGTAGGGCACTGGAAAGTAAATTGTCAGAAACTCAAAGCGTAAAGGAAAAATGCCACAACGCCTTACGGTACTAACGATATCGTTGGTGTTGCGAGATAGTTCTGTCTAGATGGTGAAAATGTTCTATCAAGTATCTATTGGTTCTCCGGAGATGTTTGGATTCTGATTCGGTCAGACTTACCATATGTGTGTCTCAAAGTAGAGATTGGTTTGCTTCTTATCGAGTCTATTGATGGTGTTGTCTTGATGGAAACAATATGTTCCTAAGGTTATTGGTATTGGTCTTGTCAGAATTAAGATGCATGATGGTATTGTTAGGACTTTAAAAGATGTTCGCCATGTTCCGTGATTTGAAAAAGAATTTGATATCTTGGGTACTCTTGATTCACAAGGCTATAAGTACGTGAAGGTGGAGTTTTAAAAGTTAGTAAGGGTGCTCTCGGTTGTTATTAAAGAACGGCAATTGTCGCGTGGTCTCTATATGCTTCAGGGGTAGCAACCGTTGTGGAAGTGTATCGATTTCATCCTCGTCGGATCAAGATTTAGACACTACTCGATTATGGCATATGCGGCTCGGGTATATGAGTGAGCGAGGATGTCTATTTTGAGCAAACTGGATTTGCTTTGTGGTCGAAAACCGGGAAACTTGATTTCTGTGAGCATTGTGTTTATGGAAAGCATCGCAGGTCAAGTTCAAGTCTGACCCATCCATAAAACGAAAGGTCTTGTTGATTATATTCATCTCGCATCTTTGGGTCCTTCTCGTGTTGTGTCTAAATTGGTGCCCGGTATATGTTGACTTTTATCGATGACTTTCTCTCGTTATGTTTGGGTGTATTTTCTGAAGAATAAGAATGACGCGTTCTCAAAATTTGTGAAATTCAAGGCTTGTATAGAAAATCAAACAAGCAAGAAAATCAAGCATTTGAGAACTGATAATGGTTTGGAATTTTGTGATAGTCAGTTTAATGAGTTGTGAAAGGAATGGCATAGTGAGACACCGCATCGTGCATCATACACCACAAAGAAATGGAGTAGCAGGAACGTATGAATAGGACTCTTAGAAAGAGCTCGTTGTATGCTCTTTCTGCCGATTTGGATAAATCCTTTTGGGCTTGTAACTACGCCGCTATTTGGTAAATCGGTCTCCGTCAATCGCACCGAGTTGAAGACTACTTGAGGTATTCTTTGGTACTCCCGCTAATTATTCCGATTTGAAAGTTTTTGGTTGTCATCTGTATGCTCATGTATTAATGATGGTAAACTTGAGCCTGTGTGGCATTGAAATGCATATTTTTGGGGTATCATACGGGGTGAAAGGTTATAGATTATGGTGTGTTGAACCCAAGTCACCTAAGTTTTTGATTAGCGAGAGATGTTAAGTTTGATGAGTTTTCAATGTTGCAAAAGAAAAAGAGTCTATTGTTACAGATAAAGACCACGGTGTTAGTGTAGCGTGGAGCTTGAGAGTGGAGCTCTAGTCAAAGGGAGGCAGGATCAACCATCTGTGGAGAGATGACGATTCGCTCGGCGATGTAGCAGGAAGCAGCGTAATGAGCAACCATACAGTATCGCAAAGGGTAAAGGAATAAGAGATTAGACACCGGAGGTACCGCAGATACGTACTTAGTTTCTTTTGCATTGATGCAGAAGTTATCGAGGTACGAACCTTCAGTTATCATGGAAAATTTGTCACTTGTGATGAGTCTCACTGGTTGGTTGTATGAATGAACGAAGATTGAATCACTTCATAAGAATCATACATGGGAATTGGTGAAACCGCTGTAAGGGCAAAGATTGTTGGAAACAAATGGGTTCAAGAAAAAGGAAGGTATACCCGAGGTCGGGGTTGAAGCCTAGGTTCAAGGCACATGTTGTTGCAAAGGGCTATTGTCGAGAAGAAAGGTATTGACTTCAACGAAGTATTTTCTCCTGTTGTGAAACATAGCTCTATTCGTAAGTGTTGCTTTATGGTTGCATTGTTTGACATACGGAATTAGACGACTTTGATGTCAAGACGCCTTTTACACGTGGTAAGCTGATAACAAATATATATGCATCAACCAGGAGGGTTTGTTGTTCGTAAGGAAGATCATGTTTGTTTATTGAAAAAGTCTTTATAAGCTGTGAAGCAATCTCCAAGGCGGTGGTATAAGCGGTTTGATTCTTTTATGATTGATCACGTTACTACTAGAGTGATTATGATAGTTGTGTTTATCATAAAAGATTCCATGATGGTTCATCACTTATTTGTTGCTTTATTGATGACACGCTTATCATTGCTAAGAATAAGTCCTGAGATTAGAAATTAAAGTCTCACTTAATGGCAGTGTTTGAAAATGAAAGATTTGGCAGCGAAGAAAATTTTTGGGCATGGAAATTTACAGGGATAAACAATGCGGGCAAGCTTTATTTGACTGAGAAAAGTTATATTGAAAAAGTTCTTGAGCGTTGGCATGAAAGATTCTAAACCCTTTGCGAAGATGCGTTAGCTATGGCATTTGAGGTTTTCTTTGATTTGTCACCACGAGAAGAAGAGGAGGCGATGTCTCAAGTTCCATATGCTAATGCCGTTGGGAGTTTGACGACGCTATGGTTTACTGGCCCGTCAGGACATTTCACATGCGGTTAGTGTTGTCGGGTTACAGATATACGGGTAATCCTGTAGCGGTCATCGGTGCAGTGAAATGGATACTTCGGTATTTGAGAGGTACATCTAATTTTGGTTTGGTATATGATGGAAGTTCTAATACCGGGTTGCAGTGTTATTGGTTATGTGGATTACATTATCTTTGGTGATCTGGATAGAAGAAGATCTCGACAGGTTATGTCTTCACTCTTTCTCATTGTGCCATTAGTTGAAGGCTACTTTACTATAGTTGCTTTGTCTACCACGCAGGCGAATATATAGCGTGAAGCGATGAAAGGGTTTACCTGGCTTAGAGGTTTGGTTTCAGTGATTCGGGTTTACACGGATACTGTATTTTGTGATAGTCAGAAATGCGATACATTTGACTAAAGAATACCATGTATCATGAAAGAACCAAACATATCGATGTCGAGATATCATTTTGTTAGTGACATTGTCTCCAGGATGCTATTGTATTTAATAAGATAGTCACTACAGAATCCACCGATATGTTAACCAAAGAAGCGGTTCCATTTAACAAGTTGAAGCATTGTTTGGACTTGATTGGTGTTGTAGATAATCACCCTTCGGGCTTTGGATGAGCGGTTATTTTGAACCGAGGAATTTCATTTGAAGAATTGATTTTTTGTTTTGAGCGAGTGGAGATTTGTTAATAAAGCTGCCAAAACTTTCGTGCCCAAGACCCAATACTAAATAAACCTATATTCATTTCTGCTTCATATATATTAACCAAGTTTTGGTTAGTTAATGAGAGAGATATAGCCATCAACAGGAAATCAATCGATTCACATTTTCCCACTATCTCTTTTCTTAGTTCTTCTTTCGCTTCAACATCATATGTATACTAATTTTCCCACACCTGGCAGTAGAGAAGGAATATAAGCGGTTGCTAGTAAGTTGTTAGTCGGCCGCTACACTTTGTTAATTATTTTCATCTCATTCAGACGGTAATATTTGATTTAATAGCAAGTTTGTTAATTTATCTTGCTATATATTACCGATAAATCGAGGATATTTTGTGAGTTTGATTTTGGATTTTGGTATAATTTGTGAAGCGATCTGGAATTGGTGTTTGTATCTCATTTTGATTATTAGTGGATTTTTCTACAGACCGTCATTAGTGGAGTAGACTTTTCACATTGAAAAGTTGAACCACTTAAATCATTGTGTGCCATTTAATTTCTTACTGCTTATTTATTTTGCTGTTACCCATTATTATTAATTTGTGCAACCAAAATTGGACCCGATCTTCGCTTCCGCAAGTGCCAATTCTATAACACTTATTAATGTTGGTGTCATGTTTCATGAATAAGTTTTTCATTACATTTTATATTTTGTTACGTATAAATTAATGGCTTAACTTCTTCGAAAAGAATTCTTAAAGAGAAAAAGTTATCATAGATTTATAAATGTAGTGAAAACAGAGTCTTTGATCGATATGAAATTTTAGGTTCCTTAACACTCTCATTCTACATTGATGAGAAAGAACGAGCAGAGTGTGTCCTGAGTGCCGACGGGGATGAGCTTCAGGGATATAGGAGAGTTAAGAATACAACTCTGATATCATGTAGAAATCCATGGATTGATTTTATCTAAAAGAATTCTTGAAAAAGAAAGGTTTACATAAATTTATAAATGCAACGAAAATAAAGTCTTTTAACAATATAAAACTTTAGTTTTCTTAACATATTTCCATCATCAAAATATTATTATTAATAATACAACAACGTGATATATTATAGATTAGCTTATCTAATTCTTTAATATTATTATTTTATATAAAAATAATTATATAAAAAATATATTTTTAATAATAAAACAAAATAATTTATTTTAGATATTATTTCATAAAAATATAAGACTTTAAGTATAATACACTCTAATAAGATTATTAGGAGGAAAGTTAAAATATTAATTAAGTTAATAACAATGGTCATTAAATTTATATTCATATTTTAAATTATTTAATATTTAATTGAGTAATTCGGGGTAATTTATTGTTTATTATATGCATATTAATCAAAATTATGGGATATATATTTTATTTATTCTATTTATATAAAATTTATATATATGTTTTTTAATAAATTTATGACATGTATCGGTTAAAAACTACGGTAAACAGTTACACTCTTTAATAACGGGTAAGGCCCAAGCCCATAGTGGAAAATATCCAAAACGTTCTACAAAATCCCAGAAACCTCGACCAGAACTCAAAAATAAAAAAAAGAAAAGAAAAGAAAGAGATTTGACACTGTCGACACGTTACTGGAACATATAAATCGAAAGTACTAGAACAATCTTATGCCTATTTTAAATACCCATCTTATCCTCAGCTCGTCAAGAAAATCGGAAGCCTTTTTCGTAGATTACGAACCTATTAATAACATCACTCTAAGCTTACAAATATCTCCCTTCCTTTCAATTTCTCATAATACGAGTGCAAATAATCATGTCGCTGATTCCAAGCTTCTTTGGTGGTAAGAGGAACGATTCTTTCGACCCATTTGGAATGGACCTTTGGGATCCTTTCCGTGAGTCCCCGTTCCGATCCTCTGTTGCTTTCCCAGATTCTGCCCGAGAAACCTCTGCTTTCGTGAATGCTCGAATCGATTGGAAAGAAACACCAGAAGCCCATGTGTTCAAGGCCGATCTTCCTGGGCTTAAGAAAGAAGAAGTAAAGGTGGAGGTTGAAGATGACAGGGTGGTGCGGATTAGCGGAGAGAGGAATGTTGAAAAAGAGGACAAGAACGATACTTGGCATAGGGTTGAACGCAGTAGTGGAAAGTTCCATAGGAGTTTCAGGCTTCCAGAGAATGCAAAGATGGATCAGATCAAAGCTGCTATGGAAAATGGGGTTCTTACTGTGACTGTGCCAAAAGTAGAAGTGAAAAAACCTGATGTTAAAGCTATTGAAATTAATTAAAGAGTAATACATGTTTTCAATACTTCCTTGCTCGTATTTAAGTAAATAAAGTTTGTGGAGAAGGTAACGAGTGTTTTGTCCTAAGTGAAGTTTATGTTTGGTTTCAAGTTGTTTTAATCACTAATATGTGAGTAATAAAAAAAATTCAAATAAAAATTAAATGAATGAAAAGTAAGTTTGTGATGTAATGTTAAGAATATAATAATAATATTTAAAAATAAATTTTAAGATACATAATCAGATTATAATAGAATTAAGTGTATTAAAAAATTAAATAGTTATAGTGAATGTTTTAGTTTTTCTAACCGAATAAATAGATATAATATAATAAATAAATATTAAGTCTTTGTAAGTTATAAATAAGAATGAAAAATGAAAGAATATAATTATAATGAAATTATATAGAATGATTATAATAAAGAATGAAAGAATGTAATTATAGGATAAAGAATGATATTTATGAGATTGGTTGGTTAATGAAATATAAAAAATAGTTAAAGTAAGTATTTATGAATTTTAAAAAATAGAGATCTGAAAATTTTAATTAGTTTATTATTTTTAAAAGATAAAATATTAGAAAAATATTATGATAAATTTTTTGATATAAATAAAAATAAAGATGATATAATAGTAGTTATTGATTTAGAAAATAAAATTCAAAAAAACATATGACATTTATTTTTTTAGAAGAATTTGATATTTTTTTGACATTAACTTATGAAAAAAATATTACAAACTAGAAATTATATTCTATTAGAATTTAAATTTTATGAATATTATAAATTTAATTTTTTAAATTTATATAAAAAAAATTAGATTATATGACTCAAATGATTATATAAATTTCTTTAATTATATAATTAAATTCTTTTAACTTATATGGTATTAGTAATTTATAAAATAATATAAAATGTTAAAATTTAGTTTATAAATTTAATAAAATAATAATATTTATAAACAGAGAGAAATGTTTTTTTTAGATATTATAATAAATAAAATATATAATTAATTTAACGAAGAAGATAATTGTTAACATATTATTGAATTTAATGAATATGAAATTGATGAAGTTAAATGTTATTTACAAAATATAAAAATATAAAATGTATTATTATAAATTTTTACTTTTTAGTAAGAAAGAAACTTATAAAATATTATTTTAAAAAATTATTTGAAACTTTTTATAAAATCATATAACAAGATGGTGAGCGATTATTTTAGACATATTTTAATTTTTTTTAGAATTTTTTTATATTTTTTCTTGTAAGTTTTATATTATATTTATATTTTTTTAAATTTTTATAATATCTTGTAATATATTAGATAATTATTTTAAACATCTATTTTTAAAAATTAGATAATTATTAAATATTATAGCATAAGAGATTTTAAAATATTAAATATTAGAAAAATATGAGTATAATATAAAAATTTATGGGAAAAAATTAAAAAAATTAAAAGATATAAATTTAAAATGAAGAATTTTAAAAAATATAAGAAAATATATAACCAAAAAGGAAATACATTTTAAAAGAAAAATATATTTAAATTTCTATGAAAGAATAACTATTGCGGAAGAAAGAAATACATACGTTTGGATTCGTAATAAGAAAAAATATTATGTAATAAATGTTTCAACGTATTTTAACTTCAAAAATAATTTTAAAAAGTATTTTCATAGACAAAAATCTTAGATTAATTTTTTAAAATAGAATTAGAACTAATAAAAGATTATGATATAAATAATGTTTGTAGTATTTAGCTATTACAAGAATATAAATATTTTTTATTAAAAGATGAATGATTTGTATAATATTATAAATTTAAATAGTATTTATATTAAAATATGATTAAAATTTTAAAAATATATAAATTATCATATATATATATATATATAATATTCATCTGTGAATGGTAGATTGGTTTTAGATAAAATGATTGTGGTGTTTGAAACTCTTCATTCCATGAAGAGGGGTCTCACGGGAAAAGTTGAAAAAGAAGTCATAAAGCTCGAAATGTGCAAGACTTATGATGGTATTAAATGACCTTTCTTAGAGTTTGTTTAGAGGAAATTGGGTTTTGCAAACAATTTTGTTAACTTGGTCATAAATTGTGTCAATTTAATCTCCTATATAGTGCATGTAAATGATAATATTTTACCCTGTTTTTTTTTTTTTTGCTTAAAAGAGGTTTGAGGCAAGAGAATCCTCTCTCTCCTTGTCTCTTTATATTGTGTGCTTAAAGGTTTACCTGTGCTTCTAAGAAGAGAAGAATTGAATCTATGAATCAAGGGAAATGTTATAGCTAGAAGGAGACCCAGGATCTCATACCTATCATTTGCATATGACATTTTTATTTTTATAGAGTTAAGTGAGGATGCTTATAGGCATTTGAAGAATGAACTGTGGCAATATGAAGTGGCTTTATGTTAGAAAATAAACTTGGAAAAGTCAATGATGAGATTTAGTCCCAACACTTCTAACAATGTTAAAACCATGGCTCAGAATGTCTTGGGTACATATGGTTAATTTCCATGAGAGATACTTAGGACTATCCACTGTTGCTAGTAAAAATAAGAGGAGTATGTTCAACAATGTTAAAGAAAAGAGTGGAATAAACTGAAGTCATAGAAAGAGAAAACACTTTTTATAGCTAGTAAAGAGTTTCTCAATAAATCAATTATTCGAGAAATTCTAACTTACATTATGTCTTGCTTTAGATTGCCTGTGATCTTATATGACGTACTACATGGATTGATAGCTAGGTTTTTTAGGGAATAGATTTGATAAAAAGGCCCTTACAATAGGTGGCTTGGGATAGGTTATGTAAGCCTAGGAATTTAGTCTCTTTTAATCAAACCATGTGATCAAAACATTGTTGGAGGCTCATTCAAAAACATGATTCTCTAACAATTAGGGTATCCAAGGAAAAATATTTTTCAAGAAACAATATTTTAGATGTGAAGGTGCCTACTCACTTTTTTTTTTTTATGGAATTGCATATTGTAGGAAAGAGAGATGATAAGGAAAAGTAGTAGATGGAGAATTGATAATGATAAAGACATAGATATTTACAAAGATTACTAGTTGCATAATAGTTTGGGTTATAAAGTGATTTCATAAGGGCTAATGTTTTGGTGGAAACATTTAATATCTTTTAATTATGGCTGGAAGGTTGATATGGTTAATAGTTGCTTCGTTGAAGTGGAGGCTAAAGTCATAATTCATATTCCCCTAAGTGGCATTCGTAATCCTAACAAATTGGTTTGGGCCAAAAATCAAATTGATTCTTTTTCTTTAAGCAGGATTTGTAACACTTTAATTTAAAAAATAATTATAGAGCTACGTTAAGCTCTCGGAGAAACGTAGGAGGTGGAGGAAATTATGGAGGCTTCATATGCTTAATAAAATCAAGCTTATGATCTAGAGAACATGCTTAATAACAATTAGGCTTCATATGATACTCTATTACATGATTATAAGTGCTTAAAAATCACTACATATATCATGTTTTAATTTCATTTAATTAATAAAATAGATTTGTATTTGTTTTATTCTATTATATTTTAGATAAATCTATTTGTTCAAATTAATGGATATATTGTAATATTTTGTAAGTATTTTAATATATAATATTAAAATAAAAAAAATACTTTAAGCATATTTATTACATTTTTTGGAGCTTAAATGAATATTATTTATTTGATATTATCTAAAGTGAATAAAAGAGATAATGGAAAATAAAGAGCTTTGAATTGATCAAAAATTTGGTTGCAATCTGATGGTACCGCGGTGAAAACACAAATTTTTCTCACATTTGTTCTTATAAATAGGACCCCCTATATACAAAAAAAAAAAGCTTCTAAGTTGTGTTATCAGCAACTTTCTCTTCCCATTTTCTTTAAATTTTTATATTTTTAGCTTTTAAAATTTATTTAGTTCTTCCTTCAATTTTGAGGAAGAACATGTTTATGTTTTAATAGTTTCTAGTTTTTGATTCAACAAATTCTAGAGTGCAATTACTATCGAAGTTTTTCCAATCTTAGAATAAACTCTTCAAATTTCCGTAAGGATGTTGTTAAGGTATTAATTATATTTCTTTTGTAGTCTATATATCTGTGTTGCTTCTTCTATGTCATTCTTGATTTATCTGTAATTAATTATAACATATCTGACTAATAGTGAATATAATATAATAATAACGTTGTAATGATTGCAAAATGTTGAATAAGTAAAACATTTTCTTAAAATAAATTAATTTTATTTTTATTCAATATTTTTATAAAGAATGTTATTTAAAGGAGTACATTATTCTTAATAATAAATTAATATGAGAGTTAAAATTAATATTTAATTAAATGGAATTAATTTAGAGTAATACAATTTTATTTTATATTTAATTATTTGGATATTTAGAGTAAAATTCTATTTCAAAGGTTTTTTACAAAAAAATACTATTTGAAAATGTATTGATAACATATTTTCTTAAATAGTTTTAAAAATTAAAGTTATTGTTCAGATAGTTAAATTCTTAATTTTAATTTAGACACTTTGAATAAAGTCTAATTAACTGATTATGCTTAAAGTTGTGATAAAATGGTTTGCTATTTTCTTATAAATAAACATGAAATTTAATACTTAATTAATTAACTTAAGAATTTTAGTTAATTAATATTAAACAAAAAAATTTGGGCCTCTCTTAAGGATACTTTTATACCAAAAAGAAAAAAAATCAATAAAAATCAATTTATATCTTTAATACCCTAAATAATATGAGCAATCATAATTACTAAATTATTATATCCATTATTCTCCACAGTTTATGAATGTATTAAATTCCACGAGTATTTGTTGAATCGGTGTCTATCTTTATCCTTAAGCATTAGATTAGTTTTTTTTAAACTAAATCATTATGATAGAATATTTAGATTTAATTTTGTTTTTAAAATTTAAATAATATTTAAAAATCACACTATATTACTTCATTGAATTTATGTTGAGAGTATATTTATCATTACCATAAATTATTCGTACACTTGCGAGAATTAATAAAATTTAAAATAGATAAATATTTACGAAATTGATATTATCTCCGATTTCATTCTATCACATCTGTTCTGGAACTGTCGTGATATGCACAAATTTTGAAGACATTCTTCTTTCTCTGAATTACACGAGTTTTGGTGGTAAATTTTTTTATGTATTTAGTTTACAATTTGTCTTGTTCATCATTTGAAGATGTCTTGATAATTTTAAGCAATATGTGTTGGGGTACTTGGCATAATAGAAATGAGAAGCTTCATAGTAAGGGTGGTAGGTTTGCTAATATGTTGTTTAAGTGGACTGATTTCCTTTGTGAAGAATTTCGTAGAACAAATGCTCTATTGAGAAATTCCATGTTTGATTCTGATTGTGACCATGTGTTGAAGAGATGAAGAAAAAAAAACCCTGATAGCTGGCGGTGCGTACTAGTTTTGTATGCAAGAACAACCCAAGGAATGTCTCGACAATGATGATAAGCCTTAATAACAATCTCCTATATGTGCTGAATTATTGGTAATAATGTTAGCATGCATGTGAATGAAAGCTCATAACCTCTATCTTGCCATTATTGAAAGTTACTGTCTAAGAACTATATAGATGATTAGGAGTGAGGAGGATTGTTTTGCGATTGAAGGAGTTTTCGTGGATGAGATTATAAATTTCGTTAGGAGGTTTTGTATTCGGTTTTGTCATGCCCTTAGGATTTGTAATAAAGCGGTTGATAGGCTTGTGAAATACACTTTAAATTGCAAGCAATGTCCTTTTGACACTTTGATATTCCAAAAGATGTTAGAAGATAAGTTGATATGAATGTAAATGTTTATGATATATTAAATTAATGAAATTATAGTTCCCTATATATAAATAAATAAATAAATAAAGTAGCACAGCTCCTCTCATCTAATAAAACACCCAATTACTTCAAAATTGAAAGAAACAATTGCAACATTATGTTCCAAATTTAAAACCAAATCCAAAATTTTCCTCTTACATGGGTTATAAGAATCTATGTGAACAGTACACAAGTATACCTATGGATGATCACTACCTCAGATCGATTATTTGATTTGGAAAGTGATCATAATAATTTTTGATGTCAATCTTCAAGGTTTATTATCAACTGCTTGAATTGGCCTTTCATAGACACGGTTTATTAAATTTGGGCTCTCCATTGTATTGAGAGAGGATCCCTTACTTCCCCTGTGGTAGGAGGAGAATAAAAATGGTGTTCTTGGGATTCCTGAGACGGCTTGAAGGCATTAGTTTGGCCGCTTCAAGTGATGCATGAAATTGCTCATAACTTGATAGCTTCATCAACTTTAACCCTTCACTTTCTCTATCATCGGAGCTGACACACTGAGTCTTTCTCCTCTGCATCTCATCTTTAACGCTCTACAAGATATGAGCACTGTCATTACATAACAAACATTATGAATACAAATGTGCATCTTTGTTTTAAAATAGTGTATTAAAATCTATCAGAGCTTGCTTATACTATTTTTTATTTGATCTAACTACTACACCCACGTACATGCACTCTAACCTTGCAACCATGAGATAAAAATAAAATGTGATTGTTATGTTTAATTCAACAAACATTGTAACTCATTCAACAAATACTGCACCGACGCTAAACGTTTTTCCAATATATACGGTGCCTACCAAGCAATTGTAAACCATGTAATTCCATCATAATGATCGTTGAAATAATAATTGATATTTGTCTATATAAACAATTTACATATCCGATACAAATTAAGAAAAGATATATGAAGGAAAACATTTATTTCTTCTTCTAATTATTTCTTCTTCTGATTATTTCTTCAAATATTGATTTATTCATGGTATCAGAGCCAAGTCGTTGTTTTATACAAATTTGAAACTCTTGTTCTCTAAAACAGAGATTTTTTTGTCTGAAAAAATTTCTTCTCGTAAAAAAAATATCTCATTCAAACACAGGTACAAATATTAATTACAACCATAATTTTTGAAGCGGTATTTGTCCCTCCTAATTTTACCAGATTACTCTAAACACAATTTTGAACATTTTGGTAAAAATAGAGTAGAAGAAAAGTTCAACACGCGCCCTCACGCGCCACCTGAAGTGAAGGAAACATTTTTCACGCGCTCCACGCTCCGTCACGTGCCGTCTGGAGGTTGAAGACGATGACGTGTCATTCAGTGCGGCTCGGCTTGGCTATTTCGACGTGGCTCGGTTCGGTTGGTTCGGTTCGACGTAGCTCGACTCGAGGGTGTAGCTGGCCCGCACCTCGGTTCGGCTCAAGTTTGGTTCAACTAGCGGTTCGGTTTGAACCCAGTTTTCTCGGTTTTTCACAGTTTTTCCATTTTTGGCCAATTCGGTCCATTTTAAAGGTCTGAACCCGATTTTTTTTTCCGGTTCTAGATTTCTATAACCGGTTTGGTCCAGTTTTTCCAAGCTTTTAAACCAATTTTTACCCATTTTTGTGGTTTTTTATCTGGTTTAGTGCGTTAAAAAACAGTTCAATTCTTGAATTATTATACCATTTTCTAGTGTGTTTACCATAATATCATGATAGAGGATATAATTTCATTACCTATGGAGCAATCAACTCCGATTCTTGTACAATCTGTTCAATCTGAAGGTGTTTTTAATGTTGGAATTATTCTTACTAAGACTAATTATGATGTTTGGTCTCAAATAATAGAAATGCATATTATAGAGAGAGAAACACTCTCTTATATTCATGACAATAATTTGAAACCAGAAAAAATATCAAACAATTATAACAAGTGGTATGCAGAAAATCAAAAAGTGAAGAGATGGATGCTTATGTCAATGAGTCCAGAAATCATAAAGCGATATTTACCCATACCTACTGCTCTTGAAATTTGGGGTGCTTTGGTAAAAGCATTCTATGATGGAATTGATGAATTACAGGTATTCGTCTTAAACCAAAAAGCCTTTACTTCCAGACAAAATGGAAAATCACTTTGAGAGTATTATGGAGAGTTGACTGAAATTTTTCAAGAGCTAGACCATCGTGATAAGGTGGTCATGAAAGACCCTGATGATCTAATATCATATCAAGAGTATGTTGAAATACTAAGGATACATATTTTCCTTGCTAGATTAGATGATGAATTTGAGCAGGTTCGTGGAGAAATTTTGCGAAAAGAAACTATCCCAGATTTAGAAGGTTGTTATTCCTTGATTCGATGGGAGGTAGTACGTCGAATCTCATTGAAGGAAAAATCTGGAGATGTTGACGCTTCCGCCATGATATCTAAAAATCGTTCTTTTTCCAATCAGCAAGAACGAAGGGTGACTGATAAATCATCATTTAAATGTACCCATTGTCATCAAAAGGGTCATACAAAAGAATGATGTTTTGAACTTGTGGGATATCCTGACTGGTGGGATCACAACCGTGACTCTCAGAAGAAAAATCCACGACAGATGTCTACTGCCACCATTGCTGAAACAACAAAGGATCATGTTGCAAACTCCTCAGCAAATGTTGGTAAGATGCTTAAAGTTTTTTCTCCTATTTTTAATAATACATAGATAATTGATTTAGGTGCAACTGATCATATGATATTCGATTCTAGACAAATCTCAAAACCATCCTTACACAAAACTGTTTGCACTACCAATGGTAACACAATCCTAGTCATTGGGGAAAGATCTTTGTCTCTCACTAGTACTTTGAATTTAGACTCAATACTAGTTGTTTCCTCTTTAGAGTATAACCTTATATCTATTTCTCAAATAATCACTACTCTATCTTGTTTTGTTATTTTTTGGCCTGACTTTTGTGTGTTCAAGGACATTCAAACAAAGCAAACGATTGGTCGTGGTGTTAGGCAAGGAAATCTATATTATTTGGACTTGGATTCAACAAATCATGCATTGGTATCAACTGGATCTAACAAGGATGAATCAAATATATGGCTATGGCATAGGAGATTGGGCCATGCTTCTGTTGGATATTTAAAGAAATTATTTCCAAATTTATTTTTGAGCTTTGATCTTTCTACTTTAAAGTATGATGTCTGTGAACTAGCAAAAAGTCATCGTTCCTCATTTCCTGTAACCTTAAATAAAAGTCCATTTCCGTTTATGGTTATACATTCTGATGTATGGGGTCCTTCTAAAGTCTCTACTTTGGGAGGATCACGTTGGTTTGTTATATTTATTGATGATTTTAGTAGAATGACTTGGGTTTGTTTAATGAAATCTAAAAGTGAGGTAAACGTATTATTTAGAAAATTTCATAAAATGGTTCACACTCAATATAAAACACAGATTCAAGTTCTAAGAAGTGACAATGGAGGAGAATATAAAAGTTCTGAGCTTTAAGAATATCTTAAATCAGAAGGGATTATTCATCAAACTACTTGTGTTAATACACCTCAACAAAATGGAGTTGCAGAAAGAAAAAATCGACACTTGTTGGAAGTTGTCCGTGCCTCATTGATCGAAGCTAATATGTCATTATCTTATTAGGGAGAAGCAATTACTTCTGCTGCATATTTGATCAATCGGGTACCTTCCAGTCCCATTAACTTCCAAACACCACTAAAAGCCATCACTGAAGCAATTGTTGCACCAAGTGTTCCCAATTTACCTCCTCATGTCTTTGGTTGTGTGGCATTTGTACACTTACATAAATAACAACGTAGCAAGTTGGATCCACGAGCAATACGTTGTGTTTTATGGGATATGCCATGCAACAAAAAAGGTATCGTTGTTATCATCCTCCTACAGAACAAATGATTACTACCATGGATGTTATTTTTCATGAAGATACAATTTATTTCTCTTCTACACCTGAATTTCAGGAGGAGTACAACCATGCTGAAATTAAGACCCTTACATATAAATTGTTTCCTTATGAAGAAAGACAAATTATATGTGAGAAAAATACAAATAACTTGAATTCAGATGGTAATAACTCTCAATATAGAAAAGACTCAAGGGAAATGGAATCAAGTCCTCATCAACTTCAAGATCATCAAGCAAGTTCCTTACTACCACTAAGTGAGTACGAGTTTCCTTCTCCACAAGCTGCTGATATACTTAACCAATCGTTTGTAGATGATGTTCCAACTATTGAACCAACTGGAAAAATACTTCCATCATTTCCTAACAGAGGTATTCCTAAAGCCATGTATGAACCTGAGATTTCTAGTAAAGTCAAATATCCCATGAGTAACTATATGTCTAAACATCGTTTGTCAAAATCAAACATATCATTTGTGAATCAATTATCTGCTGTATCTATTCCTAACAGTGTGCAGGAAGCTTTAACTGACCAAAAATGGAAAGATGCTATGAATGAAGAACTAAGATCCTTAGAATTAAATAGAACTTGGGAACTAGTCGATCGTCCACCAATAAAGAAAATTGTTGGATGTCAATGGATTTTTTCAGTAAAGTATCAAGCAGATGGTATGATTGAACGCTATACAGCAAGATTGGTGGCAAAATGATACACTCAAACATATAGGATCGACTATACAGAAACATTTGCACCTGTAGCCAAAATTAACACTGTTCGGGTCTTGGTATCTCTAGCTGCAAATTTAGATTGACCATTATATCAATTTGATGTAAAAAATGCCTTTCTACATGGAGATTTAATATAAGAAGTCTACATGGATTTACCACCAGGAATCAAGAAATCCAAAATCCATGATGAAAAGGTGTGCAAATTAAAAAAATCAATGTATGGATTGAAACAATCCCCAAGAGCATGGTTTGGCAGGTTCACAAGGTCAATGAAGGCATTTGGCTACAAGCAAAGCAATTTAGACCATACTTTATTTCTAAAAAAAAGGTATGGTAAGATCACTGCACTTATTGTATATGTTGATGATATGATAGTAACAGAAAATGATCTTGAAGAAAGAAAAGCGCTACAAACTTATTTGTCCAAAGAATTTGAAATGAAAGACCTTGGTTCCTTAAAATATTTTCTTGGGATTGAGGTTTCTCGATCAACAGAAGGAATCTTCTTATCTCAAAGAAAGTATGCCTTAGATTTATTAAAAGAAACTGGTATGTCGGCATTTCAACCAGCTAATACATCAATAGAGTAAGGATTAAAGTTATGTATCAAGGTTGATCAAGTTCCAACAAATAAAGAAAGATACCTGTTGCGTGTTTTTCAACACACGAACTCGTGCAAGTATACACGGTCGCAAGTAATAACATTTATAAGTAGAGTATCGATCCCACGGAGATTTGTTACTATAGTTTGTTGAATACTAAAATTGTATCTCTATGATTTTAT
This sequence comes from Hippophae rhamnoides, assembly GCA_033030585.1. Classification (NCBI taxonomy): domain Eukaryota; kingdom Viridiplantae; phylum Streptophyta; class Magnoliopsida; order Rosales; family Elaeagnaceae; genus Hippophae; species Hippophae rhamnoides. The sequence goes on along the minus strand of CM065437.1, from coordinate 15,581,971 downwards.
CCAAAACAATCGTTGATATGAAAAAAGGTAAAAAGAAAATAAGAGAACTCTAGGATTGCAATTTTTTACCAAAATATTCCACTCCAATCATATTACTTTCTTTGGATTTATATTTTTTTGGTACATTTAATTTGTCAACCGAAAACTACTTTTTTATTCATACATCTCTTCCGAGCTCTGTACAAACACACCTCGTTAAATTAATTCACTATCTCTATGAGAATTAAATTTAATAAGATTCATTAAGTTCTAAGTTTTCAATGGCCACACATACAATTAGGGTATATTCCTATCCTTCATCATACATGTCATTCTATTTACGAGCAATATACACAAAAATGCCTTTCTCAAGTTTATTTTTATGCCACAAATCGTTTTGATAAAATTCGTAAATAATCAAAAAGCATTAAGCACAAAATAGAACGAACAAATCGAACGTCTTATAAATCTTTCAAAAATAGTTAAAATCCAAGCTTCATAAATTTAGATCAAATGCAACCATGGAAAAATTAAATTACTTCATTAATTAAAAAATAAAATTACAACAGATTCAGAAAAATTAGAAGAACAAGAAGGAAAATTAAAACATCACATACGAAAATATTTGGCATACGCAGAACACAACAAAAGCCAAAAAATGGCTTCTGCGTGTTCTGCAATCCAAAACGGAACACTACAAAATTTCTAAGCTAAAAAAAACTTTTCTCCAACCAAAAAAACAAAAAAAAAACTCCTCTATAACTAAAAACTATCTCCTATTTATAGCTAAAAAATACATCAATAAAATATTAAATTTAAATCTACGCGGGGGACAAAAAGGTGTGGCGAAAATAATAATTTAAACGCGTGGGGGGACAAAAATTGTATCGAAAATGGGATCGAGGGACGCTGCGCGTTTTTGTTTTAATTCTCTTCCACGCTGCCACGTGTCGATTTCTGATTCAGTGAAAGATTCCCTAAGGCCACGTGGCAGCACATGATTGGCTACACAAACCGATTGCAAGTAGGAGCGGCGCATAGGATTGGGGCGCCGAAAAAGTGAAGCAACGGCTGGAAACGGGGCGTGATCCAGCGCGGTTGCGCCCATTGTAAATAGCTACGTGTTGGCCTTTGATTAGCTTCAATATTCGTGGGACACGTGGCAGATTCTTATTCTGTAAATACTGAGGATGCAATCTGCTACCATAACCCGCGTCACACAGGATTTTTACACGAGCAGCTCGGTGCGCGACAGCTTGGATGGACGCGCTTCAATCTGGACCGTCGATCTGATCCAACGGTCATCGATCGCCTCGGGGGAATCTGCACAGCCAACATGTGGGTCCCATTCTGACGCCGGCCTGCGCGACACGTGGGGCCCACTGGCACGCCGAGCCGATCGTAGAAGATACCTCTGTACCCACTCTCCTTGGTCGGGCTTGATGAGCACGCGCGAATCTGAGCCGTTCATCCTTCGATCGGACGGTCCACGTTTGGCGAGTGTAATATTGCGCGTGGCCTTCTTCTCTCCTGTGCAAAAAGTAAACTTTCATTAATTATATTTTCACCCACAAATATATTTCAAATTACATTTTAAACTTTCTTAAATTACAGTTTAGCCCTTTACTAATTTTAAATTACATTTTTAAACTTTTAATAATTAAGCCAAAATTTAATTTAAATTATATTTTCAATTTTTATAAATTGTAATTAAGAACTATACTATTTGAAATTATATTTGTGGACAAAAAATTATGAAATTAAGTACACTTTCGATACAAATTATTTAATTTTATTAAAAATGTATTTTTAGCAAATAAAAGGAAAATATTAATTTATTTAACAAAAATTAATAAATATTAAACGAACATAGCAATTATCATTACTAAAATTGATGAAAATAACTGTATAAAATACAGTTATCAACACCCCCAAACTTAAGTTTTTGCTAGTCCTCGAGCAAAAGGAAGAAATAAAACAAAGATAAACTGCATTTAAAATAGTGATTTTCAAAATATTTCTTTTATACATTACAAATAACATAACTCAAAAAAATAAAAGAATTTTATCTAAGCATCAAAATCAATTTAAAAGTATATAACCTTTTTACAATGAACTTTTAAATGTGTGTGTGAAGTCTTTTCAAATTTCATAACATGCAATCCGGATCAGTTTATACAAATATAAAATCAAACAAATTATCATAAAATCACAAATCTAATAGTCTATTTTTCATTTCTCTCTCCACTAATGTAGACAAACACAAAATACTAAATCAATAGGACTTCAATAAGCTTGTAATGTATGGCTTAGGCAAAGGTAGGAATGAAGGATAAAATTTAGCTTAAAACTTTTCCCGAGCATAACATTTCAGGATTGAAAAAGATAATTCTATCATCGCAATAATTACAACATGATTTGGGGTTTATCATCACATACACCATATTTGTTTTTTTTTATTTTTGCTTTTTTTTCTGATTTCTTTTCTTTCTTTCGATATATCCTTCAACATTTACTAACAATTGTAACATGTTAGTGGAATAAGAACAATAGGTATATCTACACACATATATATATATACTTTTTAGATAGGCTTTTGAAATGAGAAATATATATATATATATATATATATATATATATATATATATATATATATATATATATATATATATATAAACTTTGGGTATACTATGGATAATGCATGAAAATGTAGATAGAAAGGCTCAAACGATCCAAAGATGGCCTAAATCATTTTCTTAGTTAAATGTTATCTATAATTTCGCGAGAGAAAATCAAACAAATTCTAAGAACTGTAACACCACAAAAATCAATCGAATTTCATACTCACATAAACATTCTCTAAATTAGCATAGCAATTCAAAAGTCAAGACTAGTGCTCATGAATATTAATTCTTGTAAAAATGAAACATACGTAAAAATTATTCATCGCTTAGACAACATTCAAATGTTTCAAGGAGATATGCATCATTTAAATCGAAGAAACAAAAATATATCACATAGCAAATTATCTTCAATCACCCAAAAAACAAAAAATAATTTCACAAGCAATAACATCCAGAAAGTATTTTAATTAGGTTCAATATATCAACTTAATATACACATTGTCCTCAATGTGTGAAAGTTAAAGAACATATGAGATGGGTTTAAGAAACTTCCTGGTTTGTTTGATTGATTAAGCCAAAATAGATTTATTACCTCCACTTTGCACCTACGAAAAAGAAAGAAATAAAATAACAACATATCGAGTATTCACAGAAGTTTCAGTCAAGTTAGGCATGAAAGAAATCTATGCACCAACTTGAGAGGGAGTGTTGAATTCAACAAACGTTGCAACTCATTCAACAAATAATGCACTGACACCAAACATTTTTCTAATATACACGGTGCCTACCAAGCAGCTGTAAACCATGTAATTCCATCATGGTGGTTGTTGAAATAGTAATTAATATTTGTCTATATAAAAAATGTACATATCCGATACAAATTAAGAAAATATATACGAAGGAAAACGTTTATTTCTTCTTCTGATTATTTCTTCAAATATTGATTTCTTCAAATTATACATTATTCTTACCTTTCTTGTGGTACCAAGATTTCGAATATTGGTCTTATGCAACGACTCAATTCTCATTCTTTAACAATAACCACAGAATGACCTGATTTGTTCTAATGGATTCACTATGATCTGGAACCGTGGTCTCATATTCGAATTTTGAAAACCCATTTGGATGAAGCTAAGAAATCAGCTTCCTTTAGGATCTTTATTATTGAGGGGAGATTGTATGTTGATTTGTACTATGCGTGTGTTCAGAGCAGAGCCATGTTTACTATTTGGGGTTTCTTGCAGCTTCTTAGGAGGTATCTTGGTATGGTACTTGATGTTGATATGATGTTTGATTGTATGGACAAGCCCAGTATATGTTGGTGTGTGTTGTGGTGCATGCTGCAACAGTGGCAGACACCAATGCTTAGTGGAGTAAAACATGGAGCAGACAATAATATTAGTGGAGACATAAAACATGGATGTGCAACAATTAGGGTGATTGTTTAATTTTCGTTTTCCTTGTATACATATACCTAAACTCTTGTACAAAAACAGAATCAGAAATATATGAAACAATTGATAATTAACAGAAATGATATATTTATCATGGTATCAAAGCAGAGTTATTGGTTGTCCTAATGGAAGAATAAGTTACCTACTATGCTAATTCTGTTCTCCTTTGGTTGATTTGGTGTGATACGCTCAATAGATTGTGTTAATCTGTGGGTATTTGGCTGATTATTTGGCCAGAATTTGGGGTAGCCGTTCAAGATGCTCGTTGGAGCCATCATAGTTCCTACGTTCCATTCTAGCTACTTGTGGTGCATCCATACTGTTCTTCTGCCATGAAATTCTGTAAACCGAAAAAAAAAACAAATTGCAGTGATCAGATTGATGATGAGGATGGTTCCAAGTATCGATGAAAAAATGAGAGGAATAGAAGGGAAAAACCTAATGAAAGGCGTTATCATCTACACGCAGTAGTTCTTGTAAACAAAAAAAACAAGCAGTTTCAGTTGCTTTGCTTTCTGTGAGCTATTTTTTCAGTGCGAAGCTGGGAAAGCACAAGCTAAACAACAGCTCTTCTAAAGGTGGAATCTGCGAAAGTGAAAAAAAACTTAGGGTTCTATTCTGTGTCTTTATATATATATTGTGGCTTCACGGTGAAAGTGATAGCCGGACACGATTGAGGAACGATTGAAGAAGCTTGAGGAACGAAGAAAGCTATTTGAGGAACGCAGAAGAAGCTGCACTGAGGAACGCAGAAGAAGCTGCACTAAGGAACGCAGAAGAAGCTACGCGAATTTGAAAAAAAAATTTAGGGTTACGAAATGTTCTATATATAGCTAGTGTGCAAAGTGTAAAAAAAACAAAACAAAAAAAGGAAAAAGGAAGAAAACAAATTTTAGATTTCATGGAAGAATCTAGAGATTTAGCCACCAATTCCATCTTGGAAGATTTGACGACAAAAATGACGAAAGTTCTAACTAGAGCTCAGACTGTCTCATAACCTCCGCTAATTGAAGTGTCGAATACTCCCATTAGTATCAAGTTGGGAGGATCTAACTATGCTTTGTGGTCCCAGGTGGTAGAGATGTATATCTCTGGTAAAGAAAAATTGGGATATATTAATGGAGATTTTCCTCAACCTGCTAAAACCGACCCCTCATTCAGGAGATGGCGCACTGAAAATTCCATTGTCAAAGGATGGTTGATCAATTCGATGGACCCCTCCTTGATTGAAAATTTTATTCGATTCCCAACTGCGAAACATGTTTGGGATTTTGCTGCTACCACCTACTATGATGAGACAGACATGTCTCAAGTGTATGATCTTCGCCGTCGAGTTACTCGTATGAAGCAGACGGGTGGATCCATTGAAAAATACTATAATGACCTTCAAGGGTTGTGCCGAGAAATTGATTTCCGTCGTCCTAATCCAATGGAGTGTGCGACTTACATACAAAAATACAACTCCATCGTACAGGAAGATCAGGTGTATACCTTCCTCGATGGACTTGATGACAGACTAGACAAAACTCGAAGTGATGTGCTTCAAATCAAACCATTCCCTACGGTGGAACAAGCCTATGGATTCATACGTAGGGAAGAAGTCCGTCAAACCGTAATGATCACAGGTGCAGATACAACACTCGGAGCAGTTATGGCTTTTAAAGGGGTCAAGGGACACCATATTCCGATGCCACCAAAAACAGGAACTTCTTTGGGTAGCAAAAAATCCACAGGAAATCCACCATCTCTTGACATGAAATGTGGCCATTGCAGAAACTCCAAACACACCCGTGAAAACTGCTTCAAATTACATGGGTATCCTGAATGGTGGAATGATCTTCAAGCACGGAAGAAACGGGAAACCACTGGGCGAGCCGCTGTGGCTACCAATAATGCCTCACTATCCATCATTCCTCAGGCCGAATCTTCCCAGGATCCAGGTATTTCAAGTAAAGCATTTCACATCTCTACTCGTAGTGATAATGAGGATTGGATTCTAGACTCTGGAGCTACAGATCATATGACATTTGACCCAAAAGATCTCTCCAATACAACCCAGCCAAGACGGAGCCGTGTTGCCAATGCCAATGGGGTCACTTATCCAGTTACAGGGGCTGGAACAGTGACTTTATCTCCTTCATTATCATTATCTAATACTTTACTTGTACCCTCTCTTTCAAACCGACTAATGTCTGTAAGTCAGGTCACCTTAGATCTTAACTGTGTAGTATTGATGTATTCTACTTTTTGTCTTCTACAGGATATTCTCACCAAGGAGATCATTGGGCGTGGTACTAAGAGAGGAGGGTTATATTATGTGGATGACCTCAGTTCAGGAAGAGCCAATCACATGCAACACACCATTAGTAACAAGGAACGACAGATTTGGCTATGTCATCGTCGATTTGGGCATCCATCATTTGGGTATTTAAAGCACCTACTCCCTAGTTTATTTTCAAATATCACACCCTCGGATTTCAAATGTGATACTTGTATCTTAGCAAAAAGTCATAGGGCGTCTTATCCTATGAGCATGCATAAAAGTATTACTCCTTTTGCTTTAGTACATTCTGATGTTTGGGGACCTTCCCCGATCACTACGTCATCGGGTCATCGTTGGTTTGTAATTTTTTTATGATTATACACAAATGACATGGCTTTACCTTCTCAAACATAAAGATGAAGTATTTTCTACGTTTCACTTGTTTCACACCATGGTTCAGACACAATTTTCTGAGAAAATTAAGATTTTTAGGTCTGATAATGGAGGGGAGTATGTTAATCAACAATTTCGGACATACTTGGACAACCATCGTATTCTCCATGAAACCTCATGTTCACAAACCACAAAACAGAATGGGACTACGGAGAGGAAGAATAGGCATATTTTGGAAACTGCTCGGGCCTTATTAATTGGTGCACATATGCCTAGTAGATACTGGAGTGATGCTGTTACTACATCTGTGTATCTACTAAACCATATGCCCACAAAAACCTTATAATTTCAGACTCCATTAAAGGTGCTATCTGATCATGTTCCCTTGCCTACTATTTTGATGCTTCCACCCCGAATTTTTGGATATGTTGCTTTTGTCCACCTCCATAAAAATCAATGAACTAAGTTGGATCCATGTGTTGTCCGATGTGTTTTCTTGGGGTATGGCGTACAAAAAAAGGGATATCGATGCTACGATCCTATTACTAAAAGAACCTACATTACCATGGATGTCACTTTCCTAAAATCTGAATGGTTTTTTCCATCATCAGTATCCAATTACCCTCTTCAGGAAGAGAGTTATGGTGAAGAACGGAATTAGCTTGATGTTGAAGTATTAGACATTAGTAACAATCCGACATACTCAGAAAATGCCAACAATATGGATGAGTCAGTACCTAGACCCGAACTTGAACTTCTAAGAACTGAATCTGAACTAGTGATTGAATCTCCAGAAGATGCAGTGGTTGATGCACCCCTCCACTCTCTAGTACCCAATGATCCTCCTGCTGAGAATACTCCTGAGGTAAGCTATCCTATCACACCTTTACAAACTAATGCTATAGATACATCTGTTGGTTATGTTCTGTCTTTTAGACACAATCGAGGCAAACCTCCGAATCGATACTCTCCAGACAGAGAAGAATGACAACCAAGTATCCAATAGCCAATTATGTATCTACTTAAGGGTTATCAGAACCTATAAAGGCGTTTGCACAAATACTCTCCCTATGTCAAATTCCAAGCAGTGTTGAAGAAGCCCTATCTTATCCAGACTGGGCTCAAGCTATAAAAGAAGAATTTGAAGCACTGTAGAAGAACAACACATGGGTGTTAAGCGAGTTGCCTCAAGGGAAGAAGATGGTAGGATGCAAATGGATTTTCTCCATTAAGTATAAAGCAGATGGGTCAGTTGATCGATATAAGGCGAGGCTAGTAGCAATAGGGTATACACAGAAACATGGTATATATTATCAAGAAACCTTCTCACCTGTGGCTAAACTAAAAACTGTAAGAGTTTTGTTATCTCTTGCAGCAAATTTAGATTGGCCATTGCACCAACTTGACGTGAAGAATGCCTTCCTTCATGGTGACCTTGAAGAATTGATTTACATGGATATCCTACCAAGATATATTGTTACATCAAGAAAAGAAACTGCATATAGATTACAATGAGCATTGTATGGACTAAAACAATCACCTCGAGCATGGTTTGGCAGATTGAGTTCAGCAATGAAAAATATGGGTTTCAATAAAGCAACTCTGATCATACTCTTTTCCTAAAACATCGATTAGGGAAGATAATAGCCCTTATAGTCTATGTAGACGACATGATCATTACAGGGGATGATAAAGAATAAATCTCTAAGCTTCAAGAACAACTGTCAAATGAGATTGAAATGAAGAACTTGGGATGGCTCAAATACTTCTTAGGCATTGAGGTAGCAAGATCAAAACAAGGTATATGTCTTTCCCAAAGGAAATATACTCTAGACCTACTGGCAGAGGCAGGATTACTAGATTGTAAACCTGTCGATATTCCGATGGTCCAAAATCATAAACTTGGAGAATATGTGGACCAAGTACTAGTAGATAAACAGAGATATCAACGGTTAGTAGGTAAAATCATATACTTATCTCATACTCGACTTGATATTGCTTATGCTGTGAGTGTCATGGGTCAGTTTATGCACTGCCCAAGTGAAGACCATATGGATGCCGTCATGTGAATACTCCGTTATTTAAAATCCTCCCCTGGGAAAGGACTTATGTTTTCAAAGAATGGTCAATTGGAAGTCGTTGGATATACAGATTCAGACTGGGCAGGGAATATGAAGGATATGAAATCTACTGCTGGGTACTTTACTTTTATGGGTGGCAATCTTGTTACATGGAGGAGCAAGAAGCAAAAGGTAGTTGCCTTATCTAGTGTTGAAGCTGAATTTTGAGAAATAGTCAAGGGATTATGTGAGCTCCTTTGGTTGAAAAAACTGTTGTGGGCGGAAGCAATAAATATCTGTATATGAATATATCAAAGCAATAAAATGAACACACAGAATTTACGTGGTTCGAAAATTCGCCTAGGTCCACGAGAGGCAGCAAATATTATTTGAATTGAGTAGGAAATATACAGAATACAGATACATATTTCCTCACTAATAATATCTCTCAAGTGTTTTCCCAAACTCGCAAGTATTTTCTCTCTTTGAGTTTGCTTATACTCTCTCTGATTTTTTCTGATTTTTGCCTTGTACTTCAATGCATGAACTCTTCCCTATTTATAGATGAAGCAAGGCTCCTTTTCCCTAAATTGTGCCATAATTTAGGGAAAATGTTAGGCCACCAATTTCCTTAAATTATGCCACTAATTTCCTTAAATCATGCAACAAATTATGCCACAAATTAGGCCACTAATTTCCTTATATTATGCCACTAATTTGTTACTTTTGGAGTCAATATTCAACAATCTCCACCTTCGCGAAAAAGTTCATAATGCTACCTCCAAATGCGCCCTAGGCGCTCTAAGCTCGAGAGATGTTTATCAAGTTCAAGTAGTGTTGAAACTTGATCCCTGTAACCACCTTTGTAAGCATATCTGCAGGGTTATCTACAGTTCTGACTTTCTGGAGTATAACATTCCCTTCATCGACGATTTCTCGAACAAAATGAAATCGAACATCGATGTTCTTGGTGCGACCATGATGAACTTGGTTCTTTGCCAAACAAATGGCACTCTGGCTGTCGCAGAAAACCTCCATGTTCTTCTAAACAATACCCAAATCCTTAGTCGGCAGAAGCCATATAGCTTCTTTGAATGCTACATTCTGACCCGTATACTCGCCTCTGTAGTAGACAAAGCTACGAGTTAGCGCAATGTTGATCTCGACAAGCTGGTCCCTCTTGCCATTGTGAACACATAACGGTTGTAGATCGAGGCTCATCGAGATCTCCGGCATAGTCGAGAATCCACATATCCAACTAGGTGTTTACCTTCGGTCTTGTCTCTCTCAAACTTCAAACCAATATCCACGATTACCGTAGATGTGCAGTAGAATCCCGCGCTGCTTGCCGATTGTCCCTACCCAGATTATGCATGTATTGACTCACCATACTAACGGCGTGGGAAATGCTCCAGTGGTGCGAACCATTGCATACATCAAGCACACTTGGCAGCCTTTGCATATGGAACACGTTCCATTTGCTTATTCATCCGGTGGTGCTAGGTGACATTAATGCACTTAACCGAAAGTGAGGAGCAAAGAGTGTACTTCTTGGTTTGGTTTTTCATCAATGTCAAACCTTTGTAGTAATTTCTTCAGATCTTGAGTCTATGTCGGACAGGACGTACTTGAACTCTATCTCTTGTGATTTCCATCCCAAGAATTTTCTTAGCTTTCTCCAAGATCTTTCATTTCAAGTCGAACTCACCGTAGCCTTGATCTGTCGATCTTCACCTTGCTCTTAGATGCAATCAACATATCATCAACATATAAGAGCAAATAAATGAAGGTACCGTCTTAGAGTTTCCGAAAGTATACACAATGATCAAACTAACTACGTGTGTACTTTTGCTCTCTAATGAAGCTATCAAAGTGCTTGTACCATTGTCGCGGTGATTACTTCAAATCGTAAATTGACTTGCTCAGCTTGCAATCCCAATTCTCTCATCCTGGAATTTTGAAGCCATCCGGTTGAGACATGTAGATTTCTTCGTTCAATGTACCATGGAGAAAAGCTGTTTTGACATCGAGTTGAGCTAACTCGAGATCAAACTGTGCTACCAAAGCCAATAGTATCTGAATAGATGAATGCTTAACAACAGGTGAAATACCTCATTGTAGTCTATTCCTCTTTCTACGAGTATAGCCTTTGCTACCAAATCGCTTTGTATATGATGTTGTATTTACTAGGAGCACCTTCCTTCTTGGCATAGACCCATTTGCAACCAATAGTTTTCTTTCCTTTGGGAAGTTGAACCAACTCCCAAGTCTGATTCTAATTTAGAGACTTCATCTCTTCATCCATTGCCATTTTCCACTTCATACTATCAACTCTTTGGACGACTTCTCTGTAAAGTGCATGGGACATCATCATCGATGCGGAAGTGCGAATGCTACCACGTCTGTAGCGTGTATCACGGTAGGCTTCCTAATCTCCGCTTCTCGGTCAGGTGAGTGGCAATAGATTAAACTCTTGATTGTCGATGGTGATGGTGAAGAACTTCCACTTCAACCGAGATCTCTTCTTGATCATCAATTTCATCTTCATCACTATCGGTAATTGGCAATCTGCGGATCTTCCGAAGTCTCAGCATCACCTTAGAAAGAGTATTTGGACTTTTCGTTCTCTTTCTCACGAATTTATTTGTCTGCCAGTATTCGTCGAATGTAACATCTCGGCTTAAGATGATCTTCTTGGATTCACCACACCAAAGTTGAAATCCTTTAACTACTTCCTTAAAGCCCAAGAAAACAACTTTCTTTGCTTCTGGGATCAGTTTGCATTCACTAACATGAAAATATACGGGACATCCAAATATTAGCAATGAATCATAATCGTAGCAGGTTGTCGGAACCATACCTCTTTAGGAGTTTTTCCATCTAATGGCACACGGAAGTCACATTGACTATATGAGTTGCATATGACAAAGCCTCAGCCCAAAATGCCTTGCTCAATTTGGAATGAGATAGCATACATCGAACTTTCTCAACCAAAGTACGATTCATTCATTCTGCAACTCCATTCTGCTGTGGTGTGCGAGGAACTGAAAAATGTCTGATTATCCCTTCATCTTGACAAACTTTAAAGAAAGGATCTGATTTATACTCGCCACCATTATTAGATTTGAGCTTTTTAATCTTCCTGCATGTCTGAGTCTCGATCATTTTCTTCCATTTAAGAAAGATATCCAGAACTTCATCTTTGTGACTCATAGTGTATATCCAGACATATCTAGAGAAATCATCAATAAAAGTCACAAATCAATGTTTACCTCCAAGTGAAGCATTCTTGGAAGGTCCCCAAACATCCGTGTGAATATAATCAAGATATCCCTTAGTACGATGAATGGTAGTGCCGAACTTGACTCTTGTTTGTTTTCCCATTACACAATGCTCGCAGAAATCAAACTTTCTAGTCTTGGCACCTTTCAAAAGACCTTGCTTCATTAAGCCTTACAAAGCCTTTTCATCGATATACCCTAAGCGCATGTGCCACAGGCGAGAAGAATCATTTTCCATTTCTTCAGAACTACTTGAGACAGCTGCTCTTCCTGTAACTGTACACCCATCTAGGAAATACAAGTTCACCTTCCGAGTACCCTTCATTGCTACAAATGCACCTCGTACAACTTTCAAGACTCCATTTTCCAATGTTACCTTGTACCATCGTGCATCTTTAGTCGTATTGTTTCGATCCCTTTTGTCTGACAGGCATTGTCGTTTCCCATAAGCACAACTCCTCCATCGAGCTCCTCAAAACTCAAAAACCAATGTCTGTTTGGACACATATGATAAGAACATCCAGAATCAAGGATCCACTCATCTGAGTAGGTTTTTGATGATGAAACTGAAAAGGTTGATTCTTCATCTTCATCGGCCTTCTGTGCAACATTTGCATTTGACTTGTCCTTGTTTGGACAATCTTTCTTTTCGGTGCCCTTCTGGTGACAATAGGCACGCTCGTCCTTCGTAGGACATCTTACGGACGACTCTCCTCTAGACTTTGATCTAGATTTCCCCTATTATTTGATCCGCCAGATTTTTTGTTGTTAGTCCTACCTCATTTGTCCGTCAATGCTTCGATATTGAGTCTCTGTGATCATGTTGATCCTTCTTAGGTACCTAGATTATTTTACCAAAGCATTTGAAACATCTACGAACTTAACATCATCCCTTTCCATATAACGGGGTTGTGGTTAAATGCTTTCGTAGCTCCGGGTAATGAATTCAACAACAACAAAAGCTTTATCTTCATCGATAATTTCAACATCTAAATTTTGTAGATCGGCCAAAATTTTATTGAAATTATCTAAGTGCTTTCAATCGGGGGTACCTTTCTTGTCTTGGAAACGGAAAAGTTTCTTCTTCAAGTAGAGTACGTTTCTCAATACTTTTCGTCATGTATTTGTCCTCACAGTTTCTTCCGAGAACTACGGCTACATTCTCTTTCATGACAAAGTACTTGATCTTTTCCTAAGCGGTCGAATTGTGCCACAAGCTTGTCGGTTGACATAATTCCAATCTTCATTTTGAATAATCTCAGCGTACGGTCTCCAGGATATATTAGATCCTTCGGAACAATAGATCTAATACTTCACATTGCCGCATGCCAAAGTTATTGTCTTTGTCGAATTTCTCCACCTCGAACTGCGTTGGACAACATATTTCTTCGAGTAGAACTTGGTTTGCCATAAATTCTATGGTTAACTTGTTCACCTTCTTCGATCTCTCGCTTTATCGGCCCATAAGTACAAACTAATAACAAAAATTTTGCACTTCTGACTTAAAACGGTGTTTTTCCAAATTTTATACCTTATTTGAAAAAACGGAGTCTGTAGTTGAATCCGGAATGGTCCAATTAGCTAGGAATAGATCCAACTCAGTTGAAAACAGATGAAAAACAGACCAACTCTGTCCAAATATCACTAGTGACTGAGTTGACTTGGTCCAAATCGGCGAGTTGACTCATTTGCTGGCAGCAGGACTTCGACATCTTCTAGCGGTGATTCTGACTTCTGATTTGAGCGATTCTTTCACCGTTGCGTTTGTCTCGTCGAGAGCTTCGATTTGATATATAATACTGCTATATTTGACTCTGATACCAATTTGTTGTGGGCGAAAGCAATAAATAACAGTATATGAATATATCAAAGCAATAAAATGAACACACAGAATTTACGTGGTTCGACAATTCGCCTAAGTCCATGGGAGGCAACATATATTATTTGAACTGAGTAGGAAATATACAGAATACAGATACAGATTTCCTCACTAATAATATCTCTCAAGTGTTTCCCCAAACTCGCAAGTATTTTCTCTCTTTGAGTTTGCTTATACTCTCTTTGATTTTTTCTGATTTTTGCCTTGTACTTCAATGCATGAACTCTTCCCTATTTATAGATGAAGCAAGGCTCCCTTTCCCTAAATTGTGCCATAATTTAGGGAAAATGTTAGGCCACCAATTTCCTTAAATCATGCAACAAATTATGCCACAAATTAGGCCACTAATTTCCTTAAATTATGCCACTAATTTGTTACTTTTAGAGCCAATATTCAACAAAAACTTCTAACTGAGATTGGTGTTGCTCCTAACTCTAAAATGAATTTATTTTGTGATAACAAAGCAGCCATTGCTATCTCTCACAATCCAGTTCAACATGATCGCACGAAGCACGTTGAAGTGGATCGGAACTTCATCAAACGGAATCTTGAAGAAAAGATTATTCAGCTTCCGTTTGTTAAATCAGAAGATCAATTGGCTAATATATTCACAAAATCTGTGTCTGTAAAGAACTTCTACAACTCACTTAACAAGTTGGGCATAAGAAACGTATATGCACCAACTTGAGGGGGAGTGTTGGTGTGTGTTGTGGTGCATGCTGCAACAGTGACAGACACTAATGCTTAGTGGAGCAAAACATAGAGCAGATAATAATATTAGTGGAACCATAAAACATGGATGTGCAGCAATTAGGGTGATTGTTTAATTTTCGTTTTCCTTGTATACATATACTTAAAATCTTGTACAGAAACAGAATCAGAAATATATGAAACAATTATAATTAACAGAAATAATATATTTGTTAGTATCAACAGGACAGAACATAAGTCAGTGCCAGTGCCTCTGTTTCGGTATTGTACCACTAAGGATCACTTTGACATCCCATTTCCTGATTGGTCCTTTTGGGGTTGGTAAGAATCCTTGATCTCTCTTTTTGTGATTGTGCTTTCGTCAATCTGCTTATGTTTCTTCCAATTTTCTCATCTTTTGTTTCTTGTACTTATATAAATCATTAGTCAATTCAAGAGTGCATCAAGTTCCCAAATATTTGTATACATATCTGGATACTGGACATGCCCATTTTTCTTGATTTCCTGTAATTTTTCACTAAATTGGAGAACCACACTCATGTAACATAGTGTCTGATATAATTTGATTACTGCTAACTCTTTTAAGTTATAATATTCTTTTACAGGTCAGAAATAAATATAAATCCATGGGATGTGGAGTTCAGAGACATTAAACGTGGTTCTAAAAAGAAGAGTTGGTCAATGAAGTGGCCTGTTGCCTATTGGAAAGGGAATGCAGATGTTAGTTCTTCTATCCGTACGGAATGACTGAAGTGTAATGACACTAAGACTTGGGGAGCAAAGATTTTGCGTCAGGTGACATTACCACATAGATCTATTTTATAATTTGAAACTGTCGAAACAAGCATGATACTTGAACAATAATTCTTTAAAATAAATTTTTCTCTTAAAAATTACAGAATTGGGTAGAAGAAGCAAAAACTGGTTATGGAAGCTCCAAACTATCTAATCAGTGTGATTATCGGCAAGTCTTATACTGCACTTCTATCTTCCATTATAAGATAACATCATACAATTAGGAGTTGTCTGAGAAATTTCAAAGTTTTGAGTGGTTGGTTGAAAAAAAAACATTAACATACGATTACGAGAACATATTGTCCAAGTTGCTTCACCTTTTGGTAGATTTTCTTTTGAGTTTTATTCCAACTTCACATTCTCCATTTGTGCTGGTGTTGTGTTAAAAATGTACATAGATGTGTGTCTCACCATGCCATGAGATGAGATGCAAGTGTCACATAACTATCTTCTAATTTAATTTTTATTGCTCCAACTTATATTTCTTGGCCGCTAAGAGTGTTCAGTGCTCCTCCCACGTCTGACAATTTTTTTGCATTTTTTCTGCTTTTGCAGGTATAAAATCTATGTTGAAGGCTATGCTTGGTCTGTGAGCCTGAAATACATTCTATCATGTGGCTCTCAGACATGGATAATATCACCAAAATATGAAGATTTTTTCAGTCGTGGTCTCATTTCACCGTAACCTTAAATAAAAGTCCATCTCCGTTTATGGTTATACATTCCGATGTATGGGGTCGCTTCCAAAGTCTGCGTTGGGAGGATCACGTTGGTTTGTTACATTTATTGATGATTTTAGTAGAATGACTTGGAGTCCGTTTAATGAAATCTAAAAGTGAGGTAAACTTCTTATTTAGAAAATTTCATAAAATGGTTCGTACTCAATATAAAACACGGATCCAAGTTCTAAGAAGTGATAATGGAGGAGAATATAAAAGTTCTCGAGCTTGAGAATATCTTGATCAGAAGGCATTATTCATCAAACTACTTGTGTTGATACACCTCAACAAAATGGAGTTGCGAGAAAGGAAAAATCGACACTTGTTGGAAGTTGTCGTGCCTGGGTGATCGAAGCTAATATGTCATTATCTTATTGGGAGAAAGCAATTATACGCTGCATATTTAATCAATCGGGTACCTTCCAGGAGTCCATTAACTTCCAAACACCACTTCTGAAACCATCATTGGAAAGCAATTGTTGCACCAAATGTTCCAATCTACCTCCTCGTGTCTTTGGTTGTGTGGTATTTGTACACCTACATAAACAACAACGTAGCAAGTTGGATCCACGAGCAATACGTTGTGTTTTATGGGATATGCCATACAACAAAGGGTATCGGTGTTACCATCCTCTACTGAAAACAAATGATTACTACTTATGGATGTTATTTTTCACTTGAAGATACAATGTATTTCTCTCTACACTGAATTTCGGGGAGTACAACCATCTTTGAAATTAGACCCTTACATATAAATTGCTTCCTTATGAAGAAAGACAAATTATATGTGAGGAAAATACAAATAACTTGAATTCGGATGGTAATAACTCCAATATAGAAAAGACTCGAGGAAATGGAATCAAGTCCTCATCAACTTCAAGATCATCAAGGAAGTTCCTTACTACCACTAAATGAGTACGAGATTCCTTCTCCCACAAGCCGTTGATATACCTAACCAATCGTTTGCGAGAGGATGTTCCAAGCTATTGAACCAACCAGAAAAATACTTCCATCACGTCCTACGAGAGGTATTCCTAAAGCCGTGTATGAACACGAGATTTCTAGTAAAGTCAAATATCCAGCTGAGTAACTATATGTCTAAACATCGTTTGTCAAAATCAAACGCATATCATTTGTGAATCAATTATCTCTTGTGTATCTATTCCTAACGGTGTACGGGAAGCTTTAGCCGACCAAAAATGGAAAGATGCTATGAATGAAGAACTAAAATCTTTAGAAATAAATAGAACTTGGGAGTTTGTCGATCGTCCGCTAACAAAGAAAATTGTTGGATGTCGATGGATTTTTTCGGTAAAATATCAAGCGGATAGTACGATTGAACGATATAAATCAAGATTGGTGGCAAAAGGATACACTTTCAAACATATGGGATCGACTATACGAGAAACATTTGCACCTGTAGCCAAAATTAACACACATTCGGGTCTTGGTATCTCTAGCCGCAAATTTAGATTGGCCATTATATCGGTTTGATGTAAAAAATGCCTTTCTACATGGAGATTTAATTGAAGAAGTCTACATGGATTTACCACCGAGGAATCAAGAAATCCATGATCCATGGAGAAAAGGTGTGCAAATTAAAAAAATCTTGTATGGATTGAAACAATCCCCGAAAGCATGGTTTAGCGGAGGTTCCGCAAGGTCAATGAAGGCATTTGGCTACAAGCAAAGCAATTCGGACTATACTTTATTTCTAAAAAAGGGTATGGTAAGATCCTGCACTTATTGTATATGTTGATGATATGATAGTAACAGGAAATGATCTTGAAGAAAGGAAAGCTCTGAAACTTACTTATCGAAAGAATTTGAAATGAAAGACCTTGGTTCCTTAAAATATTTTCTTGGGATTGAGGTTTCTCGATCAACGAAGGAATCTTCTTATCTCAAAGAAAAGAAAGTATGCCTTAGATTTATTAAAAGAAACCGATATGTCAGTAATGCATGTCAACCATCTAATACACCGGTAGAGGAAGGATTAAAGTTATGTATCAAGGTTGATCAAATTCCAACAAATAAAGAAAAGATACCAAAGGCTTGTTGGAAGGTTGATGTATTTGGCACACACAAGACCGGACCTTGCCTATGCTTTAAGTATTGTCACCAATTTATGCATAATCTGGAGAACAACATATGAATGCGGTTATTCGTATTTTGAGATATTTAAAGTCTCGCTCTTGAAAAGGAGTATTGTTCACTAAGAACTTCGAGTTTTCTAGAATTGAAGTATATCTTGATCTTTGATTAGTGGATCAATAAATGATGAAGCGATCTACATCGAGGCTACTTCACTTTGCAGTGGGAAATCTTGTAACGTGGAGAAGTAAGAAACTATGTCATGTTGTGGCGGATTCAAGCGTTGGAATCTGAGAGGAATGGCACTTGGGCTTTGTGAGGCCTTGTGGTTACAATCTCTCTTAAAAAGATTTGACATATCCTGCCCGAAAGAATCAATTAAGTTATTTTGTGACAATAAAGCGGCATGTGATATTGCGCATAATCGATTCAACACGATCGTACAAAACATGTTGAAGTTAATGATTTTTTATTAAAGAAAAGTTAGAAGAAAATTCATTGGAATTGCCAAAAATCAAGTCGAGAAAGATCAATTGGTGACATCCTCACTTCATGATCTCATATCGAGTATTCACGAAGTTTCGGACAAGTTGGGCATGAAAGACATCTATGCACCAACTTGAGGGGAGTGTTGAGTTCAAACAAACACCGCAAACACAATTCAACAATCAGCTAGGCCGACGCCAAAACATTTTTTCCAATATACACGGCGCTACCAATCAGTCAGAATCATCTGATTCAATCATGGTGGTTGGTGAAATAGTAATTAGTATTTGTCTATATAAACAATATAAATATCCGATACAAATCAAGAAATTAGATGAAGGAAACGTTTATTTCTTCCTCTGATTATTTCTTTAAACATTGATTTCTTCATTATATTTCTTCCTCACCCACGGAAGGTACAGGCTACTGTATTTTTTATATTTTACTTTTTGCATTATAAAATCAGCATTCTGTTCAATTTCACAAGAGCTGGTGTCACCAAATTCTTTGGGTACTAGAATTTTTTGGTGCTTACTTGCTCGTCTTCTCAGTTAATCTGGCTATTGAGTACTCTAGCTGTTTGAAAAATATTTAGTAAATATATGCAGTTATGATTTCTAACTTCTTGTTGACGAGAACTGATATCCCAAATCCAATCAGATTAATATCGACCAATGCCAGGTTTAGTACTGACAATAATGAGAAATGAAACGTACATATTGTAGCAAATAATGACAATATATTTCTTGAGCACTATAAATTAAGTGGCTTAATAAAAGACCAAAAAACGAAATTAAATCAGGAAAAGAGCCGGTGTTTAAGACGCTGAATCATATACATGCATCAGTGGCGTGTAATTTTTGGGAATGAGAAGCAAGAGTTGAAAAAGAGTAAAGAATAGCTTTCATTGACAACTCAACTAAGTATTTTTTTTTTCGCTTTGTTAACTATGAATGAGTGGTAATCTTTTATATTGCTATGGTTGTAACCAAACAAATTTCCCTTATGGCTCAACAGGCTTTTGCATTGGGTAAGCAGGCACAAGATTTTATGGAAAGCATGGATATGGACACGGTCTATGATTACATGTTTCACCTAATTAACGAGTACTCAAAGCTACAAGACTTTAAGCCAGTTCAACCACCTGATGCTCTGGAGGTGTGTGCAGACTCCTTGCTATGTCAAGCAAATCTGAAAGAGAAAGAATTCCTTGAAAAATCAACTGCATTCCCTTCTTCAAAACAACCTAGCTCAATCATTCCAGGAAATAGTCAACTCGTAAAGGATTGGTTGAAGCAAATGAAAACAATGAGGAATGTTGAGAACATAAAACAGCGGAAATAGACAATAAAACTAGAATCATTTCACAAGTTAGGCTAGATACTTGTAGGTTCGTTTTGTTAATATATCTATTGCCCTTCATTAGGATGGTTACTCTCAATGTATAGCTAGCTTTGATATAGATGAAGTAGTAGCTTGCTTTTTATATTTTCATCTGCTTGCTGATATTGGTGATATAGACCTTGAAGTCCCACTTTTCAGTATATGAAGTTGGCCATAATCTATATACTCTTGCGTAATTGGGGTTCATTGTTAGATAAGACGAGATGAAAGTCTTGCCTGCACGTTCCTCTGGAATGTAGTTGCTTTCAGCCACTCTTCCAGTTTCAATGATCTTTCTTTAGTTATTTAAACACTTGCTGTATGGAATGTTTCCATTCTCAAATTTGACAATTGCTTTCGTCCGGGAGACCATTGGACAAAAAGGCAAAAAAAAAAAAAAAAAGGTCAGAAAATGTGGATTTCTTTTGTTTTGGTTTTATATCAAACGGGGATTTAAGGGATAGAAATCGTGGAAAACGGATACATTACAAGGCTTAAATTTACAACCTTTCACTGCTGCTCTTACATCCAATCTCCACCATCTACAGAAATGTGAACAAAAAATGAAAACCTTTCTATGTGAAAAATATAAAAATATATGGCAGACTGGTGGGTTGGTTTTGGAGGAGCAATGTAGCATCATAATTATGCAAGTGTATTTTTTAATTATTTTAGTCATAAAATTTGAAGAGATAGTTTACTAAAGTATTAAGGTTAATTATGTTTTAAGTTTATAATCTAAGACTAAATAATCTATGACTAAATCTATGAGTAACTTGTAAAAATATTTAAAAAATTTACTTTATTAAGATTATGTTTCAAATGAATCCAAGTGCACGTGTACCCCCAAATGAATCCAAGTGCACGTGTTTTCTTTGGAAACAAATTCATTATTTTATCGTAACGATGATTTATAATTTCACTATTCGCCTGGATGGAGAAGACAGAGTAGAAAAAGATGAAAAAATAAAATATTATTTTTTCTCTCTTGAAAAAGATGCATAAGAGAATCCCTAATCTCTAGCCTCTTATATGCACAGACCAACCACTCATCCTCTTCTCTCATTTCCTCATCCTCTCATCTGTGTGTGTTTCTCTACAATGGCTGACACCGGAGTTGTAACCGTCTATGGTAGCGGCACAATATGCGAAACGGCGAAGAAATCGCCGTTCTCCGTCAAAGTGGGTCTTGCTCAGATGCTCAGAGGTGGCGTTATCATGGACGTCGTTAATGCCGAGCAAGCCCTTATGGCCGAAGAAGCCGGAGCTTGCGCTGTTATGGCTTTGGAACGTGTTCCCGCCGATATTCGGGCCCAAGGCGGCGTCGCTCGAATGTCTGACCCGCAATTGATCAAGGAGATCAAACAGGCTGTCACCATTCCAGTGATGGCTAAAACACGTATCGGCCATTTCGTCGAAGCCCAAATCCTTGAAGCCATCGGAATCGATTACATCGATGAAAGTGAGGTCCTCACCATAGCTGACGAAGACAACCACATTAACAAACACAATTTCCGGATGCCGTTTGTTTGTGGTTGCCGTAACCTTGGGGAAGCCCTTCGCCGAATTCGGGAAGGTGCGGCGATGATTCGTACCAAAGGGGAAGCAGGTACCGGCAACATTATTGAAGCGGTGAGGCATGTGAGGTCGGTCATGGGAGATATTAGGGTTCTGAGAAACATGGATGATGATGAAGTCTTCACCTTTGCGAAGAAGATTGCTGCGCCTTATGAGCTTGTGCTGCAGACCAAGCAGCTTGGGCGGTTGCCGGTGGTGCACTTTGCTGCTGGTGGGGTAGCCACGCCGGCTGATGCCGCATTGATGATGCAATTGGGTTGCGATGGCGTGTTTGTTGGCTCGGGTGTTTTCAAGAGCGGCGACCCGGCGAGACGGGCTCGAGCAATTGTTCAGGCGGTGACTCATTACAGTGACCCAGATGTGCTTGCTGATATTAGCTGTGGGTTGGGTGAGGCTATGGTAGGGATTAATCTCAATGATGATAAGGTTGAAAGGTTTGCAAACAGGTCCGAGTAAGCTTTGAAGGTGATGGGTTTTGAAGCAATGGAGCTCAAGGGTCATTTTCTTCCCTGTGTGTTGGGTGAGACCCCAAATGATAAAAAGGCCCTATATATATATATATATATATATATATATATATATATATATATATATATATATATTCCCCTTCTTTTGTCATCTCTTAGTTCTATTTATAGTTGGTATTTTTGCATTTATTTTTGTTTCCCATAAATGTAGCTACGTATGTTGAAATGAATGTTTGTGTATTTTTGGTAATTCTGGAATCCATTTTCATTGAAGCATCAAGATTTGTGTTTGCAGGCAAGCCTTTAAGCATGAATGGATTTTCTTGGACATTACAAGCAGAAAAGATTTTTATGAATATAATTGTAGTTTCTGTGGTTAAAGATCTGATCTTGTTTAAGATTGGTTGGTGTGTTAGATAAATGAATGGGTTAATGGTTTTCTTATATGTTCTCGACTGGAAGTTGCTTCAATTAGAGAATAGTTTATAAGCCTTGCCGGGATTGTTACTTTTGTAACAAAGTTTCAAAATTGACAATGTTTGAAAGGATTTTCGTTAAGTACCCGTAATATTTTAAAAGTTTTCATTTATTACCATGATGTTTAAAAAGTTATGGTTTAATTTTTTTGAACAATAATAGGCAAAAAAAAATCATTTGGTACTATTTAGGTAGGGGTAAAATGTTCAGTCCACCTCTTTATTCCCTATTTTATCCCTACGCAAGAGCCTCTCTCGTTTTTTGTCTGTCGTTTGGGCTAACTGTAATCGTAAGGAAAATAATGAAATAAACAACGGGAAAAGGCCGGAAGGAGGTGGACTGACCATTTAATCCCTGCTCAAATAGTGTCAAATGATATTTTTGCCCATTACTCTTCAAAAAAGATTAAATTGAAACTTTTTAAACATTATGGGTACTAAATAACAATTTTTTAAACATTATGGGTACTAAATGGAAACCCTTTCAAAACATGGTTAATTTATAGAACTTTTATCAAAACATGGTCAATTTATAGAATTTTTATCAAAACATGGGTAGTACAAAAGAACCGAGCCTAGCTTTGTCAATAGAAGCACACTAGTCTGAATCAGTGGAGGAATTGTTTGACGAGAGTTGGTGTTCTAAACTTTTTACTCTATTGTCAAGAATGAAGATAAACATTTGCTGAGGTTCTTTTCTGGCCATAGTAGTGTTTGCTTCCAGCTATGACTTGGGCAATTTTAATTGACTTGAGGTTTCAATATGCTGATTCTTTCTTGTTGAAAACTTCAAGTTCTGTATTTTTAGGAACAAGACTGAGCTATCTTTCCAAGGAAGCTTTGAGGAGAATGAGGAAGTGAGCAATTGGGATTCTGGGGGATGATTAATCTTTAGCATCTGTATATGTTGTGTCACTCTTTATGTTCAACTGTTCAGAAATATTTTTAAAAACCAATTGGTTAAACATGTGATAAGCATCAGTCTTGTGATATCTTTTAGTCTTTATTCAACCTGGGGTTGCAAATGAGCCAAGTTGCTTTAATCGTCTTGGCTTGTGGTTTATATGACGATTTGAGTTTCTAAGTCTGATCCCAAGTATGACCTCAGGTTCCTTTGTTTACAATGTATGGCTTTTGCACTTCCACACATTTTTTTGGATGAGTGGCTGGCTTATTCTCTATCTTTGGTACTATTACCTTGTGCTGTACAATTTGTCTTTTGTTCAACCCTAGGAATATGACTTGTGTGATCGATTAGTTTCGAATAGTTGAACCAATTAATTGGGAATCTTTTCCTGAAATTTGTCGGCTGTTTAGACATGAAAATGATATTGTTTTTTTATCAACTTGAACAACTTGAAGGAGAGTACTTACATCGTAGCCTCTACCGAGGTTCGAACCTTGCATATGTCAAGAGGGGATTTATGCACTGAGGCAATCAACAGGTTCCATAAAAATGATACTGTTACGTTCAATCTTTTGCAGCTAGACATGCGTGGTAGGCTTCTCGTAGCATTTTCTGAGTAGATTCTCTACTTTTAAGCTGACTTCTTGGGCTTTTATCATTCATGCATTTGATCTGAGTGTACGTGTCTACTGGATTGAGAATGAATAAGAATAAGTAGTTAGAATGGTCGGATTAAATCCTTTGGTGATTTTTTGGGGTTCTGTTAAATATATAAAAAAAATTCTGAATTATCAGAAAACTCAATGTATTTCCCAGACTTAGAATGTTTTACCCAGAGACAATGTAAACTTAGAGTAAAAAAAAACTAATCGACTTTGTTAATATTGTTTAAATTAGACTGTTTGATTATTAAAAATATTGTAACTGAATGGTTTGATTTGGTTTGATTGATGGTTTCAATGGTTTGATTGGATTAATAATATATAAATATGATATATTTTTTATTAAAATATTAAAAATTTAATCAACGGTTTAGGAGAAATTATATGAGAAATTTAATATATTATTAAAATTAGTCTGATCTAGTTAAATCGGTTTAAAAATTAATATAATCGAATCGGATCGTTTGAAAAATGATTAGCAAAATACTTTTTTCTAGTGCAAAAGGCAAAAAAGAAAAGAAAAGATGAAGGAATTTATATCAACAAGTCGGTAAAATTCTATTCTTGACCATTTCACCATACCTTTTCACAACTTGGGCTCAAAGCATTCTGGTCTAAGACCGTAGAATATTGTTTACATTGCCTAACATTGTTTATAAAAACAGTAGAGAATATGGGTGGTACATTTCCTTGTATCTTTTGCATGAGCACAGATTCTCACTTTGCTGCAAAACCAATCCTAAGAATTAGAACCTAATTCTTATTTAAAAAAAAAAGGGAATTAGAACCGGGTTAAATATTAATTTTTTTCCTCCCTTTTTCTTATAATTAAGCCGAACAAAGGGTAGAATAAAACTACTAAAAATAGAAACTGCAAAATTTTCAGTCTCCTACTGTGTAAAGATGAACAAACAATCTTTTAAGTTCTGCTTCTGTTGCAGAAGAGTATTTAAGCTTAAAATTGCTGAGCCTCCAGATTACATAAAGAGACTGTTCGAGAAGTATTCAGAAAGTGGAACAATGACCATAGATCACTTACTCAAGTTTTTGAAAGAGTTTCAAGGAGAAGAAAATGCCACTAAAGATGAAGCCCAGGCTATATTTGATAGTATAAAGCATCTCAATATCTTTCAGAGAAGAGGCCTTCATCAACATGCCTTCTTTAGATATCTCCTTGGTGATCTTAATCCTCCTATCAATAACCAGGTAATTTTTTCATCCTAATGTATTATCTACCTGATATGGATACCAAACAAAAGCTTTATTACTATAAAACTCATTTTTCTATGTTTACCTATTTTTGACATTTCTTAAAACCTCTGTTGAAGTCTCACATCGACTGAACACTAGGTTTTCGTTGTATTTATAAGTCTATGGCAACCCTTCATCTTTGAGAGCTCTTTTGGAGGAAATTAGGCTATGGATTTCTTCATGGTATCAGAGCCAGGTGACTCAGTCGTTATCCGGCCGGTTGTAGGGGATGAACCCTGCGCCGATGTGAGGCGGGGACACTCCATATCCCCGTTCGGAAATCGATGTGAAGGGGAGTGTTGAAGTCTCACGTCGACTGAGCACTAGGTTTTCACTGCATTTATAAGTCTATGGCAACCCTTCCTCTTTGAGAGTTCTTTTGGAGAGAGTTAGGCCATGGATTTCTTCAACCTCATGGTACTATTTTCTGCCTTTATTGGTACGGAGCTTAGTCTTTTTTTCTCCCCTTTTTCTAATGTACAAGAAATCCTTTGTGTGGGAACAATCCCAATTGAAAAAATACAAAGAGTAAATGGGGCATATAGTTGGGATAAGTTATTAGAAGGTTAACCTTTTTGTTGGAACCGGGCCCAACAATAGCTTTATTTGAAAGCTTTTTCTTCTTCACTTATCCATGTAACAGTTACTCTTGCACCTTTTATATTACTCTTTGGGTTGATCTAAATTTTTTCTTGAAATATTAGTAACAAAGAAATTCCTATCTTACATGAGTATCCTGTGATTAAATGAATGAACAGTTCTATATGAATCATAGGCATCTGATTCTAATCATAGGAGATATATGTCTCAATTCCAGGTCCACCATGACATGAATGCACCATTAGCTCATTATTTCTTATATACTGGTCACAACTCCTACTTAAAAGGAAATCAATTCAGCAGTGACAGCAGTTCCATCCCTATCATAAAAGCACTGCGCCATGGAGTTAGAGTTATTGAATTGGATTTGTGGCCTGATTCTACAAAATCTAAGGTCGAAGTTTGTCATGGAGGGTATGAAAATAACATGATTTCTCACAAGGCATCAAAATTTGTTTCAACATAAATAATTATGCTACTTTGTTTGACTGGTTTTCTTTTAACTCTTTATAAGGACTCTGACTAAACCAGTGGGTCTTGCTGAGTGTTTGAATGCTATTAAAGATTATGCTTTTGTAGCTTCTGAGTATCCTGTTGTTATCACATTTGAAGACCACTTGCCTTCAAATCTTCAAAAAGAAGTGGCAAAGGTGACTCTAAACTTATTATAACAAAACCCTTTGATATTCTAATGATTTAGAATAAACCACTTTGATGACAGTAAAAAAATATGTTTGTAGATGGTCATTAAGATATTTGGAAATATTTTATATCGCCCTGAGTCGGAGTACTTGATGGAATTTCCATCACCTGAATCATTGAAGAACAGAGTAATGATTTCAACCAAGCCACCCGTGTTTCGGAGATCTCAGATGAGCATGGAAAAGAAATATTCAAAGCAGATTTCGAAGGACTCAGTAGGGGATGAAAGTTGGGGAAGAAAACCAACATATTTGGAGGCGGATGAGGAAACTGAAGCTACTAATGAGGTATTTGGACAAAAAACATATTTTTAGCGACACAAAAAAAAGCTTAATAAGCCAAGAACTGCCTGTTTAAATTATACATGATACTGAAATTGAATAAAATAGTATGAGCAGGAAGAACAGGAAGATGAGGGAGAATCTGAGGAAGATGAAGTTCCCGAATATAGACAATTGATAGCCATTCATGCAACAAAACTGAAAGGTGGATTACTAAAGATTACAAGTGATCCTATTAAAATTGGTCGTCTTAGTTTAAGTGAACAACAACTTGAAACTGCCTCAAAAACTCAAGGAACTAATCTTGTCAGGTAACTTTCATCATTGTCCAAACAAGCCCTTTCTTTTCACTACGAAAAATACCTTTTTCATTTTCACTCGTCTGAACAGCAGTTGTCATTGTTATCTTACATATTATAATGTTTTGTTCATCATAATATGATTCACCGTATTAATGAATCAAAATATATTCGAGTCTAGATTTACACAAAAGAACTTAATGAGGGTATACCCCAAGGGTTCACGTGTGGATTCCTCCAATTTTAATCCTATGCTTGGATGGATGCATGGAGCTCAAATGGTTGCATTTAATATGCAGGTTAGTTTTTCTCTAAGATTTGACTTGTTATCTTCTTGAATGTCAGTTATAAATGACACTACCAATCACAGAATGACACCTGAGCACCTAATCGCAACAATTTAACCTACTAGACTGACTAGACTATCTCTATTCTCCACAAAGGGGTTTGGGAGGAACCTCTGGACTATGCAAGGGATGTTTAGAGCCAATGGGGGTTGTGGTTACGTGAAGAAGCCTGATTTTTTATTGGAAGTTGGTCCGAATGATGAGGTATTTGATCCTAAACAAGAATTGCCTGTTAAGACAACTTTGAAGGTGAGCTAAATCTTACCAATCTTCGCAACTACATTCACTTGTCTTTCTTATAAGAATAACTTTTAACACCTGAACTGTCCCAATCTACTTCTGAGTTAAACAAACAACAGGTTAAAATATACATGGGTGAAGGATGGCACGTAGATTTTCGCCTTACACACTTCGATTTATACTCTCCCCCAGACTTCTATGTGAAAGTATGTAAACAAACATATGTTCATCTGTTGAAAAATGGTAAGTTCAAGCCTTTAAGGTGACTCAATGGTCTGTAAAATGTACGCAGATAGGAATTGCAGGAGTACCAGCTGATAGGGCAAGGAAGAAAACAAAAGCAATTGAGGATCAATGGATACCAATTTGGAATGAAGAATTTGATTTCCCATTAAGAGCTCCTGAATTGGCCTTGCTTCAGATCGAAGTTCTGGAGTATGATACATCTGGAAGACCTGATTTTGGAGGACAAACATGTTTACCTATACCTGAGCTCAAAAGAGGGATCAGAGCAGTTGCTTTACACGATGGTAAAGGAGAAAAATACAAGTCTGTCAAACTTCTTATGGAGTTTCAATTTGTTTAGTTCATTGCAATTCGGTTATACATATATTGTATTATTTCATTGACAACCTGAGTGCATATATTGTCGGCTTGCTACTCTTTGTAATGTAATTGATAAGAACATTCTGCCTCTGAAATTGACAGAAGCTCAAAAGCATGATCCACTATTTTCATTTTTGGGTGAACGGCAGGAGAGGTTTCTTAACTTTTAGAGTTTAATCTCATAGCTTTTAATTGAGTGATTTACTCCCATAATTTTTAAAAAAGGTTCATATTAATCCCATATTTCAGTGTAAAATGTGCATTTTTAGTCTTATATTTTGGATTTTTGAAAGTGAAGTCTATATATTTTTTAAAAGTTATGTGACCGAAACAACCTAATTAAAAGTACCTGACTAAATTGCTACTCTTGCTACCCTTCACCATTTATTTAGTACAGGGAGTATAAATATAAAATAGGACCTAAGAAAATATTGATTTTCCCTAGGGCTGCACTACTTGGAATAGTCAAGACACTTCATTCTTTTAAAATGGAAAATTTCATATTCTTTCCCCAATTATTTAATAATAACAAAAAGAAAAAGAAAGTAAAACTGAATTTAAACTTCTAAAACTAGCAAGCTTTGAGAAAACTAGGACAGGTTGTTTCCACTTATGTTATCTATCTGCATCAACTTGGTCAAAGATCCCACAATATGTAAACAATCATATTGGCTCCAATTTCCCCTAAACTCTTCCCCATGTCCATCATTAATACTAGTTATAGGCTTATGGCTTCTTTGATTTTGTCAAAGAGCATATCAAACATAAATAAACTAATTCAATATTTAATTCTTTTTGAAAAAAAGAAAAAAAGAAGAATAGCATACATGACTTAAACAGTCTCTATTATGTCACATAAGGAGTAAATAATAATAATAATAATAATAATAATAATCATGTTTGTAGTCACGAGTTCTTTTAGTTAATCTTTATAAAATAATTGTTTCTCCAGTTAATTATGGTTCTGCTATTTTCCTTAACAATTATAATACACTACTAATATAACCAAACCACCTACCGCGTATTGCTCAAACACTTAGAACTTATTTCGATCGGCATATTAAAAGTTCTAGGTTTAAGTTATATATAAAATAAAAGATACATTGGTTTCAACCGGAAAAACCTCATCAATGGCAAGATCAACTTAGTGATTGTCATCTTACTTTGATGAGTTTAAGCCCTCAAGAAACAATGGTACAGGTAATCTTGGTAACTGAAAAACCTTCCATTTCTCTTAAATTTTAGATTGTAACCAGTTCACCTAGAGTGATCTAATCTTCTCAGCTTTCTTAAAGCAAGCTTTGATACCATTAATTGTTGGAAAAACCAACCAGTAGCCAGTAAATAATAATAATAATTCTTTTTACACCTATGCCATATATTTCATTCGTCTTTTCATTATTGAAAACTTCAAGATAGTTACTAAAGACAAAATGTGCCGATGCTTGAGCTTTTATAGAATTCTTAGGCATATACTTGATATTATATTCTCACAACTCAATCACAATATGTGCCAACTTCTCTGTAACCTCTCGTTTTGCCAACACATTCTTCAATGGATGTGAGGTGAATATTATCACTATGTGTAAGCCGAAGTAATGTAGAAGTTTTTGTACCATCATTTTTAAAGTAAATCCAACTTGACAATTGTTGGGTATCCACCTAGGGCATTGAACAAGATCTAGCTAATGTAGTAGATAGGATGTTGAAATTTATTTATTTCTACCAAGAGTACAATGGTGGATGTATGAAGGGTAACAACTAAGTATAAATATAACGTTTCTCCTAGGGTGAGCCTAATCAATACATAAGGCATGCTCAGATACTATTTGATTCCTTGAAAATATCTGTCGCAATTTTCATTCCAAATAACCGATGTATTCTTTCTTAGTAATTTAAAGAATAGTTGACATTTGTCAATACATTTGAAAATAAATATGTTGAGTGCCATAATTCTTCCATTAATTACTAGATTTCTTTCAAATCACTAGAGGGTTTCATGTTAACTAGAGCTTGTATCTTCCCTAGATTATCTTCAATCCCCCATACAAAGATAAGATATCCAAGAATTTTTCCCGAAGTAACAATAAAAACATATTTTTTTGGGTTAAGTCTCATGTCATGCCTTCGAATAACATAAAAATTTATTCAAGTCTTTTACATAGTTTACAGTTTGTGCAAACTTAATCACCATATCGTCCACATATACTTTCATACTCCTAAGTTGATTAGTGAACATTATATTGAACAAACGTTTATAAGTAGCACCAAGTACTTTAAACCAAAAAGCATTCGAGTGTAACATAAAGTATGTTTTTTAGTAATAAAAGATGTTTTTCCTCATCTTCTGGGTGCATTTTGATCTGATGATAACCAGAATATACATCAAGAAAACTCATTAAACTAAATCTGATGGTGACATCAACTAACTAATCAATACTTGGCAAAGGAAACATTCTTTTGGACAGGCATCATTTACGACAATATAAGCCATACACATATGAGGTGAGCTACAAGTTTTCTTTAGCAACACTAGTTGGATAGACATATTAGATAATCTACCTTTTTGATAATCTTCGTTTCTTTGAACGTAGCGACTTAGGCCTTGATCACCTCATTTTTTCCTCTTGAAAATTTTCTTTTCCTTTGCTTGGTAGGTCTAATCTTGGAATCAATATTTAATCTATGAGTTATGATCCTGGGATCAATTCTAGGCATATTTCCAAGTTTTCATGCAAACATATCAAATTGGTCTTTAAGAAATATGACATTTGTTCCCTAACCTATGTTGTTAGATTGGTGCTCAACTTCAAAGAATGGTATTCTCCTTTAATGCTAACTTGTATGGCCCCACTAGATGCCTCCCTTTGGTTCATTTTTGGGGTGAATCATTGATATGAACCAAAGGGATATGATCTAGCTAATTTCAGATTATATAGCAAAGGGTTTCTCCACAAATCAATGGATATTACTCACCATTTTTCTGAGGAGAAAAGACGCCACAAAATTTCTTATTTCCTTGATAAGTCTAGCACAAATGACACCACAACAAGTATGGATATTACTCATCACAAATGCTTGGATGCTAAAAACAACTCCGCAAGGTTGCCAATCCCTTGATAAGTTGCTTGAAGAGGAACAAAGAGCAAGAATGAGCTCTCGAATGATCTGAATATTCAAACTTCATTTCAAAATTATGTTTCACAATTTGAGAGCATTCTTAATAGGATCTGAAACCAACCTTCTAGCTCTACTAAACCATAGCCACTTGATCTCATCCAAGGGTTCAAAATAAACTCATGACCAAAAAGTAGAAAAGCTAGCGAGAAAATATTGACGAAAACATGGAAAAAAAATGGGGCGGTGACCCTGAGGAATCCTATAAAATATTACATCTTAACCCTTGATTTCATCCAAGGGTTGCAAAAAGCTGCCCAAAAGAGTCCAAATGGCACGTGGAAATTGGAGCAAAATATGGGCGGTGAGAACAAAAGAAAACCACATAAAATATTACATATTAACCACTTGTTTCCATCTAAGAGTGAAAATGAAGGCGCGAAAAAAGTCCAAATGGCATGACAATGTGCCTAGTTTTATTTTGCCAATTTTTCCACTAATTTCCATCCTAGGATTGTCCGATCCTTGCGCTCGATTTAGGTCCCCTTGATTATGTGACCTCTTGAATGAGCCCGTTTAAAGCCTTTTGAGTTGTGCCTTCCTAGACCTTGTGATTGGTCCACTTGAAATTTGTAGAGCTCGATTATTCTCATCGTTCCCTACTCTTCAAGAGAGGATTAGTCCTCGAATCATCACTGCGTAATCAAAGGAGAAAGATCGAGAGACATTAAAGAGGTACTAACGTTATACTCGTAGGGAAGATCAATTTTGTAGGCATTGTCATTGATTCGCTCGAATCACTTGGAAAAGGTTCATCTCCCAGAGGTTGCAACTTCGCAATAGTCTTTTTCGGGAAAGCCGGATTTCCTTCCTTATATACCCAAACCAGTCATCGGGCTCAAAAATGACTCTTCGCCTCCCTTTGTTGGCTCTGTAAGCATAATCCTTATTTCTCTTCTCAATTTGCTTTCATGAATGCGTTCATGGAGCTTCTTCACCTTTTCGGCCTATGCAGCCCAGTCTAGGTTAGTTTTCTTTGAAATAGGAATAGGTAATAAGTCCAAAGGAGTTAGTGGATTGAAACCGTAAACAATTTCGAATGGAGAATGATCGGTAGTTGAATGCACGCTCAGGTTATAAGCAAATTCAACAAAGGTAAACAATCCTCCCAATTTTTCAAATTCCTTTTTATTACATACTAGCAATGTGAATGAGTCTATTGACTACCTCGGTTGTCCATACTGTTTGAGGGTGACAAGTAGTCGAAAATAAGAGTTTAGTGCCCATTTTAGCCCAAAGAGTTTTCCAAAAATAACTAAGGAATTTAACATCTCCTATCGGAACCTGATGCTCACAGGAACTCCGTAAAGCCTAACAACCTCGCAAAGAACAACTACGCTACATTAGTGGCATCATCGGTTTTATGACATGCTTTATAAAGTGTGCCATTTTAGAAAACATCCATGACCACAAAAATGGAGTCTCTACCCTTCTTAGACCTAGGTAACCTAAAAGCAAAATCCATGGGAAATATCTACCCGAGGTGTGCTTGAGTGCAGGCGAGAGTATACAGTCCTTATGGTAGGACTTTGGATTTGGCTTGCTTCTAGTGATGCATCTAGAACATATTCTCCACTACATCAGCTTCCTTATTGTTGGACAATAAAAATGCTCGCATAAAACATCTAAAGTCTTCTTAATTCCAAAATGCCCCGTTAATCCCCCCACGTGGGCCTCAATTAACAACTCACGCGTGGAACATTTGGGTATACCGCATGATTTATTTTCTTTAAATAAATACCCATCTAATTTATAAAACTTTTCAAAAGAAGTTTTTCATATGCATGGTAAATAGCGGAGAAATCATCATCGTTAGCGTACATTTCCTTAACATATCCAAATCCTGTGCAGTCTAGCATTTAAAGTTGAGAGTAAGGCATACCTCAGTGATAAAGCATAAATTTCTGACATTCTCCACTTACTCTCTTATATTGAACAATATAAGGAAAAGTCTCAAATGAATTCCATCCATCACAGCATGCCTCCTATTCAATTTACCTTGAGCGCTTCGGATGTTTTAGAGATTCATGATTGGTGTGGATGACATATTCTCTTGGCCAAAGGTAATGTTGCCATGTCTCGGGGTCTAACCCGAGGAATATAGCTCCTTGTCATACGTTGGATAATTAAGGGCTGCTCCGTGAAGGATTTCTTGCTGAAATAAAGCGATAGGTCGTGGATTCTGCATCAACCATTTCTTATACCTATTCTGATGCATCACTCGAAGGTTTTAGAAAAATCGAGGTAAAGATAAAACATGTGTAGAAAACAAACTATCCGTCAATGCTTTAAAGGCTCTCTCTCACAATTCTCGCCCATTTGAAACCAGCCAGAATTTTTAATGACCTCGGTTAGAACTGACTAGTGTACTAAAATCTTTGACAAACCTTCGATAAAAACTAGCTAAGCGTGAAAACTTCTAACCTCGGTTCTGGGTTAGGTGTGGGCCATTCTCGAATAGCCTTAACCTTTTCCTCATCTCACTCTACCCTTAGAACTACTGACAAAACCAAGAAAAACTAACTTTTCCATGCAAAAAACACACTTTTTCAAGTTCGTATACAATTGTTCTTTTCTCAAAATTTCAAGCACATACTAAGATGTAAAACATGTTCTTGAAGATTTTTCTTGTAAATGAGAATATCATCAAAATAGACAACAACAAATTTTCCAATAAATGCCTGTGAACATGATTCATAAGCCTTCCATAAAAGTGCTAGGTGCATTTGTTAGACAAAGGAGCATGACTAACCACTCGCCCATACAATCCACGTTTAGTTTTAAAGCGGTTTTCCATTCATCACCCTCTCTCGTCCTAATTTGATGGTATCGACTTCTCAAATCAATTTTTGAAAAAATGCAAGAACAATACAACTCGTTTAACATGTCATCTAGTCTAGGGATAGGATGTCGATATTTTTACCGTAATGTTGTTGATGGCTCGGTCACACGTATCTGCTTGATCCGTCCTTCTTGGGAGCAGTAGCACGGGAACGACACGTGGACTCGAGGCTTTCTCTAACTTGACCTTTGATCAAGTACTCTTCAACTTGTCTTTGAATCTTCTTAGTTTCTTTGGGGTTGGTCCTATGGCAGGTCGGTTTGGAAGAGAAGCCCCGGTATAAAGTCAATTTGATGCTCGATCCCACTGGTGGTGGCACCCATCTAGAATCTCTTGAGGAACACGTCTTCAAATTCACCGCAAAGAGAAATAGTGGTACTAGGCAAAAGGCCCGGTTAAGATCGTTAATAGAAAATTTTGCTTCCTTGTACAAAAGTACAAGTATGGGTATTTTGAATAAAAAGACCTATTGACACCTTGCCTTAGCATAAAAACTCACATTTTTTCTCTAGTATTTTCCACTCTCCTCTCCTTTTCTTCACTCTTTTTTTTCTTTCAACTCTTTTTTTTCTTTTTCATTTTTCTCTTTTTGTTCTTTTTCCCTAACCATCCTCGATTGATCTTGAAAGACTTGCTTGGGTGAAAGGAGTACAAGTGTGATGTTTCTACCATTCTTTGCAAAGAATACTTGTTTCTATATCCGTCATGTGTAACCCTCTATCATATTGCTAAGGCCTACCCTAGCAAGATGTGTCCGACTTGCATGGGTACCACATCACATCACCTCATCCTTGTACTTTCCAATGGAGAAGCTTCGCTAATACTTGCTTATTAACCTTGGCTTCCTCTTATCATTTAACCATTGCAACTTGTAAGGCTTAGGGTGTTCAAACGTAAGCAAACCTTAATTTCTCAACTAAGGTAGTACTAGCCACATTGGTGCAACTTCCCCATCATGATAACAACTACACACTTTGTTACTCACGTGACATCTTGTGTGAAAGATGTTATCTCTTTGTTGTTCAAGGTCATCCTCCTTGACTTGAGTGCTTTCAGATCGCCTTATTACAAGTGCTTCCCACGTCCACGGGTCCTATCTCCTCTTCACTAGCTTCCCCTACAGATGTCATCTCATCTTTTTCACTTTCATTATCGGTTCCAACCTCTCCATTTCGCTAAGGTGATCATTGCCTTCTTGTTGGGACATTGGGGAGGCTATATGACCCGTTACGAGACACCGAAAACCTTAAAGTCACGATTACGAGGTTGGGGTGTCGATTTTATCTTTGTCCTTGCTAGCCCCATCTCTTTGGCTTTGTAAGGCTCGAAATCTTGGTTTGGATGTAGCTATTTCATCTTTTTTCTCATTGGACTTCAAGGATTAGTAAGGTTTGGTTTTTGAGTATTAGGACTAGACCTTAATGGTTGGGATCAGCTCCGTTTCTTTAATTGCCTTTCGACTTGATTGCCATGTGGACCATGTCACTCCATCTCCACATAATGATGAAGTTCCATAATGTTGGCAATGTACGGATTCAACCCATTTAAGAAACCTAGCCATGGTTGCCTCTACATCTTCGCTCGAGCGTTAGCTCTTGTCAGCCACTTCCATTTCCTTGTGGTACTCATCAACGCATTTATATCCTTGAGTCAATCTTTGTAGCGTTGGTGTAACTCTCTATAGTAGTAGCTAGGCACAAAACCTCTTTCTCGTGATAACGCCCATGTCACTCCCAATTATCTATGGGCCTTTCACGGTTTCTCCTCCTACTAATGACCAATTGATCCCGCGATTTAATGCGTAGTCGGAAAACTCAATTACAACAAGTTTTACTTTTTTCCCTGTGGAGTAGTTGTGACATTCAAAAATATGCTCCACTTTCTTCTCCCAGCTCCAAATACAACTCAGGGTCGTTCTTTCCCTGGAATTGTGGTATCTTCATTTTTTACATACTACTTAAATCTCTATCAAGCTCATCTTGAGCTCTAGGTGGGGGTCTCGCACAATACCTCTACTACCATTTCTTCCTCCTCTGTTCCCATTTTCTTCCTCCTCACAGGAATTCTTTCTTCTTATTCCTCCACTTCTTCTTCCCAATCTTCTTCCTGTACATATCATCCCAACATTGTGAGTTTGCCTATTAACCCTCACAACATTGGGTGGAGGTGTTTCTCCGTTGTAAAAAGCTGCTAAGGAATTTTCTTGCCTTTCCAATATTTCATTCATATCAACTACCAAGTTGTTCATCCTTTCAAAAGATTGTTGCGAGCGCCACAAATACATGAACATCATATCCGGTCTTCCTTCGGGACTACTATTTGACATTTTTTTGCAATTCTACCTGACAATGATAGGTTAGTGTAATAAAAATAGAACTAATGTAAATTGACCTGATACCTCACGTGTTTAGCGCTCGGATTGATCGCTCGAACCTCTTAGTTCCTAATCAAAACAACCAAATCCACGAATTCCAACCAATTTGTAGAATTATCAAGCACCGAGAAAAATATAGTTCCATGATATCCCGGCTTGTTAAAAGCCTGAAAACTAACTCAAAGTGTTTAGAGTAGTAAGCACGAGGAAAAACAATAGATCAACACGATTGGAAAACAACAATTTTTCCAAAGGAACTAAACACGTAATGGGAGATTTATAATCAAAGTGTGAAATTCTTGAAACTATGAGTTCTAATACTCATTTAGAAATTAGTAAATGTATTTGGCCTCTTTTTTTACGCCTTTTTTTCAATTAATTAAGGCCCCTTTTTTTTTTTGGAACAAGTATGCTAATAACTCGAAGAGTCAATCAATACAATACTTTCAATATGAGTTTGAGGAATTTTTAAGATAGGTAAAATAGCACATAAATTACGACATGAAGGAAAACAAAATTTCTACGGGAACTACAACGAAATACTAGAAAACAATCAAAAGCGCCTGATATTTGATTTTTGTAGAATAACGGAAAATGAGAATATGAAAGAAAATTTAGAATACTTTCCTGCAAGCAATAGGGATATGCAAGGTTCTCTTGAAAAACTTTGGACCTGATAGAATTTGAAAAAGAAAATGTAGAAAAAACGTGGAAACAAAGAAGAGCAATATTTTTAGGGTATGGAGAATAAATTTGGCAAAGAACCACTGAGAATGATATGCTTTTTTTTGTTTTTTATGTGTCAGTTCTACGAGAACTGAGAATAAGAACAAATATAAAGGATAGAATACGAAAAATTAGCACCAAAAAACTCGTGCAAATGATATGAACCAAGGGGATAGGATCTAGCTAATTTCGAGATTATATAGCAAAGGGTTTCTCCTTGAAATCAATGGATATTACTCATGATTTTTACGAGGAGAAAAGGCGCCCTGAATTTCTTATTTCCTTGATAAGTCTAGCCTGAAATGACACCATAACAAGTATGGATATTACTTCGCCTGAAATGCTTGGATGCTAAACAAGCGCCACAAGGTTGCCAATCCCTTGATAAGTTGCTTGAAGAGGAACAAAGAGCAAGAGAATGAACTCTCCAAATGATCTGAATATTCAAACTTCATTCAAAATTATGTTTACGACATGTTTACTCTTAATAGGATACAAACCAACCACTAGCTCCTCTAAATCATAGCCATGATCTCGTCCAAGGGTTCAAAATAAACACTGACCAAAAAAGCGAGAAAAGCTACATGAGAAAATATTGACCAAAACATGGAAAAAAATGGGCGGTGACTACTGAAAGGAATCCTATAAAATATTACATCTTAACCATGATTTCATCGATAGTTTGCAAAGAAAGCTGCCCAAAAAGAGTCCAAATGGCACATGGAAATTGGAGCAAAATATGGAGCAGCTGAGAACAAAAGAAAACCCTATAAAATATTACATCTTAACCTTTGTTTCCATCTAAGGGCTGAAAATGAAGCTGCCCAAAAAAGTCCAAATGGCACAACAATGTGCCTAGTTTTATTTTGCCAATTTTTCCCTAATTTCCATCCTAGGATTTTCCCAATCCTTGCACTCCCAATTTAGGTCCCCTTGATTATGCATGATCTCTTGAATGAGCCCATTTAAAGCCTTTTTGAGTTGTGCCTTCCTAGACCTTGGGATTGGTCCACTTGGAATTTGTAGAGCTCGATTATTCTCATCACTCATATTGTAGTTGCAACTTTGGAATCACATCTTTCATTGTAGTTTTGTAATAACTTCTAGCTTTCTTATATTCACCCATATCTCTTCTATGCATTTCCCATATGAGTATTTGATGACTTGATGAAAGGTAGATTGGATAGCCTTAATCTTAGGTGTCCATGGTCTCTCCAAAATTGCATTGTAGTGAGTTGGGACATGAATTATAACAAAGTTGGTCATGATAATTAACCTGATTACCATGATTGGTAACACCATAGTTCCAAAAACATATATGATACTACTATTGAACCCTAGTAAGGGTAACTTCTTGGTAATGTCACCATTTTTTACCCCTGGTGCTTTCATTATAGTGAGGAAAAAAAGATCCATTGAAATCCCACTCTACAAACGCCGTATGGCATACACGAAGAGTGGTTACTAAAGGATCTTCATGAGGGGTTAATGTATCGTTATTGCTAGTGAAAGTGATTAGGGCAGAGGGTAATACTCTATGCAAATTATAAACATGATGAGCCCTACGTACTTCTCGAGCATATCTCTTACACGCGTTATTGGAGGCTCCATTAAGCCTTGGTCCTCTTTGTATAGTATGGATGGTTCTCACATTATCATTATTACATGGTTCTACTCTATTAACAAGTAGAGCAGAAAATATCTAAGCTTATCGTTGGGGCTAATGATATGTTCTTTTGTTATCATTTCTCACAAGGTCACTCAAATATCCTCTAGATAACATGTCTTATATTTCTTTCTTTAGGTGTCTGCAATCTTGTGTTTCATGTCTTATATCCTTATGAAAGGCACACCATTTAGATGTGTCTCTTAAAGGTGCTCTCATCATTGGTGGCAATCTGACATTTTATTCATTCTCTATCCCTAGAACAACTTCAACTACGCTTACTCTTAAAAGTGGACCTCTAAAAGGTGAAAGTAATCTACCCCAAGGTCCAAGATTTCTTGACCATTGACCTCCCCCTTTATGATTTAGGGAAAAATGCTTGTTTTTGTTGATGACCACTTTATCTTGAGTTACTTTTTCTGTGCTTATCCTTCTCTTCTCTTTTTTTGGTGTAGCTTTCACAATTGCCTTATTATTTTTGCTAAGTTTCAACTTTCTCAAGATTAACAAATTTTTTGGCTTCTCTATAAGCCTCATCTATTATATATGGCATAGTCTTAATTGATTCAATAAATAGATATGAATTTCTCAACAAGCCTTGTTTAATGCTTTTATTGGTATAGAATTGAGATAGCCAACAATCTCTAACTTTTCTTCTCTGAACCTTCTCTTGTAATCTTCTATTGACTCATCATTCCCTTGGATGATTGAGAAAATATGATGAGATTCCTTCCTCATAAGCTTGTTGTTGGCATAATTGGTTATAAACAACTTGGAAAAATGAGGGAAAGAAGTTTATAGTACAAGGTGCTAAGTTATTGAACCATTTTTGTGCACCATCACATTAGATAGTGATAAAGAGTTTGCACTTATCTCGAGTGAGACTTATAGGAGCCATGTCTCTTTTGAAATGCAGGAAATGAGTCACAAGGTTCTTCATTCCTTGATAATCATGACATTTAGGGGAACTGAATTCATGGATGGCTCATTGGTCTATGTCTCATCAGAGAAAGGGGAAACACATAATTGTTCACAATCTCTATCAACATCATAGTGTGATTAAACCTTGTCCTGCCTCTTGTTCGCTTCTTTGAAACTTGGTCTTGCTTTCTATTTGTCCTGCCTCCTTTCCTTAAGTAATTGCTCATTATCATAACGGGTTATGTCTTACCCCAATTGAACTGGTTGTGCCTCAACTTTAGCATTGTGTTGTCATATATCTTCGACTATATTTTCAGTTCTTGTAGGTTCATTTTTCCTTGGAATTAACTCAACCTTCTCAACCAAGTCATCAGCTTAACCTGGTTATGGAATTGCATCTACTCGAGCACGTAGTGCTCTATTTTCTAATCTCATTTCCTTGAGTTCTCTTTTGAACTTTAGGAGTTATTTTGCCAATTCTTGTTGAGGGTCGACCTCATATGATAAATCAACTCATGATTCAGTTCGAGCTTCTTCATACACATGAGCAATATTATCATGTAGAACCATTTCATTAGCTATTCTCAACCTTTCATTAGCTCAAGTTCTAACCATGGTGGATGTAGTTGGTAAGGATGTGAGTTGAAGTGTTAGTTTTTGGGGTTTCTCTCTTAAGACTAGAGGTAAATCATGAAAAATACGTAGTCATAAATAAAAGCTTGACTTTTAAATTCTAAGACTTACAATAAGTGCCAAATTATTGGGAATGATCTGATTTTAAAGAGAGATTAGAGAGAAGTTATAAAATGAGTGTCAAATTGTGGTGATCTGATATAATGTTAATATATATATATATATATATAAGATATTACATGTACACGTGTCAATTACATTGAGGTTACACGTCACAGAGTATTAAGAAATACAATAATCAATGCATAAATCGACCACGTTAGGAAACCGAGCAAATGGTCGATCTTTCAATGCCAAAGAATGTTTTGGACTGGTAAAGATGCTTGTGATATCGATCACTCTAAACGCAAGCATAGTTTGAAGGCTCGGGCAAGATATATTATGGATCGTAATGCTTCAAGGGTTGGTCTGAAGATTGAATCTTAAGCTCAGATAGCTTTTCTACTCATTAAAATTGTTGATATTGTGTTTGTTCGGATTGTTTTTATTTGATTCTTTATTTTCTTATTATTTGATAGGGTGATAATAAATTCACTTGATAATAATCATTTTGCATGATAAATTTGTTGTTGGTCAAAACACAACTTTTTAGAGCATAAACTATTAACAAAGTTAATATAAAAAATTTAAATTAAATAGGTTTAGTTTATCTCCTTTAATTTTGTCACGTAAATTGATGTTTAATTTCTATTAATTTGTAGAAGTTTATATAGATTTGGACTAAAAAGCATCTGTTTGACAGAGCTTCAGAATTAAAGTATCTTGGGCCTCAAATCAATATACCGTATGATTAAAGTAAATTCAGAAGAAACTATGAAAGGTTTTGTGATTCAAGGAAATCAATATAAAACTTTATAATTCAATATGAACATATTCAATTTCAGGGGTTTTGAGCTGTTCTAAAAGCCCATTATACCCAAAAGGCTCAAATTATTTCCTAATTTGGAGTAGGGTCCAATTCCAACAAATTTGTCAATATAGAATCCACTTAAAAGTGGTTGCTTTTAACTATTGATATGGTTTAGCGACATTTGAATTGATAAACTGAGTTATATATATATATATATATATATATATGAGATGATAAGTAAATTTTTTAGATAAAAGTTATGTACTTTGAAATTTAGTAGTTGTATGTTTTCATTTCGGATTGACAAACTAAACGCTTTCATTTAATTGGGATATCCACCTTTTGTTATTATTTAAGTGTGGTGTCCACTAACCTTTCGTCTACAAAGAAAGAACGATGTGCTTGAGTCATCTTTCATAGTGACACAAATAATATAGATAGACTTTCCATATCTGACCTAATTTAAAATGAATAACTAGTTTGTTAAATTGAGGCTAAAGCTTGAGGTTATTTAAGTTCTCAGATTTGTTTTTTTTAAATGATAAGGTCTAAAAATTAAGTTAAATTGAATGAAAAAAATGGTTGAAAATAAAATTTAGTCATATTTAAATGGTAATAAAAATAAAAATAACTTTTATTATATTTGAAAGAAAAAATCAATAAAAGAAAATTATATTATAAGAAATTATTCGTTAATCTTGAACTAATCATTTAAACAATAATAATTAAGAAGTAGAGAGCATAAAAATACTTAAAGGATACCCTTTTTTTTCTTTTTTATATATTTTTATATTATCTTTGATTTATACGAACACATAATACGAATATCGGGTAATTTTATGTATTATATGATATTTATTTATATTTGGATAAATTACAAATATCTTACACTTGGTTTCATAAAACAAAAGAAAATTGTTACATGTTTAAAAGTTAACATCATACTCTTACTTGTTAATTTTAAATTTTTTAAAAGATGTATTTGTAAAAAAATTAATAAAAATCATGAAATTTGAAAAAAAAATTATAATATAATAATAATTGAAGAGATATAATTACATGTGTTTTAAAATTGATAATATTTTTATTATTTTTAAAAATATCAAGGAATTTTCTAATAATTTTCCCATGATGTTAATAAGTTTCGGTGGAAGAATATTCTACAATTGGTGAATCAAATCATGTTCGTTCCTAAGCCAAAGTTAAATCAAGCAAATGTGTGTTCAGACTTCTAAGGAACAAGTTAATACAATTTCACCTTAAACTTATATAATAAAATGTTAAATAAAAATTAGAAGTTAAAAACCATGAATATACTTAATGTAAAATAACGATATGAAATTATTGAACTATATATATTAAGCAAGGATGGATATATAGGAAAAACAATAAAAATAAATTCAAAACATTTAGCTTAATTCGTAAGAGATTTAAAAAAATCAATGAAGTTTGTAGATAATATACTAAAAAAAAAAGGCTTAATGAGGATGAGGAAAAGCATGTAGAGGGAATAACAAGAAAAATGGGTTGTTACGTAGAGACAAAGTTTTATACAAACCTATGTATAATAATAATAATAATAATAAAGGAATATATTCTTATATTTTTTTATCTTGTATTTGAAAAAAAATAATTCATAATTAAAAATTAACATTATAAATAATTATAAAATTTGAAAAGATTTCGTAATTTAAAAAAATAAATGTTAATAGAATGTATAATTAAATCACCGCATAAATAAAAGAATCTTTATAATTTATTAAAAAGTATTAATAGATACAAATATAATTTAAATAAATAAATACATAGGTAAGAGTCTATTGAGATGTAAACTTTCTTAAAAGGAGACTTAAGATGATTTATAAATGCAATTTCAAATATGTATTACAAAGTATTTTAATAAACTTAGAAAATACTAACAAATGTAATTTACCAAATTCTCAATAATTTTAAATGGTTTATATATTAAAATAATTATTCACACAAACAATCATATTTATATAAAATTCTAAAAATTCTTATATTGATTGATTATTTACTAACACTCATCTCATACATTATTATACTAACTAATTTTTTTTTATGTTATAAAATCTCTTAAAATTCCATAATTCTTCCTTAATATCGATGATTAACATACTAAAATTTTATATTAATAATAGAATTTTGAATTATGAATGGTATTTCTTTTACTATTTTGATTGTACCTAACTATTAAGGTATAAAATTATTTTATATTAAAAATATAAATAATTAAAAATAAATTATTCACCAGATAATTTTTATAATACAAAAATCATTAAAATAATAAAATAATATAAATTTATTAATTAAATAAAAAAATAAAAAAAATTTAAAAGATAAATAGCAGGGAGAGGGTCACAATAAGTATTCCATATTTCGAATTTAGTATCATTTAATTTCCCAGATTATAGATTATATTTTTTTAGTCCCTCACTTTGTTAAAATTAAATAATTTTATATTAATATATTATTATTTTATGTTAA
The DNA here is from genome assembly GCA_033030585.1 of Hippophae rhamnoides. Lineage (NCBI taxonomy): Eukaryota > Viridiplantae > Streptophyta > Magnoliopsida > Rosales > Elaeagnaceae > Hippophae > Hippophae rhamnoides. The sequence goes on along the minus strand of CM065437.1, from coordinate 15,537,677 downwards.
TTGAATAATATGTAAAATACAATAAAACATCAACAATAATAATATTTCAAAAAATAATTATTTAAATACATTATTTAATGATAATGAAAAATAAAAATTAATAAAATATTAAATAAGAATTGTGACAATGATTTTTTTAAAAATTATTAATAAATATTTATCACAAAACTTGAATAATTTTGTAATGACTAAACTTAATGAAGTTTTTATAAATTAAAAGTATAATCATCAGATTTATATGTAAAAAAGAAAAAAAGCTTAAAGAATGTTAAAAGGTTGAATTATATTTAATAAATATATAGGTAAATTATATTCTAGGATGGAATAGAATTAAACTATATCTTATTTATCAATTTTAATATGTTATTTTTGATGTTAAAATGATTATTTTGATATGAAAATGTGAATTTAAGATAAAATTTATATTTAATAACAATTTTAATTTTTAATTAAATTTAATTTTTAAATTAAAAATAAAAATAACAATTGAAAATTAAGAATGAAAGTAATTATTAGATGAATAATAAGAAGAAGACTAGCAATTTTCTCCGGAATGAGGCCGTTGGCAGAGGATTATACACACTTGGCAATTCTTTATTGGAAGGCCGTTAGACTGCTAAGTCACGCCGGACCCTCACCGAATTATAAAGAGATTTCCTTGAATCTAGAATGCATTTTCCTTGAATTTAGGTGCATTTGAATTTGAGTTTCGTTTTCCAAAAATTAAAAGGAAAAAGAACAGTAAAATAACAGAGAAAAGGTTGATGGGCGGAGGAGCGTAGTTTTATAGGCTCATATATTTGACCCACGAACACCCATTAAAAGGAGGGAAGGAAAAGTGTGTTTCATTCTTCCAGTAAGAGAAGCTTGATTGTTTTGCTAAAAGAGAAGGGCGGTTTTGGACTTCTCTCTGAATCAGTTCAGTTCTGCTTCTTCTCTCACTTTTCACTTCCAAGGTATTCTTCTTATGTTTTGAATTTAAATATGAAATGGTTTTGGCTCTTTTGGGTTATTTAATCTTGGGAATCGTTTGTTTCTTTATCGAGAAAGTGTGTTTGAAGGTTGCTTTTTGTTTATCTTTTGGGTTGTTTGTTGGACTTTAATTTCTACTGCAAATTGTTTAGTGATGAATATGGAACGGATTGTTTAGGAAATAAGGATGTTGTTTCTTTTAGTTTTCTTGATATTAAGCTGTGACTTGTGAATATGATCTGTTAGTTTAGTTATAGAGTTTGTTTGACCTTTACCTGTAATTGTGTAATTATGGTTTTTAAAGCTAAAATATCTGGAATAAATCTCCGAATGAATTTCTAAATTTCATAAAGTTCACATTTTTTCTGAGTTCTTACTTTTTAGGCCTTTTGTGATTTGAGTAATCCTCTTTCTTGCGTTCGTATTTCCTTATTTTTCGAAAGGGCTTCTTTATAGTGATTTCTTGAAGGGGGTTTTGAACACTTGCGCTCTTGTAGTCTGTAGAAAGACTACCTGTGTCCAGCAGGAGGAAGATTTTTATGTGCAGCAGTTCCTAGAAGAAACCTGCTACTTTTAGTGTCATCATGGAGGGTGAAGTGGAGAAACAAGAAGGGTTGTGTTGTATGTTCTCTGTTTTGCTCGAACTAGCTGCATCGGATGATCTAATTGGGTTCAAAAAGATAGTGGAAGATGGTGGCCATGATGTTGACGAGGCAAGTTTTTGGTATGGGATGAGACTTGGCTCTAAGAAGATGGACTTAGAGGAGAGAACGCCACTGTTGATTGCTTCCATGTTTGGAAGCAAGGATGTGCTAAATTATGTACTTGACATAGGATGTGTTGATGTCAATAGGGCTTTTGGCTCGGAAAAGGTTACAGCTCTCCACTGTGCTGCTGCTGGTGGCTCTGCTGCTTCAGTTGAGGTTGTCAAACTATTGCTTGCTGCTTCTGCTGATGTCAATTCTGTTGATGCTAATGGAAATCGACCCATTGACTTGGTCATGTCAGCTTGTTATTCTGTCTTCGATTCAAGGAAAAAAGCTCTTCTTATGATGCTTCTAAATGGTGGCAGCAACACTGAACAGATCTCCAATTTTCCTTTGCAAATGGCTGATAAAGTTGAAGAACGAGATGAACTAGAAGTTTCGATTCCTCGTGTTTCAAAGGATGGGACAGAGAAGAAAGGATATCCTGTTGATCTCTCTCTTCCAGACATAAAGAATGGGATCTATATTACAGATGAATTCAGGATGTATGTTTACAAAGTTAAGCCTTGCTCAAGGGCTTACTCGCATGACTGGACAGAGTGTCCATTTGTCCACCCTGGGGAAAATGCTAGGCGTCGTGATCTAAGGAAATACCATTATAGTTGTGTCCCTTGCCCGGAATTTAAAAAGGGATCTTGCAGGCAGGGTGATACATGTGAGTATGCACATGGTATTTTTGAGTGCTGGCTTCATCCTGCTCAGTATCGTACCCGTCTTTGCAAGGATGAGACTGGATGCAACAGAAGGGTCTGCTTCTTTGCTCACAAACTGGAAGAGCTACGCCCCTTGTATGCTTCAACAGGTTCTGCAGTGCCTTCTTCTAGATCTTATTCAGCCAATACCTATTCTCATGACATGGGGCCAATGAGTCCCGTTGCACTTGGTTCTCCATCTGTGTTGATACCTCCCCCTTCAACTCCACCCTTGACTCCTACAGTAGCCTCTTCTCCTACGAGTGGAGCCATGTGGCCAAATCAATCTGACATTGCCCTCCCAATGTTGCAGCTCCCTGGTAGCAGGTTGAAAAGCTCATTAAATGCTAGAGATATGAATTTAGACACTGAATTATTTGGCCCAGAAAGTCATCGTCGAAGGCAGCAGCAGTTGATGGATGAGATGTCTGGTCTGTCTTCTCCATCCGGTTGGAACAGTGGTTTATTCAACTCTTCAGGTTTTTCTGCGCCTGGGGGTCAAATTGGGGGCATCAAGCCTACCAATCTTGATGATGTTTTTGGATCTCATGATTCTACATTTTTGCCACAGTTTCAGGGAATGACATCGTCCCAGTTGCATTCTCCATCTAGGATTCAGATGCGACAGGGTGTGAACCAGCAGCTCTGCTCAAGTTACCCGACCAGCCTCTTTTCTCCCGGAAGGGATTCTTTTTTTGGGGTTGATGCATTTGTGGCATCATCAACTTTGAGTTCAAGGTCTGCTTCCTTTGCAAAGCGAAGCCAGAGCTTCATCGAGCGTAATGCTGTGAATTGTCCATCTAGTCTTTCCTCTCCAGTTGGTTCTTCAACTATGAAGCTCTCAAACTTTTCAGATTGGGACTCTCCTGATGGAAAATCGGACTGGGGAGTCAATGGAGAAGAATTGATTAAGCTGAGAAGATCTGCTTCTTTTGGGTTCCGGATCAGTAGCAGCAATTTTTCTCTTTCTGCAGGGCCAGCAACTATGGATGAGCCAGATGTGTCTTGGGTTCAATCACTGGTGAAAGACACCCATCTGTAGACCGGGACGGTTTAGTTTTGAGGACCAGCAGCAGTGTCATCATGACACTGGATCTTTGGAGATGCTTCCAGCATGGGTGGAGCAAGAGCAGAAGGGGGCAATTATCAAAACCCATTGTCTGATTTGTTTTAACCTTTGATTATTTTTATTATTATTTTATTTATTTTTTTCCAATTGATATTCATCATGTTTAGGTGAAACTGAGGAAAGGAAGGGAGAAACCAGAAAGTTTTGGCAGGGTAAAAGGACACTGCTCATTGTATTAATTAGTTTCATTAAGAAAATAGAAGACTGATTCTTTCCAATGGTTTTTATGTGTAATGAAATTCACTTGGTGAAGTGAAGGATGCTAGAGGTGAATGCTAACCATTTTGAATATGCCAATTCGATCTTCGGTATAACAACTTGTTTAGATTTTGTGGCCGAATCTCTACAAAAATGTGTACCTTTGGCTGTTATATTAATCTATCCATTTTTTTTAATATCATGATTCATATATTTTGTATTTCTGTTACAAGCATGCTTTATATTAAAATGATTTTGCTGTTGCTATATGAAATTATGCAGCTCATTCCATCTTCTTGGTTTTGCTGGCAAACCTGTATTAACCTGAATTCTTGGAAATTCTCTTAAGTTTGAATCTCTGAAACTACAGATTTTGTTTTTTTTTTTTTAATATATAGGACCTCCCAAGCCGGCCATCTATACAAAGGATATAGTCAATATAATAATGTCATAATTTTAATGTCAAGGAAACAACGTCTGTCTCTCAGCATGATTCAAAGGATGTTTGCTTTTAATAATGTTTATTATTTTTACGTAACATTAATATTATTATTATTATTATTATTATAAGGATGTTTGCTTTTAATAATGTTTATTATTTTTATGTAACATTAATATTATTATTATTATTATTATTATCTTAAATTTAGACTGGAGTACCTTTTGTGGTGTCTACCAAATGCATTATCTATGTATTTTTAATAGATCGACATAATCTTTATTAATTGTGCAAAACCTGTTTTAGGAATAAAAACGCAAAGGAATAACCAATAAATCAACTTATCTGATTTAAATAGTATCTAATCTCACTTAATTTTATGTTTTATAGATAAAAAAAAAGTTAATTTTGGTTTTAAAAATGCAAAAATTGACTTGTGGAGAGGAGATTAAGGTTTTAAAGTTTAAAAATCAATACTTAACCAAATAAACCTATATATTATTAATATATATTTATACATCATATATTTGTTTTTAAAAAAAATTATATAATTAATAAAAAAATTAAACTACTTTTTGATGCACAACAACTCACTTTCAAGAGTTATATTCTATCAAAAATTAATGAAAAATTATAATTTAAATGTTAACATATAATTTTTTAATTAAATTATTTTTTACACAATAAATATTATTTATGAATTTAATATTAACATAAAATATAAATATTAAAATTTACTTAAATATAAGTATGTTTAAACTCTACATCGAACCTATCAACTAACATGAATAAATTAGTCGAATATTTTTTAATCCATATTTTATAGGTCAATTTTGGTTTTTAATTTAATAAATGAATATATATTGATTCAACTAACATTTTAGGTCAAAATCGACCAAAATAGAATCACACTCACCCTTAATAAAACACAAAAAGAAATATTTTGTTGAGAATTAAGTTTAACTCAATTATTTAAATATTTAGTCTAATTAGATCCAAATTCAAATGATTTCGCTTTATTTGACCCAATTTATGATTAGGTTCGATTAAGTCCAACCTATCCCTACCCAAATAGTTTTAACATCGAGATTAGAGTCAAACTTTATACTATGAGTCTAGCCTTAATCTCATTCAAAATGTTATTTAAGTTTAAATTTTATAAAATAAATATCACTTTAAATATCATATGTCAAAACTAAGAAATTCAATCCTAAACCTACCTAAATATCTGATGGTCATACTTTAGGCTTACATTTAATTTGAAAAGTCCAATAGGACTTGTTCAAAAATATACATGGTTAGATAATATCCAACCTAAGTTTGGTGTGAACCCGAAGTTTTAAACTTGGATTTATTTGTCCTGCTTAAATTTACACCTGATGCGAGTCCATGTATAACGTCGATTCTACGTGTCAATCGACTTAAAATTATGAATCAATTGACGTGTACAAATGACGCTACACATTGACTTGCTTCGATTGACGTATATAATCGACATTATGTTCTATGTATAGCGTCGGTTGATGTATATACAGAGTTATAGGTTTTGGCATCAATGTAGTCAATATATTATTTATTTATTTGTTACAAAAATATTAATTTAAAATTTAAATTTGTAAATTTTTTATTTTATATATAACAATAATTTATAAATAAATTTCAATATTAATCTAACCTTATTCAATTCGAAAAAATATGATCTTTTCAGATCGAGTGTTTTGTTTTAAAGCTTGAAATTTAAAATTCAAGTGGAACATAATTTTATTTTATGCATGTAATTTATTTCTAATTTTATAAGTATTACAACTAAAATTTTATTTATCGAAAATTGAGTTAATAAATGTTATACTTATATATATATATATTAAAGTATAATATTTTGACATTGAGATGTGAACAATTTTGAAAATATAATAAAAATATTACTTTTAAAATTTTTAATCATAAAAATAACAATCCTTATATTTACATCATAAATTTTTATTATTAAAAAAATTAAATACATTATTTTATTTTGAATGTATTTAAATTATACTATAATCATTTATACTTATTTAATGTGAAATGAAATTCAATTCAATTTTACCTAATATTATTAAGATATTATTTTTATTATTATAAATTTTAAATATAATTTTTTTTTTGTAATTTTTAATAATTTTATTTTTACTTAAATTAAATCAGGAGCATGCAAGGGACCTACCCATAATGAATGGCATCAAGGAAGACATCAAATCCATTGGGGTATTAAACAATGGGAGCCGAAGAGGCTCTATCAAACCTTTTTAAGCGCCTCAAATCATTACAGGTGATCAAACCTAAAAATATTTATTTAGTTAAAAAATAAGATTTTCATTCAAGAAGAACAAATCAGATTGATGAAAATGAAAGTATATGTAAAAAATTGAATAATCAAATTTATTAGATATTTTAATAAGATACATCGAGTCCTAATTAACAGGGAAATTTCATTCGCACGTTTCACGACAATAGCAATACTAAAACTTTGATACGATTTAACAATTATCCCGAAAAGCATTCCCGTGAAAATGCCTCCGATGACGGCTCCGGTAGCAACGTCGAAGTAGTCTGTGATTCGGGCATCAGGATTGCTCGATTTGACCTTGAGCGCGTGTTCAAGGTAAATAAAAACTTTTTGAGATCATAATATTTACTGCTAGTCAAAGTATTATTTATGCCGAGCAGTTTCTCAATGTGCTTGATCCAAAAAGGAAGATATTTCGTCATCGTGTTTTCCGTGAATCTTGTGTTTATCTGGAGGGGAATTACCTTAAAGATTGAACAATTCTTGGTCTTTTATCTGGCTCGTATCGTGATAATAGACAACTCTCTCCTCAGGTATTCCCTTAATTGAATATAGCATACGTGTCATTACAATATTTAGATTTTTTTTTATTGGTTCTCATATGGTGGTGGATAAATTGATGGAAAATGAAAAAAAAAAACGAGGTAATTAAGCATCTGTCTTTTATTATTTTAGGCCAGTCTTTGTCCTAGAAGAGTTAAAAAGATGCATTATTTTATTATTTATGTGAATATACATATATATTTTGTAACTCACTTTCACATCTATTTATTTGCATCTCAAAGTCAAACATATAATTATTCAACAATTAACCAATTCTTAGTTAATATTATGTTTTTGTTGTGTCATTGTATCAGTAATGTACAATAATATAAACCTCACATTATAAAAATAACTCTATTATTTTCGTACTTATCGGCATAAATAAATGTTATTTTAATATTATTATTATTAAATAAAATTATTATTAATAAATATTTTTTTCATAATAAAAACTTATATAGTGCTATAATGGTAAAAAAAATTCATTTTATATACATGAATCATTTATTTAAATTATTTTATTTTTAACTTTTAAATAAAAATATATAATTATGTTCTATAAAATAAAAAATAAATATATGTTATGAATGATATTTTATTAGTTCGATGATTAAAAATTTAAAATTAAAAGTGAAATTAAAATTTGAAAAGTAAGAAAGTTTTCAAAAAGTAAGAGAGTAATGTAAGTTTAGAAAAAAAGTAAATACGTGACTATATGTATGACAATAAGTAGTATAATAATAATAAAAAGGTCGTTTTTATGAAAATTATTTTATTATAAATTAATTTTTAAAATTAAAAAAATAAAAATCAATTTTTTTGTGTTTTTATATTTTAAGAAAATAAACTAAAAGTAACTAAAAGTAAATAGTAATAACTAATTAAATCCGATTTAGTAACGAATAAGATATATGAAAAAATATCTAAGAATACTTAATTATCCAATTTTTTAAATATGTGAATCGTTAAAATCCTTCAATATAATTATCAATTAATCATACGATTAATTGAATCTAACTTAGCATGTATTCATCTCTCAAGTAAACTACATATCATATAATAATTAATTTAATCATACTTTTCTGCAAATTAAATTGCATACTACTCATTAAATTCATCAATTATGGATCACATACGTAAGAATAATACATCTCTGCCTAGAAATTATGCATGTTATTTAATTAAGACAAATAATTAAATAATTCTTTCAAATCTATTTAATTGTCTTTATAGATAAATTGTTGGCGAAACAAATAATAGCATAAAAATTAGATTAAATAATATAATTGAATTAAAATTATAGTTGGGGTAAAATATTAGATCATGACATGGTGAAAATTGGGTTTATAAGATCCTTAAATTAATAAATTAAATACACATAATTGTATTCATAAAGCTCATATTTTTCATAAAAAAGACATAAAAATTGATAAAGAATAGAGTAAAAGAAAAAATACAATCAATATCTTCAATTGTAGTATTAATCTCCTCTTGAATCTCTACCAAAATTATATTCTCTCTTGATTTTTTTTGTATTTTTTCTTTTTTTAGCTCCAAAAATTGATCAAAATTATACTAATGTCAGCTCATTAAGGTTTATGGGGTGATTAAGGGCTTAAATATAACTTAGGTGTAATCTGGACCGTCAAATGAGTTTCAGATCAAGGGTTGAGATCAAAACAAACAAAATTAACAACGTCAACCAATTATAGCACAACACGTGGCACACAAAATTTATTGGGCGAATCAGAGCGTGATGCTTAGTAGGGGAGGCTGATCCAAGTCAACGCATACTAAGTCAGCACCACGCTGTGCAATGTGATTAGCGAATGAAGATAGCATGGCGTGCTGGTGAATCGCGGGGAGCACTGACATGATGACACGTGGCAGGGTTTTTTGACAACGTTCTGAACTCGGATTGAACTCCATGTTGACACGTGCCAAGCGTTTTTTCTCTCCTCACACGCATCGATTTACGATTCATTGTTTCTACTTACGTGACGTCCGCATGCCTTACCCAGTCAGCTCATATACTTGCATGATAAGCCACGTGTTAGCTTCTTATTGATCTTATATTAAAAATTTATAAAAAAATCATAAAAATTCCAAAATTTATTCATCCTTTTTCACTAAAAAATTTGTATTTTAATATTTTTAGTCTTAAAAATATTATTTATTAAATAAATCAAGTAAATATTAAGTCAAAAAATACACTAACTACTCTACTTTTATAAAGTCATCAAGTGTTACCTTTTATTTATATAAAAATAATATTATTTTATGTATTATAATTGTATCAAATGGTGTAAACAATATTTATTGGTATATTCTTAGCGGTAAAATGGCGTTGTGACTCCTTTTCTTAATATTAATTTATCTGTTTTAATTTAAATGTAATACAATACTAATTAACCTAAAGGCTTTTTTTAAAAAAATTAATGTTATATATTTATTTAAATTGTATTTTTTAATTGATAAACCCCCTAATTTTATTGTATTTGAATGCAAATACCTCTGTGCGTGTCTATATATATCCAAAACTCACACGGAGAAGCATATATTAGAGTTAAACGTACGATTATATGCACTCTTTACATAGGATTGACCATTTCAATCATAAGCCCACTCCGAGGTGATGAATATTTCATAACAAGTTAACAAGAAAGTGATGTATATATTCAAATATGAATATATACAATTTTTGGTTTAAGTAGATAGTGTACGCAACAAAATTTTGAAATTAATTAAATAGTTGAAGATGTACCATAATTATTTTGATTTTTAATTTATTTTCATTGACTTTTCAATGATGCATGTTTTTTAATAACTTATTATTAAAATTTTAATTTTTTAAAGAATTATTTTTAAATATCTTTAAATTTTAAATTTATGATTTTTTTTTCATTTTCATTAAATATTTTTTATGGAGTAAATAGTCTAAGAATTTCGTGTTACTAACTAAAGGAATAATATCATAAAGATAGAAATTGTAAATAATAAAGAAAAAATTTATGATTATAATGATTTTGGAAAATAAATTTAAAAAAAAAGGAAAAAGAAAACTTACGAAACAGAATACAAATAACTTTAGATTTTTTTTCTTCTATAAATCATTAAATAGAAATTGTAATAAAATATGGTGATTTTTTCCAAAAAACAATGGTATTTTTTATACAAAATAATTAAAAAACAATATTCATTAATTAATTAATGGATTATTATTGTTGTTGGTTGTTCCGACTTCCAAGCCACAAAAGTTGTCTTAGATCATAATATACGGCAAAACTTTGAACTTTTCATCTATTTTTTTTAATTTAAAATCATAAATATTTTCTCAAATTTCAAATAAGAAAAATACTATAAAAATATTATTGATTCTTTTAAAATTATACTCAAATTATGAGCTTCTTTATAGTAAGCATATTTAAGTATTTCTAACACCAATCATGATTTCTTAAATAATTATATCAATGAAACTCAAAAAAAATACTTACATGTAATTGACTAGAAATCACCTTAATCAAATAACTAGGACCTAAATACACTATTATATCTAAAACCATACTAAATTTGATATTCATAGATGTAACTTTGCGTCTATTTTTACTTCTATTTTGTAGTGTATTTCTAAATAGTAATTGGTAAATATTGGAATCCACGGTTTCAAAATCAAACAAATCTACATGACTGATTAATCCCATTGGGATACCAAAGTATAATAATAACTGAAAAAGAACATTTATTATAGTTACACGTTACACGTTACTTGGGTTCGATTAAGAAAGGCTAAACTAGTTTTAGTTTGTTAGACTACGGCTTCCATTTCAGCCCTTACACTAAGATAATGGGATACAATTTGCTTTGTGGCCGTAGATTTTCAGAGAATATTATTAGTGTTGTATAGGCTGTAGAGTTAGTGTAAATCAAGTTATATTTTCATTATTGTTACCAGCTGTTCTATTCCTAGAATTAGTGGACACTTTGTATTTCTATATATAGATTGTATTATAGTGTTGTAAAGAATAAGAGAAAACAGAGAATACATATTCCATATTATCTCCATCATATCTCTCGGAGTATATTTAACATGGTATCAGAGCATTTCTGAAATCCAAAAATCCAATTTTATGTTATATCAATTATGTCTAAGGAACACTGATTTCTGTCCTCATTATTTCATAAATCCAGAAATCCAGAAATCCAGAAAGCAGAAATCCATTTTCTACAGCAGCTTGCATTCCAGAGGCAAGCAGAAATCCATTTTCTGTAGCATGCTTTCCATCTCAGTCATCGTCGCCGACCATCTCCTCATCGTCGGCGCCAATCATCATTATCGCCGTCTACTTCAATCAGTAAGTCTCAGTCTCGCAGTCACATTCTGCTTTTTTTTTGTTTCCCGTAGGAGTAAGCTGTTTTAATATATATCTACCCGACCCGGTCAAACCCGACCCAACCTGGTCAAACCCTACCTGACCCGGTCCAACAGATTATTAAAAAAAAATAGCCCACAAATCTAAGTCCACGTATAATCTACAATTGCAACAAATGGTCACGGGAAAACCTATAATTCTTGGTTCCACAGACAATAGTCTTATGCCCATCACCAATCACAAATTAAATGGGCACAATTATCTTCAGTGGTCCCAATCCGTCATGATGTTTATATGTGAAAAAATGAAAGATGATTACCTTACTGGCGATGCCGCAGCTCCAAACAAAGACGATCTACAATACAGAACATGAAAATCTGAAAACAATATGGTGATATCTTGGTTGATCAATTCCATGACAAACGAAATTGGAGAGAATTTTCTTCTCTACAAAACCGCCAAAGGAATATAGGATGCAGCCAAAGACACTTATTCCAGTTCTGATAATATGTTCGAACTATTTGAGATCGAGAGCATCCTCCATGATCTTCGCCAAGGAGAGTTGTCAGTTACACAATACTTTAACTCTCTCACTCGATGTTGGCAACAATTAGATCTTTTTGAGGTTCACGAATGGACCTGTTCAGCAGACAACATCTTGTACAAACAGATTATTGACAAGAAACGGGTTTTCAAATTTTTACTGAGACTCCATAAAGATCTTGATGATGTGCGCGGCAGAATTCTCGGCACAAAACCTTTGCCCAGTATTCGTGAAGCCTTCTCTAAAGTTCGTCAAGAGATGAGTCGAAAGAAAGTAATGATGGGTCCTCAATCTACAATGATGGGTTCTCAATCTACCATTTCCATGACTGGAGAAGGATCTGCACTTACCATTCGAGACCATCAGCACTCTTATAATACAGACAACCATCCTCGTCGTGGAAGACCTTGGTGTGATCATTGTCGTAAACCTGGTCATACTAAGGAAACCTGCTGGAAAATTCATGGTAAGCCCACCGATTGGAAACCACCGTTCACACAGCACATCAACAAAGAAAGTCATGGAAAAATTGCCTCTAAATCTCAAGGCAATGAGTCACCTGAATCTGCTCTGTTTAGCAAGGAACAGATGGATCTCCTCCAAAAATTATTTGGACAATCCTTGACCACATCATCTGCCACTATAGCTCAATCAGGTAACACCCTCAATGCTCTTAATGTGAAACAGGTTATGAGACCATGGATTGTTGATTCCTGTGCTTCAGACCACATGACAGGTGACGCTTCTCTTCTCATAAATCTTAAATTCTACCAGACTTGACACACAGTCCGAATTGCCGACGGTTCAGTATCCAAAGTAACAGGAATTGGTTCAGCCAAAATTTCAAACTCCTTTATTCTAGATTCTGTCCTTCTTGTTCCTACACTTGATTGTAATCTTGTATCAATTACTAAACTCACCCGTGATAAAAATTGTATGGCTAAATTTGTTCATAACCTATGTGAATTTCAGGAACTGCATTCGGGGAAGATGATTGGCAGTGCTAAGGAATGCTCGGGACTCTATCTCCTCAGCAATGAATAACCTTCAACAAGACAAGCCCACCAAGTTGTATCCGAAGTTTGTAATCAGAATAAAGCTTTGTTAAACCTTAAGTCCAATAAAGATGGTGAAATCATGTTGAATCACTATCGTTTAGGTCATCCTAATTTCAAGTATTTACAGAAACTTTTTCCTTCATCATTTAGAAATAAAAATTCAGAAGTTTTTCAGTGTGAAGTATGTCAATTTTCAAAACATGTTAGAACTTCATATCCTCATCTTCCGCATAAAAAATCACATCATTTCTCATTAATTCACACTGATATATGGGGACCTTCTCGAATCAAAAACATCACAGGGACACGTTGGTTCATTTCATTTGTGGATGATCATACTCGAACCACTTGGTTATTCCTAATGAAAGAAAAATCTGAAGCATGTCAAATTTTTAAAAATTTTAATACCATTATTCAAACCCAATTTCAAACAAAAATCCAGATATTGAAATCCGACAATGCTAAAGAATACTTCACTTCCACTCTTACTGATTATATGTTAAGTCAAGGGATTGTCCATCTAAGCTCATGTGTTGACACACCTCAACAAAATGGGGTGGCTAAAAGAAAGAATAGGCATCTTCTCGAGGTAGCTAGATCCCTCATGTTCACGACTCATGTCCCTCAACATTTTTGGGGGGATGCTATTCTTACAGCTACCTATCTTATGCCATCTCGTGTCCTCTTGTTTAAAACACCTATCAATACTCTACTTGAGTCATACCCTCACACCAAAATTGTGTCCCATGTTCCCTTTAAAATTTTCAGATGTTTTGCTTATGTCCATGTACATCATAGTGGAAAACTTGATCCTCAAGCCATCAAATGCATATTCCTAGAGTATTCATCATACCAGAAAGGATACAAATGTTTTTTCTCCTATCACAAAACGATTCTATAATACAATGGATGTCACATTTTTTGAACAATATCCGTACTATTCCAAATCTGTCATTCAGGGGGAGAACATAGGCAATGAATACCAGCTTTCGAATACCATAAGTACTCAGTCTCCCACAAATCCTTTTCCGCAACCTCTACAAAGTGAATCAATATCTCAAATAAATACTCTTACTATTCCCAATGAACCCTCAACTTCTCTACCAACAGATCCAAACTTCCTTGTCCCAAACAATGATCTCCTTGTCTACTCTAGAAGGAAAACAACTCAAGAAAGAATAGAGAACCGAGCATATCTTGAGCCATTCCAGGAATCCAACCCGAATACAGGCCATTCCAACAATTCACAAGGTAACACCACTGAACCTCATATTATTGAATTACCTCTTAATGATTTGAATTTGCCAATTGATATAAGGAAAGGTGTAAGATCATGCACAAACCACCCCATCTACAACTTTATTTCCTATAAAAATCTCTCACCAGGATATAAGGCATTTATCAGCAACCTCGATCAAATAGAGGTTCCAAATTCTGTTCATGAAGCATTTCAGATACCTGAATGGAAGACAGCTATTCGTGAAGAACTCAGTGCCCTAGAGAAAAACAAGACTTGGGAGATCACAGAACTACCATCGGGAAAACAAACTGTTGGGTGTAAATGGATCTTTACAATCAAACACAAAGCAGACGGTAGTGTAGAAAGACTCAAAGCTCGCCTTGTGGCTAAAGGATTCACTCAGACATATGGGCTTGATTATCAGGAGACTTTTGCACCTGTAGCAAAACTCAACACTATCCGTGTTCTTCTCTCCATAGCATCTAACTTGGATTGGCCTCTCTACCAATTAGATGTCAAGAATGCATTCCTTAATGGTGATCTCGAAGAAGAAGTCTACATGGACATTCCTACTGGAATTGAATCTCCTGTTCCAACTAGGAATGGGCACGGGGACGGGCGGGGACGGTTTTTGATATAACCGTCCCCGAACCGAATTTTAAAACCTATAACCAAAACCGCCCGAAAATCATTACGGTTTGGGGACGGTTTTTTACCCGTGGGTAACGGTTCGGGACGGTTATGAAAAAACAAAAAAAAACCGAAATATATATATAATTTAATTTATTAAATATATATAATTAATTTTTTATTTATAATTTAATATATAATTTAATTAATTAAATCTAATTAATTTCGGGTACGGGCGAGTACGGTTTTTAGTATAACCGTAACCGTTGTTTCATATTCAATTTTTCCCCGAAACCGTCCCCGTCCCTAAAATTTACCGGTTAAAAACCGAACCGTCGGTTCGGATAACCGCGGATAACCGAATCCGCGGTTTTTTTGCCCATCCCTAGTTCCAACCAAGAATCTGCAAATTTAAGAAATCCTTATATTGATTGAAACAGTCTCCACGTGCTTGGTTTGATAAGTTCTCTAAAGTTCTGAAGAGATATGGATACAATAAATACCAATCAGATCACACACTATTCGTCAAACACTTCTCCAATGATAGAATAGTTATCCTAATTGTGTACGTAGATGATATTGTTCTAACAAGTAATTCTACAATTGAGATGGATAAACTCAAAGAATTCCTTGCCAAGGAATTTGAGATCAAAGATCTAGACAATCTCAAATATTTTCTAAGGATGGAAATAGCACGAACAAAAAGGGGCATATCTATATCTCAAAGGAAGTATGTACTTGATCTTCTCAAGGAAACTGGAATGATGGGGTGTAAACCAGCAGAAACGCCGATGGATTCTACAATAAAACTCGAAATCAAAGAAAATAGTACACCTGTGGACAAAGGTTGTTATCAAAGATTAGTGGGAAAACTCATTTACCTATCTCACACTAGACCAGATATTGGTTTTTCAGTAAGTGTTGTAAGTCAATTTATGAACAGTCCTACTGAAGAACACATGGAAGCAGTCTATCGTATACTCAGGTATCTCAAGATGACACCAGGAAAAGGATTATATTTCAGTAAGAATCTCACTAGAAAAATTGAAGTCTTTGCAGATGCTGACTGGGCAGGCTCTATAGTGGATCGCAGATCTACCACTGGATATTGTACATTCGTATGGGGAAACCTTGTAACTTGGCGAAGTAAAAAACAGTCAGTAGTCGCTCGAAGCAGTGCAGAAGCTGAATTTAGAGCCATGGCTCATGGGATTTGTGAAGGAATGTGGTTAAGAAGGCTACTCAATGAACTGGACTTCACAACTCTCGAACCTATCAGCATGCATTGTGACAATCAAGCTGCAATAAGAATTGTAAAAAATCCAGTTCATCATGATCGAACAAAACATGTAGAAATTGATCGTCATTTCATTAAAGAAAAGATAGATGGAAAAATTGTGAACCTACTATATACATCTACTAAACATCAAATTGCAGATATCCTTACCAAAGCATTACCTCGAACAATCTTCGAAGAATTGAGTTGCAAGTTAGGAATGATTAATATCTATTACCCAACTTGAGGGGGAGTATAGATTTTCAGAGAATATTATTAGTGTTGTACAGGCTGTAGAGTTAGTGTAAATCAAGCTGTATTTTCATTATTGTTACCAGCTGTTCTATTCCTAGAATTAGTGGACACTTTGTATTTCTATATATAGATTGTATTATAGTGTTGTAAAGAATAAGAGAAAACAGAGAATACATACTCCATATTATCTCCATCATATCTCTCGGAGTACATTTAACAGTGGCTTAAATAACAATTGTGTATTCGACCTTGTTGAACAAAACCCTAGAGTCTGGACCTTATTGCAATAGAAAATCAGGGTTTAAAAAACAGCAAACAAATCTCTGCTGCATATTGGAATCCAAAGAGTCAATTGGATTTGGTCTTAGATATTTCATAAAACTCTGAATCCGTTTCATAGAACACTACATCTCCAGTATCACTGACATAGTGATCCTGTCTCATGCTTGTCAATAGATTCTTGATCAAATGAAATGGTATAGGCCCTGATCTTTTGTGCTCCCTATAATACTTTCCAAGCACATGCTTAGCTTCCTTTGTCTGTAAAATAAAATAACGAAGCATTAGTAAGAAAGAACTTCAATAACAATAGTGATTGAGTTTTGAATTTACAATTTGCCACTATTTTGAAGTGAGTTTCAAAAAGAAGTCATTTGTTTTCTATTAGTGTTGGTAAATGCTTGACATTACTAGGGAGTTTCCTGATTCGAATCTAGCACCCCGCCTATATTAAAAAAGAAAAGTGAGTTTCAAAAGGAATGTACACACTGCTTCCACAAGGTGATAATGTGGTATTTGAGGGAAGAGATGGTGCGTGACATGTGTTCCTATATCATGGTGTATGTTGTTAAAAATTCCATAATCTCTATCAACTGTGGTAAGCCCTCCTCTTAAATAACTCCATTCCTGTAAAAGGCATACAATGAGAAATAAGGAAGTCTCCAAATTCATACACTCTTTCTGAAGACATATAGAAAATCCCAAATAGGATGTGGAGGGTCATGTTCGATTATTATTTACCTTGCCTCTGTACCAAGGAAGTTTTTGTTCATAACCATGGTGATGTAAGTATGTCACCAAGTCCAACCACATTACAAAGATCTGAAAGCACATATGTTTTGGACGTCAATATATCATCAAATCAAATCTTCAAAGAAAAGAGAGAAACAGGTAAAACTCACCCAATAAGGAACAGCATAGAGCTTTATCATTTGCACTGTACCAACAACAAAAGATAAGTAGATAAGAATAGCAATCATTGTACACCAGCAAATGGTTGAAGTTATCACATGTTTTCTTTCATTTGCTGCAAACAAACAATTTGCTCTTAGGATTGAAGTGAGAGCCTTCCCTTCCCGGGCCTCTACTCCACTGAAATAAATCTCAGCAAAAAAAAAAAGAGGAAAATAAAGACTATTTAATAATCAATAACTTAAATTTCTCAGCTGAATGCTCACAATCAAAAGAAAATGAGATTTCTCACCAGATAAATTGGGAATGCAAAAAGACTGGAAAAGGCACTGGGAACCTCATGAATTTTGTACCTTGATCCAAACTCTTGTATAACTTCTCACTCAACTAAATAGATAAATAAAAAACATAATTAAGAAAATAAAATTAAAATAATTACCCATTTGTCTATGAAGAAAATGCAATGAAATTAGAGAAGCACATACAGGAATCCAAGATTCATCATTCTCATCATGTCCATGGTTCTGTGGCTAATTCTCCTGAAGTAAATGAAATCGAGTCAGAATTCGATTTCCCAAAGCTCAAAGCTAAATTTATTATAAGAAACAGAGGTGGAGACAATTCCAGATATGAAACGAACAATAAAGCTATTGGGATACCATTACCATCCATTATATGGTACAAGAGTTTCAGAGTGCAGAATATGCCCAACAATGCTATTCAACAATGGTATGTCAGAAAAGCTTCCATGGCCACTGTGCAATCAGAAAAATTTCATTCAACATAAAAAATGCACAAAAATAAAGTTTTATCCAATGAATTATACTCAAAAGAAAATTAAATCATATGGGGTACTGGAAAAATGAGAGCTTTAGTGATTACCGATCATGTCCTATAACAAAGATAGCCCAGAATATTGTTCCTTGAGCAATCCGGTAGAAAGGGTAAAGAAGCAAATTGTTGAAGTGTGTAGCTAAAGAAACCGGTACAAAAACTATAAACAAATCTCTGAAAACATAACTGAGAGACCTCCATGGATTCTTAACCCAACAATGCTTGGGAATGGCAGCTCGGATCTCTCCAATCTTGAATGGGAGAGGAGCACTTGGATCAAAATCAGTTTTTTCAACAAAACCATCAGCACCATTGCCATTGGCAACCGGTTCTGTTTCATCCCCAATTTTGCCCAAAGGTGATTCCTTCTTCATTTGAGGTCTCGCCTTGGGTTCAGTATTTCTCTCACGCTTCTTATATTACACCGATACTGTGAATGACAGAACAAATTATCCCGAGTAGTATTCTTAGAGTCCCAAAAATAAGTAATTCTCTATCCCTTTTATTCTTAAATTTTTTGTATATAAATCAATTATTTACGTTATTATTATATTTGTACGATGAATTACAAATACATTTCTCAAAATTTTTTAAAATAAAAAAAAAATCATATAAATTTTTTTAAAAAATTATTGTTATTATTTCTTAACTTTTAAAATAATTATTTACAATAAAATTAATAAAAATTATAAAATTTAAGAAAGAATATTATAATAAAAGAGATATAATTGCTTTTTTTAATTTAAAAGGTATTTTTATAATTTTAGAAAACATCAAATGATTTTATAATATTTTTTTATTTTTTAACTTTTACAAAATATATATTTTACGTTATATAAAAAACATAAGTATTAAAAAAATGTATATTACATCTTTAAAATAAATTTATATATATATATATAAATAAATTTTATTTATGATAGTATCAAGCTGTGTGATATTTCTTCAGATAAAAAAGTGATATTTTCTATGCTTTTATTTTCATTACTTTTTCAACTCGGCTGGGAGTTGGTTGGTCAGTATTATGGTGATTGTTCGTTGCAAAAATGGACAAAGCTCTGACAATTTTTGTGCTTTTGAAACACATATATATAAATATATCTTTGAATATATATTTAAATATAAATTGGGATTTAAAAATAAAAATACTTTTTAAAGAAATTATTTCCTGCAATAGTCTTAAAAAAAATAGGGAATTAAGGATGCATGTTGTCACGTCATGGCTCTAAAAATCCAAATCTTTAGCAAGGATCAGACACACGTGGAAAGTTACAGAGTTGTCAGAAGTCTAGAAAATGGAGTTGGATGAATTTCAGCTAAGGCGCAGAATGTTACAGACAGCAGAGGAGTCTAGAATGGGCTGGAACGTTCAGAACGCGGATGGTTCGGGAAGGATGTAGAAGCCATTTGGAAGCTTGCGGAACATCCAGGAAGGTTGTAGAAGCTGGAAGCTTGCGAACATCCGGAAGGTGCGTGAAGGGCTGGACAAACCTAGAAGACTACAGAATGGGATAGAAGGTCGCAGAATGGCGACATACGTAGAACTCTCTTGTATTCAGTAGCTAGAAGGATCTGAAGAATGTGGCATACTCTTGGGCTTGTTGCACACACTATAAATAAACCAGTCTTCGTTTGTAATCATCCAGGAATTCTTTGAATTGTATCATAAACTCTCTCAAGAAGAATACAAAGCATTCTTTGCAAACTCTCTTTCTATTCTCTTTGGAGTTCCATTTCGGATGGAAAAGCGGTAGTCGACGACCTAAAATCTTGTACGATCGATCTAAAACATTAAGGTCGTGACAATGTGCTTTCTAAAATAAAAATAATGAGTCAAAAAGAAATTGTTCACATTTTCTTTTTTTACTTCCTCAAAACATAATATAAATATAATAAAAGCTGTGTAAATATAAGAGTTTTTGATTATTAAATTTATTAGATGTAATTATAGAATTATCTATAATTTTAATTTTTTACTTCATTTTAATCATTATTATTTTTAAAAACTATTTAAATAAATTAATATTTTCATTTCTATTTCTTAACCCTTTTTTTAGTAAACAATAAAAATGTAATAAATTTTAGGCTCTCTTTCTTCTCCAATTTCATTATTTTTATTCCCATTACTAATTAGTAATTACACTCTAAAATGTTAACTTGTCAAATTATCTAACTTATAATGATGTATCTTACTTTCCATTATAAATTCATGTTTTTGTAGTTATTAAATTAATATTTTTCAAATGAATTTTAATTTATCATAGTGTACGAGAGCCAGGCGTTACCCTCTTCCAATAAAATTTAATCATCTTTATATGAATTAGTCAATAAAAATAATATAATTTCTTATTATTTTTTTGAAAATATTTTATAATTTTTTAATCTATCTTTTTATTTTTTTATTATATAATTTAACTTTTCATATACATAATTTATTTTATTTTTATTTATTATCAATAAAATTATAATATTAAGTAAATTTAATTCTAATTATACTTTGATAAAAAAATAAATTATATTGATGTAAAATTGTAATATTAATAATTTTTACGCTTATTATCCCTTGCAAAAAATAAACTTTATGGTTATCATGTATTATACTTGATGGTATTTTCAAAAATATTATTAAAGCTTTAAAAAGTTTAAAAATAACCCTTAAATACAATGAAAGTTAAATTTAACATAAATAAATAATAACATTTTATAAATAAAAATGAAAGAAAAACAATAGAAAACTAATAAGTAATAAAAAATAAAGGAATGATACTTAGATATTAAAAAATTAAAAACAATAGTATACCGATATTTATTTTCATAGATCATGAAAGATGAATTTTTAAGAAAAAATAAGTTAAAAAACTAAAAAAATAAAATTAAATAATGAAAGTATTAGTTCATGATGTTATATTAGGAAGAAATATTTAAATACAAATTAAAATATACAGTTACACATAGATGTAACAAAAAACTAAACAACATTAATGAAGATTTTAAGACTTCTAACATAAAAAATAGACTTATTTCAAGAATCAAACAAGTATCTACGAGGTATAATAGAAACACAAAAAAATTATTAAAATAAATAAAAAAATATGATTATAATAAATTACAACGAGATATACATATGAAATTTACAGAATTAAAAAAAAGGTATATAATATACATGAAAACAATGATATTATAAATCAAAAATACAATCCATTAAAAACATTTAAAGTAAAACCACTTAAAAAGATATGATGCCATTGTATTTAGAAATGAGAGAAAAAATATAAAAAAGATTTAATTATAATTTAATGAAATATAGAAAATAATTAAAGAATGTTAAAAATATGAATAAAAAAATTAATTAATTAATTAATAATAATTAATAAAAAAACTAGAAACACATTATGATGAAAAGATTTATACTAACAAAGAAAAAAGAGATATGATAATAATTAACGATATTGATTATAAATTAAAAATTATGGCCTAAAAATAGTATAAAATAAATTTAATTATAAATTTTTTACTAAAAAGAAACATCTAATACACTATACATATAGGTAATAAAGAAATAAACAAAAGCAGGAAAACTTGATACTCTTAATAGACAAATACAATCATTTAAAATAAAATAAGTGTTATATCAGGAAATTAAAAGTAATTTAACACTAGAATTCAACTTTTTAAAAATTATAATATGATTCTTAAATCTAAATTATATACTAGATAAAAAAAACTCTTAGTTTCCGTATGCTTCATTCAATAAATATAATTTTAAAAAAGCTTCATTCAATAGGTATAGCTGTCATAAATAATGATATCTATCTTTCTCTCGAATTTCCAACCATGTTTCTCCATTCTTAAATGTCGGAAATGGGCTCTCATGTCAAATTCTTTTCCAAAGCATACAGTAAATGGTAGGTTAAAAAAAAATTGACAAAGCAAAAGATACCGATCAAAGAAAGTAAGTCAAGTAGTAACATATATTTGTTTCTAGGATTTTGACATTCCCAACTACTTTAATTGTTTCCCAATACAAAAATTACTATTCCTCTGTATTCCTTCCCTAAAAGTTACTTTCCTTTTTGGTGAAAAATATGATAAACTGAATTTAAACTGTGTAGTATAGAGATATATATGTAAGAATTAAAAAATTTAAAATTTTCATGAAAAAAGAAAGAGAAAACTTAAAATAAACTACAAATCAAAATAGAAATTGTCAAATAAAAAGCTGCAACCAAGAGATTAACTCTCTTTTATTTATTATTTTTGACAACAGAAAAAAGCTCTACTTTATTCATAAGTAATAAATATAAAGTTATGAGATCAAATAAACTATTAAATAAATAGATTGTTACACACTCTCCTGTCTCTCTCTCTCTATATATTTTCAAACAAAATATATTTAGAAGATAAAAAATAAAAATTATCAAATAAAATATGTTAATATTTGTCAAAATATATTTATCTATATTAATATTTTTTATATTATTTAAAGTAATAATAATATTATTATCATAATAAAAAATATATAATATTTATTTTATTTTATTATTAATTATATATTTAATATTAAATAAAATTATTATTAATAAAATAAAAAATTATGTTGTATTTATTAATGTTAATTAAATATAGTTAATTAATATATAACTCAAATTACAAATAATAGAATAGTTAAATTTTCTCAACTTTTATACGTTTCAATTAGAGGTGTCCAAAAATCAAACCGAACCGATTTAAATCGAAAAACCAAATCGAATAATTTTATAAATAAAACATATTTTTTAAATTTTTTATTTGAAGAGATTTATGATTTAAAAATTGTTCAAAAATTAAGATATAATGTTAAAAATTCTTTCATATGAGAAATCAAGAAAGATGAAATTTCTTAAACGTTTAAAGGAGAAAAATATTATGGACTTGAAATATGAGTTTGAGAAATATTTGAACACTCTATATGAAAATGTAATGTTGGATAAGTTTGATATATTAAAACAGTGAAAGTCAAATTCTTTTAGGTTTTTATCATCTCTCTCATTGCATATGATGTGTTAACAGTCCAAGTTTCAACTGTTGCATCAGAATAAACTTTTAGCACATAATGACATATTCTTGATCCATTTAAGAGTTATTTGAATCCTAAAATGGTAGAGATATTAGTATATAGTCAAAATTAATTTTATTCCTCCATTAATAAGAACTATATCGTCTTAACAAAATACAATGATAATCTAGAGATTTATAAAAATATTAATTTAGGTAATTGTAAGAATTAAAAATTATTTCTAATTTTATTTTTTAAATATTATTATTTAATAATATATGATTTTGTTTGATTTTAGTGGAATTAGAGTTTATTAAATACACTACATTTATTGATAAATGATTAATAATAAGTTTTAAATATTATTATTGATTGAGTTTGATTTTTTTGTATTTGTATCTGTTGAAAATTATATTTAACTGTTTCATATTTACAACAAATATTCCAATGTTTCGAACCGAGTCGATTTGAATAATTATTTTTTTTTTAATTTAAAATCAGACAGCACCGGTCACACTCCTAGTTTCAACTCGTATTGGGCTTAGTGCCTCTCTGCCTCCTTTTTTTTTTGTTTTGCACAAAAGCTGTCATGTAGGAAGAAACGCAGAGGGTTTTCAGAGCCCAGGTGGTCGAGTAATTATTAAATTATTTATGAAAACATAAATAATATATTTAATAATAATTATTAAAATAATATAATTTATTTTTATCTAATAATTAATAATTATATCAATAGATAATATCATAATTTTGATAATTTATTTGTAATAACACTTTTTTTTTATAAATTATAATATAATAGATAATTATTAATTAAAATAATATGAATTATTTTTTTAAAAAAATTATTATATAAGTTGAAATGATATCTGAAAATTGAAAAACAAAAGCAAATTTGAAAAAAAAGTAATTTGGATAAAGAGATAACTGTTTGTATAGGGGGAGAAGAAAGAATAATAAATATAAACAACAATCGCAGTAGCAGAGTAGCTCAAAACGAATATCAAATTACTGCCCAAACTCAATTCCATAAATTCTATTTCAGAAGTATAAAGAATAAAAGTTATGAAATGTATCACTTTTTACAAAT
Source organism: Hippophae rhamnoides (assembly GCA_033030585.1). Taxonomy (NCBI): domain Eukaryota; kingdom Viridiplantae; phylum Streptophyta; class Magnoliopsida; order Rosales; family Elaeagnaceae; genus Hippophae; species Hippophae rhamnoides. The sequence goes on along the minus strand of CM065437.1, from coordinate 15,513,088 downwards.
ATTAAAAACTAAAAAAAAGTTATTTTAAGATAGTAAAAAATAATACATAAATAAATAACTTTTAGAATAAAATTATATTATTAAAATTAATAATATATAAATAAATATATATATATATATATATTATAAATATAAAATTTAAATAACATATTTTTCACTAAGAAAACTTATCTAAAAAACATAATAATCAAATAATAATAATCATCCATTATATTTTATTTTTTCATTAACTTTCAATTATTTGGACTTAATTTGAATAACTTTACTCCAAAAAAAAAATACAATTTTTTCTTTCACTTTTCTTTTCCTGTCACTTCTTTCCTTCCTGTCTTTTCTCTCTGTTTTTTTTCCTTTCTTTCAGCTTTCCGTTCTTTCCTTTCTCTATTTGTCCCTGGGTTGTTTTGTTCTTCATTTACTATATATATAAAAAAACAAGAGATATAGAGACAAAAATAGAAGACGAAAAAAACTAAAATCAATTAATACATTAAAAACAAACTTATCAGCCGTTTAAAATATTAAACATTCAACAATATTAATTCAAAAATTAATTATTAAATAATCATTTTAATAATTTTAATTTATAAATTTATTACTTTTAAATAAACGTTTCGATAATTTTAATTCAAAAAATTTCAAAGAATCTCGTGCGTAACTCATTATAAAACTAAAACTGAATACATTGTGTTTAAGAATTATTAATTTTAATTATTAAATTATAAGTATTTGATATATATGATACATAATATTAAAAAATAATAAATATATAAAAATAATATTGATATAATTTTTAATAATTTAAATTTTTTAGAGAGATAATTTCTTAATAATTTTTAAGTTTATGTTACCCGCTGTGTGCATGGCAGGAGAGAAATTCAATTCTCACGCTGTGCATAGTATGGGAGAAACTCAATTGTTTTTTTATGATGGTAAACTAATCATATCCATTTTGTTATGTGCGTAACTTTTTCCAACTTTCTGAGGAAGCATTCCAGTCTGTTTAGTTGTAATTTTCTTATTGTTGTTTGTTTTGTTTAACCTCAATACTAAGTTTGTGTTTCTGCATGATTAATTTTGACTAATAAGAGATGGTTTCTATTTCAATAATAATGTAAGGAGTTCATACTTATGATGAACCAAAGTAACATTTGAATGTTAATTAAAAAAAAAGTCAAATAAATTATTAAAATATACATTGTAAATCATATATATGACATGTTGTGGGTGATATATTTATGCTGGATATTTTCTTGATAAAAAAGAGTTAAATTGTGAGATAAATAAGAGTATTAATTAATATATCCCAAAATATGATTATTACCTTATAAATTTTCCAAATTATCACGGCACTCATCTTAGGTGGATGGGTTACAACTTAAAAGCTGATTAGATTGTACTTATAGGGTTAATTAGCAATCTTGAAGATGCAATGCAGCTATATATAGATCAGCATAAGATCCGGTGAATGTATCAATTGCCTAAATAATTTGTAGTTGGGCGATAATAATTAGAATTATTTCCTAAAGAAAAAAAAAAGCAAATTGTGCTGAGTGAGGAATGGGGGAAATAGTAATATCCCAATTATTAGCTGTTTGATAATTTCATTACATTCATAGAATAACATTTAAAATAACCAAACAAAAAACTATTTTATTTTATTTTATTTTTTGATAAAAAATAATTTTTTTAATAATTATGTTACCCACGAAACAAAAAATATGGCTAAAGTCCACTATGCCAAAAACTAATTTTAAAATCGGTTATTAATCGACTTTAAATATGATGACTTAAAAATGTAAAGTCAGTTCACGCGTTGAACCGACTTTACATTTTTAAATTTTTTCTTTTTTATAAAATTTACTCATTTTTTATTATACTCAAATTAAAATCTGTATTCGATCATTATATAATAACAGAAAAAAATCAAAATTTATCTAATAAATAGTTTAAATAATACAAATAATTGAAAAGTTAAATATTAATTAATAGCAGAAAAATTACCATGATGTTGTCCTATGTTATTCAAAATCATCATATTCTTCTCTTGATGTTATAATACAAAACCTACATATATAATACAAAAATTTATATACATAATATACAAAAAAATATGAATAATAAGTGCGTAGGATTAATAGAAATACTTACAAGAGTAAATAAAGTGACAAAATGAAAGAAATGAAGAAAAAATAGTGTTTTGTAAGTGAGAAATGAGTATAAAAAATTTGAGTATTTTGCTCAAAAAAATAAGGGTTTTAAAAGATAAGTTAGAGAGGAAGAAAACTTATTAACATGCGCTGGAATTGGTGGTCGTAGGTGGTCGAAGAGTGAGAAAGAGTGGAGGATAAATGGAGGAGGTTTTGGATTTTTGAGAGTTATGCAGTGCTTGGAATGGTTTCTGTCTCGGGAAGAAAGAAGAGAAAATGAAATATCCACGTATGTAGCATCGGTTTTACGTGTCAACCGACGCTATCCACGTAGTTCGTAGCGTCGGTTGACGTATGTAGAGTTGGTTGACATGTGGAACCAACGCTACACGTAGGACGTAGCGTCGATTTACGTGGTGAACCAATGCTATCCACGTGTGTAACGTCGATTAACACGTAGAACCGACGCTATGTGTAATTTCGGTTCTACACCGAACCGACTTTAAATTCATTATAAGTTGGTTTTTTTCAAAAACCAATTTTACATATCGACTTCAATGTCACATTTTGTAGTAATGATACTAAATCTTCTAAGTAATAAAGAATTTCATAATGTTAAGTTAGAACTTATTGACAAAAAGAATTTATTAAAAACTAGATTTACAACAACAACAACAAATAATTAAAAACTAAAATTAATAAAATAAAAACTAAATCATAACTTTAGAAACATATAATTATGATATTTTCAATAACATTGAATTAAATCTATTTATCGAAGATTGAAATTAAACGGATCTAACAGGTTAGAGTTCAAATTAAACAACATTCAACTTATTGACATTAAATGTGAAATAATTCAATAGTATTTCTCTTTATAATAAAAATATATAAACTACATATAATTATGATATTTTTAAAATCCATTAACCTCGGGTTGACTCGATACCCTTATAGAATGACATAGACTAGAACCAGTCTTTCATGTAATTATGCATGATGAGAAGCTTCATGCCATTAATAATCCTAGTAGAATAATTTTAAATAAATGTTAAATGTACAAGACATACTATCGAAAGTAGACTCTTACCTCATGTTTGATTGACTGAAATTAAATAAAATCATAATTGATTTCTTCTAATTTTATGTTTAGTTAAGTTAAAAAGTGAGAATGGAATAAAATCGATCCTTAAAAGAGAAATAATCAAAATTCCTTCTCTCCCTTAAGGAATCATGATTACATTCTTATCTCATTTTTTTTTCAATTTTACCCCAATTCTAAATATAACCCTAAACCCTAAACCCTAAATTCCAAATCTCAAAACCTTAAACCCTATTTAGAAAAATAATAATTTTAACAATAAATCTTAACCCACAAATATAACCTAAAACCCTAAACTCTATTTATAAAAAAATAATTTTAATTATAAATCTTAACCCATAAATATAACCCTACACCTTATTTAGAAAAATAATAATTATAACCCTAAACCTTAACCCACAAATATAAGTCTAAACCCTAAACCCAAAATCCCAAATCCAAAATCCCAAATCCCAAATCTCAACCCTAAACCCTATTTAGAAAAATAATAATTTTAACCCCCAAACTTAACCCTTAAATATAACCTTAAATCCTAAATCCTAAATCTCAAACCTCAAAACCCTAAATATCATATTTAGAAAAATAATAATTTTAATAATATATTTTATTTTTAAATAATAATTATTTAAAAAAATAATAATTTCAATAATATATTTTATCTACGAAAGAATAATAATTAAATAATATTATTTAAACTTTATTAAATATAAGAATATTAAGATAATATACGGTGTTTTCTATTTCATTCTAATCGTAAACCAAATATTATAATACTAATTTCTTCTTTAATTTCGAAAATCAAATTAAACAAAACTATTTCATTTCCATTTCATTCCTATTCTCTTTCCATTCCTACTCGTACCCGTACTCGTTTTCTTTTCTCTCCTCATCCTCGTCCTCGTACTCGTCCTTCGAACAAAAGTAACCTTAAATTAATCCATATCACATGTATAATGGTACCCACAACACATGGACCAACAGTGTTTCACCTTGTCCTATAACTATACAATCCCAGTAACACAACACGAATATAATGACCATAAAATCATTGAAATAAAATTTATTTTAATACTATAAATAATTTCAAATTAATTATAATTTATATTGGAATGCCCAATAAAAGATTATGAACGAGACACAAACCAAACACATGAACACGATACAAAATGAAAACATACGAGTTCCATCCCTAGTCTCCCAGTAGTTTAATCTACTCTATCTCCGACTTCAAGCCACAGTAACATGATAGAATTACATTAAAACTTACAAATACATAGATTCATTTCTTATGACAAGCTAGATCCAATAATAAGGCTGAAAACTGAAAATTGCAAGGGAAGAAAATAAACAACCTATCACAAAATAGCACAAATGAAAAATTTAGCCAGCATTGACTAGTATTATATACGTGGGAAACCAATGAATATTTGCATACAATAATGAACCATACTAGTATAACAAACACTTTGACTACCTCCGAGACCGAGCTTGGCTAGAGCCTTTACTGCTGACCCATGACAATTGCCTCAAGCTAATGAGAGCATCTTGAGCATGTCTCTTTGTGCAAGAATTTCCATGTTTAAAAGCCTCTACTAATGCCCTTAATAGAGGTTGATTCAGTGAGTGCCGTTGGTTATGATTATCCACTCTAAGTATCCTCTCAATGATCCAAATTGTCCTCTCCTGAAGCTCCCCAGGTCGAACTTGTATAAAAAGATCAATCACAGAATCAACAACACCAAACTTTTCAAGTTCATCAGCTACTCTCTTCAAACTGTCTGAAGTATCTAAGAATAGTGTGGAAAGTGCTTCTAATGCAGAAGTCTGAACAGTGGTCTCCTCTGTTAGAGATTATTGTTATAAAGCTCCTTAATTTAAGGAGCAAATTAAGGAGCAAAACATGGAACAAAACATGGAGCAAAACATGGAACAAAACAAGGAGTAAAACATGGAGCTTAATTCTAGGAGCAATTCAAGGAACCATTAATTTAAGGAGTAATTCAAGGAGTGAATTTTCCTATAAATAGATGTGTAATTGTAATGAATTAACCATCCAAAGTGTTCATTCCAATTGAGAGAAAAGCTTAGAGAGAAAAGCTTTTGTGAGAGAAAATTGAGAGTAATTTTCTTGGGTGTAATTGGGTTGTGAGTTGTGAGTGTTGTAAACACCTTGTGTAATTTCTCCCCTTTCAGTAAAAAGATCTGCGGCAGTCAGGAGGCGTAAGCAAGATTGGCGAACTAGTTATCAAATTTAGTGTTATTTTCTATTCTTGCTTTCTCGTAAATGCGGCTTATCGGGAATTTGCGTTATTTCCCGACAGCGAGTATCGAGCTATTGGTAGTGATTTACGTCAATTTTTCGCAAGAAATAGTCGAGAAACGATCCGAAGGAAGTCGAGATTTTAGTGGGAGCAATTGGCCGCGAGATGAAGGAAGAGGTGAAACTCGAGAAATTTGATGGCACGATTTCGGGTTTTGGAAAATGCGAGATAGAGGATTATACGTATCAAAGAAATCTATATCAACCTCTCGGGGGAAGAAGCCGGAGGCTATGAAGGAAAGAAGATTGGAATCTTACAGGCAGACGATGACCCCTCGGAGTTATTCGATTGACGTTATCCCGTAATGTTGCTTTCAACATAGCAAAGGAAAAGACCACGGCGGTGTCTTATGGCATTTCTGCCAATATGTATGAGAAGCCATCGGCCTCGAAACAAAGTGCACTTGATGAGGCGCTTGTTCAATTTGCGGATGACGGAAGGCGCATCGGTAGCCTCGACATCTCGAAATGAACTCGACACTTACAACCGGTTGAGTTCGGTGGAAAATGGTCGATGAAGAAGTACGACGTTGATACTTTTGTCTTCTTTACCGAGAAAATTTGGAATGCTCTTGCACGTGTGAGTAGCTCGTCGGGAAGCGATAAGTTGAAATTTGGCACGATGTTCGTGATTTGGTTCTCGGTGAAGAGATCCGACGTAGAGAGACGGGTGAATCATCAACCTCTTGGTTTGCATACGAGTCAAGAGGAAGGAATTCAACCAAAGGAAATGGACGTGGTAGAGCCCGGTATCGAGGTAGATCGAGACGGGGAGGTCGAAATCTAGGAATCCTAATAATTCCCATGGCTCGAAGACTATCGAGTGTTGGAATTGTGGAAGAACCAAAGATTACAAAAATCAGTGCAAGAATGCACCGAAGGACAAACAAGTGAAGGCGAGAGGCAAATGTTACTTCCCACCTCGAGGAGGAGATGATGCATTGATATGCTCTTTGGAGAACGAGGAAGAATATTGGGTGCTAGACTGCGGAGCATGGTTCCGTGCTACTTCACGAGAAAGAATTCTTCGAGAAATATGTCCTAGGAAACCTTGGAAAGGTATATCTTGGTGATGATCAACCATGTGCTATTATTGGCAAAGGTGTAGTAAAGATTAAGTTAAACGGCAGTTCTGTTTGGGAGTGAAGGATGTCGGGCGTATTTCAGGCCTCGGAAGAACTTAATCTCGGTGGGGCTGAGTTGGCTAGTGAGAGCTACACTACGATCTTCCATGGTGATGATTGGAAGATTTCAAAGGGTGCAATAGCGGTTACTCGAGGCAAGAAAAGTGGCACTTCTTACATGACGAAAGCACGTTGTTCAATCACAATTGTAGCGAGCAATGAAACACGAGCACTGTGGCACCGAGAGATTAGGCCACATGGTGAGAGAGGGATGAAGATTATGCACTCAGAGGAAAACTTCCAGGTACGGTCTGTAGAGATGGACATGTGCGAAGATTGTATACTTGGAAAGAAAAAGAGTCGAACTTTCAGACAAGTGGTAGAACCCCAAAGAAGGAAAAGCTAGAGCTTATTCACTCAGATGTTTGGGGACCAACAACCGTCTCATCCATTGGTGGGAAACAATACTTCGTGACTTTCATCGATGATCATTCAAGGAAGGTATGGGTTTACTTTCTAAAGCATAAGTCTGAAGTATTTGAGGCTCAAAACATGGAACAAAACAAGGAGTAAAACATGGAGCAAAACATGGAACAAAACAAGGAGTAAAACATGGAGCTTAATTCTAGGAGCAATTCAAGGAACCATTAATTTAAGGAGTAATTCAAGGAGTGAATTTTCCTATAAATAGATGTGTAATTGTAATGAATTAACCATCCAAAGTGTTCATTCCAATTGAGAGAAAAGCTTAGAGAGAAAAGCTTTTGTGAGAGAAAATTGAGAGTAATTTTCTTGGGTGTAATTGGGTTGTGAGTTGTGAGTGTTGTAAACACCTTGTGTAATTTCTCCCCTTTCAGTAAAAAGATCTGCAGCAGGTCCGGAGACGTAAGCAAGATTGGCCGAACTCCGTTATCAAATTTAGTGTTATTTTTCTATTCTTGCTTTCTCATAAATCTGGCTTATCGGGAATTTGCGTTATTTCCCAACATCCTCATCATTGAGAAGATTGACTAGGGGTTCGATGCAGTTACTTTTCAGCAAGCAAAATTGGCTATCTTCCTCACAAGGAACATTGTGTATTGGGCACAGAAGAGGTCTGAAAGAGGCGTTTCGACACATGAATACCAAAGAAAAGCAGAAGCCAGTGGTAGCTGGAGGCTCGAAGTCCCCGGCAGCAAGTAACTTTCCACATTCTGACAAGTTCTTTAATCCAAGAGCAGCAAGCTGTCTAACACTCGGTTTTGTAGGATAGTAAATCACCTCACGAAATATTGCCATGAGGTGATTCTCTCCAATTGTGTGGAGAGTATGTGGATCAGTAAGGCTACTTGTAAACTGAAGTAGAAGGCCAAGAAGACCTTCAAGCATGTTTGATGAAGATCGTGTATGAAGCTGGTTTTTAAGAGTATCAACTGTCCATCTTACAAAATCGGCTCCTAAGAGCATTCTAAGTTCATCTTCTGGAAGTGGGAGGTAAGCAAGTATACATGCAGCATCAGATCTTTCACCATCTGTGGATTGGCTATCTAATAATCTCTCTTTAAGCAATGAAATATTGTTAGAAAATCTAAGTTCATTAGCAACATCTTGACCAAATTTTGCTGAAAGCACTTTTGTTAGACTAAAAGCATATATCCTGTGTTCAACTTCTGAGTGCTCAAGAAATCTTAAGATGGTTCCAATGCCCTCCCCAGTTCTTATATGTGAGGCTACACACTCTGCATAGAAATAGTGATAAATAAACCAAAGAGACATGTTCATTTTTAGGTGCAACTATTTCAAGAAATAAATTGAAAATTTTAGTTTTTAGATGCCTTTACATATAATCCCTTACAATTATTTCAATATCCCTAAAAAAAATAAAAGCAAGAACCTGATGCTTGAGAAGATGATGCAATTCCACATAAAATATGCAGAATAGGGGCTTGACATCTTGGAGTTGCAACAGATAAAACCCCAAGAATACTACGAATAAATGACTCTGACTGCATGGAACGTCCTTCCCTGTCAGCAGGTGCTAATTCCCAGTATCCTGGATTTGATACAATATTTGCAATCGTGCGAGCAGCCAATTCCTTCAACCCCGTTGAAGTATCCTTGTCCTCGAAAAGGATATCCGTAAGTATGGGCAGCACACAAGATTCTACAAGGATGGTTGCATTGTCACCCAGACTCGACAAGTTATACAGTGCCAACAAGGTAGGTGCCTGTGCCTCTGACTTTGTGAGCATATCAATTAGTATTTTACTACTTCTCCGAGCAATTTGTTCTTTCCCAGTATTTGCCAAAGTCCTTCTGCCTACCATAGATGCCATCTTAATTTTCACATTATCAGGACCTATTATCAGAAATAATAACTACGTTATGAAATTATAAAATATATGATAAATATTGTGTTTCTCTGTTAATTATGACAAATATATTTCATATCTTCCTGTTCTGAATTTCTATACAATGGTTATTGTATTTGTACACTAAGAACCGGTTGGTAAACTGGTAGCCGTTAACCCTAACAGTACTGCATACCTATACTTCCCTGCTCCACTACCTCTATTTCTTTGCTTCACTACACACGCCAACACTCCTCCTCAAGTTGGTGCATATATGTCTTTTATGCCCAACTTATCAAATGAGTTGTAGAAGTTCTTTGCAGACACAGATTTTGTGAGTATATCAGCCAATTGATCTTCTGATTTAACAAATAGAAGCTTAATAATTTTCTTTTCAAGATTCTGTTTGATGAATTTCCGATCTACTTCAACGTGCTTCGTGCGATCATGTTGAACTGGATTATGGGAGATGGAAATGGCTGCCTTGTTATCACAAAATAAGTTCATTTCAGAGTTAGGAGCAACACCAATCTCAGTTAGAAGTTTTTTCAACGAAAAGAGTTCACATATTCCCTTGATCATTCATTGGAATTCAACTTCAACGCTAGACAAGGAAACTACCTTTTGTTTCTTGCTCCTCCATGTAACAAGATTGACTCTCACAAAAGTAAAGTACCCAGCAATAGATTTCCTATCCTTGATATTCCCTGCCCAGTCTGAATCTGTATATCCAATGATTTCCAATTGACAATTTTTTGAAAACATAAGTCCTTTCCCAGGGGAGTATTTTAAATAACGAAGTATTCGCATGACGAAATCCATATGGTCTTCACTTGGGCAGTGCATGAACTGACTCACGACACTCACAGCATAAGCAATATCAGGTCGAGTATGAGATAAATATATGAGTTTACCCACTAACTGTTGATATCTCTGTTTATCTGTTGGTATTTGGTCCACATATTTTCCAAGTTTATGATTTTGGACCATTGGAATATCGACAGGTTTACAATCTAGTAATCCTGCCTCTGCCAGTAGGTCTAGAGTATATTTCCTTTGGGAAAGACATATGCCTTGTTTTGATATTGTTACCTCAATGCCTAAGAAGTATTTGAGCTCTCCCAAGTTCTTCATTTCAAACTCATTTAACAATTGTTCTTGAAGTCTAGAGATTTCTTCTTTATCATCCCCTGTAATGATCATGTCATCTACATAGACTATAAGGGCTGTTATTTTTCCCAATCGATGTTTTAGGAAAAGAGTGTGGTCAGAGTTGTTTTGTTGAAACCCATATTTCCTCATTGTTGAACTCAACCTGCCAAACCATGCTCGAAGTGATTGTTTTAGTCCATACAATGCTCGTTGTAATCTACATGTAGTTTCTTTTCCTGATGTAACAGTATATCTTGGTGGGATATCCATATAAATCTCTTCTTCAAGGTCACCATAGAGGAAGACATTTTTCACATCAAGTTGGTGCAATGGTCAATCTAAATTTGCTGCAAGAGATAACAAAACTCTAACAGTTTTTAGTTTAACCACAGGTGAGAAGGTTTTCTGATAATCTATACCATGTTTCTATGTATACCCTTTTGCTACTAGCCTCGCCTTGTATCGATCAACTGACCCATCTGCTTTATACTTAATGGAGAAAATACATTTGCATCCTACCATCTTCCTCCCTTGAGGCAACTCGCTTAACACCCATGTGTTATTCTTCTGTAATGCCTCAAATTCTTTTTTTATAACTTGAGCCCAATTTGGATAAGATAGGGCTTCTTCAACACTACTTGGAATTTGACATAAGGAGAGTGTTTGTGCAAACGCCCTTATAGGTTCTGATAACCCTTGAGTAGATACATAATTGGTTATTGGATACTTGGGTTGTCGTTCTTCTCTGTCTGGAGAGTATCGATTCGGAGGTTTTCCTCGATTGTGTCTAAAAGGTAGAATATAACCAACAGATGTATCTATAGTATTAGTTTGTAAAGGTGTGATAGGATAGCTTACTTCAGGAGTATTCTCAGCAGGAGGATCATTGGGTACTAGAGTGTGGAGGGGGTGCATCAACCACTGCATCTTCTGGAGATTCAGTCACTAGTTCAGATTCAATTCTTAGAAATTCAAGTTCGGGTCTAGGTACTGGCTCATCCATATTTTTGGCATTATTCGAGTATGTAGGATTGTTACTAATGTCTAACACTTCAACATCAAGCCAATTTCGTTCTTCACCATAACTCTCCCCCTGAAGAGGGTAATTGGATACTGGTGATAGAAAAAAACATTCAAATTCTAGGAAAGTGACATCCATGGTAATGTAGGTTCTTTTAGTGATTGGATCGTAGCATTAATATCCCTTTTTTGTATGCCATACCCCAAGAATACACATCAGACAGCACACGGATCCAACTTAGTTCATTGATTTTTATGGAGGTGAACAAAAACAACACATCCAAAAATTCGGGGCGAAAGCATCAAAATAGTATGCAAGGGAACATAATCAGATAGCACCTTTAATGGAGTCTAAAATTGTAAGGTTTTTCTGGGCATACAGTTCAATAGGTATACAGTTGTAGTAATAGCATCACTACAGTATCTACTAGACATATGTGCATTGATTAGTAAGGCTCGGACAATTTCTAAAATATGCCTATTATTCCTCTCTACAGTCTCATTCTGTTGTGGGGTTTGTGAACACGAGGTTTTATGGAGAATACCATGGTTGTCCAAGTATGTCCGAAATTGTTGATTAACATACTCCCCTCCATGATCAGATAGACATATGTGCATTGATTAGTAAGGCTCGGACAATTTCTAAAATATGCCTATTATTCCTCTCTACAGTCTCATTCTGTTGTGGGGTTTGTGAACACGAGGTTTTATGGAGAATACCATGGTTGTCCAAGTATGTCCAAAATTGTTGATTAACATACTCCCCTCCATGATCAGACCTAAGGATCTTAATTTTTTTCAGAAAATTATGTCTAAATCATAGTGTGAAACAAGTGAAATGTAGAAAATACTTCATCTTTATATTTGAGAAGGTAAAGCCATGTCATTTGTGTACAATCATCAACAAAAATTACAAACCAACGATGACCCGATGACGTAGTGACCGGAGAAGGTCCCTAAACATCAGAATGCATTAAAGAAAAAGGAGTCATACTTTTATGCATGCTCATAGGATAAGACGCCCTATGACTTTTTGCTAAGATACAAGTATCACATTTGAAATCTATTGAAGAATTGTATTTTCCCATATCGACTAGGCGTTCGACTGTAGTGCAGTTTATAAGTGAGGACAACCCTTAACTTAAGAGATCTTATTGGGTTGAGTTAAGCCTTAGGCTTATATTACATGGTATCAGAGCATTTGGGTTACAAAATTTGGAAAATTTAGTCAAGCTATAGAAACATTTGGTATGATGAAAAGCAAGTCTGACCATTCTGTGTTCTATAAACAATCAGAAGCTGGTATCATTCTTTTAGTTGTGTATGTAGATGACATTGTTATTACTGGAAGTGATACTACGGGAATTTCATCTCTTAAGTCTTTCCTACATACTTAGTTTCACACGAAGGATTTAGGGATGCTAAAGTATTTCTTGGGTGTTGAAGTCACAAGGAGTAAAAAATGTATCTTTTTATCTCAGAGAAAATATATCCTGGACTTATTAATGGAGACAGGAAAATTAGGAGCAAAACCTTGTAGTGCTCCAATGACTCCGAACATCCACCTTACAAGAGATGGAGAACTCTTTAAAGATTCAGAGAGATATCGAAGGGTGGTTGGAAAGCTGAATTACCATAACGTGACTCGTCCAGATATTGCATATTTATTCAGTGTTGTTAGCCAATTTATGTCATCCCCAACAGTTCATCATTGGGCAGCATTAGAGCAAATTTTGTGTTACTTGAAAGGAGCACCTGGACGTGGCATCTTGTATGCAAATCATGGACATACTTATATTAAATGTTTTCAGATGCAGATTGGGCAGGTTCCAAAGTGGATAGAAGATCCACATCAGGCTATTGTATTTTCATTGGAGGAAATTTGGTCTCATGGAAAAGTAAGAAGCAGAATGTTGTGTCACGATCGAGTGCAGAGTCAGAATATAGGGCTATGGCACAATCTGCGTCTGAGATAATATGGATATATCAGCTCTTGGATGAAGTAGGTCTTAAAACTTCAGTACTAGCGAAATTATGGTGTGATAACCAAGCTTCTCTTCATATTGCTTCTAACCCTGTGTTTCATGAGCAAACTAAACACATTGAAATTGATTGTCATTTTGTTCGCGAGAAAATTCAACAAGGTTTGATTTCTACAGGATATATGAAGACTGGAGAACAACTAGGAGATATCTTCACGAAAGCTTTAAGTGGGGTTCGGGTTGATTATCTTTGTAACAAGTTGGGCATGATTAATATCTATGCTCCAACTTGAGGGGGAGTGTTAAAGATGATTAATTGTGTGTATTAGGTGTCTAACACTAGGTGAATATATTAGTTGTGTATTAGGTGTCTTAGTTGTGTATTAGGCTAATATATTCACCTAGTGTTAGACACCTAATACACACACAACTAATCATCTTTAACAAAATCCGAGTGGGTGACATTTGAAAATAAACTAGGTAGTAAGTGTCTTAAATACCCAAATGACGGATGCCCAAATCGACGATGACATAACCAAATTTGTCGCTCCTTGTTACTAACCGTGTGTTGCATGTGATTGGATCTTCCTGAACTGAGGTCATCCACGTAATATAAGCCTTCTCTCTTAGTACCACGCCCAATGTTCTCATTGGTGAGAATATCCTGAAGAAGACAAAAGGTAGAATACATCAATACTACACAGTTAAGATCTGAAGTAACTTGACTTGCATACATTAGTCTGTTTGAAAGAGAGGGTGCAAGCAATGTATTAGATAATGGTAATGAAGGAGATAAAGTCATAAAGTCACTGTTCCAGCCCCAGCAACTGGATAAGTGACCCTATTGGCATTGGCAACACGGCTCTGTCTCGGCTGGGTTGTACTGGAGAGATCCTTTAGGTCAAATGTCATATGATCTATAACTCTAGAGTTGAGAATCCAAACCTCATTATCATTATGAGTAGAGATGTGAAATGCTTTACTTGAAGTACCTGGATCTTGGGAAAATTCGAACTGAGAAATAAGGGATAATGATGCATTATTGGTAACCATAGCAGCTTTCCCAATGGTTTTCCGTTTCTTCCGTGCTTGAAGATCATTCCACCAATCTGGATACCCATGTAGTTTGAAGCAGTTTTCATTGGTATGTTTGGAATTGCCGCAATGGGTACATTTTAGGTCAATAGAAGCTGCATTTTCCGTGGATTTCTTGCTACCCAAAGAAAGAGTTCTTGGTTTTGATAGCATTGGATTATGGTGTCCCTTCATCCCTTTGAAAGCCATAACTGCTCCGGGAGTCGTATATGCACCTATGATCATCACGATCTGCCTGACCTCTTCCCTACGGACGAATCCATAGGCCTGTTCCACCGTAGGGAATGGTTTGATTTGAAGCACATCACTTCGAGTCTTATCTAGTCTGTCATCAAGTCCATCGAGGAAGGTATAAACTCGATCTTCCTGTACGATGGAGTTGTATTTTTGTATGTCAATCGCACATTCCATTGGGTTAGGACGACAAAAATCAATTTCTCGCCATAACCCTTGAAGGCCATTATAGTATTTTTCAATAGATCCACCCGCCTGCTTCATACGAGTAACTCGACGATGGAGATCATACACTTTAGACGTGTCTATCCCATCAAAGTAGGTTGTAGCAGTAGAATCCCACACCTATTTTGCATTTGGGAATCAGATAAAATTTGCAATCAAGGAAGGGTCCATCGAATTGATCAACCATCCCTTGACAATAGCATTTTCAGTGCGCCATCTCCTGAATGAGGGGTCGGTTTCAACAGGTTGAGGAAAATCCCCATTAATATATCTCAGTTTGTCCTTGCCAGAGATATACATCTCCACCACCTGGGACCATAAGGCATAGTTGGATCCTCCCAACTTGATACTAATGGAAGTAGTCGACGCTTCAGTTAGCGGAGATTGTAAGGCGTTCTCGGTCATTTTTGTAGTCAAATCGTTCAATATGGAATTGATGGTTAAATCCCTAGATTCTGCACGGGAATAGAAACACAATAACCCTAATTTGTTTTTGCTACTCGCATAACATCCACTTCACGTTATGAAGGCTGTGGAGTGGCGCTTTCTTCTTCGCTGCGTTCCACATTTCTCTGAGACAGAAGAGTGGTATGACTACCCACGACGGTGGCTAGACGGGTGAGGCTCTAGTCAACCAACCACAATAAACAATTTGTTAGAGTCTGTACACCAGCCACACGCAGCTACAAAGCTGCGACCTCAACGTCGTTTGTCGCTGCCAACTCTAGCCTGAAAGTTTGAGTTGCGTTATGTTTCTTTTCGAAAATGAAAATTTTATCTGGAAAACAAGTATTTCTAGTGGATTATGAGGCTGACCCACAATGGCAACTAGAATGGAACGTAGAGACTACGACGGCTCCAACGAGCAGCTTGAATGGCTACCCCAGATCCCAGCCAAATAACCAACCAAATACCCACAGATTAACAAAATCTGTTGAGCGTTTGTACGCCAGATCAAACAAGTTGAGAGAGGAACATAAATCAACGTTGCACACCAAATCAACCAAACCAGCACACCAGATCAAACCAGTTCAAAGGGGAACATAAATCAGCATAGCACACTAGATCGACCAAACCAGTACACCAGATCAAACCAGTGTCGAGGAGAACAAAAATAAGCGTAGCAGGTAGCTTATTCTTTCATTAAGATAACAATAACTCTACTCTGATACCATGACAAATATTACGTTTCTCTGTTAATTATGACAAATATATTTCATATCTTTATGTTCTAAATTTCTATACAATGGTTGTTGTATTTGTACACTAAGAACCGGTTGGTAAACTGGTAGCCGTTAACCCTAACAATGTTGTACACATGGGTGCTGCTATACATCCATACTTCCCTTTGTCAACATGGGTGTTGCTACACACCCATACTTCCCTACTCAACTACCTCTATTTCTCTGCTTCACTGCACACGACAACAATATACTGTGTGATTATAACTAATATAATTTGAACTGTGAAAAAAAATATTTGGCTATGATCTAATGGAATATACCTTCACAAAGACGAATAAGTAAGGGCTCAAATCTCCCTATTGCAGCCAAATGCTGAACATTATCCTCAATCCTCTCCATTTGCAACAAAACATCCTCAGCTAAATTGGATAAAGCAGGACACTCTAAATTTTCAGCCATGCTTGAGAGAAGAACCAATGCACCTTTTTCTGATGCAATTTTAGTGCAACAAGCTTCATCGCTACAGAACTCAAGTAATAATTTGACAGCATGCTCTCTTTCTTTTTCTGAGCTCCCAATAAGACTACGTATGGCCAATCTAGTGATTCCCTCCTCAAGCATGATGTTCTAGAAATTTCTAATGCAAGCTATCAGAAACTAAAATACATGAAAGTAATACCAGTAACAAGAAGGCCTTCTGAGACAACCATAAGGTCAAGTATAGTTTACGGAATGGAAACATAATAAGAATGGAATTATGTCATGGAATTGAATTGAACAGAAAATTGGAAACAATATTACTACCAATATGTTTGGTTTGAAAACGAAAATCAAAATGAAGGTAAAATTGGAAACAAAATTTTAGTCCAAATGGGAAACACTTTGAAAAAAATGTATTTATAATGTTTTAAATGAAGAAATATGGATGAAAATAAAAATATATATAAGTAAAAGAAATATAGTATTTTAAGGTATTCCATTGGATGGTGGATGGCAATAATATTACACCAAAGGGTGTAATAGATTCCTTTCATTTCCCTCCTAAAACTCAACTCAACAAAAAAATGTCCAAAATTTCAATTACATTATATTAATACCCACCAAACATGGCCTATATTAGAAAGAAAAAAACAATTAAGTACTACTTTAGAAGGATAGTTGTTGTTCAATAGCGTACCAATTAAAGAAAGAGGAAATTTCAGCATAATAAGTTCTCTCAATAAGAAAGTTTCAAGAGGAAATTTTAGAAGTGAAAAGCCAATGCTGAGACTTCTGCCTTTTCCTGGGTAAAAGTGTTTTCTAATCATATAAACAATTATTAAAAGAACAATGTTATATGCAAAGCTTGTTAAATGCAACAATAAATATTAGTTGGGTGTGAAGCTGATGATGCAGAATGTTATAAGGATATCATGACACTTTATTC
Source organism: Hippophae rhamnoides (assembly GCA_033030585.1). Taxonomy (NCBI): domain Eukaryota; kingdom Viridiplantae; phylum Streptophyta; class Magnoliopsida; order Rosales; family Elaeagnaceae; genus Hippophae; species Hippophae rhamnoides. The sequence continues at coordinate 15,495,747 of CM065437.1, read as the reverse complement.
ACTTTATTTCTACAAATTGAACACTTCAATTACATTTTTAAAATTGGTATACTTTAATCGTGTTATTGTTTCATTTTTAAACATTTTAGTCATTTCTTGCCAATTTTGATCCTTTTTGGATTTAATTTTTATGAAAAAATTTAAGTTGAATTGAATTGAAACCTACTAACAAAATATTATGTTTGAATAAAAAATGTTTCAAAAAGTTAAAAATAGTGAAAAATAAAGCAAACTATCCACAAATGTAACAAAAATGTGATTAAATTGCATTAATTTAAAATAAAATGACTAATATATCTAATTTATAAAAATAAAGTGACCCAATTACACTTTTTTCTTTAAATAATTAAGAGAACACTTGTGAACAAAGAAGAGGCTAAGAGGATTGATAAACATTTGTCACATGTCAATCGAAGCACATTTTTCTATTTAAAAAGGTGTCATCATCTTACTATAACAATATTGTAAATTTAGTCAATAATACTTCAGTCGAAAAAAAAATATATTGCAAGTACAGAAGGATGGGATTAAGTTCTTATCATTAATTTATAAAAATGCTGAGCATGAATCTGTTGATGTTATCATGGATAAAGAAATACTTGATGACCATCAAGTGGATGACAAGCATGGAAGCTAATGATTGTTCCAATTCCTGTAAAGGTTTACAGAAATTATAAAGGCGTTATGAAGGGAATTGTGGCAGCAATCAAACAACATCAGTAAGGCTTACAAAATGGGTGATATAGACAGTGCAAGGATGTGTCAAAGGATGTGTCAAATGATGGCCAAATCCATACAAACTATCAATCATTATAAGGCTTACAAATAGATGAAAAAGGGAGTTGTTTCAACACCCAGAATTAAGTTTGAATGGTAGCGGATAAATGTGTGAGCAACTAGCTTATTGTGAAATCGTAAACACATTATTGCAACCTTATTTTCTGTTATTTTATGTGATCATTTCACCTAGCTGTGATCAATGTGTAACAATGTAGTATAAATACATAACCGGTACTTATAATTTTACATGACATAACGATTAGAAGTCAATAAAGCATATGCCGCTATTCATCATCTTCCTCCCTCTCTCCCTTGTCAACAGGCTATTAAAAATCTGTCATTTTCTCGGTTTAGTTAGCTTTCTTTTCATGGTATCCGAGCTCTAATAAGAAAGAGAAATAATAAAAAATGACAATATGAATTAAGAAGAAAGATTTCCAATAAATGCAAGACAAGAACCGCAACTGAAATAATGTCATTTCATAATCAAATCAAAGCAATTAAACTAGACAAAGATGGGTATAATGATCGGAGAAAACAAATGATGAGTCCCTAAAAACTTCGTACTAGATGGGTTTGTTAGTGGGGAGTAGGAATGTCCAAGAAAGTTCAATGAAGATGGTACCATTAATGAAGCCTATCGATACTGGATTAGGTAAGATCAAATGATTACGTCATGGCTAATCAACTCTATGAATAAAAAATACATAAAGAAAGTGGGTGATTGTGAGACAAGTTCACAAATATGGTCAATGTTAAAAGGATTTTTTGTGTCACAATCTAAAACAAAGGTGCAATACAAGACTGGATTCAATTCTGCCAAAAAGGGTGGTTGATTAATAGCTGAGTTTGCTAAGTTTGTTCAGAAAGTACAAACGATATCTTCCATGCATGCTTCAACTGGTTGCACAATAAGTAAAGAAGATCAAGTTCTTGCTTTGTGCAATGGCCTTAATGGTAAGTATGACTCAGTAGTTACTAACATTTAAGAAGGATATATCTCAATTCAAGAACTGACTCACAGATTACGAGCACAAGAAAGAAGACTTGAAAGAAGATCTTTTGCAATGGCACTACTACCTTCTGCAAATGTGGCTTCAACAAATGCAAATCTTGGAAACAACGACCCAAATCTTACCTATACAAATTCCAAAGGTTTCTTGACACCGAATCAAAACATAAATCAACCACTCCAACAACAAGGTAATCCAATACTTCCAACAACCAACTCTAGCCATGATCAACAATTTGATCAAGCACCATCCAGTCATTCAATCAATCCTTCAACAAGTTCTACCCATCAAACCAATCTTATGACCCATAGAGAAACGAGAATAAAGGCTATGGTTTCAATAATGGAACAACGCCTCAATGTCAAATTTGTGGCAAGCCAGGCCATTTTATAAGCTCTTGTTGGTTAAGATTCAACTAATCCTACACACCTATTACAAGCAATAGACCACCACCACCACCACAATTCCAATCTAGCAACCAAAATCAATACAATCAATCTATATATCCCCAATACAATCATCCATACTTCTCATAATGATATAATGGATTCAATAATCAGTCATTCCATCAACATAGTAACTTCCCTAACTACCCACCTCAACAAGTCAATCTTGCTGTGACTCAACCTCACTATCCTCAATTACCTTCACCATTATCAAATCAACAACATCTTTACTTAACACAAGGACCATTAGCACCTCCAAACTTAAACCAAACTCAAATAATTCTAACCTATCCACAAAATCCTAATCAAGTGGACCAATTTCTATCAACAATGATACCTACAAATCCAACCAATATAATGTATGCATCAACCCTTTATGTGTCAATAGATCCTACCTGATTTATAGATTCTACTATTTCACACCATCTAACCTCGACCCTACAAACCTTACTAAAAACCTTCTTAGTGTCTCACAGTTCACTAGAGACAATTATGTCTATTTGGAGTTTCACCTTGAGTTTGTGTGAAGAACAAGCTCATGGGTCAAGTGCTAATGTAAGGGGAAGTTAATCATAAACTCTACTCATTTCAACTGGATCTAAACACAAAACTAAATGTCATCGTTTACCTTTTGTTAATTCAATGAATAAAAATTCTATCCATTTGGAAGTTGTACATACGAATGTATGTGATCTTTTTCCCATGCTTTTCCTTCAATGGTTTTCACTACTATGTATATATTCTGATGAGTGCACACGATATGCTTGGATCTACTTTATAAAAGAAAAATCTGGTGTTAAATAAGCCTTCTTTATGTTCAAGAATCAAGATGAATTGTTAATTGGAAACAAAATAAAAATATTGCAATCAGATGGTGAGAGAGAGTTTGATTCATTGAACCATATCCTAGCTAAGTATGGAATATGAAGGCAAATTTCATACCCCTACATTGCTCAACATAATGGGCTAGCAGAAAGAAAGCACATGCACATTGAGTTAGGATAAACTCTTTTAGCGCAAAGAAACATGCCACTAAAGCTTTGGGATGAAACATTCTATGCTACCGCTTTTTCATCAACAGGTTGCCCACAATAGTGCTCAATTTCAAAAGCCCCTTTGAAATGCTCAACAAATGCCTACCTGACTATTAGTCACTTAAGGTGTTTGGATGCAAATGTTTCCCTTACATAAGACCTTATCACAATCACAAGTTTGATTTCAAGATTAAACCTTACACATTTCTTTGATATAGTCATGTGCACAAATGTTATAAATGCTTATCTCCAAATGGTAAGGTGATAATATCAAAGAGTGTGATATTTGATGAAAACCAATTTCCTTTTGCTCAAGTTATGCCCACGTTATCCAGTACATCAACTCAATCCAAGAAAATGTTACCCACAATACATACAATGCCTAACAATGTAAAAATCAATTCAAGCCAACCCATTGACAATCAAACAGACACAAATATTATCCAACCACATGACAATTTATAACCAACCCACCATGACAACTTTATATCCTCACATCAATCTCCACGACAAAAAAATTCTCAAACTCCTGCAAACAATGTGCTACTCCATAACTCAACAAACCCACATGAAATAACATGTCATAACCAAACTGTTTCACATGAAATCATAACCCAAAATACCCTAATTCACCAAAACATCCATCTAATGACTACAAGACTTAAAGCTGAAGTAAAAAAATCTAAAGTTATGTTTACACCACAAACTATATTAGCCCCTAAAACTGTAAAAGAAGCATTGAAAGATAAGGGACAGTTTGCAGCTATGAAAAACGAGTTTGAGGCCTTAGTACGAAACAATACATGGGTATTGGTTCCATCTCTAAAAGAAAGGAAAATCATTGACAATAAATGGCCCTTTTCGGGTAAAGGAACTCTTTGATGGCACCTTAGACAAGCTAAAGGCAAAAGTTGTTACTAAAGAGTTTCTTTAAGTGGATGGTTTCGATTTCTTGAAAAATTTTGACCTAATTGTCAAATATGGTACTATAAGAATGATACCAACTTTAGCACTTACATTTCGTTGGTATATACAACAATCAGACATAAACAATGTGTTCCTAAATGAAACAATCCTAGAAGATGTGTACATGTAGCAAGTATTTGGATTTGTTGACAAATAACATCCTAATTTTGTGTGTAAAATGCATAAGACCCAATATGGTTTAAAATAGGCACCTAGGCCCTGGTTCAACAAACTAAGCTTTATTCTATTGCAGCTTGGTTTTTCAAAAGCACAATCTGATGACTCTCTCTTTCATTTAATTGACAAATCATACAAAATGTATGTATTAGTGTACTTGGATGGCATAATTATCACTGGATCACATGCCGACAAAATTGATGAGTTTATTAAGATATTGAGTGATGAATTTACCCTTTAAGATATGAGAACACTGCATTATTTATTAGGAATTGAAGTTGTTCGCTTACTTAATGGCAATTTGCTCCTCAGGAAAACCAAATACATCAAAAGCTTACTCACTAAAACAAGGTTGTCTAATACCAAACCAGCTGCCTCTCCTATGATTACAATAACTGTTGTCAACCACATGTAGTGAACCATATGACAATCTAAGTCTTTAGAAGTATTGTTATCAAAATGTTGAGTGATGAATTTGCCCTTAAAGATATATGGGAACGGAACTTTGCATTACTTCCTAGGGATTGAAGTTGTTCACTTACTTAATGGCTATCTACTCCTCAAACAAACCAAATGCATCAAAAGCTTACTCACTAAAGCAAGGATGTCTGATACCAAACCACCTGCCTCTCTTATGATTACGACAATTGTTGTCAACCACAGACAGCCTTTTCGGTGAACAAAGTTTGCAAATTTATGGCACAACTTCTAGTAACTCATTGGTAACAACAAAACAAACGAATGTTAAGACATATAGCCAGTACAACTACTTATGAGATAGAATACAAAGCTTCATCTCGATTGTCTATATATACATTTTCTGTTGAATATTGGCTCTAAAAGTAACAAATTAGTGGCATAATTAGTGGCCTAATTTGTGGCCTAATTTAAGACTTAAATTATGGCACAATTTAGGAAAAGGGAGCCTTGCTTCATCTATAAATAGGGAAGAGTTCATGCATTGAAGAATAAGGCAAAAATCAGAAAAAATCAAAGAGAGCATAAGCAAACTCAAAGAGAGAAAATACTTGTGAGTTTGGGGAAACACTTGAGAGATATTATTAGTCAGGAAATCTGTATCTGTATTCTGTATGTTTCCTACTCAGTTCAAATAATATCTACTGCCTCCCGTGGACCTAGGCGAATTGTCGAACCACGTAAATTTTGTGTGTTCATTTTATCGTTTTGATATATTCATATACAACTACTTATTGCTTCCGCCATAACAAATTGGTATCAGAGCCAAATATAGCAGTATTATATATCAAATCGAAGCTCTCGACGAGACGAACGCAACGGTGAAAGAATCGCTCAAATTGGAAGTCAGAATCACCACCAGAAGCTGCCGGAGTACTGCTGCCAGCAACTGAGTCAACTCACTGAGTTGGATCAAGTCAACTCAGTATCTAGTGATATTTGGACCGAGTTGGTCCGTTTTTCATCCGTTTTCAGCTGAGTTGGATCTATTCCTAGCTAATTGGACCATTCCGGATTCAACTACGGACTCTGTTTTTTCAAATAAGGTATAAAATTTGGAAAAAATATTATTTTAAGTTATAAGTGCAAAATTTCTGTTATCTGTTTGTACTTATGGCTGATAAAAGAGAGATCGAAGAAGGTGAACAAGTTGACCATAGAATTTATGGCAAGCTAAGTTTTTCTACTCGAAGAACTATGTTGTCCAACGCAAAGTTTGAAGTGGAGAAATTCGACGGCACCAATAACTTTGGCATGTGGCAATATGAGGTATTAGATCTATTGTTTCGAGAATGATCTAATATAGCCTTGGAGACCAGGCCAGGAGATTATTCAAATGAAGATTGGAATTATGTAAACCGACAAGCTTGTGGCGCAATTCGACTGTGCTTAGGAAAAGATCAGAATTACTTTGTCATGAAAGAGAATGTAGCCGTAGTTCTCTGAAAGAAACAAGAGGACAAATACATGATAAAAAGTATTGAGAACAGACTCTACTTGAAGAAGAAACGTTTCCGTTTCCAGTACAAGAAAGGTACCCCTATGATTGAGCACTTTGATAATTTCAATAAAATTTTAGTCGATCGGTAAAATTTAGATGTTGAAATTATCGATGAAGATAAAGCTTTGTTGTTGCTGAATTCATTACCTGAGAGCTATGAGCATTTAACCATAACCTTGTTATATGGAAAGGATGAGGTTAAGTTCGTAGATGTTTCAAATGCTTTGGTAAATAATGAGTACCGGAAGAAGGATCAACATGATCACAGAGACTCAATATCAGAAGCATTGACGGCAGCCAGAGGTAGGACTAACAACAAAAAATCTGGCAGATCAAATAATAGGAGGCAATCCAGATCAAAGTCCATAGGAGAGTCATCCAGAAGACGTCCTACGAAGGACGAGTGTGCCTATTGTCACCAGAAAGGGCACTGGAAGAAAGATTGTCCAAACAAGGACAAGTCAAATGCAAATGTTGCACAGAAGGCCGATGAAGATGAAGAATCAACCTTTTCAGTTTCATCATCAAAAACCTACTCAGATAAGTGGATCCTTGATTCTGGATGTTCTTATCATATGTGTCCAAACAGACATTGGTTTTCGAGTTTTGAAGAGCTCGATGGAGGAGTTGTGCTTATGGGCAACGACAATGCCTGTCAGACAAAAGGGATTGGAACAGTACGACTAAAGATACATGATGGTACAATCAGACGACTTACAAATGTAAGATATATTCCTGACCTAAAGAAAAACCTTATTTCTTTAGGTGTTCTAGATTCTGATGGTTACAAGGTAACATTGGAAAATGGAGTCTTGAAAGTTGTACGAGGTGCATTTGTAACGATGAAAGGTACTCAGAAGGTGAACTTGTATTTCCTAGATGGGAGTACAGTTATAGGAAGAGCAGTTGTCTCAATTAGTTCTGAAGAAAAGGCAAATGATTCTTCCCGCCTGTGACACATGCGCTTAGGGCATGACTGTGAAAAGGCTTTGCAAGGCTTAATGAAGCAAGGTCTTTTGAAAGGTGCCAAGACTGAAAAATTTTATTTCTGCGAGCATTGTGTAATGGAAAAACAAACAAGAGTCAAGTTCGGCACTGCCATTCATCGTACTAAGGGATCCCTTGATTATATTCACACGGATGTCTGGGGACCTTCAAAGAATGCTTCACTTGGAGGTAAACGCTGCTTTGTGACTTTTATTGATGATTTCTCTAGATATGTCTGGATATACACCATAAGTCACAAAGATGAAGTTCTAGATATCTTTCTTAAATGAAAGAAAATGATTAAGATTCAAATAGGTAGGAAAATTAAGAGGCTCAGATCTGATAATGGTGGCGAGTACAAATCAAATTCCTTCTTCAAAGTTTGTCAAGATGAAGGGATAATTAGACATTTTTCTGTTCCTCGTACACCACAGCAGAATGGAGTTACAGAATGAATGAATCGTACTTTGGTTGAGAAAGTTCGATGTATGCTATCTCATTCCAAATTGAGCAAGGCATTTTGGGTTGAGGCTTTGTCATATGCAACTCATATAGTCTACAGACTTCCTGCGATTGCATTAGATGGGAAAACTCCTAAAGAGGTATGGTCTGGATAACCTGCTACTGATTATGATTCATTGCGAATATTTGGATATCCAACATATTTTCATGCTAGTGAATCCAAACTGTATCCTAGAGCAAAGAAAGCTATTTTCTTGGGCTTTAAGGAAAGAGTTAAAGGATTTCAACTTTGGTGTGGTGAATCCAAGAAGATCATCTTAAGCCGAGATGTTACATTCGACGAGTCTGTTATGCTGAGACATAAAAATTCAAAGAAAGAGAATGAAAGTCCAAATACTCTTTCTAAGGTGATGCTTGAGACTCCGGAAGATCCAGAAAAGATTGCACCAATTACCGATCGTGGTGAAAATGAAATTGATGATCAAGAAGAGATCTCAGTTGAGGTGGAGGTTCTCTTACCATCACCACCGATTAATCAGCAGCCAGAATCTATTCCCATTACTCGACCGAGAAGGGAGATTAGGAAGCCTACCAGATACACAGACATGGTAGCATTCACACTTTCAATAATTGATGATGATGTCCCATGTACTTACAAATAAGCCGTGCAAAGAGTTGATAGTATGAAGTGGAAGATGGCAATGGATGAAGAGATGAAGTCTCTACATCAGAATCAAACTTGGGAGTTGGTTCAACTTCCCAAAGGAAAGAAAACTATTGGTTGCAAATGGGTCTATGCCAAGAAGGAAGGTGCTTCTGGTAAAGACAACATCAGATACAAAGCCAGACTGGCAAAAGACTATGCTCAGAAAGAAGGAATAGACTACAATGAGGTATTCTCACCTGTTGTTAAGCATTCATCTATTCGGATACTATTAGCTTTGGTAGCAAAGTTTGATCTCAAGTTAGCTCAAATCGATGTCAAAACAGCTTTTCTCCATTGTACTTTGAACGAAGAAATCTATATGTCTCAACCGAATGGCTTCAAAATTCCAGGATGAGAGAATTGGGCTTGCAAGCTGAGCAAGTCAATTTACGGTTTGAAGCAATCACCGCGACAATGGTACAAGCGCTTTGATAGCTTCATCAGAGAGCAAAAGTACACACGCAGTCAGTTTGATCACTGTGTATACTTTCGGAAACTCCAAGACGGTACCTTCATTTATTTGCTCTTATATGTTGATGATATGTTGATTGCATCTAAGAGCAAGGTAGAGATCGACAGATTGAAGGCTCTGTTGAGTTCAGAATTTGAAATGAAAGATCTTGGAGAAGCTAAGAAAATTCTTGGAATGGAAATCACAAGAGATAGAGTTGCAAGCATAGTCTGTCTGACACAGACTCAGTATCTGAAGAAAGTACTACAAAGGTTTGACATTGATGAAAAAACCAAACCAGTAAGTACACCGCTTGCTCCTCACTTTCAGTTGAGTGCATTGATGTCACCTAGCACCACCGATGAAAAGAAGCAAATGGAACGTGTTCTATATGCAAATGTCGTTGGTGCCTTGATGTATGCAATGATTTGCACCAGACCTGATATTTCCCATGATGTTAGTATGGTGAATTGGTACATGCATAATCCCGGTAAAGGACACTGGAAAGCAGTGAAGTGGATTCTACGGTACATATATGGTATTGTGGATATTGGTTTGAAGTTTGAGAGAGACAAGACTGAAGGCAAACACCTAGTTGGATACGTGGATTCTGACTATGCTGGAGATCTAGATAAGCGTTGATCTACAACTGGTTATGTGTTCACAATGGAAGGAGGACCAATTTGTTGGAGATCAACATTGCAGTCAACTGTAGCTTTGTCTACTACAGAGGCAGAGTACAGAGGCAGAGTATATGGCTATAATAGAAACATTCAAAGAAGCTACATGGCTTCTCGGGTTGACTAAGGATTTGGGTATTGTTCAGAAGAACGTGAAGGTTTTCTGCGACAGCCAGAGTGTTATTTGTTTGGCAAAGAACCAAGTTCATCATGGTCGCACCAAGCACATCGATGTTCGCTTTCATTTTGTTTGGAAAATCGTCAATGAAGGGAATGTTATACTCCAGAAAGTCAGAACTGCAGATAACCATGCAGATATGCTTACAAAGGTGGTTACAGGGATCAAGTTTCAACACTGCTTGAACTTGATCAACATCTCTCGAGCTTAGAGCGCCTAGGGCGTATTTGGAGGCAACGTTATAAACTTTTTCGCCAAGGTGGAGATTGTTGAATATTGGCTCTAAAAGTAACAAATTAGTGGCATAATTTAGAGAAATTAGTGGCATAATTTAAGGAAATTATTGGCCTAATTTAAGGCTTAAATTATGGCACAATTTAGGGAAAGAGAGTCTTGCTTCATCTATAAATAGGGAAGAGTTAATGCATTGAAGAACAAGTCAAAAATCAGAAAAAATCAGAGAGAGCATAAGCAAACTCAAAGAGAGAAAATACTTGTGTTTGTATATGTATTCTGTATATTTCCTACTCAGTTCAAATAATATCTACTGCCTCCCGTGGACCTAGGCGAATTGCCGAACCACGTAAATTTTGTGTGTTCATTTTATCGCTTTAATATATTTATATACCGTTATTTATTGCTTCCGTCACAATATTTTCAAATGTAGATTGGGCTACATATGTTGACACTAGAAGATTAATATTTGGATTGTGTTTGTACTTGAGGGGCCAATCTTGTGTTGTGATCAACAAAGAAACGACCAACAGTTATCAGATCAAGCACTGACGCAGAATATAGACGCCTTGCATCTACTACTGCTGTAGTAACATGGTTACAAATCATGCTAAAAGAACTGCAGATTGACAGTTCGGACAAACCTGTCATCTCATGTAACAATACTAGTGTAATTACCCTCACAGCTTATCCCATATTCCACTCACGAAATAAACAATTTGAATTGGACTACCATTTTGTTAGGGAAAAAGTATTAACAAACCAGTTAACTATCCAGTTTGTCCCTTCATTTGATCAAAAAGATGATATCTTAACTAAAGCCTTACCCATAGTGCAGTTCCTGAATTTAAAAAGCAAACTTAGTGTCACTTGTATGCCACTAAGTTTGAGGGGGATGTTGATGTTATCATGGATGAAGAAATACTTGATGATCATGAAGTGGATAACAAGTAAGGAAGCTAATGATTGCACCAATTCCTGTAGAGGTTTACCGAAATTATGAAGGTGTTATGAAGGCAATTGTGACAGCAATGGGGCAGCAATCAAACAACATTAGTAAGGCTTACAAAATGGGTGATATAGACAGTGCAAGGATGTGTCAAATGATGGCCAAATCCATACAAACTATCAATCATTGTAAGGCTCACAAATAGATGAAAAAGGGAGTTGTAAGGGTGTCGAAGACACCCCAAAATTGAATCTAAATTGTAGCAGATAAATGTGTAGGCAGCTAGCTTATTGTGTAGTCATAAACACACAATTGCAACCGCATTTTCTGTTATTTTATGCGATCAAATCACCTAGCTGTGATCAATGTGTAACAATGTAGTATAAATACATAACCAGTACTTGTAATTTTACATGACATAACAATTAGAAATCAATAAAACCTATGCGAACTATTCATCATCTTGCTCCCTCTCTCCCTTGTGAACAGGTTGTTAGAAGTCTGTCATTTTCTTAGTTTAGTCAGTTTTCTTTTCAGAATCAACGGATATTTCTTCCACTTAGGACTAAAGAGCATGTTTAATTAATTCAGTAAAAAGTTTCTTCCCAAAATATATATATATATATATATATATGATAAAAAAAAACAATGGAAACCCACCTTGCTTTCTTCATCCTTGACCATGCCAAGTAAAGCCAACAGAGCTTTGCTTCTTAAATTCGTCCCAATACTCTTCATATTGGAACTATTCTTCAACAACTTAACAACGAGTAAAACAATACCAGCATTTCTGATCCTATATCTGCTAATAGGATGTTCTTCCGAAATCTTATAAATACCATCCAAAACTTTCTCTATACAATTCACCTCAGGAAGCTCCTTACTCAAATGCTGCACTGCAAATTTCACCTGAATCTCCACATTCCTATTGATCCATTCCTCAATTGCTCCAGCCAACCCAATATTAGGCCTTAACTCCAAATTAAACTCAACAACTTTTCCAGTAACAGGACAAATGGGTTCTCTACCATCCTCTGAACACCTCTCAAACCAAAACTGAATAGCGCTTCGCTCATACGTCTGTGATGATTCTAACACCACTGGCTCCTTCATGACCTCCTTTGTCAAAGGGCAGAAAAAAATTTTGATCGGCGATATGTATCCTTCATCTTCAAAATCAAGGTGCAAACTCCATGAGTGAATGGGAAGCTCAATTGCCCAATTTTCCAGAATTTGCTCCAAAGACGCTAGAATTTTTTTCTCGATAGTCAAACTGAACCTCGTTAAATCGTTCTTAAACAGCTCAATCTGTTCTGACAACTCCTGGTGATTTTCGGGATCAATTCCCAGAGCTCGCCCTAAGTCCATAACTATACCACTCTGTACGGCCTTGCTCAATTTTGCTTGTGTTCGTTTCCCTTCTTTTTGTAGCGTACGAAAAACTCTTTCTTCATTCTCCGTAACCTACACTCCAAGTTAACCCCAAAATTAAAAACTCACACTCCAAATCAAAAATAAACACATCATATATACGAACAACGAAAAGAGAGATAAGAAAATAGAATATCATCTAAAAAATATATATAATAGAATTGTACTTTGAAATGAGTTAGTTTCATGTCTCTGGAAAGATCAGAAACTTTCTTATGAAGCTCAGGGTGATCAACGAGTGCTCCATCGAGCAACGCAAGCCAAGCAGAAATAGCTGATGAGCACTCATTCATGGAATGACATAAATAAACGCAATTGAGCAGAACGAATATCTTGCTTTTGGATTTATAAATCGACACCGTTTTGATGGATTTGGAGAGTTCGGCGTCGATGCCTTTGAGACAGGTGTGAACACATGGAGAGAAGGAATCGCAATCAGAGGAGCGGAGAAAGTGAGTGAGAGCTAGTTGAAGGCGCTGAGCAAAGATGATAAATCGGCGAGGGATGTCGGAAAAATAATGGTGGGGTTGGGAGTGAAAGTCGTCGCCGACACATAGCTCCGATAAAGAAAGGTTTATGGAGTCTACAGTGGCTGAGAAGGTTGAGATTAGTTGGTCTGTGATCATCTGTGAGATGAATATTGTATAGAAAGGATAGAGTGGACTTGGGAGTTGGAGATGAAATGATCAAGTTATTGATTTTGAGTCTCTTTTTTCTCGAAAACAGAAATTTGAGTTTGAAGAAGATTGGTGAGTTGTACAAAGACTTGGGTATTTGGAATTTTAGATGTCGTCTTGCTTGGAAAGCCCGATAAAATGGCAAGACTTTCATTGCAGACTTGGAGTCGGGTTTCGTGGGATGGAAACTAACCTTTTCTTTTTTCTCTTTTCTTTCTTTCTTTCTTTTTCATTTTTTTTATCTTATCCCAATACACCTACATTTAAATTTTTAATTAATTTTTTATAAATTTATTTAATTTAATAATAAATTTTATTTATTACAATTAATAATAAAATAAAGATAAAACAGTGGGTTGTATATCTATAAATGTATTTTTTATATATAAATAAAATTTATTATTAAATTAAATAAAAGTATAAAACTTATAATAATTAATTAAAAATTAAATTTATTTTTAAGTATTAATGAATGTAAATGAAATAATAATAAAAATAAGTCGAGTTTTCTCCTTGAACGAGATGTATTGACTATGGAGCATTGACTTCGGTTAAATGATATATTACTCCTAGGAATGATATGCAGTGCGTTATTTTTCTTTATAATTTTTTATTGAATAGGCTTTATGATCATATTCTTATATTTAATATGAGTATCTTAGATTGAACGTGAATTAAAGGTTGAATATTAAAATAACACTGAGTATATATTTTGACATATTTTACTTAAGATTTTTTTTATAACAAAAGAAAAAATTTCATTAAAATAATAAATAAAGTTTACAAAGAAAAAATATAATCACTATTGCCTCGATTTTCATCAATAATCGTGGTGATAAGTTATGTCAATTATTTTTTTCATGTATCCTTTCTATTCTCTCTCTCTTTCCTTCTCTTTCTTTCTTCATTTTTCTCCCAGCAGTTGCGTTCATTTTTTTAATTTTGAAATTTCTCTTCCATTATCGTGATTCTTTCTCTTTCCAGCTCACTGGTTCGATGGGTCATTGTTCGTTGGTTATTTGGATGTTGGATCTGTTAGACGCCGGACGTTGTTAGTTGTTAGGCCGGACGCCGGTTGCTTGACGCTAGTTCTTGAAATCTTGGTGTTAGTCCGGTGCGTTGTGTTGGTCTTGGTCTAGCGTCTTGGTGTTCGCTAGTCCGGTATTGGTGTGCTGCGTTGGTGCTAGTGCTGGTGCTAGTGCGTTGTGCTACGCTGATGTTGGTGTGCTACGCCGGTGTTGGTGCTGGCACACTGGTCCATGGTGCCTGGTGTTGATGCTGATACAAGTATTAACTGATGGAGAATTTTTTATTTGCATCACATAGGTACTCTTCTTTGTCTCTATTTACATGTGTATTTATGCATTTGTCTTTCTTTTCTGACAAGCTTGACTTGTTATTGAAACAGTGTTGATCAAAATATTAGTGTCCTTGCTTTTCATCTCCTTTAATGCAAAAGTTGATGTTCTTTTTAGGATATGTTAAAAACTTACTATATTAGTTTACACTATAAATAATGTTATAATATGTTGTTTTTCTGTTGCCACAAGGTGAACCAAGTTTACACCTATTCGGTTTTATAGTTTGTATTGTAGCTACAGCTGCAAGGGCATTGAAATCATTGTTGTAGTGTATATTGCTTTCGTCGAAAGGGTAAGGAATTATATCAACTGACAAATCTATTGTATACTTAAGTTATTTCTGTTATTTTGTCTAATCATAATGTTTTGAAATTGTGTGTGTATGTTGAAATAATTTTATTTTTTTCAAGAGAGAAGCTGAATTCTATGAACCTACATTTATATATGGCTTTTATAGTTGTCGTCTTTCTACTTCCTGTTACACTTATCATGGAAGAAAATGTATTAGGTATAACATTAGCTCTTGCAAGAGATGATGTCAAGATCATATGGTATATGCTGCTCAATTCAACCTTAGCATATTTTGTAAATCTTACCAAATTTTTGATCACAAAACACACCAGTGTTCTGACTATTTAGATACGTATCTATTTTCAAATAACTTATAATGAATATGTATTGTTAAGTCTCATTTTTTTTAAGTCACTACATCAAATCATCTTGAATTCAAAATTTTGTTTAGATCTTTATCAAAGGTTTATAGAAGAGATTTGATTATGTTTTCATGTACTAGGAAATGCAAAAGGAGCTGTAGTAATTGTTGTATCGATATTAATATTCAGACATCCTGTTTCTGTAACTAGAATGCTAGGATATAGTCTCACAGTAATTTTTTATTAGGTTTTAAGATTAAATATTGTTCTTCTATTTATAGGGTTATTTTCAAACATTATTTTCATGTACAATGAGGCTACTATGCTCTTAAAATGTGAAAAATATGGTGCTACTGCATCACTATTGGTGTTGTTGTGCCGCTGCTAGTGTTGGTGATGGTTGATTTGAAGTACACTTATAAATGTTTGTAATACTAAGTTTTTTTTTATGTTTTAGTGTATAATAAACTCTCAAATGTAATTATACTTTTAATTTTAATATAATATGATTTTTAATATTATAATTAATAAATTTATTATAATTTATATTGATTTTTAATATTGTAATTACTAATTATATTTTTTAAATTTACGTATATCCTATAGCCTCGGTTATTAAAAAACCGAGGTCATAGGGTGTACCTATGGTATCGATTATATGCTAATCGAGACCATAGATACACCTTATGGCCACGATTTTCTAATAACTGAGGTCATAGATCGTTACCTATGGTCTCTCTCACTTAAACCTCGGTTCTTATAACCGTGACCATAGACTTACGACTACGATTAAAAACTGAGGTTGTATGTACTTTTTATAGTAGTGAATATATGTATCCAAGTATAATAATGAGTTAAAAATTTATCTAAAACTAATCACTCATAAAACATCCCAAAGATCTACAAGAGAAATTTTCAAAGTAATCCAATTACTTTCCGTATTAATCATCACTTTGATGTTTGAATATATCAATCGATAGAATCTCATAATGATAAAATAATACACCATATTTACATCCCAAATAACCACAAATTTAAAATAATTTAAACACAACTAATACTTCATACAAGCATCTACACAAACATAAGTTGTGTAGATAATGTAGGACAAAATACATACATGCAAACAATGGTAGACAACCATATAAAAATCAACTAAATCACAAAAAAGATAAAACCAAACTAGTTGAATGCAATTAAAAATAGTTGAAAACACTACCTTTAGCCTAAGAAATAGTCTAAAACCATCAACCTTTGAGATAGACAAACTCAAAGCTAGCAAGCAGACAAAAAAAGTAAGTCGAGCAATTAGTGTCGGGCACAAACCAAAACACCAGCCACTCATCCACTCTAGAAAGCAGAGCGATAGTGCAAGAACAAAAGAGTGCAAAAACAATTCCAATCTTATTACAGAAAATAGATTGAAAATAGTTGAAAATAGGTTATTGAAAGAGGGTTTAGGAAATGAAAAACAATAAAAGGTAAAGAAGACGGTAAGAATAAAGGATATCAGGAGGAAGTGAAAAGCCAAAAAGTGGATGAAAAGTGATCGAAGATTGAAAAAGGGGTGGTAACGCAACGAGGGAAGGAATGAAACCCTAAAAGCTTCAAAAATGAACCACCTCTTTTAGGTTTTTATGATTAATCTTACTCAGTAGACATATATAGTGCCCAGTTCAGAAATTTTTTAAAACAAATTTAATCCTTAAAGACTCATAAATTAAAAATAACGAATAATAATTCAAAAATATAATTACTTATTTTATGATATTAAAAGTCTAGAGTTTAAGTATTCTGTACAAGTATATTAGTTAAATTGTATTAAAAAATCTAAAAATATATAGATATAATTCATACTTATTTAAAACCTAATTACACTTATATATAATCAATATTTTTAATATAGGACAAGTCATTAGTATTATTCTATTTATAATTATATATCTTATAAAATATCTTAATATAATTATTTAATATAATCATTATATTTTTATGAAGAAAAATTTCATCTAATAATAGTTAATAAAAAAATATTTAATAGTGAAAAAAATTTAAGAATTAAAATAATATGAAATTAAATTATAATAGAATAATCATCGTTAATGTTAATTAGATTAATTTTTTGGGATAATAAATAGCATGCATAATAACTTGATTAATAATTAAAAATTATAATTTTAAAAAATTTCAATGAGGATTTTTTAATCACCCTTACATGATATTTTTTATAAAATTAATTTTTTTATAAATTACATGTAATTATTTTATTATACTTCTTCAAAACTTTAGTTAGAATTAATTATTATTTTGTAATTTATTTTTATATAATTAATAAGTTATAAAATTGTATATAATTATTTTGTTCATATTTCTTCAAATCTTTAATATTTTTAATTAAAACTAACTTTTAGAGTAATAAACAATAGACATAATGACTTAACTATAAACTAAAAACTAGAATTTTAAAAAACTTTATATATGATTATTGAATCACCGTTTCGTAATTTTATTTTATATATAATTAAAAAATTATAAATTATATATAATTATTTTGGTCATATTTTTTTAAATTTTAATGTTCTTAATTAAAATCAAATCCTTTTCGAATAATAATTAATCGATATAATACTTAATTATAAATTAAAAGTGATAATTCTAAGAGATTTCAATAATATTATTTTATTACTTTATTTTATAAAATTAAAAATTTATAGATGGCATATAATTATTTATTCATCCTTATTTTAAACTTTAATTTTTTAATTAAAATTAATTTTTTATTGAATAAATAATAAGTAATATGATTTAGTAAAAATTAATCATGATCTCATAACTTTATATATATATATATATATATATATATATAATTTAAATATTTAATATTATATATAGTTATTTATGTCAAAAAAATTATAAACCTTAATATTTTCAATTAAAATTAATTATTTATTGAATAATAAATAACATACCTAATTAATTAATTAAAAACGAAAAATTATAATTCTAAATTTATTTTTAAATATATAATTTAACTTTATTTATTAAATTAAAATAGTTAGAGATTTGTTAAGGTTATTTTGATACATTTTTTATACTCTTAATTCAAATTATAATATATTTAATTATTATATAATATGACCATGATTTTTTCATTTTATAAAGTTATTTGAGGATTTTTTTAACGTGATTTAAGAAATGACTTGAAATGATAGAGGTAAGTTATTTGAAGATATCTAAGTAGACTTAAGTCCAATTATTTTATTATTTTATTTATCTTAAAATGCATAACTTTTAAAGTTATAAAAAGAAATAAAGTTAAAAAATTGACTATGGTTAATTTATATTTTTTTCCAATGTCCTAAAAATCATATAACAAAATTTATCAAAAAATAGTTAAATTTATTAAATCTTTATGTTCATATATATCTTGACAATTATTTTAAATTTTATAATGATTTAATCTATAAAAATTTATATTTTTAAAACTTAAGAGGAATTTTTAATTTTTTTTATATAAATGTTACATATTTTTATACCTATTCATGAAGCATTGAATAATAAAATTGTTTACTTGCCTCATTTTTAATCTATTTTTTTATTTCTTTACACTAGAAACTAATTATATACTACGAAAGAACACTAAAATTATGTAAGATCTTCAAGCTATACAAAAAGATGTCAATCACATTATCACATTTTTGCTTCAAGAAGACACTTGAGATACACATAATGGCATAGTGCACAAAAGCACTACAACGAGATATAGAGTGAATCGAGCAACTCATACTCACACAAAATTATCACACTTAAATGGAGCATAAAATCCAAACAAGAGGGTACGTTCAAATGGTTCACATGATGTTATTTTATTTCCATAGTGTAAAATCAATCGTAAACTTTTATGTACAATATAAGAAACTTTTGATTGCTCGATTTATTTGGGGTCTGTTTCATGCTTTTTAAGATGTTACTTTTGATAACAATATTATGTACATTTGTAACTATATTGCACACATGTATAATAATTTTGAATATAATTATAAAAATATACAATACTATTATATCCACGATTAATGTGAGGTATAACATTTTTTTCAATTAATAAATATTCATTGATTAATTATTCTAAATTAAGATAATGAAATTTGAATCCTTATAAAAAAAAGACTCATATGGTATAATATGATGTAATTGAAGTCATCTAACCATTTCTTTATCTACATCTATAATTTATACAAAAATCTATCACTCATAATACTTTTTTAATAAAATTATCTTACGTTAAATTATTAAAATTGGTTGTCCTTTGAGAGACATATGTTATCACATCAATCAAATAATGACATCAGATTCATATCCAATAAAAATTCTTAATTGATCTATATCTATAAAGAAATTTCAATTAGTCTATTACTTAAAGTTTTATTTAATTTAAAAGTTATATAATATATAATTTTATTTATGTATTAATGAAATATATTTTAAAATATAAAAGAATATTTTTTAAAAAACAAATACCTTATGATAATGAAAATTTAATATAATAAATTTTTTGTCTTTTTTCTTAATCAAACAATACGATAATAATTTTATTTAATAAACACTCTTCTAGATGAGGGTGAAACAATACAAGGGAGCAACCATCTTATAAAAATATGAAGATAAGTTAGAAGTGAAGGCA
Organism: Hippophae rhamnoides; assembly: GCA_033030585.1. Classification (NCBI taxonomy): domain Eukaryota; kingdom Viridiplantae; phylum Streptophyta; class Magnoliopsida; order Rosales; family Elaeagnaceae; genus Hippophae; species Hippophae rhamnoides. The sequence continues at coordinate 15,475,903 of CM065437.1, read as the reverse complement.
CTTAAAAACACATTTATGGCGACTAACACTTGTAACATACATTAAGTATGTAGCCAAAAGCCAAATTATAACAATTTAAATCATATTGAATAAGTTTAGTTATCATGCAAAACTCAAAAAGCACATTTTTGAGAACCAAGTCATTGCATCCCTTCTAGATATACCAAAAAGCATAAACAATACTTGCAAGTTGATTATCTTCATTAGTTGTACAACATAATTAATTATAGAAATCCTTATTATCATTATTATATTAAAGAAAATTAAGATAATGTCCTATGACACCCGATCATTAAATGAGTAATAGACTCAACATGAGAATTACAAATGGGATAAAATGCTTCAACCACCTTATACTTATATTCAAGGAGTGATAACTTCACAACTAAAACCTCGTAGAGTCAAAAGTGTCTTACCTTGATGACATCATGATTTTCCAAGTAGATTTCTATAACGTACCAACAAGTTAGAAGCATTCCCAAAAGGTCTTCCCACCACCTCACAAGTAATAGATATGTTGTATTTATAGAGAAAATATCATGACTAGTAAAATGGTCCTCATTACCAAGTGAATTTAGCAAATTATCAAGATCTAATTGGCAGTTTTAAATAAAATGTTTGTGTTATCAAAGAAACATTCCACCCACGTGAATTTGGATAATGAAAATCACTTACAAAAGCAATGCTTTGTACAAGAATGGAAATTAGTTTAAACATCGAGTTATTCTGAATCAATGAATCATTTCAAACACGGATAGAGTTATCATTTCCTACAATTCACTACACACCCTTTAATAAAGCATTAAGAGTCTCCATAAAAGCCTCTCCAAGCCCAAAAAGAAGAATGTCTAATACTTGTTATAAAGAAAAATAAATAAAAAATAACGACTCTTATATAGTTGAGCCAATAAAGAATTTGGGAACTTAATTATGCTCCAATATTGTTTAGGAACTATTTCCAAATTAAAAGCTCGTAAATCTTTGAAGCCTAGATCATTGACCTTTTTATCTCTCGAGGCTAACCAATGAATCTTTATGTTGTTATTTAAGTACCTTACCAAAACTTTTGCATCGCATTCCCGATGTGAAGACAAACTATCAGGAAGAACAAAGCATTGCATTTCAAAGTTCTGACTTAAGTAATACCTCTTTTCCTAATGAGAACAAATATTTAGCAGCCCAATTATGAACCTTTGATGTAATCCAATCTAAAATATAGTTCATTTGTGTTCTCATGGCTCTGCCAAAAAGAGATAAGAGACCCAAATATCAAACAAACCCATTAAAACTTGAAATACTTGATAATGTAGAATGATAGCTCTATTTTCTGAGTATATGTAAGTGTTAAATAAAACTAGATTTGTGATAGTTAACCATTTGCCCAGAAGCCTTTCATACATATTCAAGATATCTTTTAACCCACTCACATCTTCAACAAAACTCTTACAAAAGAATAATGAATCATCACCAAAGAAAAGAAAATATGTGAAATAGAAAGATTAGTGCGACATATTTTTAATCTGCTAATATTCCCATCCTTTCAACTCGTTGTAGCAGGCAAAAGAGACCTCCAACACACAAGAAAAATAAGAGAGGGGATAATGGATCCCCCGATCAAGGAATCCCCCGTGGTTTAATAAACCCCATCTTCGAAGACCACATGTACATTACTAGTTATTCATAAAATTGCTTACCTAAGATTTAGTTTTTTTTTAAAAGGCACTATGAAATTGCCTCATAGAGCATATCAAGTGTAAACGCAGTGTAACGAGTGTGGATTTTTTTTTATAAGTAGTTTTAAAAGAAGTGTTTTAAAATAAAATAATTTTTTTAATATCTAAAATACTCACAAAACCATAAAATGAAGCAATTTATATTATATATAAAAGTTTAAATCACATCATAATAATTTTTTAGACAAAAATATTCACATATTATTATAATATGACAATTATTGCAATAAATGTTCACACACACACACATATATATATATATATATATATTCATTTATTATCACAATAATTCAAAAAAGATTCATACAAACCAATCTCACTCTTCTCATAAACAAATATTACTATTTGCAATTATTCAATAAATGTTAAAAAATCAAGATAAAGTTCAAGAATAATGGACATAAAATTATCTTTGGTGTCCTTAATTACATCCACCTTCATTACTTCCATTCTATATTTAATAGTTTTTAATAATAATTTGAAAATGAAGATATAAATTATCATTTACAAAGAAAAATTATTAATAAAATGTTCAAAATTTTCAACTAAATAAATAGGCTTTACATGTTTGGAATGATAATATTATGAACAATGATATTTAGCATGATTTCTTTTGACGTATGACTAACATAATTGTGTTTATGAGAACAATTATTAAGTTTTGAAAAATAAAGAAAATTAAACAATATAAATGTTATTGGTGCCAACTTAGTCATGTTTTATGAGTCACAATAATAATATTTTTCTTAATATTATAGTTTTTGAATTTTACTTTTAAGTTCAATGTATCACATGCACGCACATGAATTTAACTAATTTGTTAAAATGTAATTTTATGCGAAGCATGTAAGTGTTTGGGATGAAAATGTTAAAAGTGATTTGGAGTTGTACTTTGATAATTATTTTAAAATGAGAGCATATTTCAACACTATTTCTTACAAAAATAAGTATTACTTCTTAGAAACATAAATAATAGGAAAAAAGGTAACACAAATTCGCTAATTTTAATGAAAGTATATTTTAATCCCTTACATATTAAGTGGGGTAGTACAGGTCCACCATCTTTACAAAAAATGTTACAAAAATACATTTTGTAAAGTAATGAATTTGTGATGCACTAGTTTCGAAGTCAACAAGTGAGGCAACACAAATTTATTATTTTATAAAATTAATTTTTGTAATTTTTTTCGTAAAGATAGCAGACTTGTACTATCATATTTAATAAGTATAGATCTAAAGTGTACTTTTATTAAAAATAACAGAATTTCATGGACCTTCGTTTTAAATAATCTCTCTCAAACTTTTGTTAGCACTTCTACGAAGGGATTGCCAAACACTTTGCTTACTAATTACAGTTGGCTTTAAGGTGACATTTGGTTCGCAGAATAGAATCGAAATCGGAATGGAAAAGAAACAATGTTGTTTGGCTTGACCACTAGAATGGAATGAAAAAAACTGTAAATTACCTTAATACCTCTACATTCAATAAAGTTCAAATAATGTCATTTAATTATTATTTTTTCGTCAGACAAAATACATTATTTAAATCATTATTTTTTTAAATAATTATTACATAATTAAAAATATATATATTATTAAAATTATTATTTTTCTAAATAGGGTTTAGGGTTTTGAGATTTAGGGTTTAGGGTTTAGGGATTTAGGATTTAGGGTTTAGTATTTAGGGCTATATTTGTGGGTTAAGGTTTAGGGTTACAATTATTATTTTTCTAAAAAGGGTTTAGGGTTTTAGAATTTGAGATTTTGGATTTAGGGTTTAGGGTTTTAAGATTTGGAATTTGGGGTTTAGGGTTTTGGGGTTTGGGGTTTGGGTTTGGGTTTGGGGTTTTAGGGTTTAAGGTTTAAGGTTTTAGGATTTGGGGTTTATGGTTTAAGGATTTGGGGATTTGGGTTTTAGGGTTTGGATTTAGGGTTTTGGGTTTTGGGATTTAGGGTTTAGGGTTTAGGGTTTAGGGATTTGGGATTTGGGATTTGGGGTTTAGGGTTTAGGGTTTAGGGATTTGGGATTTGGGATTTGGGGTTTAGGATTTAAGATTTAGGAATTTGGGGTTTAAGGTTTAGGGATTTGGGATTTAGCGTTTTAGGATTTGAATTTAGGGTTTTGGAATTTTAGGATTTAGGATTTAGGGTTTTGGGTTTGGAGTTTTGGGTTTAGGATTTGGGGATTTGAAATTTGAGTTTAGGGCTATATTTAAAGTGAGGGTAAAATTGGAAAAAAAATTGAGATGGGAATAGAATCGTGATTCCTAAAGGGGGTCTCCTTTAGTAATCGATTTCATTCTGTCCCTTTCATTTAACCCAACCAAACACACAAATGGAAGGAATCAATTCTGATTTTTTTCCATTCCTTCCAACAAAACATCATCTAATTGTTCTCCTGCTTCAAATTTTGTCTTTCAGCATATTCAACTACTTTGTCTTCGGTTATTTTGATGATAGTTTTTAAGGGTCTTGTCCCATCAATGACACAATGTCTGCTGTAAGATACCGTTGAACTTTAGCTGCTCCTGCTTTTCAGTCCAGGCTGGTGAAAGTACTATGTGTTGCACTGTTTATTTTGTTTTTAATATTATAGTGTTTAGTAAACACTTCTAAATGTAATTAGAATTCTGTTTCCTAGTAACAATTTTTTTTTATTGTCTTCTTTCTCTATTGTGTTTCACGATAAGCTTTGAAAGACGTTCGATTGATATGAAATATGCAAATGAAAGCTAAATCACCATTTCTGATGCTGCAATCCTACCAAATTCTCTACATACAAGAAACAATAGCATTTAGAGTAAAGATTGTCAAGTTTCAGTGCGTAAGGACAGTAAAATCGAACAATTAATACAATCGCAGGCGATCAAACTGCTGTTAATCTACATTGTAGAAAAATTTCAACAGCGGTGTAGTTTGCCTAAAAACATATCTAAGGACACTGCATTTATTCACTAATACATGATAAGAAACATAATCAATCAAATAGACAGTAATACGAGCAACTTGGGAGAGCTATAGAGTTCAAAATAATGAAAAGCTTTTTCCTCTCAGAGCCTCAATTAGAGAAACCTAAGATGTGTTACATTTAAACCACTACATGTAAATCCAGAAGGCTAGCATATTCTAACCACATCAATCAAATCCAACAAATAACAAAGAACAACGTACCTATCATTGCTTCTATTCCAGAACAACTTTTGCCCCGAGAGATTTCAGTTTCTCAATGAGTTGCTCGCCTTCCTCCTTTGATAATCCCTTCTTCAAAATTGACGGTGTCTTCTCGACTAGGTCCTTCGCTTCCTTAAGACCTAAATCAGTGAAACTTCTGACTTCCTTGATCAATTTGATCTTGGAAGCTGCTTCATATGATTCTAATTTCAATTCATATATAGTCTTTTCTGCTTTCTTTTCCTCCTTTGCTGCTGCTGGAGCTTTCATTGACATTCCAGCTAATCCAACAACTCCAGGTTTTGTAACTCCTACAGTTGGTTGTTCTTTCATTCCCTTCTTCTTCATGATAATGGATCCCAGCTCAGCAACTTCAGATAGTGTTAGTCCTGCTATTTCATCTACAAGTTCAAAAACACGCACAGTTGGAGGACTGCGATGCTCTGTAGGATCAAATGTTGCTAAATCGTAATCAGCAGGAAGCCTCCTTTGGTCAATTTCCACTTCTTCCTCTTCCTCCTCTTCTTTTCTTGCAGGTTGACCAAAGTTTCTAAATAATGTGCTTAATTTATTAGCATTGGCTGCCATCAAAGTGGGATAAACAGGTCGACGACATAACTCATTAGTCAAGTGGTGCCTCAATCTCAAGATCAAACTCATCTTCAGATTCGGAAAAGAATTGTCTCCAACAAACAGCAAATCAAATTACATGGAGTTCATTTTTTTTCACTGCCACATCAACAGCTGCACAGACCTCAAATTCAAAAAAGAAACACGGAAATAATAATCAAGCATCTCATCAAGTCTAGCAGCCTACACAAGAAGAAGAAAACACATTAAAGGTCAAAAAAGCACACAAGTCTTTGTGACAAATTTGTGATGCATTCCAAGTTTTTGACAATTAACTTCTTTAAAAATTAAAAAGTAGAAGGCAAAATAAGGTGACTGGCTTCAAGTTTTCAAAAATTCGTGAAGTATTATTTCAACCATACAACAAATCCAGAAGAAGAAAAAAGACTTGAAATGTATTCAAAATTTGACTATGGCACTTGAATGATTCTATCAGATCACTAAACTGGCTAATATTACAGTATCAATACAAGGTCTGAAAATATAAGCATAAAGAATAATAGTAAAACCATTGAATCAAAACCTTCTAGATATGACAGAGCCCAGTTACATAGATTATCTATTACTAAAAGCCAAACACCAAGCTGAATATCAAAAATGACTGAAGCCGATGACACAAGTGTATCATTAATCTAAATGGAGCTTATACAGGTTTCCTATGATGTTCAAGAATCATGAACCTCACAAAAAAAATGAAACGAGCCGCTAATAACTCAAATTAAGAATCAAAAATTGAGTCTGAGATAGGTATCTTACATATTACAGAAGGACATGGATCAATGGAGAACGGAAAGAGAGTGGGAGAGTGGAGACTATTGGCTTTCCCAATGCCGGCAATGGAACTCAGCGTACTGCAATACTGAAGGATTGTTCACCGCCGGCGTAGTTTGTAGGAGACGGACATAACAAAATTAGGTAAGCTCAATCGATCTAAGAGCTGGGTCTCCTTTTTTGTCAGATGGGCTGGGCCTGAGTCTGTTTTGATTTTATCACTTTTGGACTTTTATTATTTTTATTTTATTTTTTTCCTCTCTAAAATTTAGCACTTTTATTTTGGTATGCAATAAGCACATACTTTTTTTTAATCAACTAAATTATGGAAAATTCTATACCTAAACTATCCATATATCTAATTAGCTTTCACTATCCTTTTAAATTTATTTTATAAATATTGTAAAAATAATATTTTTATAAAATAAAAATTTAATGTTTGTAATCAACTCCGATGAATGTATATAATGACTAGAATAAAAATATAAATAACTTATAACATAATTGTTTTTATAGATAGAATTTTATTTTTAAACTCCACTTATTACGTATATATATTTTATAATGTTAAAAAATATATTAAGTAAATATATTTTTAAGTTGTTAAAAATAAAACAAAATCTTATAAAAATCGGATAGATAAAAATATGGTATTATACACACTTAAAGTGCCACTTGATTATTATATCTAGGTTTTTAGTTATTATTAGGCTTAACTAATTTATTAGTACATAAAATTTGAGCATTTTTTACATATTTTTTAAATTTTTTAAATTTATGATTTAATCTTTAAACTTTTAAAATTTTATAGTTAAGTTTTCAAACATTAAATTTTATAATTTAGTCATCAAACTTTTAAAAAAATTCATAAATAGATTTTTAAACTTTTAGATTATACAAGTTAATTCTCATACTTTTAAAACTTCGTATATCAATTTAATATACTTATTTAAAATTAATATACATATATATGATTTAAAAGTTTAGCACTCATCGAAGTATTGAAAATTTGATAAATAAATCATAAAATTTAAAGTTTAAAGATTTATTTGTCAATCTAATCAAAGTTTGAGAACAATAACATAATTCACCCTATATCTTATTATTTTATTATTTTATTTATGCATTAATCAATAATTTTTAATAATATATAGTTATGCGGGGTAAAAAAATTATGAAAATTATTTTTTTGTGCCTACAGAGAAAGTTATGCAAGTTTAGTGAAAAAAGTCTAAAGAGCTTTTATTGTCAAAAATAGGATATAAATCTAAATGCCCATATGGTTTAACATATATTCACTTATACCTTTGTCATTTGTAGAAAATACTAAAGTGTACTTAAAATTTATGATTAATATTATTAACATCCTTAAAAATGATGGTATTAAATTCTCTATCCATAATATTCTTATAACTCTGATACCAATTTATGTGTAGTTTTTTTATCGTTGATTAGCCCCTATGGCAAAATTTTAACCAGTATGACCTTTCTCAAGGATATCACACTTAGTTATATGCTTTAAATAAGCTTATTCATGCCTTAGATAAGCTTGATCTTATAATTATAAATTCATACAATTACATGTTTTTGTGCAAACAGTGTACTTGTAATATTCAAAAATATAATAACCAAACAGAAGGTTATTAAATTCCTTTTTTTCTCCTTTTTCTTCTTGTTCTAAGAAGACTAGTTTTTAACTAAAATAGTTTCTTAATATTTTTGAAACATGATGATCTATTATACTTGTGACAACTTTAATATAATATGTATAAATTTCTAATAAGGTATTAAATTTTCTAAAATTTTAAAGACAAGTTTTATAATTCTCATCCTTATCATAATATTGTGATATTTTTGTCTTCATTTTTCTATTTATCAATATTATCACTTTGTATAAGCAAATATCTTAGACATTCAAGATCCTTAATTGGATTAAAAGTTAAAATTGTTATACATGAACTTAATGGGTCCACTACGACCTTCCCTTATATTCGTCTCTTCTTGTTACATTGGTTATGCCTCAATTTTGCTCAAACCTTAACACCATCTTGATAATGGTGAGCCTTAAGCATCCATACATAGATGATGTCCAATTTTGACTTATTAAGAAAGAGTAATTGAACTCTATTTTATTCATAATATAATAATTATTACAAACTTAAGGCTAACTAATAACCTAGAAGGGATCCTTAACCACTCATAATTATTAGGTATATAATTACTCGTTTGAGATTTTTAGATAAAGAGGATTTCTATGCTAGATTTTGTGTTATTCAAAGATGTGTACTCTGAGTTTTTGTATGTTTTAGAATGAAAATAAGGGTTTCTTTTATAACTCTAGAGTTTTTCTGTGTTGAATTCTTTTTCTCGAAGTACCTTAAGTTTGAGAATTTCTCTATTTATATTGGAAATCTTTATCTTGATGAAGTTCTTGATTGTTATTTTGAAATTTTATGGGAATAATTTATTTCACTTAAATTAATTCTTGGATATATGTTTTCTATTAGTTCTGCATGGAACTTTATAGACATATATTGGATCAACTCTTTCCAAAATATTGAATTTACTTCTCGTAGGGAACTTCTTGTGTGTAGTGTAGAACTCTGTATCTTCAAAGTGTTCCTAGGTATATTTTCTAGCCAAGTTGTAAAGACTCAACCATTATGGTTTACTCTGATCTTTACATTGGTCTTTTTCATCTTTAATGACTGATGAATTTTTGGGGGATGTTTTCCTGAATAACACTTAATTCTTTACTATCTTTGATGCCTTTGGAAAAGATGCCTCTCTAAATAGTACTGGAGGTCTTGCTATTTTCCCTATAGTTGCCAACCTACTTGGTGCTGTTGATTATTGTTGTAGTGTTATAAAATAATTTCTTACTATCTCCTCTAGAGTTATTAATTTTGGTATTTTGTAATTAATATAACTACCTTTAGTTGAGGGATTTATGAGTTACTCTACTAAACCCTAGAATAGATTTATTGGCTTTTACCTAATTGTTATAGATTCTTAGTTTTAGACTATTATAGACCATACAAATTTTTTTTATTCATCTTTTTCTACTTCATCAACCCAATTGAGTTATCTTGTTTCAGAGATATTACTATTCTTTGAGTTGTTAGGTTCTTCCTTTTCATTTTGAATTATTCCTTTAGAAGTTTTAACTTCTTTAGATTGAATTTTTGATTAAGTTTTCACTTTTGAGTTTTTGGACTCTAAGAGCTCTTTTGAACAATCAAGTTATTTCTTTTTATTTCTTGTGTTTATAAGAGATTTCTCGAGGTATAATAACTCGAGTTATTTATGTAGGATTGTTATCTCCTTTTTCTTTATCTTTATCTTTATACCAAGATGTTTCATTTCTATAAGCATAAAAATAATTAGAGGTGCTAATTTTCTAGTAATAACATCTGCTAGACTATTCTTATTTCTTAGGAGATGTTCGACATCAAAATTGTAATGGTTGAACCATTGTTTCCATCTAATTAATCTTCTTTGTTTGTAATCACTTGCAATATTAGTTCTTAAGAAATAACCAAAATTCTTATTATATTTTGTAATGATGAATCTAGAACTTATAATATATATTGTAAATTTCTTAATAACCCTTTTAACAGCTAGATATTTTTTTTCATTACTGTGATAATACAACTCTAGACCTTGAAAATATTCTGATGTATATCTATAAAGATATTCATTTTTGTCATCTACATTTGCTTTCAAAACTGCTCCTTAATATTCGTGTGAAGCATCTGTTTCAATTATCATTTTATCATTTTATCATCTGATCTTCTATGATATAAAGTTGGTAAATTTTTTTACCTTTGCTTTTACTTTATTCATATACAAAGTATTTTGTTCTACCCATTTTCAGATATAATCTTTTTTAAATTTTGCTTATAAATGTTTTTACATTTCTGCAAGTTTCTTAATATATGCTTCTACATATGTCAAACATCCTAAAAACCTTTGTAATTGATTTTTTTCTTTTAATTCACTAGGAAAACCTTGAATGTTATTTAGTAAATGAGATTGTAGATTAAGTTTTTTATCTTCAATTTTCAACTTGGAGCTTGTTTTAATCCAAATGGTACACTAGGAGCTTGTTTTAATCCAAATGGTACACTAGGAGCTTCTTTTAATCCAAATGGTACACTAGGAGCTTGTTTTAATCCAAATGGTATACTAGTCCATTGGAACTCTCCTTGTGGCAGTTAAATGACGTTAATTTTTGAGATTATTTATCGAGTCTTATTTGCCAAAATCCACTTTTGTAATCAAAACTTGAAAAGTATTTCTTTCCTTTTATTAATTATAATAATTCTTATTTCCTTGAAATAAAGTATCCATCATTAATGGTTTCTTTATTCAATGATTCAAAATGTTAGATTTGAATGGGGTGAATTACTTGGTATTATGACTTTTAATTTCAAAAGTTCTTAAATTTGTCTTTCAAATCTAATCCTACCTTATGGAGTGTAAACCATTGGTTTTACTCTAATAACCTTATTAGCTAGGGTCTCTTAATTTTATGTTTTGCAATTGTTTTAGATTTATTGATTTTTGGATTCAAAAGATTTATTGATTTTTGGATTCAAAAGATTTTTTGAGCTTGATGTTTTTAATAGTTTTTAGATACCTGCTAGTGCTTTATCTTCTTGTATTTCATTAAGAAAAGAGTTTTGTTTTTCTTCTATTTATAATGAAATATTTTTTATATAAGGTTTTTGTTGCTCTATCTTACCACATTTTCTCTTTTTATGTTATCGTATAAAAGTTAGGTTTAGTACAGTAAAAACTTTTTTTTATTTTTGACACATAAATTGTATTACCATCTAGTGTTGTTAGACTTATTTTGTCTAAATATTATGTAAAATGTTAATACAAGTTTAGAAAATTATTTCCTATTAATAAATCAACTCTTGTTTCCTATTGATATATGGTAGGAATATGAAAATTTTCTCATCCTATCATTATATCTGTATCTTTTAAAACATTATTAAGATTTATTGTAGTATTATTAGCAATCCTTACTATTAAAGTTTTTGGTGCCTGATTTCAGTATTCTTTTGGAAATACATATTTACTTGCTAAACACATATTAGCTCATCTACTATATATGCATATAGATGATAGTTGGTATAACCTTTAAATTTTAGTCCAACTTTGATGTATGTACTATTTGGATTTGTAATACAATACAAATCATTTATCTTTTATTGAAGAGTATTTATATTCTGAGTCGGTTATTTTCTTCTCAATTTCCTCTAATAGATAAATAGTGTAAGTATCATTTATATATGATTTCTCGTTTAGTTCTCATTCCATCTTAAAAGCTTATTCTAAATTTTTTGATTTCTGTGGAAATTTCTTTTTAAATTTTTTCTTATGATGAAACATGCTCGGGCATTCATTAATATAATGTCATCCTTCATTATAGATCCAACATCTACATTTTATCTTCCCTTAAGAACAATAATTCTTGTTTTTAGGAGGTTTATACATCTTTCTTTTAAAATATATTTTTTTATAGATTTCCTTATTAAATATTCTTTTATATTTTTGAAAATCTTGTTTTCTGATTTTATATTTTTAAAATCTCTTGTATTTTTATATTTTTTTGTAGGGTTTTATATTAAATTCATATTTTTCTGGTATTTTAAAATCTCTTGTATTATAACAGATTTTATTATTTTCTCTTATTTTTTTATATTCCTTTATTTATTGGCACTTAATAATTATCCAACTTTTAAGACTTCTTATTTTTTCTCCTAGGATGTTTGATATAGTTTTTCTATTTTTTTGATTTCATCTTTTTGTTAAATTCTTATGTAATGTTCGAGATAATTTTTGGAAAAATATTTCCTAATAAGTTGTTTGCATAGAGGATTGTAATTTATGGTAATACATTTCATATTCACAAATAAAAGAATCTATGTAACACATGTTACAAATTTTCATGTTTGTTAGATGTCAGTTGGCTTCATTAATTTCATTTTTACTAAATTCAATGATAGTTATTTTTTTATTCTCTCTAATAAATTCCTTGTATATTTCAATTATTACTCTATTTAAATATTTTCTTCCTATGAGAGTATTCTTTTGCATTAATAAATGTTGTTGGTTTATTAGATTTGAAAACCAAACTTTGATATTTCTTGTCATTCATGAGCTATTATTACCTTACAGATTGAAAGGTTTGTTTGTATAGTTTGAGAGATTTGTATGAGTACACTCATACCACTAAGTCATTCATCTAAGGTTTCTTTCCTATCTCTTTTACAATCTAGATCTAAAAGACAGGCTTGTAATTACCATGGAGTTTAAATTTTGGTGGGATATTACCTCTAGTCCCCCAATACAACCCTTATTCTATTTGGGTGGTTGTCTTCTTCTATCTGTGGTGTTAGACTCCCTTGAATTTTACTTATTTTTTTCTTACTTGTGTGGGTTAGATATTCCTTCTTAGTGAGGAACTGACAATGAAATTGGTTTCATATGACCTTTTAGGGTTATAATTTTTGATTCAATATTAGTCTTACTCATTATTGTTATATTATCTTTCTTTTTATTTATACAAATTTGTTCATTGTACTGTTATTTTAATTCTTCATTAGTTAGTGTTAACAAATTAACTAAGTTTTCTATATTCCTATTTTTTGGATTTATGAATTGTTCTTATAATTTTTTTCTATATTCTATTAAATTGAAATTATATCTTTTTCATTAGACTTTTTTTCAATTTTTTTCTCATTTCTAGGAATCAGAGCATCTGATCTCCTAGGTGGTTATATTAGTCCTTCTAAGGGATTATATTTATAACCTATAACATTATTATTTCTATGTATATTATATACATATTTTCTTAGTTATGTAAATTATATATATATATATATATATATCTTGTTGAAACTTATTATAAACATATTCCTTTATTTCTTTTAATAATTTTTTTGTGTTTCGATTATATCTTGTAGGTATTTCGTGTTTAATTCATTGATTAAATTTATTTTCTCTATTAAAAGCATCTAAGCCTCCATCTATTTCTAACTGTATATTTTTTAATTTATCTTTAGATGCTATTGTTTTCCTACTATAACATTATGAACTAATGCTTTCATTACTTATACTTCATCTTTAAATTTTTTAACTTGTTATTGGTTAGAGGTTTCTTCTTCATGGTTTATAAAAATAAATTTTGGTTTATTATTGTTTTTAACTATGTTACTTTTTGTTCATGGTATTAAAGATTTTTTTATATATAAATAGCATTCCTCTGGTATTTCAAAGCTGTTAGTATTTTTAATTTTATTATTTGTCAAAATTCTTGGAAGGTTTTATCTATTTGTATAAATTCATTTTTTTTCATATATTAAACTATTATGATTGTTTGTTAATGAATATCATACTAGGTATGGTATTAAAAATGGATGATTTACTTCTTCTAATAAATCTTCTCTTTTAAATTCATAAGTTAGACTTAATACTTAATTTAAATTTTTATCATGAATATTAATAACAAATCTGGGGTATGTTGTAAATTTTAGTTTATGGAATCATAAATTACCATGGATCATTCATACTAGAGCATATTTCCTATTTACTATTTTATTATCTAGTAATGCTATTTTTATGAGTGTATCTATTATTTTCCTTAAATGAACCTGTATTAATATTTGAATTCTTCCTAAATAAATGTATCCAATTTTTTCCTTATCCTTGTGAGGAATTTTGGATAGTCTATTTAATATAGTTTTATTATTAATTAATGGTATGTTATACATTCCTTTTGAAACTGTGATATTAATGCTTATTTCATTATTACTTATTCTATAATAAATTATGTCTTTCTTTAAAAATAATTTTTTAAAGATGTAAATGATGGATTTTTAAATCCATCCATTTCTTTAAGATTTAATTTTACTTCTTGAATTTCTTTTAATTTATTATCATTTTTTGTTAAAAGCATCCTAAGATGTCTTCTATTTTTAATTCTATTATTTTTTTATTTTAATTTATGAAATATTACTGTTCACCTCAGTTAAATTTAACTTTCGTTATATTTTGAGGATATTTTAATTTTTTTAAAATTTTAAAATTTGAAGGTAATTTTAATATTATCTATGTCAAAATTAATAAAAATATCATAATTAATGAGATAGGATATATTTATTTTCTTGAAGTGATCAAAGTTAAAAATTTAATTTACACTGACTTTCATTATTCTAAGTTAAAGAAAGGGAAAATTTATTTTTTAAAAATAGAAAAACTTAATTGCGTTCGAGTTGATTACTAGGGTCCATCTTTGGTTGAAATTAGGTTTCTGTAATATAAATTAGTTATTTTCTTTGTTGTCAAGAGTAATACATATCACAAATTTATTATAAATACCTTTAACAATCTTATTAAATTTGATATCCACTTGTAATATCTAGCTAATAACACATTATCATATCAATTTTTTTTAATATTAAAATTAACATTCATAATTTATTTTCTTTACATTTTAAATCACATATTTAAATCAAAATAATTATCATTTGATATATTAAAAAAATTTAATTCCCTTTTATCTCCTTCCAATTGTATTATAGAATAAAGTTACAACTCTTTCATTGACAACACATGAGGAAACAAGAAGTTGATTTATAAGAAGATTGGTTATCAAAAACTCGTGATTAATTTGATAAAATTTAAGGATGTGTAATCACTTATAAAGTGTCTTAATTTATAACTGTTATATCTGAATTAATAACTTAGATAATATTTTTCATTAATATAATTTTGAAATTGCCTAATTGAAATTAATAAAAACTTTGTGTATACCTTTCTTTAAAAATATATATATATATATATATATATATATATGTGTGTGTGGGGAACCAAACGGATTAGATTATCTGGCACTTAGATTGCAATCATGTAAAACAAATTATATTGTATTTAATTGATTAGATTATGGTACACGACTACATATGTTCCATTAAAATTAAAGGAAACATAAAATAATGAAATCAAATGTGTGGATTAAAAAATTGTGTATCAAAGAGTTTTTCTTCAAGTATAAACATAATTTAACGATCATTCTGATATTGTGGTTTGAAGAAACTGGGTTGCAATTAGTCATGACAACGAGTATATGATGTTTCCCCCCTTTTCAGGTGGTGCATACTTTTATTTATTAACTAGAAACAGATGACATGAAAGTAATTTGCAAACATCAAAGAGTACATCATTTATTTGTAAACTTAAAACAAAACTTAATACGTATTAGCTTCTCTTATATAATACATACAAAGTACTATATAACAAATGATATATGTTAGCAAAACATTATGTTCAACTATAATGCCAAACCAAAGAACAAAATAGAGAACCGCCTTGAATTTTAGCCTTTTCGCCCACCATTCCCACCGCCTCCAGCTTTGTTCCTAGAAGGTGGATCATGGCCGCGATTGGCGGAGGGATCATCATAGTCATTAGTACTCACCTTTAGTGACCTTCTCTCCATGCCCCAAACCTTCTCATCATCTACAATTAGAAAAACCATCATAATTAATTAGTTAACTAATAATCAAACTAAATACACTTACTAAATAATTAAAGATTATAAAGTAAGCTATGTAGCATTTTATAAGATATAAACTATAATGTTTCAAAGAACGACTAATACATTGCTCAAATGGCAGAGCCTCCCAACTTCCTGCTTGTAGTTAAATTTTAGGAAAAAATTTATATATCACAGCCAGTTTTAAAAAAGATATGATACAGCATTATTCATAAGTAAATTCAAATTCGAGTAATTATATTAAATAAAAAACTATTATATATTATTATATATAATATTAATTTAAATTTTATTGATTATCAAAGTTTCTCCCATTTGTTATCATATTATTATCATATTAGGGTAAATTTTACTCGAGCTCAATTCTAACATAAAGTAAGTCAATAGATTATGATTGGATCGATTTTAATCAATTTATTAAATGATCAATCACGACATAATAATACGAAATTAACTTATTAAATTAATACTTATTACTATTTTATCCATTAAAAATGAAAGTTAATACAATCCGAACAATGAATTTAATAAATCATATTTATTTAAAATAATATTATTATTTTTTGAATCTATGAGACGCTAAACCGATTCAAAACTACTAGAACTCGAAATAATCCAACGTGATAAAAGTATTTTTTATCAATAAATTGACCCGAATTGTTTACGAAATGGGTCCGCAAGATTTGCCACCCTTATGTCATGCTAATGGCTACACGAGTCAGCTTTCATTTGGGAAACAAAAGATAGGAATAAACCTGTATAGTTTATCTTCTAAATGCCCCTTTAATCCAATTTTAAACTCAGTTTTTTCCCCTCAAAATCTTTTTTTTTATTTTTTTTTTGTTGTTGCTCAAAACCCTCAAAATCTTATTACCCAAGAATCAATGGGTTCATTAATTAGTTAGATTCACTACAATTAATAAGTTAATTATCTATTCGCTTAAATTAACAATCCTAATAGTACACGCTCCCAACCCAATCACCACATAACCTAATTTATCATCTTTCCCTCTTTTGGGATTCTCTACTACAGACATAAAAAGGAACATACTTTTTGAAAAGGAAAAGAAAATCAGAAACATACCTGAAAGCAGAAAGGTGGTTCTACTAGCAGAGGAAAGAAGAGAAAAGGCAAGCATAAGAAACAAACACAGCCGAAGTGAAAAACCCATATTTCTCTTTTAACTTTTATTTTTGTTTGTCTATATAGCTTTTCAAAGTTTAAAAACCGTGGATGTCAATACCGTGAGAGAAAACAGAAGAAGACAAATGTATTTATAGGAACATGGGATGGAGATAGACTATGGAGAGAATGGGGATACACGGTGGTGGATAGGCGAAGAGTTGACTATTTTCCCTGTAAAAACTCTCATTATTATTTTAAATTAGTGAGGACCCACGTCCGGACAAGTAGACAACAACAGCTGCGACTTTGAGGGTCCCTCGTGAGTCGTGAGTAGTTCAACGGAGATCGCTGTCACTTCCTTTACTAGTTAATGAAGCAATTTAATGATAAAAAGGAAAAGCTAGTTATCATATATTTTGATTGATTTAATATTATTTATATAATTATATTTGATAAAAAAATATTATCTTCGTTATAATTATTATTTAATTATTCAACTAATTATAAGCATCGTGAATCTCATATTTCATATTATGATTAGTTTAATTCCATGATGTTTTTACTTTTTACAATGAATTTTATTATTTTTATAATAAAAATATATAATTTTTATTTTATTTTTAATATTAATTATTATTAACGTTATTATTATTATAATAACCACTATTCTTAATATTATTATTATTATTTATTAAAAGCATAAAACTATAATGTTTAATTAAAAAATAAATAATAATCATAATAAAAATATATACTAAAAATAATAAATAACACTTCATAATTTAACACCCTCCTCTAAAATTTCTTCAATAATTAATCATCTTTTAAAAATAAATGAATTACATTAAGTTTTCTTTTTTAAATAAATTATTTTAATCACTCTTTTTAAGTGTTCCACTTAAAAAAAATATTAAAATAATTAAAAAATATATTTATATAATAAAAGATATTATTATAAAGTGATATTATCATTTTATTTTATTTCATTTCATTTTTATTTTTTAAATAATTTTAAATAAATTCACTTAAATTTATTAAGTTTTCTTTTTTATTAAAAAAACTTATGTGTAATATTAGATATTAGTAACCATAAAATTGTTATATTAAAAAATTGGTAAAAAATTAAAAAAATTAATTAATTTTTAATAATATATATTTAATTTAATTTAAATATAATAATATAAATTAAAATAAATTTATTTATTTTTTAAAAATAAAATAATTTGAAGTCACTAAAAAAAATTAAAATAATCAAAAAAACATTTAAAGAGAAACACACCTACTTGGTTGCACTTCATCATCTAAAAGCGGTAATCGTTATCTCTTTATCGCCTATACTTTTTCACTTCATCGGTTCACATTCACAGAGCGTTAATTTTTTGTCATCACGCGAATTCCCGATTGGTGGCAAGGCAATAATTTGAATTCGATAACCAAATTCAATCGACATAAATCCGAACAAATTAAATTCTTTATATCATATAAATTCATATTTATATTCAAATTTATTTATGAAAAATAATATTTTTATAATAAATATTCTTATTTATAACCATAATTAATAAAATTAAAAGAATAAAAATTATATCTATATAATTATTAAATTATTATAAATATTTATATTTATTTTTACTCTAAAATAATAATATAATATAATTATTGTATGCACAATATTTAAATATAATATATTATAAAATAAAATATATATTTATTTATAATTTAATAATAATTTTCTAAATTAGATACAATAAATTATAAAATTTATCGATCCGAATCCGAACAGATTACGTAATTTTTAATACGAATTTAATCTTATTATAAAATTTATCAATTTAATTCGATCTAGATTTAACGGATTAAATCAAAATTTTCAATTTAAATAAATTAATCAAATTATTTACTCTTACTAAATCGTAATTAAATTTTTTTTAATAATATAATACAAAAAATTAGAGAAATACTTACTTTACTGGTTAAGGAAATAGGTGAATTATTATACTTTTTAATTTTTATTTAATTTTATAAAATATTTAAAATTTATTTAATATAATAATAAATAAATAAATAAATAGCATTGATTTTTATATTAATTAAAACATGTATATTGAAAATTAATATAATAAATATTGTTAATTAATTTCCTTAATACTATAAAAATCTTTATATTTAAGGCTTATTTTTTAAAAATTTAAAATAAAACACAAAGAGTAATATATTTTTTATTTTAAAATATAAAAATATTTTTATCCAAAATTATTTTAAACATAATTAGATGTTTATATATAGTATTTAAATTTTACTTTATAATTTAATACTTTATTATTTTTAAAAATTGAAATATTTATACGAAAATAGAAAAATTTGGTTTGGAATAGAGCTACCCTATATAAATATATTTATATATTTTTTTAAAGAAATTAATATATACCTAAAGACGAGTAAAATGAAAAATCTCATAACAAATTGTTAGTAGTTTTAAGAAAATCATCTTTCTATTTATGTATGATATGTGTTAGATAGTATTTTAATATATATTATTGAGTTTCAGTTGTACAAAATATAATTTTATTGTCTTTTTATTATCTAATTTTTAACGATACATTTATAACTTTATATGAAAAACATAGAAAGAAATGCAAAATAATTATTATAATCAATAAATTATATTTTTAATCCTTTCGTATATTCAGGGTTTTCTTTTGCAATAATTATTTGTATTATTTATTTAAATTTCAAAAATTTAAAGATGCTTAATTATTTTATAATATATGAATATTATTTAGAATTAGCTTATCGCAATATTCTTTAACAAGTGTTTAACATACAAAATTTATAAATATGTACGAATGTATGTATACTCGGTCACATATTTGTATCGGTATATTGCGTATATATTTTATTTTCTTCTTTATGTACTAATATTTTATTTTTTATTATTCATTAATTTGAAATTTATATTTATTTTGATGTGGTAAAATGTTTATTATTGATTTACTTTTACTATTATTTTACTTTATAACATAAAAATAAAATACAAAGTTTTTTAATATTTAAAAATATAGCACGGATCTTCCGTTTAAATTAACTAATTTTATTTTCCATTTGAGATCGTTGTCCGTATCTCTACAAACATTTTAAATGAGAATGGAAACAATTATGTATGCCCAAATGTATGATAGATGAGGTGATTTATTTATTATTTTTAAGTAAAGTGAGTTCTTTATACACATACAGAGGTGTTCATCGGATCGCAACTGTTAATTTATATTCATTTGATCTGATCCGACCATCCGATTGGATTAAAACATCTTAATCCGCAATCGATCTGATCAATTTTTACATCCGATCAATCTTATCCGTAAACTATTCGGATGACATCCGATCAATCCGACCAATAAACTTAATTAATTATATTTTTGGTATTTTTGAATAAAAAATTTAAATTTTCATATAAATCATAAAATAAAATTATTTCACTTAAAAGAAACCTTTAAAAACCAAATAAAAATGTTAAAATAAGACTAAAATATTTAAATCTATATAAAACAAAAATAACACCATACGTCAATAACGATGTCGATTACAATAGTCATTTTAATAAATTTAATAATTCATTTAAATAATAAACAAAAAGATAATTCATAATAATCTAAACCTAAATTAATTCGATCATTTCACTCTTTAACATCCATTGACCATCTTGAAAATAATCTTATCTTGAATCTTGATAACAATAGCAAAAAGATTCAGTGTGTCATCATCTATTAGTCATAATTTAAAAAATATTAGTAAATTGATAACTAAATATATATGAAATAATATATGAAATACATATGAAATAAAATAATAATATATCATACTCGATCAAGGGTTATATCCTTAATGCCTCCCAACATATCTACAAAACAGAAGATAATAGAAAGTGATGAGAATATTAAATCATAAGGAAATGATATCAATTAATAATGAAAATTAAAATAATATTATCTATTTCAATTGCTTCAATAACATCAAGGGACTCACGAATGTTAATTATTGGTGATGATTGAATCCAATTCTGAGTACAAATAAATGCTTGGATAGTTTTTGGGGACAATAAGCTTCTAAAAGAATCAATAACCCTCCCCCCCTTAGAAAATGCAGACTCAGAAGCTACAGTTGATATAAGCGTAGCTAAAACATCTTTGGCAATCTTCGAAAGAACCTTGTATCTAGATGCGTTCACCTTCCACCAACCTAAAAGATTAAAAGACTCATCATCCACATCCTCACATGTCTCACCCAAATATTTATCTACTTTAATTTGGTTGTCTGTCTTTTTTGCATCATTGACACGCTTTTTATAACGGTCCATCCACTAGGGGTGTCCAAAACCAGGTCCGACCTATTAAACCGAAAATCGGCAGCCAAACCTGACCGAACCGAGCTTTGTAAATGAAACCGTCCTGGCCCGTATTTAATAAAACCGATTTAAAACGGTTCGTCCGGTATAAAATTTTATAAACCGGTCGGACCGGACCGGTTATATTAAATAAATAATTTTTATTATTTAAAATATTATAAAACCCTAGTATATATATAGTTTGTTTTCTAGCTTGGTTAAGCCGCTACTGCTAACGCTTAACCCTAACCTCAAAAATTCTCTCGGGCTTCCTCCTACATGCTCGCTTTCGCGCTTCTTCATCTACGCCTTGCCACATCGCCGTCTTCACCAAAGAATTCAGCCATCGTTCCTCGTGTTGATTCCACCAGCAGCTAATCACCGTTCCTCGTGTTGATTCCACCAGTAGCTAATCACCGTTCCTCTCGTTGCTTCCACCAACAAATAGCCATTGTTCACACGTTACTTCAACCAGAAACTGGCCACCTCTCCTCGCGTCGCGTCGTGTCATGACAACAATGGACGAAAATCATGAAATAGGTATGTGGTCTAATACTACTGGAGTACCGGGTTCCGGGTAGTCCGGTACTAGTTTTTTCCTCGAATAAACCGAATCTGCAAGTCTAAAGTCCGAACTCAAAAGTCCGAATGGTATGTCGTTTTTTCATAGCGCGAAGTTTGAACTGGAAATCTCGAATGGTATATCATTTTTTTAGTCTAATATCCGAATGGTAAGTTGTTTTTTTTGTTAGTCCGAACTCAAATCAATACAGATGTCATTTTTTTGTTAGTCAACTCTAAACTCAAATCAATAGTATGTCATTTTTTTGTTAGTCCTAACTCTAAACTCAAATCCTAATAGATGTCGTTTTTTTGTTAGTTCGAGTCCGAATTTTAAAACGTGAATGTATGTCATTTTTTTGTTAGTCTCGAATACTTTGAAGTTCGAATCAGTGAACTCAAGTTTGAACAATTTTTTCTCACAGTGCAGTTCATTTTTTTTAAATGGTGGAAAGTGAAAACTAATTAATACCGTTATAACTTATAAATTCAAGTAAATTGCTCGTACATTTGTCCCCTCTTTAAAGCTTAATTATTTTGATTAAGTTCTTTTATAGTATTAAATATATATAGTTTATTTTATTAATGTTTGATCATTATGAATTTCAAGAGGTACAGTCTACCCCCGAGAATGAAAATCTATGTCATCAAGAATACGTATAATGCATACATAACTCATTTTTCAATTTAAGCTAATTATAATCATCATGATGCATTCCACCTTTCTTATACTCATTATGATCTTCTATTAAGGTAGAGTTATTTTTTACCCGTTGATCCGATTCCAATTCCCATAAAATTCTTAAGTAGTATTTGTTTGATTTAGAAAGTTAATTAAACTCGGAGCTCAAATTCATGTATTGGTAATCCGGTGCAAGTAGTTTTTTTCCCGATTAAAATGAATGGTAAGTCTAGTAGTCCAATTTTAAAATCTAAATGGTATGTCATTTTTTCGTTAGTCCTAATACTTTGAAAGAATTCATGAACTCAAGTTTGAACAATTTTTTCTCACAAGAGTTCATTTTTTTAAATGGTGGCGGGAAACTAATTAATACCGTTATAACTTATAAATTCAGCTAAATTGTTCGTGATGTTGTCCCTCTTTTAAAGCTTAATTATTTTGATTAAGTTCTCTTTATAGATTAAATATATATAGTTTATTTTATTAATGTTTGATCATCAGTGAATTTCAAGAGGTACGTGTCTACCTCTCGAGAATGAAAATCTATGTCATCAAGAATACGTATACGCATACAACTCATTTTTCAATTTAAGCTAATTATAATCATCATGATGCATTCCACCTTTCTTATACCCATCATGATCTTCTGCTAAGGTAGAGTTATTTTTTACCTCAGTTGATCTGATTCCAATTCCCATCAAATTGTTACGAGTATTTGTTTGATCTAGAAAGTTAATTAAACTTGAAAATCAATGGTATGTCATTTTTTTGTTAGTTTGATATCTCAAATCAATCGTGATGTTAGTTTTTTTTAGTCTCAACTGATCTTTACAAATTGCCTTAGTATAATCACAGTTCACAGATTGCCTTAGTCTGAAATCTGAAATCTAATCTTTACAAATTGCCATAGTCTGAAATATGATCTTTACAAATTGCCTTAGTATAATCTGATCTGTACATAAATTGTGGTGTTTTTGTTTTATAGGTTCTTATTAAATCATATTACTTCTTAATTTTTAAAATGTACATAAACAATGTTTAAATTAATATTGTTATAGATTGTATAAAGTTTTTGAATACTAAACTGTATTTTTAATTCATTAACACCTGATATCATATATTGGTATCATATATGCAGGTAATGCAACTATAAACTAAATATTTATGCAGATAATTATATTTTAAATGTAATTAATCCACAAAGTTAATAAATAATAAAAAACAGTTTTTATTAGCATTCAATTGTACAAAATTACCATCTTTTAATGTAGTTGGCACCAACATTTTATAAGCCCCTCAAATTCAAGGTAATGTCCTAGATTGTTGTCCTATGCTAGAATGTTACACTTTGCGACTCGATATTATGTTAGTTTTGAAATGATTTTTGATTAATTAAAAAAAGTAATATTTTAATATATTAAGAATACGTACTCAATCTATATTCTATATATAAAGTGATGATGTATACAGTTTATCGACCAAGTCAATTTACAGACTTTGCTATGTCTATGATCAAGACATTGAACCCGAAATTCATCCGAATGAAATGGAAAATCCACCACAATTTAAATGACTCATCTTCAAAAAGCCGGAATAAGTAAGTAATGTTCACCCCGATAATGAATCTCGACATGAAACCAAAAATTTTAGGTCGAAATATGGAATCATTTTTCATATATTTTACCCCATGATGTGGAAAATCCTAGAGCTACATGTCATTATTGTAAAAAAGTTACCGCCATCCCATTGAAGGAATGGAACTACTTCCATGATACATCACTTCAAAAATTTATGTAAGAAGATTCCTAAAGTTAAGTAGATAAAGGACAAAAGATGTTAAGTTTTCAAACACAAAAAAGAGAGGATGATAGACAACTCATAAATTAGTTGTCGCTTCATTTGATGCAAAACGTGCTAGAGTTGCTTTGGCAAAAATGATTATTATCGATGAATTGTCTTTAGGTTCACATATGCAGTAGGATTTAAAGACTTTTATATCCAAATTTTTCCTAAGTTTCACGTGCCATCTCGACAAACAGTTTCTAGAGATGTGTTTCAACTTTATTTAGATGAGAAAAAAAGTTTGAAGAACTTTTTCATAAGTGAAAAGCAAAGAGTTTGTCTTACTAGTGATCATTGGACTTCAATTCAAAATATTAATTATATTTGTCTAACTACTTCATTATATTGACAAAGATTGAAATTACAAAAGAGAATTATAAAATTTTGTCAAGTTGAGAATCATAAAGGTGATACAATCGGGAGAAAGGATAGAACAGAGTTTGCGTGATCGGGGTATATGTAAGGTATTCACCATAACACTGATAATGCTTCCTCAAATGATAATCATTGGTCATACTTGAAAAGGAAGCTAAAAAATTGGAATGATGGACTTGTTACGAGCGGAGAGTTCTTTCACAGTATGATGTCAGGTTGTGCTCACATTTTGAATTTGATTGTAAGAGAGGGACTTAAAGATCTTCATAGTACTATTAAGTAGTATTCGTCATATGCGAGATATGTTAGATCATCTCCTTTCGAGATTACAAAAGTTTAAAATGTGTTCTATTAAAGAAAATATCGAGTCCAAAGGAAGTGCGTTAGATGTGCCTACAAGACGGAACTCCACATATCTAATGTTAAAATGTTCTTTAGATTTTCAAAAAGCATTTGATCGCTCTCAAGCAATATAAGGAATAAACTTTATTTCTTATTTTCACGAGATGACCTAATGTCGTCACGCCAACATTAGATGATTGGAAGAATGCCGGTGTTTTTGTCAAGTTTTTGAAAACTTTTTATGACTCTACTTTAGCATTCAAAGGCATCTTTCTCGCACCACTTCAAATTTATATTTGCTGCACTTACATAACATTCAATCTCAAATACTTACATGGTGTGTTTTCTCGATGACTCGTTGTTAAAAAATACGGCTATTAGCACAAAAACAAAATTTGAGAAGTATTGGGGAAATGTAGACAAGACTAATAAGATGTCAGATACGTTGCATTTGTACTTGATCCAAGGTACAAATTGGTAGTATTTGGAATTCTTATTTCAAGAGATTTATGATTTACAAATTTTTTCAAAAATTGGTAGATAATGTCAAAAATACTTTTACGGATCCTGCTCAAAGCTTACTATATGTTACATGGAAAAGAGTTTCAATCTAATGTGACTCAATCACAAGATGTAATAGGAAGGATTCCATCATCCGAGGAAGCAAGAAAGTCAAGTTTCTTAAACGCTAGAGGAGAAAAATAGTTTGGAATTGAAAACCGAGGTTGAGAAATATTTGAACACCCCATGTGAAAATGTCATGTCGATAAGTTTGATATATTAAAATGGTGGAAGGCAAATTCTTTTTAGGTTTCCTATCATCTCTCCTCATCAGCACGTGACGTGTTAGCAATTCAAGTTTCAACTATTGCCTCGTAATCACTTTTAGTACATGCGAGTATGATTTTGATCCATTTAGGAGTTCTTTGAATCCTAAAAATGGTAGACATTAGTATGTAGTCAAAATTGGTTTCGTTTCTTCCATTAATAATGACAATGTTCTCTTACCGTAATACAATGCATGACGACTCAGACATTTACGAAGATGTTGATTTTGTTTGATTGTAAAGTTCATTAAAGACACTACAATGATCGCTTGATGATTAATAACGGGTAAGTTTTAAATATTATTATCTAATATCTAATGATGTATTGTTGTTGATTTTGAGTTTTGATGTTTGTATATGTTTAAGAATTCTTTGCAAATGAGATATTTGGAATTCATTTCTTCATGTCTAATCTTTTTTTTATTTTAGATTTTGATAACATCTTATTTATGTATTTAACAATAATATCTATCTACGTATTTATTATAAAGAAAGCATTATATTTGATCAGATCCTATTAAATTATATCATATTAAATTGAATCATATTTATTTATTATTAATTGTTAAAAACCGCTCAAAATCATTAACTAAACCGACTAAATCGACCAAACCGTCTGCTATAACATTTTAGATAATGAATCGGTCCTGTTCGTCCTAAGCCAACTATATGAACGGTCTGGTTTGGTTACATTTTTTTTAGACAAAACCGGACCAGACCGGACCATGGACACCCCTACCATCCACAATGAAAATGAATCAATGTTACAACTATCCACTTTTTATATGTCTAAAGGTTGTGAGCATATAGCTTGGACATTTGCACAATACAAAACTAAATACTAATCAAACATATTATTCAAAATTTGTCTAAATATTTTCATCATATGACCAACCATAATATCATCTTCATCACATAAAAGATCCAAACAAATTTTTAAACCTTGTTCCTTACGTCTTGGATCAAGCAAAGTTGTAATAAATAAAAAATCATTTATCTTATCTACACCTCCCCAATATTTATTGAACTTTTTTTTTCATTTCTTTTGTCATTTTGCTTAACAAAATATATGTATTTTCACACCATAAACTCAATTGGTTATGTATAAAGCAAATTTGATCCAAAAATAAATTTGAAGTAACATATACAGAACCAGAAAACCTCAATGTTGCATCATAAAATATTTTCAAAAACCTCACAAATATGTGAGCATTAGACCAATCAAACATATCAGGAGTTTTGCAACTATCATTTCCAATGTTGAACTCTTGTTTAAATATCACATCATCTTCTTCTAAACGCTCAAAAGCGTTCTGAAATCTTATTGCTGATTCTAACATTAAATAGGTGGAATTCCACCTTGTTACTACATCTAAATATAAAAGTTTATTAGTATCAATCTTCTCTTGCTCCGCACAATCCTTAAATTTTAACAACCTTGAATGTGATCCATTGACATATTTGACAACTTTTCTTATCTTACTTATGCTTGAATTATGTTCTTACAAGCCCTCTCTCACAACCAAATTTAGAATATGAGTTGCAAACCTCATATGCATATGTTGACCATCTAGTATTACACCACCCAAATTGTTCATTTTTTTACGCAAGTAAGAAACTAATGTATTATTTAAGCTAGCATTATCCACAGTAATAGTAAATATCTTATCAATTCCTCAATCTAACAAACATTGCTCAATTGCTTTCCCAAGGATATCACCTTTATGACTAGGAACTACACAAAAATTTAAGATTCTTTTTTGGAGTTTCCAATTATCATCGATGAAGTGAGCAGTGAGACACATATAATTCAAATTTTGAGCAAAAGTCCATGTGTCAGTGGTTAAACAAACTCTTTGAAATGATTTAGAGAAAAATTCTTTCAATTTATCCTTTTCCTTTAAGAAAAGACTCAAGCAATCTCATGCAACAGTGGTAAGAGAAGGAACTTGGAACCTTTGTTCCAAAACTCTACTATACTTCTTAAATCCTTCATTCTCAACATGACTAAATGACAATTCATCAACTATAATCATTTCTATAAGTGCAAGCCTACAAGCCTCAATACTAAATGTGTGTGCAATAAGTACACCTTTTTTATTGTTTGTGACATTTTCAAAGGCTTAAGTCTTTTATTTCTTCTCATATCTACCAGGAAATAATTTACATTGCATAGCAATATGAGCATTTAAGTTTGATGTACCAGACTTGATAGATACATACACATACTCCCTTGAACAATATTTACATCTCGTCTTGCGATCTAAGCCTTCACCCACTATATCAAAATGTTTCCAGTCAGAAGATGGAGGTTTAGAAAACTTTTGCTTACCTTTTCCATCATAGTTATCTATATAAGGTTCAGGTTTGTCATTCAATGGTAGATATTTAGTTTCTAGTGGAGCATTTTATGGATTCTTATATTGATTTTCAACATCATGGGTAACGCTTGCACTTCCAGTGGTTGCAAGTGGACTATCCGTAGTAGAGGTATTTTTTTCATCTAAGATAAAGTGAGACATAATCAACTTAATTCAATAAACACACTGTGTAGAAAAACAATTGTTATAAAAATACTATCAGATAAATAAAATAACAAAAGCAACAGATATTACACAGGAAACAAGACATCATATGTTAACAACCATTTGTTTACTTTAAAATCAAAAACATAATTCATTATAAACTTATGAATTATCAAAAGCTTTGAATGCCATGAATGAAAAAAATATGCACTTAGACAAACAATGAATCATAAAAAACCACAGACATACATAAACAAGATCATGATATCAACCTTGAATAGTCACATATAAAAAGATAATTACAAACATACATAATATATATCAAACAGATTAATTAGTATTTCAGATAAAGTAAATATTTCAAGCTATTAATTTTATTATTTTGATTTAAACCCTTAATATAATCATATTGATTACATTTTTACTTTTGTGTCAAATTATTCAAAATAACAAACTTTAATGTCATTATATATAATTATGTATGTCATAAAAATTACCAAATTTTAAAAATCAATGGAGACATATTGAATATAGTAGTATCATTAAAGTTTTCTATGAAACTAATCTAACAATAGGGAGAAAAAGAATTAAAATATTTTTCTATTATATGAAATATAATTTTAAAATAGAGAATAAGTTATCTCGTTAATATTTAAAATATTTTTTATAAAATAATTATTTGCAAAATCATAATCTTAAAATATCTTCTTCTAAGGTACATAAAAAACAAATAATCATATTCCCCCTATGGATTCAATATAATGCTTCCTTTTCATTAGAATTTTGAAAATAAAAATACATTAATTGAAGGAAGAGATATGATAATACAAGTTACCTATTGATTAATTATATTAAACTACTATATATCTCTAATGAGTTCTCAATTTTTCTTTGTTTTTCATGGAACCCACGTACCAATTATCAACATATCAATACTTAATAGAATAAATTAACCATTTTTTCCATTAATATGTGTAAATCTTTACTAAAGTGGAAATTAAAAAGATGAGTTGGATTACATTATATAATGAGAATCATAAATGCACGTGAAAGATAAAAAAGAGTGACTAATATCAATCTCAATATTAGCAGCAAACTTCATATGATATAACATAGTAAACATAACAAACTTTTCATACCTCATCAAATTAAATTATCAGAATGTGAACCCTCTAACCAAAAATATATAGCTTATATGGAAGCAGATTTGTAGATTTATAGATTTACAGATTTCCAGAATGTAAAGAATTAGATTTATATATTTCCAGAATGTAAAGAAGCAAATGAGAGGAGACTAGATAGCAACAAGCCAACAAGCCCAAGAGAATTCAGAATACTTAACTGTGCAACGAAAATGAAAAGTAAAACTTAATCAAGATGAGGGAAAGAAAACATACGGCAACGAAAACCTAAATATATATTATTTATATTTATATATTTAATTTACTAAATATAAATAAATATAATTAATTTCGATCGGATCGGATGAAGCGTAGTGAAATCCGCCATTGGATCCGAACTTAACGAATGAATTTTTTTTCCATCCGATCCGATGGTCGGATCTAAACCTTCAAAAAATTAACGAATTGGATCAGATTAATCGGATACTCGAATTGTTTGCATACTCCTATACACACATGATATGAAATCCTTGAGCCTCAATCAAATCTTGCCATTTTACTTTGCAAGGTTGCACCATCATCTTGTTATAGAAAACTCCTTATAGAAAGGTTGTAGTATTATCTCTTTCTTTTTCACTCATTCATGGCTAGCCTTTTCTTGCCAATAAGTTGTTAGGTGTGTATTACATTCATATTGACTTTACAGGAATGTAATAGTATAAATAAAAATAGTGTTTATTGATTAAAAATATACTATTATAGTTTTTATAAATAAATAATGTTTGAGCATGACTCGTACATGTCAAGATATACGCATGTCTAGATAGTACCAGCTTGCTTTCTAATAAAGTACTTAATGGCTAGGTACCGGGTTCAAGAGATAGATAAAGTGAAAGAAATGCATGTCAACCAAGTTTAGATCCCACACGTATATCCTTACATGTGCGAGCCATGCTCAAACACTAAAAGGCACCCTTTTTACCTGTAATTAGTACATGGTTTGATATATCTACGTGGGGACCGAAGAAGCATTTTGTAGGTTTCGTATTCCTTTCGCTTATCTCACCTCTCGAACCTAGGACCTGGCTCTTAGCTAACCTTAGGGAAGTAAGGTGGTATTATCTGTACTAACGTGCTTCCTAATAAAGTACTTAAAGGTTAAGTAATTGGTTCAAGAGTTGGAGAAAGCGAAAGAAACGTGTGCCAGTTAACACTGAACCTCACACGTATATCCTAACACGTGCGAACCATGCTCTAACAAATAGTATAAGATTTACCTTCTTTTGAGGTTAATCTTGTAAGATTAAATATTTTATATTATTTATATATTATATAAAATTTTATATGATATTAAAACCAATAAGTAAAAAAAAAACTAATAAATCTCTAGCACCAAAAAATACATTAATATTACAAAAAGAAAGAAATACAAGTGATAAAAATAAAATTAAAATATGATAAAAATAGTTAAAAATACAAAATAATTAAGTGAAACATTCTACATTTTGAGATGAAATATTTTCATTAAAAAAGATACTAATATAATTTTTATAAATAATATGATTTTTATTTATTTTTAAATTATTTTTTTAAAATTAGATATCTCATATTAATTATCTATTATAAAAAAAATTCAAAAATTTCTTTTCCAAGAATAAGATAAGATGTATAACTTGTTATGAGAAGCAAAACAGATAAATGAAGAAAAAAAGAACAGACGCACTAGTATATACTTGTATAACAAAGTCAAAATATTTCAATAATTATTATAATATCATTGTAAAATATTTTAATTAAATTTTTTTTATTTTATAAAAATATAAAAATATTTATATTTATATTAATATTTTTTTTATAAATAAAATTATGATATTTTTATTTATAAATAAAATTATAATATTTTTATTTTTATATAAAAATAAATCAACTAATTTAAAAACTGTTTATCTTGAATTATTAAAAGTAAGATAAGTTAAGTCAAATAATGTGAACTAAACTTATTTGACTCTTTCACCCAACAATGCATCACGTAATTATGTAAAAAACTTAACATCTCATTTAATTTAATTTATTTAATAAGTTTATAAATAAAATAAAAACCTACCCCATTTAATTATGAATTCAAATTCAACTAATACATAAACAAGTCAGCTATTACACAAAATATCTTTATGAAGAATATTTCTATAATTATTATAATATCATTATAAAATATCTTAATTAAAAAATTTATTTTATAAAAATATAAAAAATTTAATATTTATATCAATATTTTTGTTTATAAATAAAATTACAATATTTTTTATATAAAAATAAATAAACTAGTTTACAAACCGTTTATCTTAACTTAATTAAAAGTAATTTAAGTTGAGTCAAATAGTGTCAACTAAACTCATTTTACTTTTGCACCCAACAATTCTTCATGTAATTATGTAAAAAAAATAATAAAAAAATCTTCAAGTAATGCGCCAAAAATTGCAGTGCAGCCACCAAACACATCGTAGTATGACGTTAACACGATTTGGCAGATTTCAACTTTCTATTGCTCAAAATGTCAACATCTTCCAAAAGCATCAAAATGGAATACATAGATCTTTTGGTGGGTATTGAAAACAAATAGTATAATACAGTTCTTATCAAATAGTATGATACAGTGATGAGCATACTATAAGAGGAAATTGTTAGCAGAGAAGAACTATAAGAGGAAATTTGATCAGAAGTCTGACATGCTCAATTTATAGTCGGTCTTTTTCTGCCACATCAAATCTCCTAATAAGTAATAAGATGCATATTTGGTCAAACATTTAATCAAGTCGGCAAGGAATTGCTCACAATCATTAATCGACTGCCCAGCAAGAACCTTTAGTGTGAACATGTGGTTTCACATCATATTAATAGTTCCTCCCCCCCTAGTGCAAGTCAATTTTTAAAGCCCACAGCACCATATAGTGGTGGCAATTTGTCATGTCCCCTATTCAGCACCCCTTAAAATTAGTCTAAAGTATACTTGAATATAGAGAGAGAGAGAGACAAAAAAAAATTAGCACTCATTAAAGCACATTTGTGTACTAATAATGTACTTCCTGAAGGCGATTTCTTATAAACTGTACTACTTCAAACCAAAGCAACAAACAAACGCACCCTAAACGGTATAATTCAAAATTGCTATAATAGAATCCTCAAACTTGTCTAGAAAATTTCCGCAAAACAACAGCCATCAAGTCCGTAAACACAAACTAAGCAGATCCACTACAGTAAAAAAATCTTTAAATCCACTCTCGAGTTGTATTAATACATGACGATAAGAATAGATCACCTCAATAAACATAACACTGGCAAATGATTATCATCTTTTCTTGAAACCATACTTCTTACGTTCGTAAAACAAGTCGGTTTTTGCACTCCCCAAGTTAACTATTTTAGGACATCCATCTCTATCTTTCTCCTGCTGAGTACACTCTTTGCAGTAGTAGGCATCAGAAATTCCAAGACCTCCACATATCACACACCTACCTTGAAAGGATCCATAGTTGCATTCATCACACACCCGTACAAGAGTGCAAGGACGGACGTAAGAGTCACAGATCACACACTTTCCATCACATTTCTCACAAAGCCGTCCAATGGCAATTCCAGGTTGCTTCCTGCACATAATCAGATCAGGATGATGCTTCGCCATGCTTTCTACACCAAACTCTTAGTTCCACAACCGAGATCTGCATAGGCATGATTGATAATGCTAGTGTTAGCCTTTGAAGCTCAAGCATATAAAAAAAGCTAAACTGCAACTTATAAGGGATATTGAAGAGCAGATAATCATGTAACAGGTTGTGTCTGAACCAATGTGACACATAATTGCACTTGCATCAAATAAAATAGGTAGCAATTTCACTTAATAATACTCATCCATCAAATAATTTATATGGAAAAGGCAAAGCATAAATAGGGAAACACAAACAGGACTACAGATGGCAAAGTAGGATATAAAGTCCAATCCAGCATCACTTCATGTTTTCATTTGTCAAACCAAGACACAAACATGCATTATAAATATGGGACATAGCTTATAGGCAAACCGCATGATGCCTCATCAAATGTTTCAAACTAGAAACGACTAAAACGAGTATGACATGCAACACATCAAGAGTAAGTAGAAGCTTGCATGACAAGGTAAGTTTGTTATATTAAACATGTATTTTGTAATGTTCCTCAAAAGTGAAACAAAACTCACATAAGAACCAATAGAACCAAGATCAATGTCCTTTGAACTGGCATCGACAGTATAGCAAATGGAAAAGTAAAATACAGTTCTTGAACTGCCTCCACTTTTTAAAATCATAATAAAAGGGTAAAAAATTATAGGCTGCTCTTTTGTGACACCAAGATCACGTTTGATTCGCAGAGTGAAAAAATATTAGGAACAATAATGGTAATAAAATTTAATGTAAAAGAAATAGTATGAATATTGCAGTGTTTGGTTTAACTACTAGAATAAAAAATGAATCAATATTGCAGACTTGGAATATTTGGTTTACAACTGAAATAAAATGAGAAACATTGTATATAATCTTAATACCCTATGTTAATTGAAGTTTAAATAATGTAATTTAATAATTATTTTTTCCATATGACAGAATATATTGTTAAAAATTATTATTTTTTTAAATAATTATCACTTAAAATTTTTATTTAATCTTGAAAAAAATATTTTTGATAATTTTTTTCTTCCATGTTATTGCAAAATAATACCAAAGTACTAATATATGGTAATAAAATCCTATTGTTGATCCACAAGATCAATAACGAATATCTCATGATTGAAATTGAAAATAAAGTTTAAGATTTTAAGGTTTTAAGATTTAGTATTTTGAGTTTTGGGAGTTGAGGGTTGGGGTTTTAAAGTTTGAGGGTCAAATTGGAATAAAAATTTTATACAATGGGTACGAGAATAGAATAACAATTCCATTAGGGGATGATGGAATAACAATTCCATCATTTGTAGAAATGTTTTTATTCCATTCTTAATTTATAACACAATCAAACATAAGAATATGTGAAAATAATTTTATTCCCAATCTCATTCCTACTAACAAAATTATCACCTAAATGATTCAAAAATAGCATATTGCATATAATATAAGTCAGGGATCAATCACTCAGCCTATATATATATATCATAGATCAATCTCACTCTTGGACCTTTTTACCGTTCAAAACCAAGGGAGCTTTTCGCAGAGGAAGCTTATACAACCCCAAAGAAGCCACTTTATTCTATAACAAATTCAGGAAATTCTCAGCAAGGCTAACCAGCCTCCATTTTTATTCAATCATTCTTTCACCATATGCCACTATTAGAAAGCCCAAGAAAATTATTTGAGAACTTTATGAATTTGTTTTCCATTCAGGCATTAACACAAACATCTTATAAGCATGTATATTAATAGACGGTCATCACTTTACAAAGAATAATATAAATTGTACATTTGTAGTCTTATCAATCTGTCAAGCTCCAAATATTTAAAAAATACCAAAGCAATAAGAAAATCAAAACAATAAATGGAAGAAGATAAATAAAATTCTAAACTTGAAGCGTACAAAAGAAACGAAAGTCTTGATCAAATTAAAGAATATGAAAAAAGAAATTCACAGAAACAAGACGAACAAGACGAACAAGATGTAAAGGATGAAGTCGGCTAACCTGCGCTGGAAATGAAGTTAAGACTTGGAGAGCGCTGTAATTCCTAAGGTGCCCCCCGTGAGGCTGTGACAGTGTTTGAAACACGCTGCAGATTCTCAAAGAGAAAGAGCGAAGTTGTTTGGACGCCACAAGATTCCAAACCCTGAGTCGGTCTAAGTGGTTGAAGCAAGCCAGTATATGTATTGGGCTTTATAAATATTTGGACCTAATTACATCAAGCCCAATTCCTTCGTAGCTTTTGAGGTTGAACCCAATGAAGTATTTTTATATTTTTCCCTGGATTTGATAAAGGATTATTTTTCTATAAAAATATAAAATACAGAAAACAAATGTTATAGTGATGCCTTAGATTATTTTTGTCATTTTTTATATTATATTATAAAATATATTTTTTAATTTTTTAATTTAAAAAATAAACAAATTAAATATAAATTATATTATTTTAATATTTTTAACATTCAAATCTTATTTTTTCGTTAAATGATTAAAACATGATAAATTATAAAGTGACAATTAAAATGAATAAATAATTCACTTAATATTATTTATAATATTTCGTTCTAATATTTTATTTTTTTAAATAAATTATATTAAAATAATTTATTGTTGGTATATTATTATTGTTATTTTTATCTTATATATTTATACTAAATTTAACATTCATCTTTATTAAAGATTCATATTTTAATCACTTGATAAAAAATAATATTCTAATAAAAATTATTAAAATATTATATTTTGTACTAAATTGACCTATAATGTTAAGTGTAATTTTAAAATAAAATATTTTTTAATTTTAAAAATCAAATAATATAAATAACTCAATATAAAAGTTCACAATTCCCCCTAATATATATGTATCTATATATTGACTTTTAGGTAATCTAAAACTATACATTTGTATTCACAAAAAAATTAAAATATTAAAAAAGTAATACTTTTAAAACTTATAACAATAAAAAATAACACACTAATAATATTAAACATGTTTAAATTAGATTACATTCAATGTTAAATGGATATAAATATTTTTAATACAATTAAAATAAAGTGATATGTTATACTTTTTTAAATAATAAAAATATATAAATTAGATAAAAATGATATTATTTTTACGGTTGTAATTTTTAATATCTTTTTATGTATTAATATATTTATTTATATTAAAGTAGTATCTAACATGATTCTTTATGCTATAATTGAATTATAATAATAGTTTTCTATTTATATATTTATTTGTTTAATTTAATTTATGAAAACAATGTATTTTACGTATTATTTCCTTTATATTTTATATTTTTATATATTTACGTAATTATTTAAAAAATGTACCAAAACTAATTATTTTTCATCATAAACGTCACATGGTGACAATAAGACAAAGCTTTAAAAAAACAATACCTACAAAAGAAAAAATATATTCTTGCATTGTGATTATTTAAAAGAATATTAAACTAATGCATATATAGCAAAAAAAAAAAAAAAACTAATGCATATATTAACAATTGAATTAAATTATTCTACTTAAAAAAGATTAGAGTTTAATATATACATAATCATTTGACATAATTTACATTATTTTATCTTAAATGTTTGAGATTATAAATGATAATTTATTTAATTTGTTTTTATATAATTTTAATAATTGAGATATAATTATATAATAAACTATCTAACAAATATTAATCAGATTAAAAAGTACATCATAAATGTAATTAAATCACACATCCTATATTAAGTATATAACGTACGCCTGCAGTGGAACCATTTTATCAAAGCTCTTTTAACTTTCCGGAAACCATGGATCGGTTTTAATTAGATTTCTAGGGTCCGCAAAGATGATTAGCTATAAAAGGCAAAGAAAAAAAAAAGGGGACCAATTACACACGCGTCAAACAAAGACAATCACAAGTCATTTTCAACCAAATGTGAGAGAACATATTCTTCGTGCGTACAAAACCCATTTTCGTCTGACATCATACACAGAATGGTTCTCTAAGTATTGACCCTCTCTCTCCTCCATATCTGAACCTAAAGAAGAAACACACAAAACAATGAACTTTAATTCTTACCCTCCTCCATTTCGCCAACAGATTACTAATCAAGAAGCCAAACATAAATTTACTGACTCACCCGATTCCACCGAGTCAGTCCATGATTCTATTTCTTTGGAATTGGATCCAATACCTATCATAGATCTTAAATATCCAAATCAATTAGAAAAGCAGCCGCTTGGAGAAGCTTGTAAGAATTGGGGGCTATTTCGTTTGGTAAACCATGGGATTCCTTCTACACTTTTGACCCAACTTCAAGAACATACTAAGAAGCTGTTTTCTCTTTCTTTTGAATCCAAACAAGCCCTATTCACCAGCCCTTTGTCTTACTTTTATGGCACTCCTGCTCTTACCCCTTCTGGAACTGCTCTTTTGAGGGGTCCCAAAAATATCAATTGGGTTGAAGGGCTTAATATTCCTTTGAGTCAACTCTCTCTAGTTCAACCAGATGATCTTCTGAGTTTCAGGTACACTTTACTACATGAACTTAGTTTTTTTTTCCCCTTTTATTTATTATTTTTTGATAAATAAATGAAGACTTTTGTGGGTTTCATAAAGTTTTCATGCTTTTTTGGTTGGAAATAATCCATGAAGAAATTGCCACTGCCTAACGCAATGACAGAAGTCATTTTGTGGTAAATTAAAGATAATATGCTCAAATTCTACTTGAATAAAAAAAAGTCCTCTTAAAAAATAAAATAAATAATTGTGCTAAAATGGTTTTACAGATTGGACTGGTTGGTTGCATTATTTTTTTTTTATTTTATAAAATAAAATGTTGATAGCGTGGTGAAAACTCAAAGTCAACTTGTAAGCACTAAAGAGAGATTTTAGGGGTACTAGCTATTGATTTTCATGTATTTGTTAATAAAATAATAATTTTTTTTAATACGGAGATAAATTTAATAAAAAATTATTACATATATTATTTGTATAGTTTAATTTATTTGATTAAAAATTATTTCCTTATTTTTAAAACAAAATGAAAAATTAACAATAAACTATATTATTTTAATATTTTTTAAATTAAAATATTATTACTATTTTATCAAGCAATTCAACTCTATCAAAACATGAGTTTTTAACAAATTTAAAATGACAAATAATATAGAAAAATAAGCAAAATATTTATTTTAATATTTTCTAATTTCTAATATTTTATTATAATATTTTCTTGATTTTTAATTTTTATTAAACATTAAAATATATATTTAAGTAATTTCATATTTTTGAATATTGTTCTTAATTATTTTTCTTAAATAATATTATATCAAATTTTAATTTCTCTTTATCAAATATTCATATTTTAATTGTATTTTAATTACTTGATATAAAATCATTATAATGATATAATGTATATTCATAGACACTTTTTTCATATATAATAAATTGAATGATATTATTTTTAATTTAAAAGATTAAACAATAAAAATAAATTAATTTGAGAAATATATACATGAAAACTCACCAACTAATTTAAATATTTTTTTTAAAAAATAAGTCTTCGTTTA
Source organism: Hippophae rhamnoides (assembly GCA_033030585.1). Lineage (NCBI taxonomy): Eukaryota > Viridiplantae > Streptophyta > Magnoliopsida > Rosales > Elaeagnaceae > Hippophae > Hippophae rhamnoides. The sequence continues at coordinate 15,436,982 of CM065437.1, read as the reverse complement.
CTGAGAATTATTTTTAAACTATTAAAAGCTTTGATAATGCTCTTGCGCATGTGATCTTGTAATTGTTTTTTTATATATATATATATACTGACAATAGGGCATTTGTATGTACGCGCTTGTTTTTATGTAAACGTAATGTTCACTTATTGAAGAGGCAAATGGGTTTGCACGTGGGTGTGATTTGATTAAAAATTATTTTTTTATTCAATGCATATAGCAATCATAAATCAAAAGACTTACAAACTATTTAATATCTTTAATTTTATATTCAATAATAATTGATATGATTCATATAATATTAGTTTTAATTCAAAGTTTTAATTCAAAATTAGAAATAAGAAATCGAGGTAAAAGATTGCGTATAGTGTCTTATAATTCTTCAAATAAAAAATAATAAATTTGCATTTTAACGTCTTTAGGCTTCCTCAGTCGTCAACTGTTTTTCTTATATTAAATACCGTACTAGGTAATTTCCTTATTATTAATATGGTAATATGGTAGCTTTGCTTTATATAACTCAAAATTTGAGTACGTGGCAAAGTTTCAATGTATCAAAATCATTGCTTTTAACTTTTTATATAATTTTTTAGTTATATTTTCTTGATGGATGAATTTAAAAGATTAATTTTTTTTATTTTTATAAATTTTAACCGTTAAAATATATTAATATAATAAAAAATTTGATTTTAAATATTTATTAAATTTAATAATAATAAAAAATATTTATTAACTAATAAAAACGGCCTGAATTAAATAATTTTGTGTTTGAAAATGAAAGAATTTGTATTTATACGTTATTATATATTTATGGAAAAATTTAAACTTTGGTAACTTTTGTTTGGTCATCTAAATAAAATATCTATTTTTAAAATAAAATTTAATGTTTAAAATTAATTTAATCTAATCCAATCACGATAAGTAGTGAATTTACCTTATAAAATTTGAAGGTAGAATGACATTATATTTAAACTTTATTTTAAATCTTTTCTCAATTATTTACTTTTTAACGAGTTTTAATGAATTTGATTGATATTAACTTTGACTAATTTTATTTGTATAGTAACAAATATTAGTAACATAAATATACATGTATTAATTATGGTATGTTGGTGGTTAAAATAAATTTTAAAATGATGACTTTATTATTTTTAAGAAAATTTTGACATTGACACTGACACATTATAATTAATTTTAACATAAATTGCATGTAATTTGTGAATGGTTAATATTCCTTTTTGTACCGTTAAGGACAATTTCAACATCGGATCAATTTTATATTAATTATTAAATATAATCTTTTTATTTAATATAGTGAAAATTTATAGATTATTGAATTTATTTTGAGTGAAGATAAATAATGAATATTTAACAAATATGTAGATATTTTTCATAGATTATTTTTGAAATTATTTGTAATTTTTTATAAATTTATATGAAAAAAAAATAGTTTAAGTTGCTTGATTTTATTGAAAGTATACTTTAATCATATATCTATTAGTGGGATAACATAAATTTATTATATTTATAAAAAAATATAAGTATATTTTTTAAAGTTAATAAACTTGTGAGGCATCACTTTCAAGAATAACAATAGGATAATAATAATAGTTCATTATCTTTATAAAAAGATTATATCATAAAATTGATTTTTATAATATTTTTATAAAGGTAATAAAATTGTATTTTTTTTAATTAAATATAAAATATATATTCTTCAAATATAATAAACTTAAATAATCCTTAATTTTAGTTGATTTGCTAATACTTCAACCAATAATAATTGTATGTTCATGTAGGTATTGATGTTTTTAGAATTTAAAGCATAAAATACTAATGCGACGTACAAAATGATTTTATACTTTATTAGTTTTAAAAGAAAAATATTATTAAGATATTAGTAAACGTAGTTACGGAATTTGTCTTAAATCATGTGTGAAGTTTTTTTTTATCAATAGTCTCATGTAATGTGACTTAAAATATTAATATTAATGTAAAGTTTTTAATAATTTAAGTATTTTTTTAAATAATATATCATAATTCTATTAATAAAACAAAAATGAAAACAAAATTTAAGATAATTTCAAGCTAATAAAGATAAGATAAGTAGCTATTATATCATTTTGGTTATGTATCATATCATTTACTATATTCGCCATCTTCGTGTGGCTGTGAAGTGATTATATTTTGGTAAGGTATGGGTCCACATTTTAACTTTCTTTCTCTTTATTTAAATTTTTTTTTAAATCTATCGTTGTAGAGATTAATATTTCATTTATTTAAATAAAAATATAAAAATAATTAAATTAATAAAATAAAAATTATATCGAATTATAATAAGAATCAATAAAAATCATTTATATTATAATTCAAATTTTTTTTAACTTTTTTAATTCTTCATGTGATTTTCTAATGAGATGATAAATATATCTTCTATCTAATCTAATTATTATGTATTAAGATATTCAGTTTTGAACAGTAGAATTATATAAACAAACAAATTTAATTAGATGCAAAATAAATTGAAACATAACAAAATATGCTTAAAAGTACAATTGGATTAAAATCTAAGTAAAATAAAAATGACATTAAATCAAAATCTATGTGTGTAATGCATATATTATAATAAGTGATTATTAAAATAAAGTAAACAAAATTAAAGATATATTCAAAATACATCTTACAATATAAAACTCTCTATCTGTTAAGAAATAAAAATAATAAACGGTTAAGTTTTTATAAAAAAAAACCAACGGTTGTTTTTTAACATAGGACTTATAGCCGAAACCTATATATTATTATCTATTCTTAGTCGATCTTTTCTACTTTTTAGTCTAAGCTCAAACTTTTTTATATCTTCTTTCTATCTATTTCCTATACGATTTAATATAGTATACGTATACAGTAATATTCAACTCTATTATAGATATGTCAACACTGTTGCAGATACATACATCACTATTTACACATGGTAGAAGGGATCAAATGTAAAACCCTCACAAAAAGTGTGAAAAAATAAAATGGAATCTTAGGGCCTGTTTGGCCAAGACATTGAAAAATATTTTTCAAGTTTTTAAAACAAAAAAGGCTGTTCTTAAAAATAATTGGATGGATTTGGCCATTATTTTTGAATCATAATTTTTAAAAATAGCAAGATTAAAAAAATATATGTGAAAAACTCCAAAAATGGTGTCTTCAATGTTCTTAAAAACAAAGAAAAACATGGAATTGAGTAGGTAGATATAACCAAATTTCAAATTTCTCACTTTTTTTAATAGAGTAGGAAGGAGATTATTTGTGTTCTTTTTATTATTTATTGTTTTTAGTAAGAGAGCATTTTCTTTGTTTTTTAACTTTTCACTTTCTTATGAGTTATATACCAAAAAATATTTAAAATAAATAAATAAATAAAAGTAATGAATGCCAGTTGCATTTTAGACTGTGTACTATATGAATTTACATTTTTGTGGTGAGAAAATAGAAAATAATATTTTTAAAACATTTTAAAATAATCACAAAAATAATATTTTTTTTATATTCATATATTGAACTATACAAAAATATATTCTCAATCAATTTTTTTACATTTAACACCCTACTTCGAATTGAATTTCATTTAATTTGATATCCAACTAATTAAATTTGTTTAATATCTAAACCTCCAAAACTATATTAAATGTTATTAGATTGTTATATAATTTATTAAAAATTTAAAGGTGTTATTTTATGAAATTATATATATATCTACAAAAATTTATTATTATAGTACAATTTAACATGATTCGATATATTTATTTTGTTTGATACGAGACACAAAATATAACATAAGTGATTTTTAGTAAGTTTCCTATTTTAAAAAAATTGGTTAAATTACTTCTAAATACCCAAGCTTTTAATATGTTAACACATGGTAACCAAAATGAATTTTCTTTGACAAAAGTTACATAAATTTTTGACATGTAAGTCCTAATTTAACTAATTTTAATAAATATAGTTAAATTAACACTTTTTAAAAAAATTAAAAAGTTTGAGAAAACATCACATATGTATACATATTATCTATGTGAAACGAGGTTAAAGATTGGTACATTCAAAATAAAAACATCATATATGTATACAATTTTTTAGAACAACCGACCAAACACATTTACAATCATGTTTTTTGTATTATTTTTTTAAGACAAATTTTAAAAATAATGGTCAAACAATGCAATATTTTTTAAAATTACTAAAAACTGTTTTTTGACAGTGACTTGAAAATAATTTTTGAATTTCAAGTTAAACGGACAAATAAGTCCTTATATTTTCTATAGTTTTATGTTTTATTTATTTCATTATTATTTATAATAGTTGTTTTAATCAACTATTGATATTTTATATGCAGATTTAATTTTTTTTATTTTGTATCAATTAAAGAGTTCAAAACTAATCATTTTTTTTTTCAATTGACCATTATGACGATGAAATAACATAAATTCTTCTTATAAAAATGAAATAATATCAACAAGTAACAATGAAAATATTAATATATTTTTTTAGTTTTTATAAGATATGACTTTTTTTCTACATACAGCAAAATTAGAGTCTGAGTGAGGTAAAACCTTAGTGGGAGGAGAGGGAAAGTTTGAGATGAAAAGAGTCGGCAAACATGTGATAGTGGATGGAGATTGGAGAGATAAAAAGGAATGAATATATAGATTAGTGTTAAATAATAAAATAACTAAAGAAATATTTCCAAAAATATAGATTAGTTTTCAATGAAAAAAACGGAAGAAGAAGAAGAATATGGTATTGGACCCAAAATATAATTAGTTGTAATTAACATAGTTATTAATATGAATGCTAAAATAAAATACTTCTTATTTTTATTTCGTTGTTTAAATGAGTTTCTTTTTTCTAATATGACACAAATTACATCTTCATAATTCTTTTTTGATCTTATCTTTTGATTACGTTAGAGTTTCATGTTAGATAAAAAATTTATTTATATACAATAATTGATTATAACGAGTATAATTTAACGATAAAAATATGATTCATTATATTAACTCATTAATAGTCGAGTTTACTCGATTTTGATTAATATTGTTTTCCTACTAAAAATTTTATTTCTTAACTTATTAACTCATTAATACTTAAGGGTATTGGAATTTTGACTAATATTGATATCCTATTAAAAAAATTATTTCTTAACTTATTAACTCATTAATAGTTAAGGATTTTGGAATTTAAAAGTAGAATTTTTTTTTTATTTTTGAGTTTTTCATATAAACTTGGCATTATGATTATGGAGCCGGGTTCCGCACCCATATGAACTTTTATCTAATAATTTAAATATATAAAATAAATTGGTAACATGTTCACATTTCCTAATGTTCTCTACATATATATGCTTTATTACAAGACAAGTATTTGAAGAATATGGAAAGCATATATCTAGAATTGGTAGGACTTTATTTGAAGCAATGGTAAAGAACCTTAATCTGGAAAGAGACGAGTACTCCAAGTCCAACTTATCAGAATCAACAGGTATTCTACGTATTTATAGATATCCTAATTTCTGCGAGCCTGAAAGTGTATGGGGTATGGACGTTCACACAGACAGCTCAGTTTTATCTATATTGCTTCAAGATGAAGTAGTCGGTAGTCTTGAAGTTCTCAAAGACAACCAATGGTACTCTGTTCAACCCATTTCCAACACACTCATTGTCAATCTTGGTGATATGATGCAGGTTTGTATTTAGCTTTTCTTCAATTTTTATGTACTTTAATCTTTTATTATAATTTAAGTTAAATATCACGTAAGAGTTTAATTCTTTTATTATAATTTAAGTTAAATATCACATGTTCATTATAATATGAAAATATACTTTTTTTAAAATAAAGTTATTTTAAGATGTAAATTTTGTTATATTTATAGTTATGAATATGTGTTTTTACTAAATTACTTTCACAAACCCAAACATTTTTCTATTTTAATTAGGATCAAGTGTCACTGTTTAGATCGAATTCTTTCATGGATAAAATTTCCTATTTAATCACATTTCATATTTGAAATTTTAATTTCAAGGCCTCTATTAGTTGTTGAAAATTTGTTTTACCTTTTTAACCTTTAGGAATATGTGTTACTCTAAACATACACCATTTTTATATGTATGTGGTGCTTAAACATCTAATAAATGCATGTTTTAAAAAATATTTTACTCTCGGATTTGTACGTAACATAATATATATTATTTTAATGTATATATATATATGTACACATTAGAATAATATAAATGTGCATAAAGTTTTTTTTAAAGAATTAGTACAATAAGGTTATTCTTATTCTTGTTTTGATATTCTTTTGATTTGTATTTTCAATTAGGACACATAAATAATTATATATAAATTATTCGTACATATTTTAACTAATTTTAACTATAATCTTAATGAATTGTGATAGTATAAAGGTACTATTATTGTTTATATTTATTAAAATATGTACCATTAATTTAGATAATGGTAGTTTATATATCTCAATTGAGAATAGAGATAAAAAAAAGTTATTAAAATGAAATACATTGAACACACCTTAATAAACATTATAAAATATGAAATATGTTCAATACACTGAAGGTGTTTTTATAATTAAAATTTTATCTAATAAAGTGAATTAAAAATGAAATATTATAAGTTAAAAGGAATTTGATTCACTTATACTTAAAATGTTTTGATTTATCAGATAATTTAATATATTGTGTTAGAAGTTATTAAAAAATAACTCTTTTAAAAACTTAAGATATTAAGATAAGGACTAATTATGTTTTTATACGTTATCTTATTGTCATATGTTTAGGCAATAAGTGACGATGAATACAAGAGTGTAAAGCACAGAGTGAAGGTGAATAAACGCAAAGAAAGGCTCTCCATTTGCTATTTTGTGTTTCCCGGTGAAGACTGTGTCATAAGAAGCTCAAAATATAAACCATTTACTTACAAAGAATTTCAAGCACAAGTGCAAGAGGACGTAAAGACACTTGGATATAAGGTCGGACTTGAAAAGTTCAGGTTCAATGAAGATCGTTAACTACAAATAATATCAAATGTTTTGTGGGCTTAGCCGCCTAGTAATCATCTTTTGTGGGCTCTACTCTATCTGTATTTTTGCTTTCGTTGTTAATGAATGTTACACGATCTCTATATGATAGGAAACATGGTATGAGTTATAAAAAAACATTTCACCTAAAAACTAATTAAGCATAGAAAAAGGGAGAACCAAAATAGGGTAATGAAAAAGAGTGATTATTTGGGAAAAAATTTAGAAGTGAAGAGAGAAAGAAAATTATTTGGTGAGGAAGGAATATGAGGGGAGAGAAAGGCAAAAAAAAAAAAAAAGAAGCGGAAAGAAATATAAAAAATCTTAAAAAGAAAAAAATACAATTTTAGATGTGTTTTTTTTTATCAGTTTATTTTCATGATACTATTTCTTTATTTTTTTTAAGGAAATAGAAATTAAAAAATACAACCTAATAATCTCAATATCAATTAAACAAATCATTCCACTCGAGTAATAAACCTATTCAAATTATTAGCAACACATTTAACATGAACTAGATTTCATAAATAATAACAATTTTTTTCTCTTTAACAATGAGTTAATTGACCTAAGAAAAAGTCATCAAGTTAACATGAACTAGATTTCATAAATAATAACATTTTTTTCTCTTTAACAATGAGTTAATTGACCTAAGAAAAAGTCATCAAGTTTAAAGAATCAACGTAAACAATGAATAAAAAAATATCATATCTTATTCATCGAATCAAAATCTTCAAAAATAATGTTAAATACCTTTCTAATTGTCTAACCATAAAAAAATGAACAAATTGAACAAGTTAAAGGAGATAAATGACATGTAAAACTAGACAATAACAAAAGAAAAATGACTAATAAAGTACCAACACTCCAACAATTAGTAAAACCATACACATTAAAGCAATAATAAAAAAAAGTCAATAAAAAACAACAACAATCTCTAAGAAGATAATGCAACTTGAAGGTCAAGGAAATTGTCACAAAAGTTCAAACGTCTATTTCATGAAAACTTGCTTGGATCTCACACCTCTTTATGAGTATCTTTGGACTTGAAATACTAAGCGCACCATGTCAAACTCACTAGAACTCAATCATCAAAACATCAAGACTAATAAGTCAAACGATAACACCAAGAACAACAAATTCAAACATAATGTCCAAGTCTTTCATGCTACTTAAGTTATCATACATATCAAAATAGATTGTAATCAATCTAAACAAACACAATCAACAAACAAATTATTGCATATAAAAATCACTAGTTATGCTTAGCTTAATTTGATTAATTCATGTCGACTTTAAAAACTCAAATGACTACTATGAATGTATAATCCATATTTATGAAATGTTATTAATATTTTAAATAATTATATATTAATTAATCGATATTAATTATTTACAACTATGACATTCATCAAAACCTATCATTATAAACATAAAAGATATTTCTAAGCTGATGCCTAAGCACCTAAACCTACAAATCATTCTCTCCCAAACTTCTTATGGTATTTGTTTTCTTTCAGAAACTAACTTAAGTATCAAAATAGATATTAAAAACACTAATATTGTCTTTTTTTACATAGGTTTTTAATGATTTATAGGTCTACGTGTCTAGAGAATATGACTTAACAGAAATCGACTTCAACACAAACAAACCTACCAAATAAAACAAAATCACACATAAAGATGGACTATAACAAATACAAAAAGCACCTATGACTCATAAATAAAAGAAACCCAACTTGCAACCTAGTATGCAACTTGAAACTTGATCCAGAGAGATATATTCTCAAAAAAGCAAAAATTGATCGCTAATTAAAGAGAAATATACCTCTACTAGAAACAAAAGTTGATAGTTAGATAGTAAGATTACTGGATTGCAAACTTTAGAAACTCAAAGCAAAGAATGATGTAGAGGATTTCATGATGTAGAGGATTTCTTGTTAATCAAGCTTTGGAATTGATGAACAAGATAACAAAGCAAGAAGGAAATAAGTTATCGTGTTTTGATATCATTCTTACTATAAATATGTTCTCTCCATGTGTGTATAACAAAATAAAATATTTAAATGAAACACAAATACTTATGAAATTTTAATAATAAAACTTCTTCTTGATACTTATAATATTGAGTATAAAAATCAAACGTTAGCTATGTTATAATTTCTATTTTTTAAGAATATATACTAATTAAATTAGAACTTTAAAAATAAATCAATGTTTCTTGAAAAAAGTAGTTGATTTTTTGTCGAAATATTACTGCCACTTCCACTATCGTTTTTATCGCTCTTGTTGTTAAAGTTTTTATTTTATTGTTTCATTCCTGATGCCCAGATCCCAAGCTAAGGTGTGGTAAGCGGTAAGTACCATTCAGTCTGATAATATGGCATGGTTTTTTGCTTTTCTATCTTATTTTACTTGCTTGATATAAACTATCATAATATTTAATAATTTTTTTGTTTATTTAATTATGATTTCTCATTTTATAAAGGCCATTTTCACTCCCCATAAATCTGCAAGTTTGTTGATCAGAATCTTTTATGCTTTTTAACTTGAAAATATTCGTCTCTAGCTTTTCCTTGTGATAGAATACACAAAAATATTTGAGCTATCAGAATATCTATGCATGAAATTTTTGGTGAATCGATCCATGTATGAAATTTTACTAAAATTCAATAAAAATATACTTAAATGGATTGGAAAATTTTAAAAAATAATAATATAAAAATTAAAATTAAAAAATTAAAAAACAAATCAATCCAATATAATTCATTTTTTAAAATTAAGAGTCAAATCAAACTAATAAAATCTAAAAACTTAATATTTTGGGTTAAGTTGATTAGGGTAGTTTGAGTTGTATTAGTTCCTATTAATTTTGAACATCCTTAATAACTATAACCTTTTTATCTTTGAAAATAACAACTCTCTAATTCTATTATTTAAAATAAAACTAAATCTTAAATTTGTTTCTCTATATTTTCATTGCTAATTTATACAATTACTTTAGATATATCTTTTAATATCTTATAAGTTATAATACACATGAAAAGTTATATATTTTTATAATATATTTTTTAAATAAATTAATATAAAAATTATTTACTTTTATAATATTTTTTAAGTGAACTAATAGTTATAAATTAGTGTGTTTTCTTGTATATTTGTATTTAATACTTTAATATTTATATTCTAAATTATTAAATATGTATTATTTAAAATTATAATAATTACTAAATGTAAACTTATATAAGAGAGTCCTAAACCTACACAATTTCTTAGCCGACGCTTTTCATATACACGACACTATGTTTATGTATATACATATACAAAACTTCTTTTGATCAGATTCAGACTCTGTATTAACTCTTAATTCTTTGGATTCTATGGAAGTCGAACAACCAAGCGCTTCAGGGGATCATAGAAAGCGCAAAAGAATAATGCATTTTCAAGGAAAGCTTCTTACTAACGAAAAAGTAGAGGTAAACTCTTTTTTTATTATTAATTTCTTCCTTCATTCTTGGATTTTTTTTTTTTAGATTTTGAATGCCCTTCTGATTATGCCGTGTCTGTTGTTATGAAGTTCAATTGTTTTATGAACATTTTTTTCTTTTTTTATATCAAGAACACACCAAAATTTCATTAAAAAAAAGGTTTAAACAGAAGTTAATTATGTCCTTAATTAGAAGATCAGAGGGTATTTAATTTCATGAAACCAGTTAAGATTTAATGGTATTTAATTTCATTGTCAAAATTTCCATGATGGTTTTCTCTCCGATTGTAGCCATTGTTATAATGATATTCAGTTTCACACATTAAGATAGTTCATGTTTGGCTTCTACGTACATAAAGAATTATACGTTCTTACTGGGGTAGTGATGTCAATAGGGTTACACGATGCTGGGGCGGGATGCCCTCTTCATCTCCATCTCAATATTGCGAGGAACCGGACGGATTCTCTATCGTATTTTCGGGTATTTTAAGGAATTTAGATCAATTACTTATAAATAAATTAAAATTAATTGATTCTTTAATAACATAATTATCTATAAAATTTTAGCTATATTTATTTTATTATTAATTAAATTTAATAAATTTAAATGTAGAATATAATATATAGTTATGATTAAATACTTTATTTTGTTAATTTTATAATTATTACAATTTTTTTTGTCTAATATATAAATATTATATTTTTATTATTAAAGTATTGATTTATTTATTAAAATACTATTTTTAGTAAAAAACATTTATTGAATTTAACTATAAATTTTTTAAACATATAATTTATTTTAAAAGAAATTATAAAAAATGAGAGTCGGGGGGGAATAGACCGAGTGGAGAGGATAATTCCCAATATTCCCACCCCATCCCCACAGAAGCATTCTCCATCAAGATCAAAATCGAAGTTTTACCACGGATTTTGGTTCCTAATTGACATCCATATACAGGCCAATCATCACTTTTCGAATAACAAGTTGTTCCTATGGTACTTGGTTTAAATGAGAATTTCTGGTTCAACACTGGTTATTGCAAAATTTTGTAGGTGAGAAGTATGAAAGAAGGATTTCAGGGCTCATGGCACTCTGGTACCATCATTGAGTGTGAAAAGCAAGGCCTCTGTCGCATCATATATGATAACCAGTCCGGTAATCTTCTTGATGATGTTCGTATTTCCCCCTTCCTGGATTGTGTTGATTTTGGTAGTCGAGACCAGCATAACCATAGTGGGAATATAAGGCCATTGCCACCTCAATTTGATTTTACTAAGTGGAACATTCATTATGGACTTTGTGTGGATGCTTATTACAACGATGCTTGGTGGGAAGGAGTAGTTTTTGATCGCCAAGATGGTTTAGAGAAGAGGAAGATTTTCTTCCCAGACTCAGATGATGAAATCGTGATTGGAATTAACTTCATTCGGATAACTCAAGATTGGGATGAAATTACTGGAGTTTGGAAACAACGTGGGAATTGGATATTTCTTGAGTTGTTAGAGAAGTACGAGGAAAAATCATATATTTCAGTTTCTGTTAAGCAGCTATGGTATGATGTGAGGCAGAAAGAGGCTTTTAAGAAGGTAAAGGAGTGGACTTCTACTATGACAGATTTATGGAAACAGTTGACATCTGAAGTATTTGAAGATAACTTCAGGATTATTGTAAATGAACTATTTAATGTTATAGTTTCAGATGGCTTGTCATCAGAATCTCAGGTGGCATTGGAGTCGGATCAGCCTATGGATTTTAGTGCTGCACAAGGTGTTATCAAATGCTCAAATGAAAACATTCTACCTCAGGCTTCGTACGACTTACCTTCTTATCTTGATGATGATGGCATTAGTGGTAATGTTACCGATGAGATGAATAAGAACTTCAAACGTTCAGAGCTCAAAAATACAAAAAAATGGCTTCCTGTTCCTCAACACCCTGAACCTGTATTCAATCCCAATGCCATTGGTCAATATTATGCCTATCTTCAAACTAGCAAATCTGAAAGAACAGAGAGTCTGAAGGAAATACTGTCAGATCTTAAGAAGCATATGTCATACTTGGGCTGGAAATTTGAATCTATGAAAGATAATTATGCGTTGAGACAACGATACGTGTCTCCTGATGGAAAAGTTTTCTATTCATTTCATCAAGTATGTAAGCACTTAGAGAAGCCTTCTGGTGATATGCTTTTCAAAGACGATTGGATTATTTCAAATATTTCATTTAGTAATTGTCAATTACCTGAACTACAGCATGAGACTCCAGATCCTAAAACTTCTCTTCCAGTAACTGCAATTGAAAAACCTGAATATTGCTCTCAGCCTTCTTGTCGGGTACAATCAAATAAAATAAATAATCATTTACTTGTTGATGAATCGCAAGCACAAAAGAGAAAGACCTGCCAACGGTTTAGAAAACTGAGGCAATTAAAGAATAAACAACATGTTACACTGCCAAGGGTGAAGGAAAGTAAACAATCTAGAGCACCAAAAGATAGGACAGATGCCATTCGTCCAGCTCGTGTATTGCGTTCCTGCAGCAAACGGGTGCAGGAAGTGGTTACTCCCTTAGCCTCACACAGCATTCCTCGAACTGTATTATCTTGGTTGATTGACAATAATGTGGTAGTACCAAGGGAAAAAGTATATTATTGCAGCATAAAAGGTTCCACTCCAATAAAAGAAGGGAAGATAACTCGTTATGGGATCAAGTGCAGTTGTTGTCAGAAAGTATTTACTATTAAAGACTTTGAAGGCCATGCTGGTAGCGAAGATGGCCGACGAACTGCCAATATTTTTCTGGAAAGTGGCCAATCTCTTTTAGAATGCCAGATAAAAATTATAGGCCATGGAAACTACACAGGTGAAACATGTCATACAATGAGTGGCAATTTGCATAAGGGCGAGAATGATTACATTTGTTCTGTTTGCTATTATGGTGGTGAACTGGTACTATGTGATCAATGTCCTTCATCATTTCATAAGGAATGCCTTGGTCTAAAGGTAGATGATCTGTTTACATTAAGTTTTTCATGTTTTAGAAGTCTTGTCATTTATTTAATTTTCAACTTTGTGGCCTAAATTTTTTCTATGACTATTTGCATTATCTTCAGTGTCAAGCGTTGGACTATTTTTTTTTTTTGGGTTCCTGTAGGATATTCCAGATGGTGATTGGTTTTGTCCATCTTGCTGCTGTGGAATTTGTAGACTAAACGAATTCCAACGAGATAAAGAACATACTGTGGATAATATTTTTATCGCCTGTGCTCAGTGTGAGCGTAAATGTAAGCTAAGATGTCAGCATTTAGTTTATAAATACCTGAAAACTATAATTCTTTCTTAAACATCATTGAAATTGTCCCTTATGCAATTTATCTGAATCCTATGTAGTTCACAGAGGGTGCCTGAAGACTAGCTGGGTTGTAACTGAGTTGGAAAGATATTCTAGAGAAAGTTGGTTTTGTAGCACAACCTGTAAAAAGGTACCATAAATTTTTATAAATTGAAATTTTTTCTCTATAAGACCAAGTTTGTAACTTCTCCTGGGCTTGAACTTTATTAGCTTGAATACATCTGTGTTTTTCTTTCATTTCAAACTCCATTCAAATTAGTTTTTAAATTATTCTACATGGCTTTGGTTTCTTTTCTTTTCATCTTTTCTGTGCTGGATAATCCATGTAAATTTATGGATCTAGATCTTGAAAGTGTTTTGGAACAAGTAGCTTGTCATATATCTTGGAAATGTTTCTTTTATATCACTGGCCATTTTCGGCAATTTGTCATTTCTCCCTTTCCTCTTGTGCATAGCCTCTTCTGTCTCCATTTTTTAATGCAAGCAATGAGCTATTTCTATTGTCCAGGGATGTAAAGCAGATTTTTGTTTTCCTTCGTGTTAACTTCTTTATGATGAACTATCCAAATTTTTTGATGAACTTTGTTACGTAGTTAAATAGTGGAAGGATAAAAGTTATTGTGCCAACCTAAAGGAGCATAATAATGTAAGGATTAAAGATACTATGTAATTGGAAATATTGGATTTGATTGTTTTATTTTTTCAGATATTTTCAGGACTGCAATCGCTGATAGGAAAATCAATTCCAGTTGGTGAAGATAATCTAACTTGGACATTGTTGAAGTTTGTGAACCCCAATATTTGCCACACCAATACTTCAGATGAAATAGGCCAAATAGAGAATGTAAGCAAGCTTAATGTTGCACTTGAAGTGATGCATGAGTGTTTTGAGCCAGTTAAGGAGCCTCTTACGGATAGAGATCTTGTTGAGGATGTTATTTTCTGTAGAGGGTAAGACTTCATATTTTCTTAATGTTCCCCCATACAGATTTTTGTCATTTTGTTGCTTGCTTGGCTATTTTGTTCATCCTTTAGAAAGGTTGAAATTTTCAACCTTTTTCTTTAGGACAGTGATAATTGATAAATATTGTGCTTATAATTCTTTGCTTATTGTCTCTGTAATTGTAGTATGGTGTTATTTTATTATTGATGATTGATGTCTTCCCACTTGTCTCTTTAACTTCAAACAACATGATTCAGCTAAGAAAATCTCCTTATGTAAATTGCAGGTCAGATCTTAATCGTCTTAGCTTTCAAGGGTTCTATATAGTAGTATTAGAGAGTAATGATCAGTTGATTACTGTGGCTACTGTAAGGTGAGATTTATTCAACCTCATAGGTTACTAGGTCTTTAGTTGAGATTCCTGTTTTAAGTGTTCTGAATTTGTATTTCAAAATTTTCAAGGGTTTATGGACATAAGGTGGCAGAAGTACCTCTTATCGGTACACGCTTTCAACATCGCCGACATGGAATGTGTCGCATGTTGATGAATGTGCTTGAAAAGGTAATGTCGATGTAGTTTTGTGTCTGCAGTAATGTCATGTTTCTTTCTGTCATGAAAGCATATCTTTTGCATTATTTTTTTTATTTCATCATTTCTCATGATTTTTATTCAAAACCCTCAGGAGCTTATGAAATTAGGAGTGGAGAGGTTGGTCTTGCCTGCTATTCCAAGTGTTCTGAACACGTGGACAACTTCGTTTGGGTTTTCACCCATAGAAGCCTCAGAGAGGTTACAGTTTCTGGATTATACTTTTCTTGATTTCCAGGGTACAATTATGTGCCAGAAACTATTGGCAAAGATCCCTTCAGCTAAATCAAGCCCGTCAAAAGGTAGCTTTGTTTAATGCATTTGAAAGAAAAGAAGATAAAACGGATTTCATAAATCTACATACTAACTTTGTTATAAATGTTGTAGAAACGCGTCACAAACTTCATGATGAAATTTGTGGAAATGATAACAATGATTTTGACAACTTCAGTCCAGTCTCTGAAGTATATCAGGCAGAACAGATTGAAGATAGTAGAATGGTTAACCAATGACTAATCGAGTATGCATCTCACTTCTTTATAATTCAATGACAACCAAAATTTTGTTCTGAGCTTGAATAAATAATAGGAGTGACTTGTCTCGTTTGTCTAGACTCTTTTCTCATGTTTATTATTCGGTTTCTATACTCAGAGAGTCATTGATCATTCTGATACTTTTGACTACATTTCTGCAGGTAATGACAAAGATGTCTTCAGCAGTGCAACTGCTAAGGGTGTCATGGTACTTACATTTTGTTCTAAACCCTGATTAGAGTTCCATCTCAAGTCTTCATAATTAGCCTTCCTTTCCTATTTGAATTTTATAACACTTTTTTTTCTCCTTTTCTTAATTTGCAATAATATTTATTGCTGGTTTAGTCTATGTAGGTGAAGCAAACACATCATCTTGAGTGTAGTAGTTAAAGCAGTCCTAAATGCTCAAGAAAAAATATCAATTTAAAGAGGGTGTATGATGATAGTATACGATCATGGGTATCTTGTATATGTAATGAGATGCAAGTATATTATTTAGCTTGTTAATATTATTCATTTATTCTTTTAAGCTTGGCAACTATTCATTTATTGAGCTTGTTAATGTACTTCGTGATATTAATAATCATTAAGTTTAAGTACAATAGCTCAGATGATCCATTATAATTTATAAGTTCCCTTTTATTGTAGTATTCAAAGAGCTTTGATTGTTTCAGTTACTAAGTAATTCTTTGTTAAATTCACAATTAATTCTATCTTTGTAACTTTTTTTGAGGTTCAAAACCTTTCTAATCTTAAAACTCTCATATTTCTCTCTTTGAGAGAAAATAAATGTAATCAATCATTTCTAGAGAGAGAGAACCAATTCCATATATTTATAACACAACCACATATAAATAGTATTAAAGGGGTAACATTGAGAAGGTATAACATACTATATTCAAACCACCATCATAAGTACTTTCTAAAGCTTTACATAGTCCCTATATGGTAGGCATCAAGCTAGTTTAAGACTTAGGGTTGTAAATATCTAGGCCCGTATGTTTCAATGATGTAAAACTCTAAGTCTCAAAATAGGCATAATACTACTTTGTATCTTCACTACTAGTTTTAAATTTTAAGTCTCAGAGTGTTCGCCTTAATATGAGATACATTGTTTGATTATCTATTCTTGAATCATCCCACCAATTGAAATTGAAGTGAAATTGAAGTCGTCGGCTTATCATAAGTGAAAACATGCACTCTTAGAGTAGCCCTATCAGAGATAAGGTTCTTCAACCACGAAGCATACCATTCTATAGCTTTAGCTGTGCTACATGCAATACTTGTTCCTCCAGGGACAATCATCCTAGCCGAGTTCTATAAAAATAGATTATGTAAGATAAACAAATTAGTTATATATTGTTATCAACATTGACAATGTGGATGTGATCTTAAATTGAGACAAAAATGATCTATTTTTTACCGCCTACTTCTTAACGTGACTTATTAATTACCTGAGGGAAAAATCTCTCAAAGATTATCCTATAATAGTAAGCCTCCTTTGTATTGGGAGCGTTGTAAGGAAAAATATGTGTGACATTAAGCATCATTTTCTCAATCACCTGGTTATAAAACCATATTGATCTCTTTTTTATATTACAGATTTTGTACAAAACAATAGCTCAATTGTTACTTACGTGTTGAGCATCATGTGATTTTAAGGCATCAATCCAACTATAATCAACCCCGTTACTAAATTTACGAAAAAAAGTTAATCCAAGGACTCTTTACTAATAGAATCTCATAGGGGACACTTCCTTGAATAAAGCCGTACACCCATCACCTTTCAAGTAGATAAAGAAGTTCAGGCTAGTGACATCAGCTATCGGCTATTGGCCTTTGTGAAAGCTTCTCTCAATATGTTTGATCCCTTTCCAAGCCTTCCTCTTCGTCAATGATTATAGGTCGCTCCTGTCTTGTAGTTCGATACACTACTCTAAGGCCAGTTGCCTATACAACATCTTGAGTTTCTAGTACAGTCAGCTTTAGTTATCACTACACCCTCTCTAGACAAACGATTTGAGAAACCAGTACGAATATAACCTACATGTCCAATTGAACTATGAGCTAACGGGTTAGAACTCGCAAGGATTACAGAAAAGTACCGACGCACGAACCACGTGTATATAGAGTTAGTTGGATTATAGTAAAAAGGGGTGCTGGCTCGCACTATCGAGCAAGAAAGCAACGCTTTCGCGCGCTCTAATACATATAACTAAAAGACAAGACTACCGCACAACCGCACTGCCCCGTTTCTTGGCTAGTCCGTTGCTTGCTGGGTTTGAATGAAGATAATATGGCAAAAAGACTAGGAGACCTATGATTTTAAGGCATCAATCCAACTATAATCAACCCCGTTACTAAATTGTTCTTTTTGCCTGTACAAAATGTGCTGCAATAAATCAAAGAAAACATGGTCTACGAGTAAGATAAAACATCATGATAAGCTTCTTCCTGCATGGAACAGTTATATGCATAACTACAGCCACACAAGCTATGAAATATACCATACCTTTGACAAATAAGGCTTCTCCTCATTATCAAATGCCTTCCTAAGGACCCATTTCTCGATTCTTCCTTCACCACGTTTAATCTAAAATGAAAAGAATGAAAGGAGTTAGTAAAAAGTCATCTTTGATGCTTGAACTATTTAAACAATATGAAAAATTGTATCATCTAAAGAATTACTACCATACCATCTTGTATTCAGGATTAATATCCATTGTCACATTAATGAATTATTTGTCTAAGAAGGGAACTTGTGCTTCCAAACCCCATGCTAACATCGATTTGTTTGCCCTCAAGCAATCATATTGGTAAAGTGCTTTAATCTAAACAGATCAATAAGAAAATCGCTTCTTTTTTGTTTAATCATTCATGTTTTTTACTAATATACAAGTAAAAAGTGAAGAGCAAACAAAATAAAACCATTATTATTTACTTTGCAACAAGTTTCACAATGAAACTCTTCCTTGTCGGGAGCCTTATGGAAGTACAAATATCCTCCAAAAACTTCATCAGAGCCTTCACCTGAGATCACCATCTTCACACCCAATGACTTAATTTTATGAGCCATTAGAAACATTGGTATGCTAGCTCTTATTGTAGTGACATCATATGTTTCAATATGGTAGATAACTTCTTCAATAGCATCAATTCTATCATCTTTTCATACCACAAGTACATTCCATAATTAGAAATATTGCTTAGTATAAAATTAAGGTTTAATGAAAAAATGGATGTCTTGATTATACTTAGACAATGAATTAGAATTCATGGTAAATTGTTCCCAAATAATCTGTAACTTCTTTTCCAGCCTTCAAATCTGGTGAACCCTGTCAAGGATTTTAATTAGAGTGGTTAAGTATCACTCCAAATCATATATATTATCAATAATAATTATGAAATTTAATTTATGATTTACCTTTAACCGAACACAAAATGAACGGAGTTGAGTGTCCCAATGTTTTATAGATCTAGTGCCAACCAAGTGTCTAGCCACAATTGAGGCAACTAATGATGAATCTAATCCTTTGAATAGTAAAACTCCAAAAGGCACATCAATCATCAACCTTTTGATCACAACTTACATGAATTTTACATTTCTCAATAAGCTTAAAGCAGAAAACTCACTCTCTAAATAAAGTTTTTGAAAATCTTACATTCTCAAGAGCATTTCTTAAAGCTAAAGGATCATAAGAAGCTGAAGGAATAGACTCAGAAAACCATAGAGGATTGTACCAGCGTCTCATTCCACATGTTTTGCTTGAATACAAGTAACTAGGTGGGAAGGTCTTAAAGTGTTCACAATACCCTTTTTAGTTATGATTATATCCAAATTGAGCCTAAATAAAAAAACAAATGTATTGTAACTAAGATGTAAACAACTCTAAATAAACAACATGAGACAACATACATACTAATTACCATCAACATCACAACCAA
The DNA here is from genome assembly GCA_033030585.1 of Hippophae rhamnoides. Taxonomy (NCBI): domain Eukaryota; kingdom Viridiplantae; phylum Streptophyta; class Magnoliopsida; order Rosales; family Elaeagnaceae; genus Hippophae; species Hippophae rhamnoides. Next base: position 15,417,058 of record CM065437.1, on the reverse strand, counting down.
TATAGAGGAAAGTGATTCCAATAGCATCATGAGCAAAAATGAAACTATTATCACGAGTATCGAGGAACACGAATGAGAACATGCCATCTAATATGTCTACAAAATCTTCCCCATACCCCATCGTACTATTCAAGAAATGGAAACAAACACAAACAATTATCATTTATTAATTTAATAACTTCAAAGTGTATAAATTTATCTTAAAAATTAAAATAATTCACATATTAGAGTTATTTTTTTTTTGAACTAGTAACAAACATTTGGTAAAAATTACCCATCAAATGTGTAATAACATTACAGTCACCATGGGTACTAAATTTGTGATGAGATAATTTCTTCCTTATCTCTTCACGATTGTAAATCTCACCGTTCACCCGAAAATGTTGGTAAATTTAAAGATCTTGAGATACCATGATTTCTATTTTGATAAACTATTCCTAGCCAATTAAAAAATAAAATAAATATTAAAAATAATAATTAATAGGTCAGTACCGTAATTACGACAGTTTTGTTCCCATTGAAGAGAGTTGATCACCAGATGCAAGAGCAACAATAACAAGGCATTGATGAGCTAAAAAGCAGTCACCATGGTACAAACCACTCCAATCTGAACCACGATACTTCAATCTATCACGTTTATTTTTAAAATAATTTGAGATTTTTAATTTCATGTTTCTATATTTGTCCTAATAATTACAACTTCTATAACTCAAATGATTATGAATTTATGGTTATTATTGTTGGGAAATAACGCAAATTCCCGATAAGTCAAATTTATGAGAAAGCAAGAATAGAAAAATAACACACAAATTTGATAACGGAGTTCGGCCAATCTTGCTTACGTCTCCGGACCTGCTGCAGATCTTTTTACTGAAAGGGGAGAAATTACACAAGGTGTTTACAATACTCACAACTCACAACCCAATAACACCCAAGAAAATTACTCTCAATTTTCTCTCATAAAAGCTTTTCTCTCTAAGCTTTTCTCTCAATTGGAATGAACACTTTGGATGATTAATTCATTGCAATTACACATCTATTTATATGAAAATTCACTCATTGAATTACTCTTTAAATTAATGGTTCCTTAAATTAATGGTTCCTTAAATTGCTCCTTGAATTAAGCTCATTGTTTTGCTCCATGAATTGCTCCATGTTTTGCTCCTTGTTTTGCTCCATGAATTGCTCCATGTTTTGCTCCTTATTTTGCTCCTTAAATTAAGGAGCTTTATAACAATCTCCAACAATCTCCCACTTGAAGATTGATTTCAATCTGTCTTCACACCTTGATCAATGCAACAACTTTTCTAGTCTTTGTTACATTTAAGACTAACCGAAGTCCGGGAAAGCACAACTTCAGCTTTGTCAATAGTCACCACCTTTGTTAACATATATGTTGGATTTTTGCTTCCTTGAATCTTCTCCAATATTAACACATCATCTTCCAATGTAGATCTACGAAGTGATAACTAAGTCCAATATGCTTTGTTCTAGAATGAAATGTCAATTCTTCACGTTGTATCAGACTAACTATCACTATACGTAACATTCTCGCTTTTTGTTTGAATCCCAACTCAATTAACAAACCTTGAAGCCATATCATTGATAACTCAGATTTTTATACGCTTATTTTCATCAATTTTAGTAATAATAATTACATGTTTCTTTTAGTATTTAGTTAATTTTGTTAAATAAATTAATATTTTCCTTTTATTGTTAAAATACATTTTCAATAAAATTAAATAATTTGTATCGAAAATGTACTTAATTTCATAATTTTTTGTCCACAAATATAATTTCAAATATTATAGTTCTTAATTACAATTTATAAAATTGAAAATATAATTTAAATTAAATTTGGGCTCAATTATAATTATTAAAAGTTTAAAAATTTAATTTAAAATTAGTAAAGTATTAAATCAGTAATTTAAGAAAGTTTAAAATGTAATTTGAAATATATTTGTGGGTGAAAATATAATTAAGAAAAAGTTTGAATTTTCGCGCAGAAATGTATCTCACTCGCACAAATCACAACGTATCACTCCAATCGTCCGATCGATGAATCAACGGCCCGGATGGTGGCGAGAAGAACCAGACGAGGCAAAATCACAGGTAAAACTACAAGCCGGCTGGCAAATGGGTCTCTTCGCGTCGCAGCAGTTTGGCCGAGCTGGCCCCATACGTTTGGCCACAGATTCCCCGAGGTGATCCCTCCGACCGCTGATCGATCAACGGCCCAGAACAAGCCGGCCCATCCAAGTTGCCGCGCACCGAGCCGTCAGGTTACAATCCCGGCAGTGACGCTGGCCCATACAAGTCGCGTGCATCTTCATTTTTCGCTAATAAGAATCGCCACGTGTCCATCTAATATCAGCCTAATCAAAGTCCGACACGCGGATATTTACACATGCGCGCTCGCGCCGGATTACGCCCGTTTCCACCGTTGCCTCACTTTTTTTCTGGGCGCGGCAATCCCGTGGCGCCGTTCCTACGTGCAAACTCGGCTTTGCTTCACCCACGACACGCCACGCCACGTGGCAAGCAGGACTCTTTCGCCGAATCGTACGCCGACACGTGGTACGCACTTTGAATTAAAAAAAATCGAACTACAAGATCAGTATCACGCGGTAAATTAAAATAATAATATCGAAAATCGATACGCGTTGATTCTATTTTTCGATACAAAAATATTCCTTACGCTGTTTTAAAAAAAAAAAAAAAAGAAATATAATATTTTATTAATGTATTTTTTTAGCTATAAATGAGATAGTTTTTAGTTGAAAAAAAAGGTTTTTTTTAGTTTGTAGATTTCGGAGTTTTTCCGCTTAGAAATAGTTTTTTTTTTTTAGTTTTTATCAGGTTCTGTTAGATCACAGTAATGTAAGCCATTTTTTGGCTTTTGTCGTAGCTCGCGTGCCAAATATTTCGCTTGTAATGTTTTAATTTTCCTTCGTTTCTTCTAATTTTTCTCAATTTGTTGTAATTTTAATTTTAATTTTATGAAGTAATTTAATTTTTCTGTGGATTTGATCTAAATTTATGAAACTTAAATTTTAATTATTTTTGATAGATTTATAAGACTGATTTGTTCGCTTTATCTCATGCTTAATGCTTTTTGATTATTTACTAATTTTATCAAAATGATTTGGCATAAAAATAAACTCGAGAAAGGCATTTTTGGTATATCGCTCGTAGATAGAATGACATTTAATGACGGCGATAGAATATACCCTAATCAGACGCTGTGGCCTTTGAAAACTTAACTTAATGAATCTTATTGAATTTAATTACAGATATAGTGAATTAATTTAATTAGTTTTTGACGGAAATCGAGAAAGATGTAATAAAAAAGAAGTTTTCGCTTCACAAACTAAATCTACTAAAAAATATAAATCCAAAGGAAATAATATGATCGGAGTTGATTAGTTTGGTGAAAAATTGCAATCCTAGAGTTCTTTTATTTTCTTTTTACCTTTTTCTTAAATCAACGATTTTTTTGGATAAAATCAGAGAGAAATAATTTTAAGATTTCAACAAACTATAGTAACAAATCTCCGTGATCGATCTTTACTTATAAATGTTATTACTATGCATCGCGGTATACTTGCACGAAGTTCGGTGTTGAAAAACACGCAACAATCATCTCTTTACTAGCTTTAGTTATCGCTACATACTCACCAGAAGGATGTGAGCGACAATTTTCTTCAGACGGTGACATCCAACTAACAAATGTAGTTTCAACAAGAAATATATAACCTGGTGAAGGCTTCTTCTAAGGATCAACTTCACCTCCAAAGTTTCAAGGCTTCACGCACTTTGTACTTTTAACTTTTCTTTAATAAAGTACAAGCATTTTTCGGTGCCTCGCAGATACCCTCAAAATCCACTGGGCCGCTCCCAATGAGTTTTCCCGGATTTGACATAACCGCTAACAACTCCCACTACATGGCCAATGTCCTGTCTCGTACGCACTATCATTGCGACATCAAACTTCCAATGGCCGAGGCATAAAGTAACCTTAGCCATGAATTCTCTCTTCCTCCGTCTCGAGGAGACCGATCCTTAGACAGGCGAAAATGACCGCTGCGGTGTGCTTAACCGGCTTGGCATCACCCATACGTTGAATCTTTGCAAAACAAGATTGATGTACTCATTCGAGATAACCGCAAGGATCATTTCGTCCTTATTTCTCGTGATTTGCATTCCAATAATTTTCTTTGCTGACCCAAGTCTTTCATGTCAAATTCCTTGACACCGATGCTTCAACCTTTTAATATCATCCATATCCGAACTCCGCTACTAACATATCATCAACATAAAGTAGTAAAATGATATAACTGACCTATATCTCTTGAAATAGCAACAATGATCAAGATTGCACTTTGGAAACCTTCCTCAGGTAATAAGTCCGCCAAATTTTTTGTACCATTGTCTCGTGGCTTATTTTAAAGCCATACAAACTTTTCTTAAGTCTGCACACCCATGTTCTTCTTCCCCTTTCCGAGAAACCTTCGCCGGGTACATGTATATATCTCTTCATCTAAATCTCCATGAAGGAATTCACCACATCTAACTGCTTCAAGCATGAAGATCTTCGATGGCTACAATGCTCAATACCGATCCGATAGTATTAAGCTTCACAACTGAGCAAAAATGTCAGCCAGAGTCAACTCCTTCCTTCCGTTGAAACCCTTTGACAACTAGGCGGCTTTGTATCTCTCGGAACCATCACAGCCCTCTTCACCCGATACACCCATTTGTCATGGAAGTTGCCTTCTTTCCCATAGGTAACTCAAATTTGTTCCCTACGTCTCGTCGGGAGATGAGAGATTTCATTTCTTCTTTTTCATAGCAAGCTCCTACTGGTTGGAATCTCGAGTCTAACAAGCTTCATCATAGATTCAAACGCTGCCCCTCCATCGGGCCCAAGAACATATAGTCATGTATCTCCTCAAGTTAGGCACACGAGGTCGTTAAGACCTTCTCAATACGTGAGCCGAGTAAAGCGGTCATGGTGTCTCGAATGCCGTGGTACCGTTGTCCAACAAGTTCCTCCGGGCCGAGGACTTGTTACAATTGGTTACATGCTGCAAGTATCCTGGGACATCATCTCAGACCGCAAAATACCGACTCATTCTCGCTTCCGAGTCATTGGGCGCTCATTTTACGCACGTCCCTTATACATCACCCTTTCATTGAAAATCACATTTCTGCCACGGATAAATTTCTTTCTTTAGCCAAACTCATCCTCACCATACCAATGAACGTGCATTTCGATTTGGGATCAAGCTTATTCCTCGATCACCGGAGCATACGCACAAATGCTACACAACCGAAAAACTTTAGATGTGATAGTTTCACCTCTTTTCCCGCTCCATACCTCCTCTCCGTATTCTATGCTCCAATGGAATGTACGGCCCTCTATTGATCAAGTAAGCTGCCACGTTTGACCGGCTTCGCCCGTAACCGGCTTCTAGACTGGACCGATACGAATGCTTCGACTCTTTCGTCAACATTCTTCATACGCTCAACTACACCATTGTGTCGAGGCATGCCCGGCACGCTTCTTTCCATTCTCGATCACGCGCTCATAGCGTAAATTTTTGAATCCGTGTCTTCATATTCACCACCATTATCTGCCCGAAGCTTTTTGATCTTTTAAACCCGTCTCATTTTCCACCATAGCTTTCCATCTTCTAAAAGCCTCAAATACTTCAAACTTATGCTTTAGAAAGTAAACTCATACCTTTCGAGAGTGATCATCGATGAAAGTCAATGGCAAGTAGTGTTTCCCACCAATGGGATGAGATGGTCGCTGTCCCCAAACATCGAGTTGAATAAGCTTTAGCCTTTTCCTTCTTAGATTCTCCGCAACTTGTCCGAAAGCCGACTCTCTTGCTTTCCAAGTATGCAATCTTGCACATGTTCATCTCTCGTAGATCGTAGTCATAAAAGTTTTCCCTTCGGATGCATAATCTTCATCCCCTTCTCACTATACGGCCTAGTCTCCTGGTGCCACAGATTTGGTGTTTCATTGCTCGTCGCAACTCTAATTGAAAACGTGTCTCCGTCACAGTAAAGAGTGCCACTTTTCTTGCCTCGAGCAATTGTCATCAGACTCCTTTGAAATCTTCCAATCATCACCACGGAAGATCGTAGTTGTAGCCTTCATCGGCCAACTCCACCCCACCGAGATTAAGTTCCTTCTCGAGATCGGGAATACGTGCCCGACATCCTTCGGCTTCCCAAACAGATCCGTTCAACTTAATCTTCACTACACCTTGCCAATAATAGCACATGGTTGATCATCACCAAGATATACCTTTCCAAGGTTTCCTGGGACATATTTCTCAAGAATTCTTTCAGTGAAGAGTACGGAACGATGCTCTGTAGCCTAACACCCAAGATTCTTCCTTGCTCTCCAAAGAGCATATCAATGCATCGTCTCCCTCCCGAGGTGGAAGTAACATTTGCCTATGCCTTCACTTGCTGTCCTTCAATGCACTCTTGCACCGATTTTTGTATGTCCTGGCTCTTCCACAATTCCAACACTCGATAGTCTTCGAGCCATGGGAATTATTAGATTCCGTGATTCGACCTCCCGTCCATCGATCTACCTCGCAGTCCGTTCGTCACGTCCATTCCCTTGGTTGAATTTCTCTTCCTCTCGACTCGTATGCAAAACCGAAGTTGACGATTCACCTCGACTCTCTACGCTCTGGATCTTTTCACCGAGAACCTTGTGATCACGAACATCATCAAATTTCAACTTATTGCTTCCCGACGAGCTACTCACAACCGTGACAAGAGCATTCCAACTTTCTAGTGTTAAGATAAAAGTATTAATGCCTGCATTCTTTCATCGACTAATTTCCACCGAACTCAACTCGGGTCGTGACTATGTTGAGTCTATCGAGATGTCGAGTTACCACGCGCCTTTCATTCATCCGCACCGAACAAACGCCTCATCAAGCGCACTTTGTTGAGGGTCACGGCTTCTCATACATATTGAGAGATGCCATAAGGGCATCCGCCGTGGTCTTTTCCCTTTGCTACGTCAAGGCAACATTACGAGATGGCCAATCGAATAACTCCGAGTGGCTTGTCCGTCTAAGATTCCACCTTCTTCCTTCATGTCTTCTCGGTTTCTTCCCCGAGAGGTTGATATAAATTCTCTTTGATACGATAATCCTCTATCTCGCATTTTCCAAAACCCAAAATCCGTGCCATCAAATTTCTCGAGTTTCACCCTTCCTTCATCCGCGCTATCATCGCTCCCACTAAAATCCGACTCCTCCTCGATCGCTTCTCGACTATTTCTCAGAATCACCGTGTATTAGAACACCTCCATCAACGAACAAATATCGTTAACAAAATTTCACTATTCACGTAATTCACTATTCACTTATATAGTAACCTTGCAGAAAATTGAGCGAAATCAACACCAAAATTTTCGATACTGCTGTTGGAAAATAACGCAAATTCCCGATAAGCCGATGAGAAAGCAAGAATAGAAAAATAACACACAAATTTGATAACAGTAGTTCCAATCTGTTTTACGTCTCCTGACTGGGCCAGATCTTTTATTGAAAGGGAGAAGTAAGTACGCGTGTTTACAATACTCACAACTCACAACCCAATAACACCCAAGAAAATTACTCTCAATTTTCTCTCATAAAAGATTTTCTCTCAATTGGAATGAACACTTTGGATGATTAATTCATTACAATTACACATCTATTTATAGGAAAATTCACTCCTTCAATTACTCCTTAAATTAATGGTTCATTAAATTGCTCCTTGAATTAAGCTCCTTGTTTTGCTCCATGAACTGCTCCATGTTTTGCTCCTTGTTTTGCTCCATATTTTACTCCATGTTTTGCTCCATGTTTTACTCCTTAATTTGCTACTTAAATTAAAGAGCTTTATAACATTCTCCAACAATTATTAGAGTCACGTAAACCATATATCCGAATCACACTCAAAATAAATATTTGAATCATAGTTTAATATTTCTAATCTAAAAACTTTTGACTTATATATTTTATTTTCCACGTACAAATTTAATCGAGTGATTATAAATTTTATAGAAGAAAATAAATCTAAGTGAAGAAAAAAGAGCGCTAAGGACCAATACTTAACTAGATTTTAAATACATTATTAAATTTTATAGTATATATAATATTTAAATATAATATATTATAAAATTAAATATACAATTGTTTATAATATTAATAATTTTATCTGTATCAGATTGAAATAAATTATAAAATTTATTAATCTAAATATAAATGGATCTTATAATTTTAACTTTAATCCAATAAAATTATAATTTTTTTTAATCTAATTCGATTCGAATATGATAAATAAGATCAACTTTATCAATTTAGACGTTTATTTGCTCACCTTTGGTTTTATTTTTAACGTTATAAAAAAATATTTATAACATATTTTAAACACAAAAAATATATATTTATATATTATTAAAAAAGAAGACATATATAACATATAGGATGTTAAAATGAAATTTATATAATAAAAAGGGAGAAAAATATCTCTTAAATTAAATCTTTTATATTGTTTAATACTTTAAGTTAAAAATGGTATCAATTAAGAAGAAATATTTTTTTTTAATTATTTTTCTATTAAAAATATTATTTTTTTGTTAACCGATACGAATATTTAACAATATTAAAGTCACAATTAATATAAAAAAATTAAAATATTTATTTTTTAATATTTGTTAGTTTACACTATTTTATTTTAACATTTTATTAATTATTAATTTTTGTTTGAATTTTATTATTGTTTATTTTTTGTTAAAATATTTCACATTAAATTTTATTTTTATAACCGAGAAAGATTAATATTTTAATTATTTAAAAAAATAATAATATTTTAAATAAAAAATTATTAAAATAATATAATTTAATATTTATATAAACTAATGAAATAAATAATTTAAGATACTTCTATTAACTAAATAACAAAAATTAATTTAAGAGAATTCTATAACATATCATCTCATAAAAACAATCTACTGTGGAACCAAGAGAGCAAACTCCTTTTCTTTTCTTTTTTCTTGACAACACCAACAGAGCAAACTAAGCAAAGGAAAAGGGAAAGAGAAATTGCCTTCGGGAAAGCTCAAGAACGCGAACTCTTTTGGATTGAGAGTCAACAGAACAACCAAGAACAGCTAGCTAGTATTCCACACATTCTGGGAATCCGCAAAAATCCCAAACTAGCTGTAGAGAAGAGACAGATAGATCATCCAAGAACAGAAAGATTAAGTGGAAAAAGGACAAAAAAAAATTCTAAACACAAAGACGCCAAAGGTGGTGCAGATGAAATAGGCAAATAGCTATGTCTCTGACTACGAAATTTATAGTACCAAAACTCAATGGCCTCATCGAACGGCTTCGATTCTCTGAAACTTCACTTCCTTGCCAATTTCAAGTGCTTAATGACTACTGAATGGTCATCGACCCACTCTATTTCGCATGAGAACCTTTTATATGATCCGTGCTTGTGGATGATGACGTGGAGAAATAATTTAATTATTATTTTACATAAATATATTATATTCGAATTTTATTTTATGTATACTATAATGATATTTTTTAAAAAATTATTAATGCACATTATATTTTATGCATTTATTTTATACATAAAAAAGTATTTCCATTTCCCACCTGGTTTTGCAAGAATTTTGGAATTAAAAAAATACAATATTAACAGATTGTGCAATTAGGTTTTATACGGTATATGAAAATAACAAATTATGTTGCTTTAGATAATTTTATTTTTTTATGAAATAAAAGAAGGAAATAAATAAATAATAAAACAAAAATAAGAAAAAAGTGAATGCTAACTCATCAAATTTCTAACATAAATAATATATAAAATAAGGTGAAAAGACACTTCAAAAATAAATGTTAATAAATATGTCTATAATAAAATAAGGATAATAATATTTATGCAATTATTTTTGTTATTTTTATAATAAATTTGTATAAATTATCTATTATATTTATATAATTCATTCATTTTTATTGAGTAAAATTTACACTAATACATTGTTATTATGATAACAATAATTTGATATGTATTTATATCATCATTTTAAAATAAAGAGTAATGTTATATACATCAAGTATTAAATATTTTATTGGAATATTATAACTTTGGATATATAATTCTAGTGTTTCTTAACTATTATTCTTTATTTATGACTTAAGTGTATTGTTTTATTTTAATATTAATAATACTTATCTTATAATTAAAATAGGTAGGATTTTGATTGCTTTTATAACCTTCTAAATATTACTTATTTGAATATTACGTAGATTAAGACTAATATCATATTTTTTTAATTTATTTATACCTAAAAATTAAAGTAAGTACCTTGATTAACTCCTATATGTTAAATAAGTTTCTTATTTTGTATATCAATTATGAATAATTAGACTTCATATTCGAATTGGTAGATACATATTTATTTGATACTTTTTTTTGTTTGTTAATTTTATATATATTTATAACTATTATATATACTTTATTATAAAAAGTAGATTTCTTTCAAAATTATTTATTTGTGTTTAATAATTTTATTTTCTTTATGGAATAAAATAAATTGGGTTAGAAATAGAAAAATAATAAAACAAAAATGAAAAAAAGTGAATGTAAATTTATCAAATTTTTAATATAAATGATATACAAAATAAGGTAAAAAAACTTAAAAATAAAAATAAATAATTATGTTTTTAATAAAATAAGGATAATAATAATTATACAGCTATTTTTTCTATTAAATAAAATAAGAATCATTATATTTATATAACTACTTTTTTTATTACTATAATAAAATTATATAAAATATCGGTTATATTCATATAATTAATTAACTTTAGTGTTATTATTGTTGAGTAAAGTTGACACTAACAAATTATTATTATGACAATAATAATTTGAGTGATATACATATCATTACATTAAAATAAAAAATAATTTTATATGATTAGATCTTAATTAAGAAGAAAAAATGTTGAAGTAGTTGTTGAATAATCTACTAACAAAAATCATTTATATTATAATATGTAAATTAATACATACATCAAGTTGTGATAAAAATATTTTCTTAAAATAAAAAGTAATTTAAAACAAAAATTATTTATATTATAATATGTAAATTGATATATAAATCAAGTTGTGATAAAAAATATATTTTCTTAAAATAGAAAGTAACATTAAACAAAAATAAAGAAAGATAATATTTGTTGTTAAAATTGTATTTATTTTTATAAAAGTTTTTTTTGTAAGAAATATTATGCTCTTGGATATATAATTTTAATGTTTATTAGATATTTCTCTTTATTTATGACTTATGTGTATTATTCTTATAAAGACTTTTTCTTATAATTAAAATAGAAAGAACTTGGATAGCTTTTATAACCTTGTATGGAACGTTTCACTTAGGTATTATTTATATTTTTCTGATGTTGATTAAGATTTATAACATATTTTAATAATTTATTTTTTATCTAAAGATTAAAGTAATCATTTTGATTAATTCTTGTCTATTATGCAAATTTCTTGTTTTTTTAAATCAATCCTGAATAATTAGATTTGATATTTTTTTTTATGATTTAATAGAAATTGTATTGAATAAGTAGGAAACTTATTTTTTTCAATAGGATAAAAAGTCTTAAAATCAACGTAGACAACATATGCAAAGATGAAATTTATTATATTTATACACATAATTTTTACTTTATCACGATGTTTTCGATTGAGAGAACTAAATTTTTTAATTGAAAAATTAATTACACATAAAACATTAATCTTTATCTATATATTTATAATAAAATATAACTAGCACGTGTTTTGTAATTACAACGAAAACTAGTTTTAATATATAATGCAAGTTTGAGTACCATTAATACAAATAACTGTATAAGCATATAATATATTATTTTAAAAAATATTAAATAAATGTGTGATTTGAATTATATTTATAATAGATATATGAAATAGGGTACAAAGTTAACCAAATATATTTTTAAATCTATTTAGTGATGACTCTGAAATTACAGTAATTGTTAGATTTTTTTGTTTAATATTTATTTATTTTATTCAATAAGTAATATTTTTTTGATTTAAAATATAAAAATGTGATTTTTTTAGTAAAAATTGGTGAAAATATATTGTTTGAAAATTTTCTGAATATTTTTTCTGAATTGTTTAATGCAAGATAAATCATAAGATGCTACGCAAGCAAGGGAGCTAACTGGACACGCCACATAGATACCATACAATCAAAAAGAGTCAATTGTGCAACATCGTGTGTATCATGTGATGTGATGTAGGTTGTGTCACTTGTCAAAATGACGTTTGTTTTAAGTTTCATCGCCCGATCAACGAGCATTACATGTGTCATCATTTAATTCGTTCATTCTTCCCACCGAAGAGACACACAATCTGTACCATGAATCACAACTCCATGTGGCGATAACTTAGTGCACTTTGATTACAACCATTCTACCCACGCCACGTGTCGTGCGTTGATTCGCCTAGTAAATCTCCCATATAACGTGTTATGTTTCTATTAGATAAAATTTCTTTTTTTCCATCTCAACTTTTGATCTGAAGTTGATCTGACAGTCCAGATTTTACTTAAATATAATTTAACCATTAAATTGGCTCATAAATTAGAATGAGCCAAAAATTACATATTTTTTATCAATTTTTGGAGCCAAAAAAAGAGAAAAATATAGAAAAATTTAAAAAGTGATACAACTTTGGTGGAGATTCAAAAGAAAATTAGTGATATAATTTAAGAGATTTATTATATTTCTTCATCAATTTTTATGTATTTCTTTTTGAAAAATATAAGTTGAATAAAATTATGTCTAGCTAATTTATTAATATAGGGGTCTTATGAACTCAATTTTTACGATGTAATGATCTAATATTTTACCTTAATTATAATTTCAATTTAATTATATTATTTAATCTAATGTTTATGCTATTAATTATTTGACAAACATTAATCTATAAAAGCAATTAAATATATTTGAAAGAATTATTTAATTGTTTATTTTGATTAAATAACATATATAATTTCTAGGTTAAGATATATGATTCTTCTGTATATGATCCATAATTAATGAAATTAATGAATAGTATGCAATTTAATTGACATTTGAGTGCGATTAAGTTAATTAATATATGTTGTGTAATTTACTTCAGAGATGAATATATGTTAGGTTAAATTTAATTTATCATGTAATTGATTGATAATTACATTAGGAGGATTTTAGTGATTAATATGTTTAAAAAATTAAGAGATTAAGTATTCATAGATATTTTTTCATATATCTTCTTAGTTGTCAAATTTGAGTTAATTAATTAATATTATATATTTTTAGTTTTTCTAATTTTACCTTCTTAAAACATAAAAACAAAAAAAATTAATTTTTATTTTTTTAGTTTTAACAATTAATTTTTAATAACATAATTTCTATAAAAACGATATTTTTTAATCATTATATTATTTGTTATAATATGTATACTCGTGAATTTATTGCATAATTTATGTCATCACTTAGTTAAATCTTATTCATTAGAGTTATTTTATAAAAAAAATTATTTTGATAAAATTTCAACGAATGAATATGATGTAAGATACTAATGTAAGTGTAGACTTAATAGTTCATCTATTATTAATGTGTTTTTAAAGTCAGGAAATTGAATTTTGTTAAAAATATATCTAACTTTACTAAAACCAGAAAAAAATACTCATTTAAGTTAGAATTTTGAAGTATTACAATGAAATTTTCTCCAGTTGCACGGCGATATATTAAGATTATTTAACTAATTATTGGCTGATGGTAAATTAAATTTAAATGCTAGCTCAGACTATTAAATAGAAGAAAGAATGCTTAATGATGAAAAGATACATTTTTCTCTCAATCTTTATATCTTATTATTTTTATTTTTATAAAAACGTGTCTTTTTATCACAAATTTTAATAAAATCATAACTAATATAATAAATAATTATTAATTAAAATAATAAAAATTAATTTTTAATTTATGATTAATATTATATCAATCATAAATCAATTATTAATTTATGATACATAAGTTTTTTTATTTTTATATTAATTGATTTCTACTACCGTTCAGCTTGGTACCCTATTAATAAATAACTTTGCCATTATCCAAATGACCTTCGTGCTAAGTCAGCATTTTCCTTTTACTCATTGAAAATTAACATACATTTTATCCAAATTTGATACATAATAACACTAATACACATGTTATGTTTATGTTATGGAGTTTTTGGTTTTTACTTTTAAATATAAAATAGGTATTAGTATAATTCTTTTATAATAACAATACATATATTATAATTTATTTAACTTATTAATAAATAATAATTGTTATACATTTTTAATTTTATATTTAAATAATAATTAACATATTAAATAAAATAACTTATACATATCTATCAAAAAAAAAATCCTTAAAGCACCAATGTATTATTTAATATCACATAAATATAATAAATTTATTTATAAAGTGATTTTATTGCCTATCCCAAAATAAAGTTAACACCTTTTCAACTGCTTACGTGTAAATTAATAGTAAGTGGGGTCCACTTCATATATTACTCCTAACGTGCGTTTTTGGTTTAATGACCTAAATAGTTTAGGGTATCAATTTATTAAGGTTATCAACAGTATAGGTTATTAATTATATGCTTTATCACCTTCATTATTTTGATTAGATTTGATTTATTGATTTTTTAATTTTCATAAATTTACTCAAAAGAGATTAAATATATTAAATTTAAAAAATTATGTCTAACTTATAAAAAAATAATTTTAACATGTTAAATTTAAAATTACAATAAAATTTTATTATAATATTTATTTTTGGATTAAATTTGTAAAATTTAAAAATAAAAGATAAAATATTACGGAAAAAGTGTTTAAAAAAACAAGATATAGATTGAAAAAGGTTATGGGATTGTAAATTTTGATTAGCCTTTGATTATTATTATTACAAATACATCCCAATTTATAAATAAAAACTCTTCACGTTTAGATAATAATAATAATAGGCACGATGTTAAAATAATCTAATCTATTATCTTTCATAAATTATATATTTTAATCTATTAATTTATACATAATTATCTTTCATAAATTATATATTTTAATCTAATAATTTATACATAATATCTTAAATATTCATTAAGTTTATAAAATAGAATATTAACCATATATCTTGACGAAACTATAATATTTTTTTAAAACTTAATACATTTAATGTACTACAAGTAATATATTAGATGTGCATTAAGTTTAAAAAATAGAACATCAAAATTTCATTAATTTTAAAAATTAAGATATTAGAGATATTATGGACTTTTAATATTTTATTTTTTAAACTTAATAAACTTTTAGTACACCATTTTAGGCTTTTTATGAGAGATATCTAGAAACAAAGTAAAATAAGATATTTAAGGTAGGGTATGTAATAATTCAGATGTTGTAATTACCCATTTTCAGAAATTAATAATTATTCTCTTAACAAAGAAAATTAATAATTATTACAAAGTCAGAAATTTTCTTGGATTTGCTATAATTTTTCCTAGATTTAATATCTTAACTTCAAATGCAATCAGGGTGACAATATTAATTGTCTTGGCGTATATTTGTGTATTGTTATTTGTTATATCAAGTTATATTATATATGTTTTGTTTAAAAAAAAAGTTCTTATTATATACGTTGAACATACATCGTGTTACTTTTTTCAGTGTTATTGAAATATCATTCTATTATAGGAGATATGTACATGGTTTTTATAATTACTGGTATTGTTTGGTTAGTTAGACTTTAACATTTGTTTTAAAAATTAAGTAAAAACAACTTAATTTTTTTTAATAAATTTTTTATTAACACTCATATTTAATATGAAATTGTTTTTAAAAAAATCTAAGTTAATAATATTCCAATAAAAATATTTAAATGTATATTTTATTTTTAAAATTAAAATCAATAAAATATTTTTTGAGGCTAAGAAATCCTTCAACAATAAAAATATTTTGTGTTGTGGCTTGTAATTGTAGAGCTATAGAGTTCATAAGAAAATAAAAGTTTTCAGACTAATATATTAATTCTTCAACAACAATAATGCCAACTTCATCTACACGAGTACTAAAGGTACATAATTTTTTTTAGGTACATATATATATATATATATATATATATTTCTTTGAAGAATTGTTAAAGTTATAGATTTTTTTTAAAAAAATGTTAGAGAGACTAAAAATCAAATCATTTATTATTATTATTAATGAAATATATATAGATAGATACTGAATCATGTGTTATTATTATAATAGAATGTGTTATCTTCCAAGTATGTAAGAGCATAACTAATAACATATTTATCATAGAATGTGTTCTTCAGATTGTCCTTCCAATGTCACTGAAATAAGTATAGTCAAGGATTAGGTTTGTCACTCATACTGTATTCATCATGTCATAACTCGTTAAAGTGACTCATTTTTTTGATATAATTGGATCAGACTCAAATCTCCATGAAACACTTGGTTAGTTACAGGCTATCAATCACCATCTTGTTACAATAATTTCCTGAACGGAGTGACGTAGATATGTTTCGAAACATTTCTATATATATTGTGTATATTTTATTTTATAAAACTCATTAAAATGTTCACAAAATAATTTTACATATATATATATATTACATAAATAATGTATATCATGTTCATCATATATTTACAACATATATAAAAATATTTAAATAAATAATATATTATTTTAAAATTAATTCCATATATATATATATATATATTAGTCATGCATTAATATGTTATTAATCAATTACTCCTCGAAAGTAATTAAAGAAAAATAAAAAAAATAAGGAATAGAACAATTAGTTGTATGGCAAAATCTAATATTCTTAGACAGTGAAAATTAGGTTTTGGTGACTTGCAGGTGGCAAGGATCGATTCTATAATACATTATTATAAATTCATTTGTAGAATATTATATAATTATTTTTGTGAGAATAGTAATATGTTGATTAATTATCACGTTAGATCAAATCCTCATTTTTTTAAATATATATTATTTTAAAAAAAAGCTCGAACAAAGTTTGGATTTTTAAGGAATCACACGGTAACTTTATATTTCTAATTAAAAAAAGTGAAAAGAAAAGCGCAATTAAAATACAATTTAATTTTTTTAGTTCAGAAAATACTGTTCAATTTTATAATATATAAATTTATATTTTTAAATATAAGATAAGACATAATTAAGAATCTTATAAAAAAAATTTAAAATAAAAAAAATTTATAGAACAAAACTATTATCTATCAAGAAAAAAGACTTACATACGTTGGATATGTAATAAGGAAGGTCATTATACTAATAAATATCCTAATATGTTAACTCATAAAAAAAATATATAAAGAATTTAAAAACGTTAAAACAACCTATAAAATGGAATTAGAACGTATAGAAGAATAATATATTGATGAAACAAAATCAATATATTTAATAAATAAAATTAAAGAAGAAAAAACAAATTTAAATGAAACATCTTAAAATAAATAAACTATACAACATAACTAATCCTAATAATACTTACATAAAAATAAGTTACAAAGTCAAAGTATATAATAAGTAGCAAACAAATAGTATTTTCACAATGACTTTTAAATGTAACTCTAAAAAACCTATAGTAAGAATAGAAAATAATGTTATAAAATATATTGATATTATAATAGGAGGAAAAAGTTTCATATCGATATTATATATCAATAAAAAATAAGAGTTAATTTCTCAATATGAAATAGCTTATTAAAATTATGTACCATTTACACAATATATAAATAAGATAAGTATAACAACATTGGAAAGAGAAATAATATATATTTCAAAAGTTAAAAATGGCAACAGTGTGTCATCAAAAAGGTTTATTGAATAACATAAAAGACAAAAATACGGTGAGATGTATCAAAAATAGAAACAACATTTAGAAAATATAACAAAATTACAATATGAAGATGATTTAGAATTTAATAATCAAAAAAACCAATTCTAAAAAAAATACAAGATAAAAGATTACTAAAAATAAGGAAATTACTTAAGATATTAATCTCAGAAAATCATTTAGATCTAAATATTAATAAGCTTGAATATGTAAAAAGTATAAAACTAAAAGGTCTTAATAAGGTTATAAGAGTAAAACCTATAATGTATACTTTAGAAGATCGAGAAAAATTCAGTAAATAAATTCAAGAATTTTTGGAACTAAAAGTAATTAAATCAAACATGAGTCTATACTCAAGCGCAACATTTTTGGTATAAATAGAAGCTAAAAAAAGAATAGTGTTAAATTTTAAATCATTAAATAAAGAAACAATAGATGATGGATATTTTATTTCTAAGAATGAAGAGTTATTAACCTCAATCAAAGGAATTATATATTTTTCTAGTTTTGATTGTAAGAGTGAATCCTAGAAAATCATATTAGATAAAGAATCTCAAATATTAACACCCTTTAGTTGTCCATATAGACAATTCTAATGGATTATTGTACTATTTGGATTAAAATAAGCATAAAAAATATTTCAAAGGATATCACCCATTTGGTTGTGTTTTTATTAATGATATATTAGTATTTAATGATAATATCAAATAATATTATCTAAATATATTAAAAATCTTAACAAAATGTAAGAAAGAAGGAATATTATTGTTTAAAAAAGATAGTACTAACACAACAAGAAATCAAGTATTTTGGATTTGAAATAGAAAATAAAAAACATCATCTTCAACCTCACGTGCTAAACAATATACAAGGATTTTTCAATATCATTACAGACAAAAACCAATTACAAAGGTTTTTAGGATGTTTGAAATATGAAGAAACATATATTACAAAATTGACAAAAAGGAGAAACTTTTATAAGAAAAACTTAAAAAAAATTATATTTGAAAATGAACTTATCAAGATACTCAGTACTTAAAAAAGGTAAAAGTATGGGTAAAAAGTTTACCATCTAAGATCATATGATAAAATGATATAAAAATATATGTTTTACATTAATATTGGAGAGCCATGTTAAAAACAAGAGTATATGATAAAGATGCATATTTTTATAAGTTTACTTTAAGAGCTTTTAAAAGAGATGAATTAAACTACGATAGTAATGAAAAAAATATTTAACTATAAAAAATGTAATAACAAAGTTTGATATATATGTAATATCTTGAAGATTAATTATTAGAATAGATAATAAATATTTTGAATATTTCTTGAAAATTAATATGGTATGAGATTACAAATAAGGAAGATTAATGAGATGCATCAATGGTTTAACCATTACAAATTTAATATTGAATATCTATCAGAAAAATAAATAGTTTAACTGGTGCTTTAACTAGAGAATTAGTCTTATTAACAATTTTTACAATTGTAAAAAAGATTGATAATCTTGACATAGAAATCAAGATCAAAGAAATAAAAATAAAAATTCTAAAAGATCAACTAGAGATTTTATATCTAAAAAAGTTACTCTTATGTGAAAACAGGAAAAGTTTAGTACTTCAAAAAAAAATTGATTAAAATCTTAAAGGAAGAGAATAAGACCTCAAAATTAATCAAAAAGAGAAATATGTAACTTCTCAAAAGTTTTATAGTCTCATACACCAGATGAAGAAGAGTTCAAAGAAAAGAGTCAAGAAGAAAAAGAAAAGTATTATGTTGTCTACAATAAACAAACCCTAAGAATATATAAGACATTGAAAAAAACGAGTAAAACAATAATTAAATTCTCCAATATAATACATAAAATATTTACTAATAGGATTGAAGTAGAATGAAGTTTTGTTAATTACAGAACCCCTAAGCATCTTAAACCTAGTGATGTAGTAGCCAACTTAGAACACAACTATGCACAAGCACTCAAAAAATCAAACAATTGCAAAAGTAAAAATGAAAATGCTAAGAAGTATATATCAAAACCAGTAATCTTTAGGAAAACAAATGATACATTTCTTATCTCCAAAGAAGAACATAAAAGACAAAGAAACATAAATCCAAACCAATGATTAAATCTTTATAAGTTAGTAAGAAAATCAAAAAAAGACAACTTAAAATCATAAAAAATTTTACAACAAAAAAATTTCATACATCAAGAAAAAAACTTATCACATGCAACAGATTTAATATTACTGAAGAAACAGATTCAAAGCTTATTTACTAATTATTTTATTATGGATTAATTGAACATATTTATCCAATTAATAATTCAATGGAGTTAAACTATTTTCTTGAAAATTTTAGAAAAATCATTAAAAAATTTAGGAAAAGAACAAAAGCAAATCAATTCTTATTATTTTCTTAAAATAGGAATGACATCTTCAACAAGAAAAGTAGACTAAACCAAGATTCTATCGAAAGAAGAATTTGATGAAGCTTTTATTCAAGAAAGAGCAATAATATTGAGTCAAATATATCATGAAATAAAAAAAAATATGAATATTCTATGAAACTAAGATAAATTACTCTAGAAGTAAGATCACAATGATCTCATATATTAATTTAAATATAATTCAAAAAGATATTGAAAAAATTATCAATTATGAAACACCATCCAATAATAATAATAATAATAATATTATTATTATTATTATTATTATTATTATTATTATTATATTTATATTAGGGCTGATGGGTTACAGAAAATAGAAACAGCAAACTGCTACAAAAGGAAAAAAAAAAAAGAAGGCAAAGCTGCTGCCGAAAGGAAAAGAGAAAATAATAATAATAATAATAAAGCACCTCGTCAAGTTTTCTTAATCAGTGATGGTAATTATACTCTGTCCTCTCTCTTTCATATGTGTAAATTCCATATATATATATATTAGGGTTGATGGGTTACACAGAGAATAGAAACAGCAAGCTGCTACAACGTTGATATATATATATTAGGGTTGATGGGTTACACAGAGAATAGAAACAGCAAGCTGCTACAACGTTGAATGATGGTAATTAAGAGTTGAATGATTTGATAATTGTAATATTTGTTAATTGATTTGATTTAAGTTACATATATTTTAAATTATTTAATTAGAATTATTCATTATTAAATTTGTTCTATAACGTTGATCTGAGAACCGTTTACACTAATTTTAAAAACTGTAAAAATAGATTAAGGACTCATAAATAAAGTACATTTAGATAATATACTAAGAGGATAACATAACATTAAATTTGTACTTGAATATTTTATTTTCATATAGAAAGTTAGGTATTAAGTAGATTGATAGTTTTCTTCTTAAATCATGGTTATAACTTAAGTTGTTTCTATCTAAAAATATCGTATATTATTTCTTTATTTCCACACTTTATTCTTACATATGAATACATGCTTGTTCGTTTTATTTAGGTTATTGAATTATAAATTGACAAAAATTAAAAATAATATATTCACACATTTTAAGTTAATAAGATATATATCTTATAAACTTTCAACAATAATATTTATTCCTTACTAAATCTCTTTTTATCAAAATATAATATATTTCTTATATCTTTAATAGAAATAGAAATATGAATCATTTTAAGGCATTTCTCAATCCAAAAAGTAACACTTCAAACAAAAAAATTAAATATCAAATACGAAATCATAAATGATAAAAATAAACTCATATTCATTAGAATAAGATAAAATTAAATATAATTATATATTTCGTTTGTTAAATATAATATTTATTACTTAGTATGAAAAATATATCTTTGTATGAAAGATTAATGTTGTTAATTTTCTAAATACATTAATGATATGAACTTAAAAGTAAAAAAGATTATAACTCTTTATAAAAATCAATAACATTACTAAGATATACTAAAAATTAAGCCATTTTTTACCGTCCAAAATCAAAATGAGAGAATTAATAGTTCGTGACAGGGACAAATCAAGAGAAAATTCTTAAGTAGGACTAGAAAAACGTAATAATTAATTTGTGTCTTTTAAGGCATGTTCACCTGTTCTCACTTATTATTAATTTATTATATGACATATCACATGTCAACTAGTCTTCAATTGCACTGGCTCTCTTACCTGCTTCTTTGCAATTTGTAAGAAGAATTCATAGTCAAGTAGAAATTAACTCAACAAACGCCAAACTATTTGTCAACTACATGCGACAAAATCTAGAGAGAGCAACAATTACTAGAGGAAAGAGAGAGAATAGTTGCATCAGAACTATTACTTTTCCTCTTCAAAAAGTTTGAATACCAATGAGCAGAGAGCTTAGGTTGTCGTTTCAAATCTGGATCATTCAAATCAACGTAGTATAATCCATACCTTGACTCATAGCCATCCAACAATTCAAAAACATCCATAAAGGACCATTGGAAATAGCCTTGAAGATTTGATCCGTTCCTGCCAAAGTTTTCAGAAATAGAAGTGTAAGAAGGCAAATAATAATAATAATAATAGTAACAATAATAAATAAACAAAGAGATTATAAAAAAATATCTCTAAAACTTATAATAAATAAATAAAAATAACACTCAATAATATTTAACGGAGTTCAACATTAACATGTATAAATTAACATAGTTTAATTTAAATGTCTAATTCGATATCGTTTAAAATAAAATGATGTGACAATTTTTTTTTAATAGTAAAAATATATGATGTTGACGTAAAAAATATTATTTTTATGATTCCAAATTTTATTGATATTATTTTTGTTGTTTTTCTACGAAAATAATAACAATTTTCATTTTTAACCCCTTTTCCATTACTTTCTTATTTTGATCCTAGTTAATTTATAAAGAAATTAAACACCTGTTCAATTAAGATGCGTTTAAAAATGGAGCTCAATTAAACACGTGTTTAAGAGTAATATTCATGGTCCAATATGTTTTTAGATGTAAACATGATTTGTGAGTGCTCCGTGGTCGTTCATCATTGGAGTTATTGGAGAATGAACTTTGTGATTTTGAATAATATACAAAAAGAAAATATTTCTAAATGAATTCAAAAACAATAACAAGATCAAAAATTTAAGCACTCCTGAAGGGTTATCTCATCCAATATTCCAAAAAATATATACATAGAAAACTATATTAATCACTTTCAAAATTTTCTTTTACTACAACATCTATATGTAGAAAGAAACTTAGAAAAATTATTAAAATAACACCTGATATAATTTATAGCAACAAAAATAACACCTTAATAACATTCGACGAGATTTAATTTATCGAAATTTAACACTTAACGGGTCTAATTGATCAAAGTTCAACTTGAATAACATCTAACTAAATAGTATTCAATGTGAAATTTTTATGTTAAAGATTTTTTAGTAAAAATATATAAAATGGACATAAAAAGTATTAATTTTGTGCTAACAAGTTTTAAAAAATGTTATAAATGTCATTTTTTTGGAAGACTTTTAGTTAGAGACTATGTTACAAAGGCTTTTTTGTTATTAGGTGTCTTATATTTTTGTTATATATTTGACTACGTATTTGGATGACTCTAATGGCCTATTTTCTCAATCTTATACCAATTTTCTATCAATTTAGGGTTTTTAGTAAGCGTCATATCCATGCTGTGATATGGCACATAAGGTAACTTGTAAGACCCAATAGGAAAGCTTCGTAATGTAAGGTATATCACATTGTATAATTAAAGCTAGTTAATATCCCCTATAAATAGTGTGGTTAGACTCTTTCTTAGAGTGTTAGAAATCTATTACAATTAGTTACATAAGCTTAGTGTCACGTCCCGCCCAAACTGCCCCTAAAAATCCAAATGTTGGCTGCCTAAAGGATCTAGACACATGGAAAGTTCTAGAGTTGCCTAGAGAAGTCTAGAAAGAGCTAGAGTTGGACGGACTCAACTCAAGCCTGAAGATCCTAGAATGTTCTAGAGCACGCTGGAGAGTGCTAGAATGGGCTGGAATATTCTAGAACACGCCAGATGGTTCGGGAAGGTTGTAAAAGCTGCTGGAAGCTTACGGGACATCCCGGAAGATGCATGAAGGAGCTAGACAAACCTCGAAGACTCTAGAGTTGGCTAGAAGGTCCTAGAGCCTTGTGGCACATTGTACATAAATCTAGAATACCCTTGTACATTCTAGAGCTAGAATAATCTAGAAAGTGGTGGCATAGTCTTAAGCTTAGAAGCCACACTATAAATAGACCACTTGGTCTTCATTTGCATGCATCCTTGGAAATCTTGGGAAATCCTTGGGAATTCTTAGTATTTGTAACATAAACCCTCTCTAGAGCAATACAAAGCATTCTTTGCAAACTCTTTCTATTCTCTTTGGAGTTACATTAAGGTCGTGACATTAGGCAAGCTTAGGAGATCTTATAAGGTGAGAATATAGGGAGATCATCTTGTAGCAGGATTGAAGTTCATAAGTGTGATTGAGATATATGCTTAAACTGGATTGAATCAGTTTTTTTTATAGCATTTGATCTTTATATTGTAATCAAGGCACAAAGCTTGGAGCATTAATACAAGGAAGTGTTTTTGGTTTATGCAATGGAGGATTTGTTCTAGTTTTCTTCGAGTATTCATAGAGCTTAGGTCATCGTGCATTACATGATCTTTCATTGCATTCATTAATTACAGTGTTGGAGTTTTCATAACAGATTTGGTATAGAGTTAATGTAATAAAGAAGGTGAATCGATCTATTTCTTGAATTGGATCTAGGATAGAAAAAACAAGACAGGTAATCAAGAATGGGTACTCTAAAACTCGAAATTGAGATGTTTGATGGAAATGGGAATTTTAACATTTACAGGAAGAAGATGAAGGTTGTTTTGGTGCAACAAAATGTCTCCATTGCTCTTGATGAAACCCTAGCATTTCCAGAAACCATAACAGCGCAGAAGAAACAAAAGACCTTGGATACAGCTTTCACAAGCATCTTCAACCTCTCAGATGTCGTTCTGCGTCAAGTCAATGATGAAACCACTTCTCATGGATTGTGGAATAAGTTGGAGTCTTTATCCCAGGAAGTCTTTGTCTAACAAAATCTATTTTAAGGAAGTTGTTATTTGGCTATAAGATAGATGCCAAGAAGACATAGGAGGCAAATTTGGATGATTTCAAGAAAGTCAATATTGAGTTGTCAAATATAAGGTTGTTAGTGATGAAAATCAGGTTGTCACCTTGCTAAAATCACTTCTTGAAACTTTTGATGCCATAAGAGCAGTTATAGAGTATGACAGAGAGGATCTAACCCTTGGCGGTGGTGTATTTGCATTAAAATCGAAAGAACTGAATATGAAGTCCTCAAATAAAACTATGATTAATAGCAATACTAGTGGTTCCCTCTCTATGCATGGTAGAACTGAGAAAAGAGAATCAAAATCCTATAAGAAACAGGAAAGATCAAAGTCAAGATCCAAGAAACCTTTAAGGTGCTTTATATGTCATAAAGAATGTCACTTTAAATGTAACTATCCTAAAAGAAGGAAGGGGTATCAAGATAAAGAAATAGAAGGCTCTTTAAGATCAAGAAGGATATAATAGTGCTTAAGCCCTTATTATGATAAACAGTGGATGTCATAAAGAATGGATCTTGGACTCAAGTTGTTCCTATCATATGACCCCTTACAAAGACTTGTTTATTTTGTATAGACTAGTGAATGATGGTACTGTTTACATGGGAAATGACCAGTTATGCAAGGTAATTGGTATTGCAGCTATAACAGTAAAACTTGGGGATGGAATTGTGAGAACTTTGGGGGATGTCTTGGACTCAAAAGAAAATTGATTTCTTTGTGCATTGATGAAGGAAGGGTATGTCTTTAAGGATCATGGTGAAGATTTGAAGGTGACTAGAGAATCTATGATATGCCTTAAAGCTGAATTGAATATTGGCATTTACTTGCTCAAAGGTGAAGTTAGTATGCCTGTAGTTGCTGTTGCAGATGTTGATTGTGAATCTAAACTGTGATTATGGCATAGAAGGCTTTGCATTCGTTTATTTTATTTGTGCTTAATGCTTTTGATTATTGAAAAATTTATCAATTGATCTGTGTCACTTAAATAAACTTGGAAGAGACATTTTTGTGTATATTATTCATGGATAGAATAACATGTATATATAAGGGATATAAATATACCTTTATTTTATGTGTCGTCATTTGAGAACTTAGAACGTAATGAATCTTGATGAATTTAATTCTCATAGGAATATAGTGAATTATTTTAACGATGTGTGTCTATACGGAGCTCGGAAGGGATGTATGGATAAAATTAGAAGTTCTTGATTGACAAATTAAATTTACAAAAAAAAAATAAATCAAGAGAAAATAATATGATTCGAATGGATTAATTTGGTGAGAACTGCAATCCTAGAATTGTTTTTTATTTTGTTATAAAACTCTTAGTTAGTTAAAACATCTTCAAACTTTCGCTCGTTTTGGATCAAATCAGATTAAAATAATTTTAGTACTCCACAAAATGTAGTAGCAAATCTCCGTAGGAACGATAATTTACTCATCAATTTTTATTTACTACACAACTTGCTTGGTGATGTTAAACCGAGCAAGCTGCCTTTTTGTGAACAATATGTGTCAAGAAAATCTAAAAGAATCAAGTTTCCAAGGCCAAAAAAAAGAGATCGAGGAAAACTTGCTTACATACATTCAGATTTGTCAGAGACAACTCAAACTAAACTTCGGTGGAACAAGTTACTTTATAACTTTTATAGATGATTTCTTGAGGACATAGGTTTATGTCTTAAAAACCAAAAATAAGACCTTTGAAAGATTCAAATCATGGAAGACCGAAACTGAACTTCAATCAGGTAAGAGAGTGAAGTATCTGAGTTCTGAGAATGGGTTTGACAATTAGGATAAGATTATGGCATTACAAGGCACAAAATAGTTATCTACACGCCACAACAAAATGATCTGATTGAGAGGATGAACAAAACATTGTTGGAAAGGGTGAGGTATTTGTTGACTGGTGCATCATTGCCCAAGAAGTTTTAAGGAAAAGAAAAGATTTGTACACAGCTTGCTATTGTATAAACAAGTGCCCTTTTACAACCTTGAATTTCAAGACAACAGAGGAAGTGTGGTTTGGGAAACTAGCCAACTATGAAGCTTTGAGAGTGTTTAGATGTGTGGAATATGTGCATAAGAAGATGGGAAAGCTAGAGCTAAGAGCTATGAAGTGCATTTTCATGAGTTACCTAGAAAGTGCCGAAGGGGTTTAAGCTTTAGGATCCATAACTCAAAATGTGTGATCAGTAGAGATGTGGTGTTCAAGGAAGAAGATATGTATTATAATTCTAGTGGGCTATCGAGAGAATCAAGCATAGCTAACACAAGCGACATTGAGAAACACCTTGGTTCTAAGGTGGAGATATCAGCTAATGAAGAGTCATGTCAAGGTAGGGTATCATGTGAACAATATACTGAACACACTAACCAAGAGCAAGATCATTTAAAGAATTATCAACAAACAAAAAAGAGAAATTAGAAGATCAAACATATATGAAGAACAAGGTGATGCCTCTGTGGGAGAAGGTACAAATCTTATAGCCTTTGCTTTCAATATAACCAGGGAGGTAGGTGACTCTAAACCTTGTACTTATAAAGAAGTAATAAACTATAAAAAAATTCATGAAATAGGAGGAATCCATAGAGGATGAAATCGAAGTAATGACTAAGAATGAAACCTAGGTTTTAGTTAACAAATCAAAGGTAACCAAAACATTGATTTGTAGATGGCTTTATAAGAACAAGGAAGGGATACATGGTGTTGAGTTACCTAGGTATAAATCTAGGTTGGTGGCTAAGGGATTTATACAAAAAGAAAGGGTTAATTTCAATGAAATTTTCTCTCTTGTGGTTAAAGACACCTCTAGCAAGATCTTGCTATCATTGGTAACTTACAATGGCATAGAACTTAAGCAACTTGATGGAAAAACAAGCTTTTTGCATAGAGTGTTAAAAGAAGAGATTTATATGGATCAACTTGTGGGTTTTGTGGCACCAATCAAAAAGCGTATGGTTTGTCTGTTGAAAAAATCTCTCTATGGGCTAAAACAATCCCCAAGGTGTTGGTATAGGAGATGATAGGGATAATTTCGTACATCACACATGGCAATCAAAGAGTGATCCCAATCAATAAAAAGAGCCTTATATGTTAAACCCAATAAATGACTAATCATTATACAAGTGTGAATGCAATATAATTATTCTAAAATGATATAGGCTTAATAATCACTCTTTAGTTATCTTAAAGAGATAAATGTCCCCAAATTATTATTTTTCTATATTAAAGGATAATTTAGTAGATAATTAAGGATAAATGTCAACAAACAATAGATATTTAAAACAGATAAACTGTCTACGATCGATGGTTATCTACAAAGCTCCAACAACTTGATCCTAATCAGATAGGGAAAAGCTACCAGGTTTACTTTTTTCTTATATATTATCACATGTGCATAACATAATATTGAATATATAAATATCATATATTTCATAACAGAAAATCATAACTAAACACTATTTCTATATAATTACTTAAGATAAACTAAGATCTCATCTACCCTACTTTGTACAGCTATTGACTTAAGAATCGTAATTTTGAATACCACACCTCAAAAGATAGTCCAAGGTCTTAACAATTTTTTCATCTTACAGATTTTAGAAGAATATCAAGCACCATTTGTGGGAAAAAAATTGGTGTTCAATCGATTGTGAAAACTCAAGAATATTCATCGTCTACTTTGTGTTCTTCGCTATGTTGGTCACATTCTTCATTTTTTTTTCTCTTAACGTGTTAGATCCCAAAATCACTATGCTCTCTAACAGTGAGAACACTCAACAAGAACTCTGTTGTTCTGATCCTGAGTTGCTACCTCAAGCATCTCAGATGCAAATCAAACAACAAACTCTTGATAAGGTGCTTCTAAGAGCATTCGAGCAAGAGCTGGACTCCAAGCTAAGTCACGACTTAATCACGGAACCAGCTGAAGAGACAAGATTCAAAACATAAGCCTCATAAGATTGTCAAAATTGGCACCTCCTTACCCTCGAAAGTCCAAGAGATACTAGATGCTTTCTTGAGACAGAGCATTGACATATTTGCAAGGTCATATTAAGAAAAATGAATAAAGAAAAATCAACAACCAAGATTACTTATAGCTAATCTTACAAGGACTAGGCTTATGATTTGAATTTTGAGCTCCCAATAAAAATAAGTGAAGATTTGACTTCCTTGATGAAAACATTGACTTCAAAGTAACTTTCTAACTGAAAGTCTTATTAGAAATCTGAAGACATCGTCGAAATCAGAATGCCATCATGCACGTTTTAAATGGTCATACATACTGTAAAGTTTTTCACTTGGGTAAGTAAAAAATCATGCAAGTGTAAGCGCAATATCGTCGACATATTTGGAAAAAATATTTAACACAAGTATTGATAGAAATTATAATCAGACCTTTTAGCCCAAAGGCCAAAATTTTTGGGATTAATATTGGGATAATTTCATACTTCCCACGTGACAATTAAAGAGTGATTTTAGTTAAGAAAGAGTCTTATAAACCAAGCCCAATTAGTGTCTAATCATAATACAAGTGTGAATGCAATATAATTATCCAAAAAGGATAGAGACCTAATAATTATCATTTAAACATTTTAAAAAGATAAAAGCTCAAAGATTATCCTGTATCTATCTTAAAGGATAATCTAACATACAATTAAGGATAGATATCTACAATAGATAACTGTCTACAACACCTCAATCCTAATCAGATAGAGATAAGCTATAAGGTTTATTCTTTCCCCTATATATATAATCACATATGCATAATATAATATCAAATATCTAAATATCATACATATCATATCAGATAATCATTGCTAAACACTCTATTTTTATATAATTACTAGAACAAGATTGGAATCTCCTCTACCTTACATTTTATAGTTTCTAACTTAAAGATTGTAGAGTCGAAGACCACCCTTCCAAAGGTGGTCAAAGATTCTAACAGTTTGTTCATCTTATAAATTTTACGGATAACATTCCTCCTTGGTGTTAAAAAAATCAACATCAACAAGATTTGATGATTATGTCATAAGTGTTGGCTTTGTTAGAAACAACTATGACCCGTGTGTGTACATGACAAACACTAATATCAAAAATACATTGTATGTCTTGTTGTATATGGATGACATGCTCATTACTAGCAATAGCAAGGAAGTGGTGGAAATTAAAAGGCTCTTTAGGGCTGAATTTGATATGAAAAAACTTGGTTTAGTCGAAAGAATTCTGGGTATAGAAATTCACAAAATAGAAGTTCTAAAAAACTGTTGGTGACACAAGCCCAATATACACAAAACTTCCCAAGAGGTTGAGCAAGGAAGATGCTAAATTAGTGTCAACACCCTTGGCAACTCACTTCAAGTTATCAACCTCTTGTGCATCTATGATAAGAGACGAGGAGAAGTATATGGAGAAGGTTCCATACTCGAGTACAATGAATTGTTTGATGTATTTGATGGTCTGCACTAGGCCCGATTTGACTCATAATGTTAGTTTGGTGAGGAGATATATGAGCAAGCCAGGTAAGAGGCATCGGAAAGCTGTTAAATGGGTACTAAGGTACCTAGTAGGGTTTGTGGAGACTAGCATCATGTATGATGGTTAGGTTGAGCCTCAAGTAATGGGGTTTGTTGATTCAAACTATATAGGTGACTTAAACAAAAGGTCTCTCGCAGGTATTCTTTTTCAATTTAGAGGAGGATTGGTTGGTTGGAAAGTAAACCTATAAAAGGTAGTAGCTCGACAGAGGTTGAGTATGCTATTGCAACAAAAGCAATTAAATAAGGGTTGTGGCTAAAAGGGTTAACTGGGGACTGTGGTGCGATAAGGCACCACCTTGTTGTGCCAACAGCTTGTCGGCTTGGTTATCCTTATCAAACCACTTACTTGATATCTAGCTTCCCAATCGATAGACAGTTCCTTTTCCAAGGTACTGTGGTAGTACACCATGATAACTAAGGGGTAATAGATTTGTTCAAAAGCCCATAGCATTATGAGAGGACAAAGCATGTAAATGTTAAGGTTCATTTTATAAGGGTTGTGACATAAAAAGCTTATTGAGTTAAGAAAGATTCACACTAATAACAATCAACTGATATGATGACTAAAGTAGTTCCACTTCACAAGTTTTTCCTCTGTAAAAACATGGTAAACGTGGTGGAAGATAGTGATTTTTAAATAGTGGTGAAGGAAGGTGGTTGCCAAACACTCGAGAGATGGAAATGCAATCAAAATGAAGAATGTAAGTGCAAGGTGGAGACAAGGTGGAGAATTTTTTATGTGACACATGAGGTAACTTGTGTAAAAACCAATAGGAAGGCTTTGTAGTGTAATAGTGTAATAGTGTAAGGTGTATCACATTGTATAATTAGATATAATTACAATCCTCTATAAATAGTATGGTTAGAGTTGTTCTTAAAGCATTAAAAATCCATTACAATTAGTTACGTAAGTTTAAGAGATATTGTGAGGTGAGAATATAAGAAGATCATCTTGTAGCAAGGTTGAGAGTTCATAAGTATAATTGAGATAAATGTTAGAACTGGATTGAATTAGTTTTGATAGCATTTAGTATTTACATTGTAATCAAGGCACAAAGCTTGCTTGGAGAATTAATACAAGGAAGTGTTTCTGGTTTATGCAATGGAGTTGTTCTAATTTTCTTCGAGTCTTGGTAGAGCTTAGATCATCGTGCATTACATGATCTTTCACTGCATTCATTAGTTGCAGTGCTGGAGTTTTCATAACACATGTCATATCAGCTAGACTAGGTACTTCACACTAGGGTATGCTTATTAATTTGTAATGTGCAATCAGAATGAGGATAAACATGAATTGGAATGAAGAAAGGAAATGTAAAAGTCATTTCATTTCTTTATGTTTACTAAAGAGCTTTTAAAGAATCACAATAAAAATATTAAGTTAATTAAATATTCTTTTAAAAGTAATAATAAAAACATAAAATAAAAGATAATATTAAAATATTGTAATTACATATTGTGAATTTGGAAAATGAAATCAATATCAAGAAGGGAGTAGGGGAACAATCAATAATAATAAATCTCATATTTGTGAGGTCTTTATTCACTTTCCACCATGTTTTTAAGGAGTAAACAAGGGAATGGAAATGACTCCCTTTTCCATCGCTCCCTTTCTTTGTTAGTAAATACACCTTATTGCCTTAATAAAGAATAAAAGTAATAACATATATAGGTTGGAGCTATCATATGATATTGAAGTTATATACAGCTAACTCAAGGTTAAATTTCAGGCATAGTACACAAGAGATCAAAATATGTACCTTATAGGATCAAGCAAACACCCAATATAGGCATGCATAGATTTCACCCTTGGCCAATCTTCAGTTGATGAATTACGTGGTGTAAATTGACCTGCAAGAGCATGCTCAGCAAAATGACATAGGAGGCCAGACTTGCTAATTGATATGACAAAACAGACCAACCCAAAAATGGTTGACAGCTATTGAAACCGGTCCGATTCTAGCTAATATGACAAAAACAGACCAACCCAAAAATGGTTGATAGCTTTTGAAACCAGTCCGATTCTAGCTAATGTTAAAATGAATTCAGAGTACCATCAAACAACAATTTCAAACTGGAATTGCCCTAAACCAAACAAGTAACAATAATAATAATAATACTTGCTCTGGAAACAAAATACACATGTAATGCTTTCAAACTCTACCAACATTAAGAATATTGGTTCAACTTCCAAGTTGAATTAGAGATAGAGGGCAGACGAAAGAAGAGAGAAAGACAGAGAGAGAGAGAGATTGACCATTTTCGTGAATATAAATACGAGGATTGTCGTAATGCTGCTTTATATAACTCAGCACTCCTTGCAGACCCCAGGGAATAACTGGAAACTGCACCACCAAACAAGCTTATAAGGAACAAACTCAACTAATCGTGTATATAAATAAAATGTCTAAATATGTTCAAATTAACTCTCACCCCGTAAGTATCACTTGTAAAAGCTGCCACAAGGAAAGAGCTTAATTAGGAAATTGAGTTATTCATCACAGTAAAACAATTAATTTGATCCTACTGATTGATTGGCTTATCAAATTACAGAGGACTTTCACGACCCTTTAATTAAAGGGAAAGATAGCAGATATTAAATGTAATTCTGCCTTAAATAGATCACTTCTCAGAAGTTGAGAATATTTCATAATATACGTACATAACTTCTACACAACCTGTTTATCATCAAAACTGTGACTTTTGAAACATATTTCACTCAACCTCCAAAAACCGATGTTGGGATCGTAGCTACTAAATGCAGTAGGAAAACATAAAAATGCTTAAATGAAAAACCATTTCTCCAGAAATCTTCTGTATTTTTCTGACTTATATTGTAAGATCAGTTACTAGCCACAAGTGAACAAGCTAAATGGCATGTACTCTTCAAAGGTAACAAGGTTTTTATCTCCAATAATGCCGGCACTAAAATATTAAGTTTTACTAGACATTCTCAACCTTCTTCACTATGTATAAGTGAGGAAAATAAGCTTACGTATAATTCCTACTCCCATATCCATAGAAAAATCCCTTTCTTCCTTCTTTAAGTTGCTTGATTGGTCCTTGATATACGCTGTGGTATAAAAATTCACACCTACGAAATCAATTGAACCCTTAACAAACTTGGATTCAACACTGGTAAAGGCTGGAATCCTAGAGCCTGCATTCTTCTTCATTATTTTAGGATAGTCTCCAAATACCAAAGGATTCATATACCTGAATTACAAATTAGCCAATTAAAATTACAGAAAACAGTAAAATAATAGTCTCAAAGTACAGAAACATTCATGAAACAAAAGTACAAATATGAAACTTGTGTGAAAGATTTACTTACCAACCAATAAGATAATCATTGGCCCTCTGAGTAGCCTCTTGATCTATAAGGCTGTCTTTTAAAGGAACAAGCCAATAAGCAAATATATTGATTCCTATAAATCCATGTTGCTTAGCCTGCATTTAGCAACAATTCTGTATATATCAAATTAAAACTATATTGTTTTCTTAGTTGCAAATTAATGAACATCATAATATAACAGTTTCCACTTGAGCATTAATTAATTACCTGGTAATTTTTCTTGTACAAATTAGCAGCTGATGCATGTGATAACAATATATGATGAGTAGCAATGTATGGTTCAGTTGAGGAGTTGCCTATAGAGCAGTTGAATCCAAAACGCCTTGAACAATGTGAAGGTGGAAGAAATCCAGAATCATAACCCCCAATTACAAACACATTGGCCTCGTTAAATGTAGACCAATATTTAATCCTATCCCCAAACTCCCTGAAACATACATTTGCATATGCAGCGAAGTCTTTTCTGCATATACATATATTCCATTTACATATTATTATTATTATTATTATTATTATTATTATTATTATTATTTGAAACAACATTAATTGCTTTATTTTCTTACTTATCAGCACAAAAAGTCTAACCAACTACAAGTGTCAAGAAACATACATGATCTTTCGACTGGTCAATCCTCCATATTCGTCTTCAAGTGCTTGTGGGAGATCAGAATGGTGCAAAGTAACATGTGGTTGGATTCCTGTCAATTATCAGCAAAAGGCATAATAAATTAAATATTCTTCATGTATGAAACAAAGATATTGTTTTGAAAAAGTTAGCCTAAGTCGGTTATTTTTAACGAAAATAAAACTTAAACCCGTACCTACTAGGTGAGATAGGACAAGTCCACTACCTTTACAAAATGGACTTCGTAATGGGCTTCTATGACCCCTTTTTTAAAGGTTGCGGACTTGTCATGTCTCATCTAATAATCACGGGTCTAAAGTACACTTTCTTTATAGGTAACGAACTAAGACGACTCCCTTTGTCCTTGACTTGAAAATTATTATCGTAATCATATATCAGATTTTGTAAACAACCATGGCTGATTAATTCATTGATAAAATTGTTGTAAAACTGTAAACCCTTTGGGTTGATGGGTCCTCTTCCATCTGCAAGGGGAAAATATGAAGAAAAAACGTAAATTAAGAAATAGAAATCAAAATTAACTTGTTTCATGGGGTTAATATTATAATAGAAATAGAGTAGGGTTGATGATCATATATACTTGGGATAAGTCTAGACCATGAGATAGAAAATCTGAATGCCTCCAAACCAATATCCACCATGAGTTGTACATCTTCCTGCATTATAAGTTCCAAAGAAGGAAATGACGAATGAATAGAGCAAGGAAACTGTAATTTTGCTAAATAACAGGATCTGTGTGATAATTTTCTCAGATAGAAGCAACATATATTATATTATATTTCTAAATTGAACCTAAGGCCTGAAAAATGTAAATGAATTAATATATAAAAAGGCAGAGTACTCTGTTTAATTAAACCTTGTATCTGTGATACCCGTCACAAGCTATATCTCCAGTAGCTCCATGCATTTTCCCTATTGATTAAAGATAAGCAATCAATAAGCAAAACCAAAAGTTATACGAATATGTATATAACTGCACACTCACACCTGTACAAACAGATTTAACTAGTGTGTACCGGGAAGTTAACTCATTCTTAATAGATTTGGTAAACAAACATGTCAATGTGGGGTCAAACATGCTCAATTAGACAAATACTCTCTAGAGAGAATAAATGTCATTTTTTTCTAGAAGGTACTCCAAAGAAAATTAACAAGGTTGAACTCATTATAAAGGCACTTCAGATTCTTACCACTTTTAACAAGTTCAACACTCAGGAGCCAGCAATGCATATTTACAAAATTACTCTGCAGGGGTCTAAACTCCCATTGTATTGAAAACAGACCCATTTCTTTTACACTTGCGTGTAAACCCTAAAAGCCGAATTCGCATATTTCAGACCGATTTTTGCTACATCTTTGTGTTGGGCTTTTAAGTTTTTGGAGGGGTAATTCTAATCGAGTCACTTATCATGCACGTTAAATTGTAAGAGTATTTTTAAGGAATTTTACAATTTCACACTAATTAAAATTTCAAATCAATTTGACCAAAGTTACTGATTAAAAAGCTTTACAATAATTTTAGTAGTAAATTGTAAGAAAAGAATCATAAAAGTACCAAATTTCACATAATATTTATAGATGGATGAATGTTGGCCCAAAAGGACTAATAAAGACAAGAGTAAAGCTTTAATTGTGACGACAACTGAAAAGGAATAGTGTGTTTATTTTAGTAATAAACTTCTTCAATTAGTAGGACATACAATTCGAAACAATTAGGAGAAAGAGGCGTACCAGCATGAGCAAAGGTGTCCCATATACTTGGAGTCCTCCCATCTTTATCTACCGCACCTTCCCACTATTCATGAAAATTAATTTCAGTTTAAACAGCAATTAAAGTATTAATCAAGTCGCTCGTCATAACCATAACATCATATTTCAATCAATTAAATTAAATAATGGAGAAAGTGATGTAAACATTTAGTGGGGTGTCAAAGAATTAATTGCAGAGAAGAAGAAGAAGAAAATTAACACATAGAAAATA
Organism: Hippophae rhamnoides; assembly: GCA_033030585.1. Classification (NCBI taxonomy): domain Eukaryota; kingdom Viridiplantae; phylum Streptophyta; class Magnoliopsida; order Rosales; family Elaeagnaceae; genus Hippophae; species Hippophae rhamnoides. The sequence continues at coordinate 15,380,379 of CM065437.1, read as the reverse complement.
CCTGATAAGCTGAAGTTCCAGAACCGAAAACAAAGTCGGGAGGAAATTCATCTCTGCTTAAACTGTGGACCTTAGTAATTAGATTTAGTTCGAGTCCTGAATTCAAAAGCAAAAGTAACAGCAAATAATAAAACCATAACATCTCTCTCAAAGAGCCAAACGATTCAATGGCTTAGTTCGATTCCAAGTGAAGATTTGAGAAGCAGTCACCTACAAGGCTACCACTCCATTCCAAGGACTAAAAATCTTCAATATACGAAAATATCAACATATTATTTTACCGATGGTAACTGATTAAAAAAAACTCAAATTTATTTTTAAAAAATATCAAGGATATTATTGTAAGTAAATAAATAAATATAATTTATGTCACTTTGTACGTAAATAAATAATGTGTATAGAGTCATGCAAGTTAAAAAATAAAAAATACTAGGATTGAAAAAATCTACTTATTCGTTCACGACCACACAATCCTAAAATAGTACTTTTTTCGTGATTCCATTTCATTGGTGTGGATGATTTTTTTATCGGTTTTCTTTTTATTTATTTTTTGGCTAATATTGGTTTGGAGGCTTTCGGAAAATGACAGCATATGATAAAGCTCCGGAAAATGGATAGATGATGATGTACTATCTGTAAAATTAGGAGGAGTTTGAGTGATGAACCATTCTGTATTAACTGTGTCAATGCAAGTTGTGCTTGTTCTCGAGTATAGAATGAGTGTACTTCAAGGATATTTTCTTTTTAATAAAAAATTTCATTGGGTTATTGAAATTAAAGATATATTTAAAATTTAAATACATAAAATTAAATTTAACGTATATATTATAAGCATATTTTTATATCGTTTTGATATTAGTATTTATATTATTTGCATTTTATTAATGAATTTTCTTTTATTGATATAGCACAATCATAGCAATTAAAAATTGAATATATTTAAAATATATTTACAATCTTAAAATACAATGAACTAATACATGTTTAAATATAAGAAATAAGAATCTGTTTTTTAAAAAAGTGCTTTTTAGGAAAAGTATATTAGTTGCATACAACTAATATACAGCTGATAAAATATATTAGTTGTATACAACTAATATACCATTAAGGAAATTATTAACACTCCCCCTCAAGTTGGTGCGTAGATATCGATCATCTTCAAACAATCGCCATATAACGCCTTGGAAACTTCGTTTGGTAAGTATATCTATATTTCTTTCTTGCGAGAACAAAAGAAAAAATAATAAGTTTGGCATCTAACTTTTCTTTTATAAAGTGACGATCAACCTCTACATGCTTAGTGCGATCATGTTGTACTGGATTTTGTGATATATCAATGGCTGCCCGATTGTCACAATACATCTGCATAGTATTTTTGAGTTCGAAACCCAAATCCAATAACAAAGTTATTATCCACAGCAATTCGCAAACCCCATGAGCTATACCTCTATACTCGACCTCAACACTAGATCGTGCCACCACTTTCTGCTTCTTACTTTTCCATGTAACCAAATTTCCTCCCACAAAGGTGAAATAACCCGATGTTGACTTTTCTATCTGTAATACTTCCTACCCAATCTGCATCTGTGAATCCATAGACTTCAAGATGATTGTTGTGTTTAGAGAACATTACTCCCCTTCCTGGAGCCGATTTCAAATACCATAAAATTCTCAAGATAGCATTCATATGGTTCTCACTTGGATTATGCATGAACTGACTCACCACACTTACTGCATATGCAACATCTGGTCTAGTATGAGCTAAGTAAATCAAACGTCCAACCAATCTCTGATAGCGAGCTCGATCAGTTGGTATCTGATCTGGATACTTTGCTAAACAATGGTTTTGCTCAATATGAGTGTCAATAGGTTTGCAATCCAACATACCTGTCTCTGTTAGCAGATCAATAATGTACTTCCTCTGACACAGATATATTCCTTCTCTACCCCTGGCTACCTCAATTCCTAAGAAGTATTTTAGTTCACCTAAGTCCTTCATCTCGAATTAGGCTAGTCTTTGTAATTTATCCATCTCAATAGTATCATCACCATTGATTACCATATCATCAACATAAATGATTGGGCCGTTACCTTCCTTGTTGATGTTTGAGAAATAGAGTGTGGTCTGAATTACTCTGTTTGTAACCAACATTTTGCATGAACTGTGAAAACCTTCCAAACCAGGCTCGAGGGGATTGCTTGAGGCCATACAAAGACTTCCTCAATTTGCATACAAAATTACCAGGAGAATCAACTACATACCCAAGTGGAAGACTCATGTACACCTCCTCGGCTAATTCTCCATGAAGAAACGCATTCTTGACATCAAACTGCCGAAGTGGCCAGTTTAGGTTAGCAGCAAGTGAGAACAGAACCCGAATCGTGTTCATTTTGGCAACAGGAGCAAAAGTCTCATCATAGTCTACACCATACGTTTGAGTAAACCCTTTTGCTACAAGACGAGCTTTATACCGATTTACGGATCCATTACCATTATGTTTTATAGTAAATACCCATCGACAACCAACTACCTTTTTTCCTTGCGGTGGTGACACAAGTTGCCAAGTATCGTTCTTCTTTAATGCATCCATCTCTTCATCCATTACCTTCCTCCATATTGGATCTCCCAACGCATCCTGCACTTTGTTAGGTACTAATACACCAGATATTTGATTCACAAATGATTTGTATGACTTATATAATCTTTTAGTGGACATGAAATTGGCTACTGGGTATTTTGATTTTGCATGAATATTTGGTCCATACCTTTTGGCTGGTTGACCTCGAGTAGACCTATTTGGTAACACATATTGTCCAACATTAGACTCAATGTTATTAGTATCAGTAGGTGTACATACCTCATATGAGTGACCTTCAGTACCAGGGAGTTGTTGATCAAGGGTAAGAGTAATGCCTGAGGGTACAGTTCTATCTTCAATGTCATTTGCTATAAGTGAATTTGGTGCTTGAATACTTGAAGCATCTGTTTCTGCAATGACTGGATTCAATGAATTAGAAGTCTCATCTGGTCTCATTGAAACATTAGTTGTTGACTCACCTAATGCCTCCCCCTCACCATGATACAGTTCTTCGAAATATGTATTCTCCCCCTGACGAGCAGTATCAGGTGAGGAAAAATAACTCATGTCCTCAAAGAAGGTAACATCCATAGTAACATAATACTTTCTGGTTGGTGGATGGAAGCACCTGTACCCTTTCTGATAACTTCCATAACCAACAAACACACGTTTAATTGCCCGGGCATCTAATTTAGATCTTTGATTTTTAGGAACATGCACAAAAGCAACACAACCAAATACACGGGTAGGAAGATTATGAAAGGATGATAAGGAGACATAAGATGCGAGAATTTGGAATGAGATTTTACCGTTAAGGACACTAGATGGGAGACGATTGATGAGATGGATGGAAGCTTGTACAGCATCGCACCAAAGGTATTTTGGCATATAAGCACTAAATAAGAGTGCACGAGCCATATCAAGTAAATGATGATTTTTTCTTTCAGACACTCCATTTTGTTCCGGTGTTTGCGGACAAGTAGTTTGGTGAATAATCCCATGTGTTTTGAATTTTTTTTGAAAAAAATGATTAACATATTCCCCCCATTATCAGAATGGAGGATCCGAATGATGCCATTATATTGTGTTTGAACAAAGTTATGAAAATTTTGAAAAACTGAAAAAATTTCATCTTTTGTTCTAAGAAGAGAAATCCATAATAACCTTGTACAGTCATCGATAAATGAAACAAAATATCTCATACCCGATATAGTGGGTTCTTTAGATGGTCCCTAAACATCAGAATGAATTAATTCAAAAGGAATAGTACTTTTATTAGAAATACTAGGAGAATAAGTAACACGATGGCTCTTGGCCAAAACACAAGTCTCACAATGCAACACAGTCTCACTAACACCAATAAACAAAGTAGGCATGGTTTTTTTCATAAGACTAAAAGACGGATGCCCTAAGCGGCGATGCCACAACCAAATTTCGCTTAGCTTATCGGAACTAGAAGTCAATGTAGTGCTTGCCCATGCTCCTGGTTTCTCCCCTCCGTAGTTCTGATCCAAACGGAATAATCTTCCCCTCAAATACCCTCGACTAATTATTTCCCTGGTAAGAAGATCCTGAAAAATCACATACATATGATAAAAGGTTACAAAGCATTTAGACTCGATATTCAACTGTGGGACATATATTAAGTGATGAGATAAGTCAGGTACATATAAAACATTATGGAGCTATAAAGATGGAGTGATATGAACTGACCCCTGTCTTAAGACAGGAAAGGCCTCACCATTAGCATTTGTAACATAAGACACTGGTGGGAGAGATAACTCATTAAAATAAGATTTATCATAAGTCATATGATCAAATGCACCAGAATCAATAATCCAAGTATTAGACCCAACAGAGTGAGAAACATTTAAGGTCATACCAATCTTACCACGACCAGCTATTGAAGTTGTAGGGATACCTCAACATTCCAAAGGATGATTCTGTCCATAGTAGTCTGGTTCTTGGACAATTTGCACGGCAACTGTTTTTGCTTTAGAACGATACCCATTTTGTCGTTTTGCCGCATAGTAGTCTACTTTTGGTTTCAAGTGTGGATATAGTTTCCAACAAGTCTCACGAAGATACCCATGTTCATTGCAATAAGAGCAGGGAGAACGAGGGCGATTGGTAAAACCCGATGGAGGTCCCTACTGATGAAATGTAATTGAATTTTGCTGTTGGAGGAAGGGTGCCTTTGATTTGGCTTGAATGGCTAGGCTTGATACCTCAATATGTGCCTGATGAAGACTCTCTTGCTGAGATTCATCTTTACGGATATATGTAAAGGCAGTAGTCAAGCTCGGAGGGTCTGACATTCGAAGTAATTTGCCTTTAGCACTATTATATTTTGTATCAAAACCTCTTAAAAAGGCATGTACTCGTTCAAGCTCCTTCTCCTTTTGGTACCACAAAAGGTCTTCTGAATTTTTAATTTTACACGGGCGTTTCTGGTCAATTTTAGTCCATACATTTTTCAGCTTGGTAAAAAAAAAAGAGATATTGGTTGCCCATTTTGCTGCATGTCGGTAGCTTTGCACATGAGTTCATGAACTTGAATAAAGTCAGACTCATTTGTATAGAGTAAAGTCAAACTCATTTGTATAGAGATCGCTTAAGGTATTCCATATGGCCTCAGCAGTTTCATATTCCTCCACCATTTGTAATATATCATCAGTGATATCTCGAAATAGAATTGACATGATAAAGCCATCATCATCTTCCCACCTAGTATAGGCTTCTATATCATCTTGACTAGGAGCCTGAATTGATCTAGATACATGTCCCATCTTATGCATCCCACGAAGATAAACTGACATAACTTTTTTCCATGTTTAAAAATTTGTACCATTAATTTTAGTACCCCTGAAAGAACCAATTTCTGAACTTTTAACATAAACTTCAAAATTTGGAACCTCATGAATTCTGGAAACTTGATGATGTCTTGAATCTTCTATTGAAATAATAATAATAATAATAATATATATTGTGCAGCGGAAATTTTTTTATTTATTTTTGGTTGGGGTGGGCTAAAAAGTGGGCTGATGGGCAGAACTTAAAACTGATGGGCCAGGGCTATTTTAGGGCAGAACTTAAAACTGAAAAAAGGGAAACAAAATTTCCAAAAAAATTGAGCATCTCAGTGTGCAGACTCACAGAAAAATGCAGGAGAAGCTGGACGGCTGCCACAGTGGTCGCGCATGAGTAGTGTGGCAAGATGGCGCAGGGCAAGATGGCGTAGGGGTTAAACGGCGCGGACTGGACTTCGTGAACTGGACAGCACAAACTGGACGTCGTATCTACAACTACGACGCGAACTGGACAGCACAAATTGGACGGCGTATCTGCAACTGCGACACGAATTGAACATTGCGAGAAGATTAACGACACTGCATAAAATCGGCAAGGCCGCTGTGTTCGGTAAATTTTTTTTTCTCTGCTCTGATACCAAATTGAATATATTGGAAATGTATTTACAATCTTAAAATACAATGAACTAATACATGTTTAAATACAGAAAATAAGAATCTACTTTTTGGAAAAGTGCTTTTTAGGAAAAGTATATTAATTGCATACAACTAATATACAATTAAAAAATTATTAACATTAAATTCATTGATCTCATATATTTTGATATAATAATATTAACATCTTATATAAATAAAATGAAAATTTTATATAAAAGATTAAATTTTAAAAAAATGCCCCTAAATCGACGTTATATTCATTGGAGCTCGACCACCTAGAACAAATTATCGTCCACTCCATCCACACCTGACATTTCCATCGTAGGTCCCTATGTTATATAACTATGTTTAAAATTAAGTCATTTTTTTCATTAACAAATGCAATTTCTAACGTTCACTTGTTACACCAATGACAAAGTGTGAGTTCTCCAATCGTTGATTAGATAAACCCAGTTGATCCCATCATGTTTTTTCTCCATAATACGACCCTACTCGCACCACAATTCTATAAGATTTTTCATTCTTTGATACATGTGCCACTCTCTCTGTGTTTCTTCTATTATTGTTACTAGTTAAAGACTATCATCGTAGTGGAGTATCTAACTAACGACACATCTTCCATCGCAATATGTTGTCACTTATGTTGATCAACAACGTCAACCGATCGAGAATAATCATATGAATTACGATCAAGAATCTAGTCGAATAAAAAAGAGAATAATTAAATATATAATTAAAAAAAACTAATATTATATTCTTAATTCATTTATGATTATATTCATATGTAATTATTATAAAACTAAAAATAATAATATAATAACTAAAAAATAAGTCTTAATATAAATACAAAATTAAAATATAAGTTTTAATATAAATATAAATTTATCATAAATAAATGAACTTTTAAATAATTTTTTTAGATAAAAGGATTATAATAAGGAAAAAATTATGTAGATATTTAAAAAAAAAATAGAAACTTGTAATAGAGTTTATAAATAAAATTTCTTTGAAATAATTTTTTTAATAAAAAGATAAAACTTTGTAAACGTAGATGACGTTTGGTTCACGAAATAGAATCAAAATTAAAATAGAAATGAGAATGGAATGAAAAGGAAAGAAAATAATTTTAATTGATTTGATAACTAGAATCAAAGAAAATAATTTTGTTTGATTCTAGAACAGTATTACACTGTTTGATTTACAACTAAAATAAAATAGAAAATATTATATATTACCTTAATACCTATATATTCAATAAAATTAAATAATATCATTTAATTATTATTTTTTCGTCAAACAAAATATATTATTGAAATCATTATCTTTCTAAATAGGGTTTAGAACCGTGAGGTTTAGACTTTTGGGTTTAAAATTATATTCGTGGGGTAAAATTTAAAGTTAAAATTATTATTTTTATAAATAAAGATACATGGTTTAAAATTTATGGTTATAATTATTATTTTTCTAAATAGAGATACGTGGTTTAAAGTTTATGGTTATAATTATTATTTTTCTAAATATGATTTCTAGATTTAAGATTATAATTAAAGTTGGAGTAAAATTGAAAAAAAAAATTAAGATCAAAATATAATCATTATTTTTCAAGGAATTAATTATATTTTATTATAATTTTTACGTCAATTAAATATAAAATTAAAATAAATCAATTTTAATTTCATTAGGTTAATAAATTAGTGAATGGTACATTATTTTCGTAAATTTGCAAAAGTAACAAGATATGATATCTTAAACCCTCAAAGCATAGACCGTAGATCCATTAGGATTGAATATTAACCGTTAGATAAGTTTACGCTTTCATCTATAAAAACCACGCCGCAAGCACAAATCAATAATCCGCCGTTTGTTCCCTTTTTACTGAAGCTAGGTATATGGGGTTCTTCTTCCTCTCAATTCCTAATATTTAACAGTTTCTTTATCGCAAGGCATTCCTTTTCTAAAAGCTGTAACTTTTGCCTGCTTAGATTATTTTCATCCATTCAATCTGGGACCTTATTCCTTATATCGTTTGTTTTTTTTTTGGTGGAAATAATATAATTTATTTTTTTCATGTGACGGTGATGAGCCCAACAGACCTGTAATGATTTGTGGAGATGATCGCAGATCTTTATGAACATCTAAGGGACTGAGTCTATATAATAACACTCTTGTTTAGAAACTAATAGTTATTTAACCTTTATGATTGGTATGTTTTGATTTCTGTTTTAAATTATTTCAAATATCTAAATTACTTTATGGCTTTATTTGATAGAGTTGTTATGTTTAGCATAACCTTAATTCAATTCAGTTTGTGTGATATCTAAGTGAAGCCATAGCAATGTTCCTCTCGCTATCCAATGCAGCAATCTAATGTTTCGTTTGGACGTTGGGAAACTACAAACCAAAATTTCTCCATTTACATGTCCAAAAATTGTATTTTTGATAATTCAAATATTCAAAGCAATTATTAGATCACAAAATCCAATATCCCTTTTGTTTATTTATCTCATTTTTCTTTCGTTCTTTCTTTAAAGTTAGCTCATTTGCATGTAGGAGGTCTGTTGATTTTGTTCTTTTAATATTTAATATTTAATCTAGTCGACGGTACAAGGATTTAATATAATTTATATTTAATTGATTATTTTTATTAAATGATATTGTTTTTAACTTAATTGATTAAATAATATAAATTATTTAATTTAAATAAGTTTTGTATTATTTTTTTCTCATCCTGAATTTGAAGTACATATCAGATTACTATTTTATTTTTTGCTAAACTTGTTAAGGATCATAATGTATGACTTTCATAGATGTTTTTTAAAAAAAATTGTTTAATATAATAGGATTGACTAAGTCGTTCGGGTGTACTAGAAAAGTTAATTAAAATAAATTTGGATATATTTTTTTTGTAAATTTTAGAATGTTTTAATTAGTAGAATTGCCTTATAAATATCAATAAAGAAGTTGGTTCTTTCAAAAAATAAAATAAACAAACAAACTCAAGATAGTAGAATCGATGAAAAAAATAATATCTATAGAATCTAAAATGGTATATCCATCTAGCCATCTGGACTGAAAATTCACTGCTTAGCTACAGAATATATTTTGATTGCCTTCGAAAATCTTGGTTACTATTATTAGAAGTTTACGTAATGAGATACGGTATAAAAAACGAGATATTATTCCTTGTTTATGTAGTGTACTTTTAAATAATTAGATTATTTTTTTATTAATTTTTTTTTTGAAAATTTAAACTAATATTAAATTTTATTAATATTAAACTAAATGGAATAGAGTAACGATACTATCTTAAAATATTTAAAATAATAATTTATTTTAATAATAAATCTTTTCAAAAATAACATTATACATATTTGAATGATCATGTAGAAGCTATTAATCTCCCTAATAATGCGTTAGTTGTATACTTGTAAATAGGATTAATTTGGTGCAAGGGTGGCTTCATGAGTTTGGATGCCTAACGTGAAATATGAGTCAGGGTCTTAAAAAATTTTCATACTTAAATTATTATATAAAATTCTTTATTTTTTTAAAAATTATTTAAACATATATAATATATATAGCTGACGAATAATTAGTATTTATTTTACTTTGTCACCATTTATTGTTTTTTTTTTCAATCGAATAACAACTAGTATAAATTTTTAATCAAGTATTCAAATTTAAAAATTAAGGAGATTATTTATTTAATATATAAAACTAAGCAAATGTTAAAAAATAAATATTTACAATGTTAGATAAGGATTAGTATTATATATTTTTTCAAGTATAAAACATAAAATAAAAATGGAATTAAGAATTAGAATTTTTTATTAAATATAAAATTAAAAAAATAAAATACAAATAATTAAATATATTCAATTGAAAATTATTAAAAGAATAATACAATAAGAAAATAATGTTAAAGAAAGTTATAATTTTCTTTTGAATAGTATCGAAAATGAGATTTGATAATCTATTAGTAATTATTTTGAACTTTGAATTTTTAGGGAAATTTTGAAATAATTGAAACTTTTAAAATTTTACATCTTTATTTTTAAATAAAACAATTACATGTACAATCAATTATACTGTCTTAATTTTTTTTAACAATCAATAAAAAAGAGAGAAAAATAATTCTATGAAAATTGTTACATGGAATCTTAAATTGTTTGATATTAATTTATATTTTTTCTTATTTAAAAAAATTATGAGTTACATAACATGTAACCTTTATTTTTAAGTTAGTTAATAACATATAAATAATATTAAATTAAATATATATTATAATTTTAATATCTTTAAGAATTTTTGTTCTAATATATATTTTGAGATCCTATTTGGTCGAAGCTTAATGTGCCTGTTTCATTCACATAAATGATGATTCAACGTTAATTTTGTTTATGTTGTTATGGAACAACCATATTCAATTATTATAGATTTGATTGATTCTACCATTTATGTATAGTGTAAGGATTACGAGGGTTGATTATTTTTGTGTATAAAATATTTACTTATAAATTTGTTTTTAAATCTGTTATTAAGTCTATTAAGAAAATTCGAACAAATACTCGAGTTTCAGATAATTATATTTAAGGTATATCTTTGATAACAAAGACATATGATTTTATTTATACATTTAATAACTAAATTTAATATTATTGTTGGTGTTTAAATATTTTTTTATGTGTTTTAATATTTTTAAAGATATTATTTAAAAATATTTTATTTTAAAACTTTAAATAGGTTTTGAATAATGAAACCCAAATTTTTTTAACCCTAGTGTTAATAGATTATGTTTATCACTTTATATATATATATATATAGGGTTAGTGTTAGGGTAAAAGGTGCGGTGAAATAATTTGAGTGAAAACGATTCTACTGAACTGCTGAAAACAAAATAACTAGAGTTGGGGGAATTAAAGAGAAAGAAAGCCAAAAGTTTCTTAATTAATAACGAAAGATAAATATTATATTTGAACCCTTGTCGCCACACTTCATCCTAGAAAAGCTGTTCAGGGAATCTGATGAGAGGTTATATAAAGCAGTATTTAAAGAATTGATATACAATGTCAAGGTAATTGATTTATTTGTTTATGAATTAGATGAGAAGGTTTATCATATTCCTACAAGAGAATTCGATAATTCGCAGGATATCAATTTATGCTTATTACTGTTTGGCAAGTAGTGAAGTTAATGAGGTGAAAACCTTTAACGCAGACAAATTAATTTACGATATATTAGTTGAATATTTGATTAATGTCTCATATTTATTAACCTATTTATTTTATTTTTATATATTTATATATCTTATTTTATGATTAAGATATTGTATATTTTAATCTAATAATTATACGAGTGATAATGATTATTTGATTTAATTATTAAATATTAAAGAAATTATTTTTAGTGAATTTAGACTTATTCTTTTTACTCTAGAATTTTCTAGTTGATTTGATTTAAATGACATATTTTGAATCATTTATTTAAGATTATTCACTGTTAAATATGTTCTAAAATACACACAGACACTTGTGTTTTTGTGTTAACTATTTTACAATTGATTTATGAACGATTTGATTTACGGGGAACTCATTGGAACGCTAGTCTGAAAACCGTTCATGCTAATATTTAAAACTGTGAAAACAGAGTAAAGACTCTTAAGCAAAGTAAATTGGGACAGTATCCTAAAAAGAGTATCATAAAACCGAGTTTGTACTTGAATATTTGATTTTTATAGTGGAAAATTAGGTAATCAGGTGAATCGGTGATTTTTCTCTTAGGTCATGGTTGTGGCTTAGGTTATTTCCACCTAAAATTATCGTGTGTTATTTTCTTATTTATTTATTTTATTTTTTACACATGATTTCATGTCTCTCCGTTTTGTTTATGTTATTAAATTATAAATTGATAAAAATTATAAATAGACTATTCATCCCTCTAGCTTAATTAGTTTCATAATTTATAAACTTTCAATAGAAAATTCTTAAACTTAATAAGTTTTAGATTGCTATAAATTCTTAAACATATCACATATTATAAATATTTAATTAATCTAATTGTGGATTTAAATAAAATCATATTGCGTTCGTGAGTGCATCTTTTACGTTATGTTTTTCTCATTTATTTTATATTTTAATTCTCTTAATTTTAAAAAAATATAAAAATTATAATAAAAGAAGAATAAATATAATAAATTAATTGTATTAAACATGACGGGAGATTTTACGATTTTTATGGCATGTTATAGAATATTATTCTAAAAATCATGTTGTATAACATTTTATTAATATAAATTTATAATATATATATATAACTTTTTTTTTGTTTTTTTGAATAGATACTAATGTATTATATTTAAATTTAAGCATAAGGTAACACCAGAGTGAACGCTCCAACGGTCATATATGAAATCTATGAATGAGTATACGCAAGACTATGGTGTAGTAGTAATGCGACAAATAACGGTAATTTGACAAATTGAAATCATACAAAACTGGTATAGGACCCATGTATAGTTTTCTTGCTAACCGGCTTGAAAGGCATCCATCCACACATGTATAGTGAGTAAGTCAAAGATTCAAAAGAAACACACCCTGTGGCCTTTTATGTTGAGAAATTAGAAATTATTATTATTATAAAAACATAGTTAACGTGTTGACCCTTAAAAGCTTATACCAGCCAATTAGTCAATTGAATGCCTAAATTCCTTTCATATTGTGAGCTTACTCGTACTCATTTGTATTTTTGTTTCCATGGAACAACAATCTTTTATTTCTCATAAAAAGACTTATTTGCCCCTCTACATTATGTATTAGCATATCTCCATCAATTGTAAAACTTCCTCAACATATTATTTTAATCACAATCTAGCAAGACCGTATGTTTTAAGAATTTTTTATTTAATCAAATTTAAACAACTTGTCAAAAATATTTTCTTTGGTTTTTGTTTATTTAAGTATAAATTTGCATTTTGTTGCACCAACCCAAGCAACCAAGAAGGAACTCATTCATTGGATTTATACTCATTAATTAAACTAATTTGTTAATAAATATAATTTGGGTTAACAAATTGAATAAAACATTTTTTCCTGAAATGTCTGCAACATGCTTTTATATCCCATTGAATTTTTTTTTTATTTTTTTTTGTACTAAACAAAACAACTGAAACATCAAGTAAGGGTAAATTTGTCTTTCCTGTAGTAGTCCCAAATCATTTAGTCAAATATAAACGCTCCATAAACAGTAACACGGTATAGATTAAAGAAAAACACCTCCCCACTCTTTTCTCCTTTATATTTCTCTGTTTAATCCGAAGAAATCTTAAAAGAAAACAGATTTTGAAAGATTCTGAAAAGCAAAGCACAAATCGGAAATCGGAAATTCTAAACAAAGGTTTTAGTGTTTCTTCAGAGTAGGAGCCAAAATTTCCAAGAGGAACGACATGTTGTGCTCCGTCATCGTTCCTAATTCGCCTGTGTTTTCTCCGTCTTCGTCTCTATTTTGTAACAAGGCTTCGATAATTTCTCCTTTTCATGAAGCCCTAACCTTAAACCCGTCTCATTTTAAGCCCTCGGAGTTTTCTTCTCCTTTGTGCTCCTCTCCGTCTTCGCCTTCTTCGCCTTTTTCACTTAGGGTTTCGAAACGTTCTTCTGGGCTTTCAGCACCTGCGGTTGTTTCGACGTCTTCATCTCCGAATACGACATTGAAGAGGAAGAGACCAATGAAGTTGAATATTCCGGTGGCTTCTTTGAGCATCGGAGATCCTTTGGTTACGCCTTCGCCGGTGATGAGAAATGATATTCTGGAGGTTGAAAGAGATGGGTATTCTGTATATTGTAAGAGAGGTAGGAGAGAGGCTCTGGAGGATCGGTACTCAGCTACTCTTAATCTTCAAGGTGATTCCAAACAGGTCAGCTATTTTTTCTGTTCATTTTTCTTTGAATTTTATCTCCATTTTAGTATTATCTGAAATATTTGGAAGTTGGAAACTTGTTTTTTCTGTAATTTTGTAAAACCTAATCGGGATTTTTGCTGAGATGATCAAGTAGGAAATTTTTTTTTGATATAGGTCGTGGTTCAGGAATTTTTTTTTTTACTTTTTATGGTTAGTTGCAGTAGGAGACGGAGTTTTTTGAATTAGAACTTCTTATTGATAACATAAATAGATTTCAATTTATACTCGTGTTTTTAGATGGCCTTGTATGGAAAGAATTGTTACAGGATATGCTGGTTAATAATCTTTAGCACTTCTCGTAGTATGAATGAGTTGCTTTTACCCCCTTACAGTTGTTCGACTGCTGAAAATAGTTTGGTATCTAATATGCAGAATTATGATATTTGCAGGCTATTTTTGGTATTTATGATGGACATGGAGGTTCAAAAGCTGCAGAGTTTGCAGCAGATTACTTGCAAAAGAACATTTTAGATGAAGTGTTAAGGAGGGAAGATGAAGACATTGAAGAGGCAGTTAAGACTGGTTATCTGAATACAGATTCTGACTTTCTTTCAAAGGATATTCGTGGAGGTTCATGTTGTGTGACCACTTTGATTAGAAATGGTAGTATTGTTGTGTCCAATGTTGGCGATTGCCGAGCTGTGGTGAGCAGAGCAGGTACTGCAGAGGCCCTTACATCTGATCATCGCCCCTCAAGGGAAGATGAAAGGGACAGAATTCAGAACTTGGTAATGAGCTAGTCTTTGTATCATTTTCTTTATGCCTCTGAACTTTTATTAAGCAATGATGATAAAATGGAAACTTGAGTTTATTTGAGACTGATGGTTGCAACTAATTTATGTTTGCAGGGTGGCTATGTTGATATATGCCGTGGAGTGTGGCGAATTCAGGGGTCTCTTGCTGTGTCTAGAGGGATTGGAGATGGACACCTCAAACAATGGATAATTGCAGAACCCGAAACAAAAGTCATTCATCTCAAACCCGAATTTGAGTTTCTAATCTTGGCTTCAGATGGATTGTGGGATAAGGTATGGCCATATGGGTGCCCATGCAATTCCTACTTGTATGAAGTTTTTCTGATTTGTATCCTAGGAAGACTATATATCTAAACAATTTTTTTAAGTTGATGTTTGTTTGTATCTTTTTTTAGGTTAGCAATCAGGAAGCTGTAGACACCGTTCGTACCTTTTGCATCGGTGTTGATAGGCCAGAACCATTGGTTGCTTGTAAAAAGCTTGTAGAAGTAGCAGCATCACGAGGCTCTTATGATGATACAAGTGTAATGATAATTCCATTGGCTGGCTATATATGATGTTCAGTTGATTTAGGAAGAGAAACTAACATATCCAAGAATTTGATAGAAATATTCTTGTGCGAACGTCCTAGGAGAGCTATTCAGAGTGTGGCCTATCTCATATGCAGTTCTTTAGTTTATGGTTCAGCTCCTGCAGGTAAATAAGTTGATTTTATTGACAATAATTATAGAGAAGAGAGTGATTTATTGTAAATTTTTGTACTAGCGCTAATTGCGGTTTATTATAGCGCAAGTAACTGAAGTAGAGAAGTAGAAACATAATCGAATATTTGATTGTATTCTTTTATTCTTTGATTAATTAATTCATTCATTCATTCTAATTAATTTATTTTTAGTTTTGGTCCTTAAATCTACTCTACTTTTCTGTTTTTCAAATGTTTTTGTCTCCATATAGCAGCTGGACATCATTAATACTTTCATGTCTGATTATTACAAATATTTGAGTAACAATTTACTGATGATGTGACAGAATACATAAGTGTTTGAACATGAAAGAATGTAAATGACATTGATGCAAGAACATCAAGAACAAACTTAACAACGATGATGAAGGAATAACAAGTAGAAGATGATGAGTGAATATTCTCTGTATATCCACAGTACAAAGTAATAAGCTGATATGAAGCTACTATTTATACCTAAAAGACTTGTGCTAAACAAATTTATACCAAGGGCAACATATGGCTCTAGCATAAAATTGTAACAACCGAACTCACACCACTGCGCATTAGACATGCACATGGGCTCAAATCAGTTCCAATCTGTTACAAATGAAAAGCTGATCGAACACTTGTTTATCTTCTTACTTTGGTTCATGCTTGGGCTTGAGAGCTCTCGATGGGCTGCAATCTTTATCAAGTTGTCATTCTTGAAAAGACAATCCTCATTGGGCTGATGCTATATCCTTGAAGCATACAACGTAACTGCGTTTGGACCTTTGTCATTTCCTACCATGTTTTTAGACACACAGCTGCTCCACTGCTCTATCTCACACTTTCTTACGTTTCCCGTTAAATTTTTATTTTTTTGCACAAGAAATTGCTATTTAGGTATTCTTTTACACCACCATTACTGTCTCGTTCACAAATAAAAATACACCTTTTTTTATATAATTTCATAAAAATAAATATATAAATAATCTAAAGTCACACAAACTCACAAATTGGCAAACAACAATTTCTATGGCGGCAATAAATATCCAAAAACCATATAAAGAGTTATTGCTAGATTATATTGAGTGATTAGAAAAGAGTTAGTAAGATTGATTGATTCAAAAACAAATTTTTTTACGCCGAATAAAAATAACAGAAATTATCTCACACTTTCGAGAATCATGCTCAATTCAAAATTGAGAATGTGATTATATTTCACCAATTTCACCAATCACGCTTAGTATGTAATCTAATGTTATTAAAAAATATATTTTATTAAAATTCATGCACTTTTAAATTATTAATTAATAAAACTAATTAACGGAATTTTTCCAATGTATCTCTAATTTTCTAATATTTTGAAACTAAAATTAGGTTTTGTCATTGTGATGGATATAGAACTTTATTGAAGATTAACTATAGCAATATCATCATTATGTGCTCCTCCCAGCCTTTTTTCTGATGTAGGTACAATTTTGGTAGTATCAACTGTTACTGGCTTCTTCCCTGTATCCTCAGAATTCTGCAACACCATTTTTATTCAGTAATCAGTTAGTTTTCTCAAACTTGTTTTGGTAGTATTCTTATATTGAATTAAACCATTGAAATTCATCTAAGTGGTAATTACCATTTTCGAACAGTCGGCTAAAGATAGAGGATGAACAAGGCCAGGAAGCAAATTTGCGATATACAGAGAATTAAGTATCTATGATAAAGGAGTAGATGCCACACACAGAGGTAGGAAGAGAAAACATAAGTCTTACTATAACCACATCTACTAAAATTAAGGTAAATAAAGTTGGATCAAATATGTGAAAAATGACGTAATAACAATATTACCGATAATTTGAAATGAATTGATTGGGTTAAGTCGCAGATTTGGTCGCTCTCTTTAAGACGTTTTGTGGCTCTGTCCAAATTTTGTATAAGCAAATATAGCCCCGTCGTCCCTAGGATAAAGCAGCCCAGAATCTTTTTTCTGTCTCGGATCTTCACTGCAGTGATGAAGTCCGGAATACTACACCTCTTAATTATTTATGTTGCTCGTAAATCTGAGAAAACAATTATGAATTTTCTTTTATTTGATTTTGCTATGAAAACCGTAGAACTGTTTTTGAGTTGTTAAGTTATATTCTAAACTGAGGGCTATTGTCCCTATTTATAGTTGAAAAAATATGTGTAACGATCTTATAATTATGAAAATAATGGTAAAAAATAATGGACACATAATTATGAAAATAACGGTCATAAAAGTAACAGTCGCATAATTATGAGAATAACAGTCATAAAAGTAACAGTCACATAATTATAAAAATAACGGTCATAAAAGTAACAGTCATATAATTATAAAAATAACGGTCATAAAAGTAACAATCACATAATTATGAAAATAACGATTATAAAAATAACGGCCATATAATTATGAAAATGAGAGTTACATAATTTATGAAATAACTGTTATAAAATAATAAAATATTTTTTTTATTTAAATTCATTTCCAACAATCCCCCACTTGAATTTTAAATAAAAATAGTTTCATTGAGCAACCAATCAATTAAAAATATAAGATTGTGCATAAGCAAAATGTGTCTATCGACTTGAACTTTTGCATAGTGTTGATGCTTTAAAATATACTAGAATCATATTCAATGCCTTTATCACTTAGAACTCATGTATGATTCCATGAGTTTTTTTTTTTAAATATTGAAAATATTAGAATCATATTCAGTGCCTTTATCACTTAGAAATCTTTTTATTTTCCTATTAAGTTGATTTTCAATTTAAGTCATAAACTATTTTAAACATGTCAAACTATTCACTTTTATTTTTCATTAGATATACATAAGTATAATTTGAACAGTCATCTATAAAAGTTATAAAATAACGTTTCCCATTTCTTGTTAAATTTCCATCAAGTCCACATATGTCAGAATGTATTAATTCTAAAGGTTCAGATTCTATAACTAGTGACTTATGTGAAGTTTTTGTTATTATAACTTGACTATAAAAGTCACATTTTTTCAAAATCATTTAAAGATAGTTTAGAAATTAGTTCTAAGGTAATCATGTTCTTGATTATGCCTTTATTAGCATGACAAAATCTAGCATGCTAAATATTAAAAGAACTCAACATTCAATTTAAACATGCCATTAGTGGCATACCCTTTCCTAACAAAAAATATTATTTTTAGTTATTATATATAAATCAACCCCTATAGTTTGAGTAAACCTAGCTTTGTAAAGAAGATATCCTGAAACTAAGTTTTTTCTCATCTCTGGAGTATGCAAAACATCTTTCAAGATGATAGTCTTTCCAGAGGTAAACTTCAATTCCACCTCACCAGTACTAACAACTTTAGTGGAGTGAGAGTCGCCCAACAACACTTTCTTATCCTCAGACTCAGAGTAGGACTTGAACATGTCTCAATTATAGCGAACACGGTGAGAAGTACCAGTGTCCACCCAACACCCCTTAGATCCACCAACAAAATTGATTTTAGATATCATAGCAATAAGTTGATCTTCGGTAAGGTTTGTCTACATGGCAAGACGATTCCTGTTCCAACAGTTCCTAGCCAAGTGGCCAGGTCTGTTACAACCATAACACATGAATGTGTTATTCCTTAAGGGGGGTTAAGGTCCATTCTGGAGAGGATAGTTTTTGTTTCTATTTTGGTGGTTGCGATTTTGGTTATTATTGCGATTTTGAGTTTTCATATTTCTACCTTTAGGTTTCAAAATTGTAGATGAGGGTTTCTTATTGGTAGTGTTGTTTGAGACAACGAGTACTTCATCTTTTTGGTCTTATTTTTGGGCTTCTTCTTCTATTCTTAAACGGGTTATAAGACTTTTTAAAGAAAATTCCTCAGTTTTATGTTTAAGTGTATTCTTAAAATCTTTCTAAACATGGGGTAATTTATCTATAATAACAACTACTTGAAATTGTTTATCTAAATTCATACCTTCAGAAGTTATTTCGTGTGATATCTTCTACATTTCGTGTGATTGAGCTTCCACAGATTTGTCATCAATCATTTGATACTTTATGTATCTATTGACATCATACTTCTTAGTTTCAGCTTCCACTTCTTTTGAAGTGCTTCCCAAATTTTCTTAGCAGACAATATCAGAGTTATAATAATCATACAAGTCATCAGCTAGTCCATTAAGAATAAAAAACATTTTGCATAGAAAATAATTTTCTATCCAGGTGTTTAAATCCTTTATTGTAGTTTCAGTATGAGAATTAGGCAGTGTTGGTTTTTCAATAATAAGAACAAAAGCGACATTTTACATGGTTAAGAAAAATAACATTTTTTTGTCGCCTTTTTAAAGTGTAGTTCTTCAAAATGAAATGGTTTGTTGATATCAGCAATTAACATTTCAGTAGACATGACATATAGAATTCGTCTTAAAATTGTTGGATCAAATATGTGAAATCTATGTAAGAACAATATTACCGATAACTTGAAATGAACTGTTTGGGTTGAGTCGCGGACTAGGTCGCTCTCTTTAAGGCGTTTCGTAACTCTGCCCAAATTTTGTGCAAGCAAACACAGCCCCATCGTCCCTAGGATAAAACATACCAGAATTTTTTTTCTGTCTCGGATCTTCACTGCAGTGATGAAGTCCGGAATACTACACCTTTTAAATATTTATGTTGCTCGGAAATATGAGAAAACAATTCTGAATTTTCTTTTATTTGATTTTGCTATGAAAACCGTAGAACTGTTTTTGAGTTGTTAAGTTATATTCTAAACTGAGGGTTATTGCCCTTATTTATAGTTGAAAAAAATGTGTAACTGTCTTATAATTATGAAAATAATGATAAAAAATAACGGACACACAATTATGAAAATAACGATCATAAAAGTAACAGTCGCATAATTATGAGAATAATGATCATAAAAATAACGGCCATATAATTATGAAAATAACGATCATAAAAATAACGACCATATAATTATAAAAATAATGGTTATAAAAGTAATGGTCACATAATTATGAAAATAACAATCATAAAAATAACGGTCATATAATTATGAAAATGACAGTTACATAATTTATGAAATAACTGTAATAAAATAATAAAATATATATATTTTTATTTAAATTCATTTCCAAGAAATACAAATTCCTACTATAACTGTACCTATTAAACTTGTCTAGATAGAAACATCTTTGGTAAGGGAAAATCATCCTGATACATTTGATAAATACTAATATCATTTGATAAATACAGTTTTAAATTAATAAATAAAACTATAAATAATATACATTTTGGTTTTAATTAGCAACCGGTTAAGTGGACTCACTAACGTAGGAGGAGGATCATATATGAGAGGGTGAGTTACAAATAGCTCTCTCCAAATTTTTTAAAATAACAAAAAAACTCAGAGGTTTGAAAAATAACAATTATATACCTTATTAATTGTTACTATTCCATAAATTTTTGGAAGAGTTATTTGTAATAAAATTAGTAAAAATTATGAAATTCAAGTGAAGATATTGTAATAAAACTAAGGTGTAATTACCTATTTTTTTTTTAAACTTGAAGGGTATTTTTGTAGTTTTAGAAAAACTCAAGGAGTTCTATAATAATTTTCCTTGCAAAAAAAGAATAAACATGTATTATCATCTTATCAATGATTTCATATATATTTTTTAATGAATCTTCTATTCTCTCTATGTAATAAATAAATACATATAAAGGTGTCTTAAATGTAGCATATATCATGTTTTAAATATCCAGTTACACCAATCTCCGTAATTAAAATTTATCAATAAAAAATAAGTAATAATGGTTATCTTTGTAATTAAAGTGAAAAATGGGTTAAAATTGTCCAAATTTTATTTGTTTTAGTAATAATAATATATACACATATATAAACAAAAAAATAATTAAAAAAAATTAAAGAATAAGAATCCAATTAGTTTTATTTTAAGTGGCAATTAACGAACAGATCAATAACTTAACAGTTGTTTTTGAGTTCCAAAGTGAGAAGAATTGGAAGTGAAAATTATATTTTGATATCAAATTTCTTATACATATAGTTATGAACTTGAATATGTTGGAAAAGATAATTTAATTAAAAAAATTTTGTTGGGAAATGTTACTTGTCTCACATTTTTTTTACATTATTTTAAAAAGGTTTAAATAGTGAAGAGTTGGCTATTGGGATTGGGCCCCAAGTGACACCCATTTTTGTGTAAGGGGAGATGACCTAGGAAAATGTGATACCACACGCGCGTCTTAGCTTGCATCGCTTGTAAATAAGAATATGGCTAGTTTGTTTTCTTTATTGGAAAAAGATTGCTCGTATTTACTAAAAAAATATATCCATTATTTTTTAGTTTTAAACAAATAATTTTCAGTGTAGCATTCGATCTTCATTGATGCTTGATGAAGTTAGGCAATTTGAGATTAAGATGCAGGCTATTTTATCACAGGGGACGACGAGGTTGTGTTTGCTTGCACAAATTGAGTGACTGCGAAAGCGTCTTAAAGAGAAGCGACCTAGTCGCGACCTAGTCACGACTTCAACCATGATTACTTTCAAATTATCGGTAATATTGTTCCTACTGCTGTTTTTATAAACTTGCTCCGACAAATTTAAGATGAATTCAATCTGCATGTCTTGAAATGCTAACTGGCGATCTAAACAAACCATTCCATTTTGAGGATTACTTTAAAGATGGAGACAAAATGTTGTTTTTCTTAACCATGAAAAAAAGTCGTTTAAACTCTTACTCTTTGAAAAACCAATCTGATCGATCCTCACTGCAAAACTGAAACTAAAGATTTAGAGCCTTTGGTTTAAAATGATTTTCTATGCAAAAACTATATTCTTAATGGTTTAGTGATGACTTGTATGATTATTATAAGCGTGATAAGTGCTGTAAGAAATTTGGGAAGCAACTTCAAAAAATACGACAACGAGGAAGGCGGGTACTAAGAAGTATGTTGTTAGTAGATACATGAAGTTTCAAATGATTGATGTAAAATGGTGGAAAACTCAATCAATGAAGCTTGAGAAAGATGAAAAATAACTTTTGAAGGTATTACTTTAGATGAACAATTTCAAGTATATGTTATAATAGATAAATTACCACTTGCTTGGAAAGATTTTAAGAATACAACAGAAGCATAAAACTAAGGAATTTTCTTTAGAAAGTCTTATAACCCGTTTAAGAATAGAAGAAGAAGCTCGAAAAACAAGACGAAAGAGATGAAGTACTCGTAGTCTCAAAATAATAGTACCAATAAGAACCTCGATCTACAATTGAGCCTAAAGGTAGAAATATGAAAACTCCCTAATCGTAGTAATAATCAAGGAAATCGCGGCCAAAATAGAAATAGAAACTATCCTCACGGAATGGACCTCGACCAGCCAGGAATAATACATTCATGTGTTATAGTTGTAATAGACACAGCCAAACGGCCAGCGAGAATAGGAATCGTCGTCACTTGGGCGAACCTTCACAGAAGATCAACTTATTGCTATGATATCTAAAGTCAATTTTGTTGGTGGATCAGGGGTGGTGGATAGACCTTGGTGCTTCTCCGCCCGTGTTTGCTTTATGATCGAGACATGTTCAAATCCTATTACGATTCTGAGGATAAGAAAGTGTTCTTTGGCTAGTGACTCGACTCCACTAAGGATTCTTGTCTTGGTGGTGGTTTTGAAGTTTACCTCTGGAAAACTGTCATCTTGAAGGATGTCTATACTCTGAGATGAGAAAGAATTTAGTTTGAATATCTTCTTAACAAAGCTGGGTTTACTCAAACTATAGGGGCTAATTTATATCTATAACTAAAAATAATATATTTGTTGGGAAAGGTCGCATTGATGGCATGTTCAAATTAAATGTTGAAATTAATAAAACCTCTTTATACCTTATATATTTGAGTTCGCTTTAATATTTGGCATGCTAGACTTTGTCATGTTAATAAGCAGTAATAAAGAACATGAGTAACTTATAACTAATTCCTAAACTATCTTTAAATGATTTTGAAAAATGTGAATTTTGTAGTCAAGCTAAAATAACCAAAACTTCCACGTAAATCGGTGGATTAGAGAATACGAACCTTTAGAATTAATTCATTTTGATATATGTGAACTTGATGGAAATTTAACAAGAAATGAAGCGCTATTTTATAACTTTTATAGATAGTTGTTCAGATTACACTTATGTATATCTAATGAAAAATAAAAGTGAAGCATTTGATATGTTTAAAATATTTATGGTGAGATTGAAAATCAACTTAACGGAAAAATAAAAAGGTTTAGTGATAGAAGTATAGAATATGATTCCAATATATTCAATGAATTTTATAAAACTATTGGAATCATTCATGAAAAAACTGCGCACCTTATTCTCATGAAATGAATGGAAAAATTTGAAAGAAAAAATAGAACTTTTCTTGAATCGGTTGTTGCAATTTTATTAAACTCTGGTCTTTGCCTCGATTGGTGGGGAGAAATTTTATTAAGCTCTGCTGTATGTGCTAAATAGAGTGCCTAAATCTACAAATAAAATTTCACCACTATGAAATTTTGAAAAATAAGAAACCTAATTTAACTTATTTTAAAACTTGGGGTTGTTTAGCCTATGTTAGAATCACGATCCTAAAAGAAATAAACTTGCTAGTAGAAGCGTATGAATGTGTATTCATAGGATCAGCTGTGAATAGTAAAGCTTATAAATTCTATGACTTAAAAGATCAGGTAGTTATAGAATCAAATGATCTTGACTTATGAATATAGGTTTCACTTTAAATTTAAGAATAGTGGGGGCTCGTCTTCTAGTAGTTTACTATAACTAGAACTAGTGAACAAAGTGAAGAATTAAACAAAAATTAGAAGAAGTAAGCGAGCTCGAACCACTTAAGGATTTTGGGTCTGATTTTATGCTTATACCTTAGAGAAGGTCCCAGAAACTATTAAAGAAGCATTATCTTCTTTAGATGCCAACTTATGGGAAGAAGCCATAAATGATGAAATGGACTCGCTTGAGGTATAATAAGACTAGGCATTTAGTTGACTTACCTCGCAGGTTGCAAAACCATTGTATGTAAATGGATACTAAAAAAGAAATTGAAACGATGGTACTATTGAAAAATATAAAGCTCGTCTTGTAGTTAAAGGATATAGGCAAAGGAAAATGTAGATTTCTTTGATACCTTTTCACCAGTTACGAATAACTTCCATCGTGTACTTTTCTCTCTACACTTTATCCATGATTTAGTAGTACATCAAATGGATGTTAAGCCTTTCTTAAATGGTGATTTAGAAGAAGAAATTTATATGGATCAACTGAAGGTTTTGTTATCCCAGTCGAAAATAAAGTTTGTAAATTAGATAAATCTCTTTATGTAATTAAAAAGCAGAGCACTGCTTAATGGCATGAAAAATTTGATAATCTAGTTATCTCACGTGGATTCAAAATAAATGAAAGCGACAAATGCATTTATTATAAATTAGAAGATAATATTTGCACTTTATTATATGTTTATATATGTGGATGACATGCTTATTTTTGGATCAAATATTTATGTTGTGAATAATGTCAAAATGTTGTTAAGAGCTAATTTTGATATGAAAGATCTTGAAGCGAGTGTAATCCTTGGTATAAAAATAACTAGGTCACGAAAAGGAATTTTTCTAGATCAATTTCATTACATTGAGAAGATCTTAAAGAAATATAATTACTTTAGCTTGTAAACTTGCATGTACTGTTATGATCCTGGTGTAAAGTTGTTGAGAACACAGGAGACGGTGTTAGACAAGCGAGTATCACATCATTGGTAGCTTACGTTAAGTGCTGATTGCACCTTAGACCGGATATAGCTTATGTTGTGGGACTACTTATGTAGGTTTACCGGTGAACCTAGTATAGAGCATTGGAATGCTATTGAAAGGGTTATGAGATACCTTAAAGAGAATTATGAACCTTGGATTACATTATAAAAAGTTTCCCATTGTTTTAGAAGGATACAACGATGTAGATTGGAACACTTTATCGGAAGACTCCCAAAGCGACTAGTGGCTATATTTTTAACATATTTGGTGGAGCTATTTCTGGAAGTCTAAGAAACAAACAATATTGGCTCAATCTACAATGATGAGTGGAAATGATAGCACTAATACTTTGCTAGTAAAAAACGAGCTGTCTAAGAAGTTTGTTAGTGAGATCACTTTATGGGAAAGACCAATACATTTGTCTTGATCCTGAGAGATAGTACGCGGCTATTGCAAGATTGGAATCGTTACTACAACGGTAAGAGATGGCACGTACGTCGTAAGCGTAAGTAATGTTAGAGAATTTCTCTCAACGGGAGCGGTAAGAGTGGATCGTATGCGTTACGATGAAAATTTGAGATCCTTTGTGAAAGGATTACGAGAGAGAAGGTTTTCAAAACCTGAAAGGAATGGGATTAATGCCGCCCAGAATGAAGAGTCACTTATGATGGTAACCTTGACTTATAGGCGGAGATCCCCGAGAAATAAGTTCAAAGGGTAATAACAGAGTCGTGAAGTGATATGAGATGTATCGTATATTAATCAAATCTCGTATTCTATATTGTTAGAAGCATGAAGTCACAGGCGATAGAAAATGATGAGTTATTTGTTAAACTCTTAATGAGTTCTATACTCTATGTGGAGTGGAGTACATAGCTACATGAGTACTCTTGATAGACTCACCTATGTGAATGTAGAAGTGTGGCTGCTTCCTATGAAAATTTTTTGGGCAAAATTTACTAGAGCGTTCACTATACTGGGATACACGTGTATGGCCGTAAAGCACGGGCTTTGTCGAACTACACCTTGGAAAAATTGTGTGTGTGATGTTGTTAGAGATAGAGTTCAAAACTACGAGTTACTCTAGTATATTCTAAAGCATTAACACTACACAAAGGTTCAAGTCGATAGACACCTTTTTCTTATGCATAATCTTATAATTTTAATTGATCGGTTGCTCGATGAAAAATTATTTTTATATAAAATTCAATTGGGGGATTGTTGGAAAAGATGAAATTTAATTAAAAAAAATTTGTTGGGAAATGTGACTTGTCTCACATTGCTTTTTTACATTATTTTAAAGAGGTTTAAATAGTGAAGAGTTGGCTATTGGGATTGGGCCCCAAGGGGCACCCACATTTGTGGAAGGAGAGGACTGGGCAAATGTGATACCACGCCTGCCTTGCTTGTATACGCCCATACCGCCGCCAGATCAAATCCGACCCGGGTACTTTGAAGCCCGTCTCAGCCAGTCCGAGTTCGAGTTCGTGTGTGTGAGGTGAGGTGGTATTTTCTTTTTTGGTAAAATATTTTTTTAAGGAAAATTTTTCCAACACAAAATGGTTGTTATATATATATATATTCTTTTTTCTTAGAAAAAAATGGCCCGTTATTTTCTTTTATTAAGAATATGGCCGTTTGTTTTCTTTATTGGAAAAAATAGTTGCTTCGTATTTACTCATAAAAAAATATATCATTGGTATCGTTACTCTTCATTACTTTCGAAATTAGTTCTCTCTTAATTCCCGGAACATTACGTTTTATTCATAATTGCCACGGGTTTCTAAAATCTACATAAAGGAGGGCTTGACTCTCATTTAAGCTTGACAATGATCAACGATCATCTCCTACGAAAAAAATTCTCTCTACAATTTCTAAGTTTTTTTTTAGTTTTGAAGCAAACAAATTTTCGGGTGTAGCATTTGATGCTTACATCGGTCTGATGCGGTGAAGTTGTGAGGCAATTAGATGCAAAATTTTGTTTTATCGCATGGATAGCGAAATTGTGTTTTGCTTGCACAAATTGAAACGAGCATGAAAGCGTCTTAAAGAAGCGACCTAATCGCGACTGTCGACTAAACCCAATGATTCTTTCAAATTATCGGTAATATTGTTCCTACACTGTTTTTATATCCTTGCTCCAACAGAATAATTTTAATATAACCATTCAATAATTTAAGATGTAGGTTAGATTTTTTATATACAATTGAAAAGCACATCATAGAACTTGCAATATTCAATTTGATATCTTGAAATATTCAATGATTCTTAAGAAAAAGCGCGTCTGTTTATATTTTTCAGTGGAAAAAAATTCTTAAGAAAAAAAATATAGAAAGTGTGAGAGTAACTTATTCAAGACTAGTTAATAAAAAAAATACTTAAAATGCGACATGAGATACAAGTAAGAAATTAAAATTAGAAAAATTACAAAAAATGAAAATCTTAAAACTTATAACAACAAAAATATTACCCTAATAATATTATATAGGATCAAATTAAATAACGTTCAATATTAGACGAGTCGAATTTATCGCAGGTTAAATTAAACATCATTCAATTAGATAATATTTAATATAAAATGATATATCATATTTTTTTATCAATAAAAATATACGAGTTAAATATAGAAGATGTTATTTTTGTTATTTTATTTTAAAATATCCATAATTGAAGGATAAATCTCGTAAACATAGATGGATTATGTAGAAACCATTGTCATGGGAATTGAAAGCTGTGCAGTCCAATATTTCCTTAAAAACGCGCTTTTCAGGAAAGGGGCTGCTTGAGACTTCTCTTGACGCATTGTTGGCTTCTGCAGGCGATGTGGGGTTGAACAACTCCACTGCATCGGACGGGAGAGTCGTGCTCGCCTCGCCCAGGCGCCTACCGGGTGCCAAGTAACCAACGGACACAGAGCCAAGTAGGAAGCGTGCACATTGGGACCCCCAAGATCAGCTCTGATACCAAATTGTTGAAAAACATGATTAACATATTCCCCCCATTGTCAGAACGGAGGATCCGAATGATGCCATTATATTGTCTCTGAACAAAGGTATGAAAATTTTGAAAAACAGAAAAAACTTCATCTTTTGTTCTAAGAAGAGAAATCCACGATAACCTTGTACAGTCATCGATAAATGAAACAAAATATCTCATACCCGATATAGTGGGTTCTTTAGATGGTCCCAGAACATCGAGAATGAATTAATTGAAAAGAAATAGTACTTTTATTAGAAATACTAGGAGAATAAGTAACACGATGGCTCTTGGCAAAACACAAGTCTCCATGATACAACACGGTCTACTAACACCAATAAATAAAGTAGGCATGTGTTTTTCATAAGACTAAGGCAGGATGCAGCGGCGATGCCTGACCAAATTTCACTTAGCTTATCAAAACTAGAAATCAATGCGGTGCTTGCCGTGCTCACGGTTTTCTCCCTCAAGTAGTTCGATCCAGCGGAACAATCTACCACTCGGATACCCCAGGCCAATTATTTCCACTGGTAAGAAGATCACGAAAAATCACGTACATAGGATAAAGGTTACAAAGCATTTAGACTCGATATTATTTGTGGAGGACGAGATATTAAGTGATGAGATAAGTCGGTACGTATAAAACATTATGGAGGCTGTAAAGATGGAGTGATATGAGGCGGCCCCTGTCTAATACGGGGAAAGGCCTCGCCATTAGCATTTGTAACATAAGACCTTTGGTGAGGGAGATAACTTATTATTTAAAAAAGATTTATCATAAGTCGTATGATCGGATGCACGAGAATCGATAATCCAAGTATTAGACCAGCAGTGAGAAACATTTAGGTCGTACCAATCTTACCACGACCGGCTATTGAAGGCGTAGGGATACCTCCGCGTTCAAAGGATGATTACGTCCATAGTAGTACGGTTCTTGGACAATTTTGCCTGTTGCTTTTGCTTTAGAACGAGGCACGTATTTGTCGTTTTGGTTTCAAGTGTGGATATAGTTTCCCGACACGTTTCACGGAGATACATGTTCATTGCAATAAGAGCGAGGAGAGAACGAGAGCGATTGGGAAAGCCTGGTGAAGGAGCCTATTTGATGAGATGAAATTGAGTTTGGGCTGTGGAGGAAGGTGCCTTTGATTTAGCTTGAATGGCTAGGCTTGATACTTGACATGTGTCGATGAAGACTCTCTTCTTGAGATCGTCTTTACGGATGTATGTAAAGGCGGTAGTCGGCCTCGAAGGATCGACATTCGAAACAATTCGCCTTTAGCACTATTATGTTTTATATCAAGAGGCCTCTTGAAACGTGCACTCGTTCGACTCATCCTGTCCTTACGGTACCCTGAGAAGATCTTACGGATTTTTAATTTTGCATGGGCGTTTACCGGTCGATTTCGGCCCGTACATTTTTCGACTTGGTAAAAAAAGAATCTTGGTTGCCTATTTTGCTGCATACAGTGACTTACACATGAGTTCATGAACTTGAATAAAGTCGAGACTCGTTTGTATAAAGATCGCTTAAGGTATTCCATATACCTCGGCGGTTTCACATTCCTCCACCATTTGTAATATATCATCGGTGATTGCTCTAAATAGGGGCGACATGACAAAGCCATCATCATCTTCCCACCGAGTATGAAGCTTATATCATCTTGACTAGGAGCCCTAATTGATCCAGTCATACATGCCCAGTCTTATGCATTCCACGAAGATAAACGGTATGCTTTTTCCATGTTCGAAAATTTGTACCATTAAGTTTAGTACCCAAGAAAGAACCAATTTACGAACTCTTGCGGAAACTTCAAAATTTGGAACTTCATGAATTCTAGAAACTTGATGTTGTGTGGAATCTTCCATTGAAATAATAATAACAAGTATATTGTGCAGCGGAATAATTTTTTTTTTGGGCGGGTTGGGCTGATAAATGGGTTGTTTGAATGTTTGGTGCTGATGGGCTTGGAGCAGATGGGCTAGGAGCTGATGGGCTTGGATTAGATGGGCTAAGAACTGATGGGCTTGGAGCTAATGTGCTAGGGTTGGGCTGATAAATGGGTTGTTTGAATGTTTGGTCTTTGACGGAGCTTGGAGCGAGATGGGCTAGGGTGATGGGCTTGGATTAGATGAAATTTCCAGAGGCGATGGGCTTGGAGCTGATGTCCTAGGGTTGGGCTGAACTGGGCTAGGGTTGGGCTAGGAAGTGATGGGGTAGGGTTGGTGAATGGGCTGGAAAGGTATGTAAAGCTTCGATTAAGAGTGCTGACCTAATGTAGTTTAAGAATGAAAAAAAACTACGAAAATGTAAGCTAACGCGAAGTGAAGCAGCCTGTGGGCGGGGGAAGTGTCTGGTGAGCAGCACAGGCGCGGTGAAATTTGAGCTTGGTAATGTAGAAATTGGCGTAGTTTAAGCGCACACGGAGTTTCGGATGGGCCAATACCTTGAGGTTGAGCAGTCTGTAGTTGAAAATTTGAAGCTAACGCCTGAAGTCCTGGTATCGGCAGAGCTAGAAACATGGCAGAGGCTGTGAGTTGAATGTACGCGAATTAGTTGTGGCAGTAAATCTGGTGAAACAGTAACTTAGAGTACTTATGAGGTTGAGCAATGTAGCAATTCTTGTGATGAATATTCTCGGTTTGAGCAATGTGTAATTTGGGCGCAATGGACAAGCAGTCTGTCTTCTTGTTATGCCAAGCTAAATAATACGAGAATACAGCGGCGTTAGTAGTATACAGCGGCAACTTGGCGGTGCTTGATGAGAAAGCCATTAAAAAAAAAATTTTTTTGTTTCTTTTACGCTTTCGTCTCCAAATTGAAAATTTGGCGTACGTATTTCCTTCAAAACGCGCTTTTCGGGAAAGGGGTTCTTGAGGACTCTGCTCAACACATTGTTGAGCCTGCAGGCGATGTGGGACTCAACAATGGGGTTGGGTATAAGTAATAGGAAACGAACGGGGCACCGGAGTAAGGAGAAATAACAATAAAATAAATAAATAAAGGAGAGAGGAGAGGAGAAACAGTTGAGACACAATATTTGATAAAATTTTACTATTTATAGGAAACTAAAATCTTTGATAAGCTAACCAAAATTTAAAGATTGTATATAAATTTTCTATATAAATAAAATATATCTAAGAACAATGAAGATATAGAAGTTAAAAGTGATTCCCAAACTGTTGCAACATACCTCCCCTTATATGTGATTTATAAGTTGACTTGTTTTTTGATACAAACAAACCTAATAGTATCTTGCCTAATATATAAAAATTATAAGGAAGATGTACTTTTAAAAAGAAGAAAAATATCTATAGGGATGCCTTTGTCTTTAGGGATAACTTTTTTCTGTCCTAATAACACAAAAATTATCACAGAATCAAGCAAATGGTATGTTTGGAGTTATTTCAAAATCAAAATTTTTTTAGTTGAAAAATTAAAAAAATTGTCAAAAAAATTATACTTAGTGTAATTTTCAATGACAACTTTTGACACAAACTTTTAGTTCCTATGAACAAATATTTTTGCTTTTGAAACAATTCCAAGTATAACATCTCCGTACTTTTGTGATATTATTAGTTGGTCATAATTTTTAAATATTTTTAAAAATTATGTTAACTTAAAAACAAAAAAAATTGAAAACATCTAATACATGTTTTTGCTTTTTTTTTTGTTTTGTTTTGAAAACACTGCAATTTTTTCCAGAAAGGTAAAGACAATCAAGCACATATATAGTCCAGTCTAGTTATGTTGGTTTAGGTTCTTATGAACATTTGTTTTGATGTTACTGAGTTATATTTTAATTTATTTTTATTTTAATGATAATAATATTACCACAATATAAATTGTTATTATTATAAAAATAAATCATTAAAATATAATTAATATAATAAATAAAATAGATATTTTATGAATTTTTATTGTTACAATAACAAAATTTGTTAAGATATATAATATTATTATCCATTTTAATATGATATTAAGATCTTTATTTTTATCATAAATTTTATTATATTATTATTTTTTTAACAATTAGACACTATATATATAATAATAAGGTCAATATTTGAATTTATCTTCTTTTATTAAAATATTAATTTATTATTATTTTGAATATTTTTTAGTTTTTTAATTCATTGATAAATAGTCATTGGAGAACCCAAAAAAAAGTGTTAGTATAATATTTTAAATAGAAATATTTGACGCAAAATAATTTTACCATGCACGTTAGAAAATACTTTTTTATGCCTTTTTGTTCTTTAGAATAATAGGTTTTTAAAATATGGAAAAACAATTCATTGTTTTTTAAAATTATAAAAAATTAATATTTTGATATTGATTTAAAAATAAGTTTTAAAGAATGTTTTTACGTTAAATGATCAAATAAATCTTAATATATAGTTAATTTCTCAAAAAACACAATTTATATTATAATTATCTTGAAAATTTTAAGAAAACAGTAATTCTTATAAAGTAAAACAATATCTTATTTACGAAGATGTTATAAAGTATTTGAACACGCTTATTAATGTGTTATTTGTTTTTATTCTATAAATGTTTATACTTTATACATTTAATTAATTTAGAAGAGTTAAATAATTAATTAATCAAATTATGTTAAATTAAATATTTTTACAAATGATCAAATATGTAAGTATACGCAAATAAAGTAATGTAAAAATAAATAAAAATTAACACATAATATTTTAAGTGAAAACAATCTAGGTTATACTAATAATCTAAAAGGAAAACCACCGTACCAGTAGACACCTAACTATCTACTATAAAAATATGTTCAATTTAAGATTAAGACTCAAACTATCTATCACAGATAATGCTCCTAAGTAACCTTCTTACAAGACTCCACTTTCTTTCACAATTTTCACAAATAAAGTGTTTAGATCCGTATCGATATTTTGATAAACTTGAATCACACTATTTATCGAACCCGTTAAAGTAACCCTTAAAAGTTAGCATAAAAATATAAGTTCAAAGTGTAAACTACAACGGATTAAACAATGAATAACATTAATTAGATGATTTAGTAAATTTGTAGATAAAAACAAAATCTCTAGCAAATCCTATAATAAATGTTTAAGCATATGATCACAAATAATGTAGATTTATTAATCAATCAAACACAATCATAAAATACATGATAAATTGATTAAAGAAAAAAGCTTAACATAATATAATTTTGTAAAATAGATTTAAAAATAGAACATAATTTACAAAATTTGATTCAATTATTGTTGAAGAATTGTATGCTTTAGGTTTCTTTAAATAGAAATTGTTGAAGTACTAAGTTAAAAGTCTTATTACAATTGTCTTTGATCGATTTAGGTCGAGCCTGATCGATTGAGTCAAAAAAGTCAATAGATTTAATAAATACTCGATCGATTCAAGCATTAATATATAGTTGATTTTTTTTAAAAACACCAAGTTATATTATAATTATCTTGACATTTTTAAGAAAAAAGTAATTACTTATAAAGTAAAACAATGTCTTCTTGCTCATGATGTTAGAAACTATTTGACAACGCTTCTTCTTGTTACTTTTTATTTTACAAAAAATTTACGTTATGGATTTAATTAAATTAAAGGATGTAAATAGTTAATTAATGAAATTATATTAAATTAAAAATTTTTACAAATGATCATATATGTATGTTATTGTGTGTAAATAAAGTAATGCAAAAATAAATAAAAATTGGCACACAATATTTTAGATTAAAACAACCTAGATCACACCAATAATTTAATATAAAAACCATCATACCACCATATCACCTAATTATCTACCATGAAAATATATTTTATTCCAAAGTTATGACTCAAACTATCCATCATAGATAATACTCTCAAGTAACCTTCTTACAAAGCTCCGCTTTTTTTCACAGTCTTTACAAGTAAGGTGTTTGAATCTGAACCAACACTCCGATAAACTTAATTTACATGTACCTTATACGAGAGTACCATGTGCATCCGAGGCATCACAAACAAGATGTTTGAATTTGGACCAACACTTTGATAAACTTAATTTATTTGTACCTCATATGAGATTACCCTGCGCATACGAGACATCATAATCCGTGATATCTAAACCAACACAAAAAAACTCAATTTTTATTTCAAAATATTAGCAAATAAGAGTTCCATTGAAAAAACTTTTGTGAATTAGTTTTATTAATTAATAAATAATTTACAATTCCATGCATTTATATCCAATATATTTACTTTGTTTTAATAATATTAGATAACATACCGAGTGAAATATAATTACATTCTCGATTAAGAGTTGAGCATGATTCTCAATATCTTATTTTTTCGGTTACTTCGTACCTCCATATTTTAGCTTTGAACGAATTTAATTTGGTTTTTGTTATTCTTATTCATGGTAAAAATTCCCGTTATTGAATCAATCAATCTTACCAACTCTCTTCTAATCACTCAATATAATCCAATAATGATAAACTGTAAAAACAATATATAAGATAAAAGACCAAAGTTCATCAATTTCCTTTATCAAGAAACACATAAGAAATTACAAGTTAAGTTTTAGATGACACAATATTATACTCTTTTATTATGTAGGCATAAGCTTGTTATAAAAAGGTTAGGTAACAAAAATATATTGAGTAAAAGGTTTGGAACTAAAAAAACTCTTCAAACTTTAAATAATTTTAATTAATTTTTAGGTATAATGGGAAGACATCGGAATGAGGTAAAAATTAATTACATATTATTTATTTATTTTTTCTTAAAACCGTATGAATTAATTTTATTTGACTATAGACTACCAATAATAATTATCTATTATTTTATAAAAAAAAAATTGATTCTGCCAACATAATTTACACAAAGCTAAACTTGGGCTAAATACTGACCTGAGTTATTCTTTTAGTATATTAACATATTATTGTCTGAACTCTCCACATGCATATCATTTTGAGTTTGAAAATTAAAGTTAGACTAAATAATAAACCAATAAATAATATAAAAAAAGATTTAGTCAAAATGAGCAATTCAAATAGCCTAGCTATGATATGTATGAGTCTATTTATTTATCCTAAAAAGTAGCAAGTAAGAATTATGGAAAGGAAATGTTCAAATAGAAGAATTTTCATTGGAACGTTCAAATAGAAGAATTTGTCGTGGGCGGAAGCAATAAATAGCGGTATATGAATATATCAAAGTGATAAAATGAACACACAGAATTTACGTGGTTCGGCAATTCGTCTAGGTCCACGGGAGGCAACAGATATTATTTGAACTGAGTAGGAAATATACAGAATACAGATACAAATTTCCTCACTAATAATATCTTTCAAGTGTTTTCCAAAACTCACAAGTATTTTCTCTCTTTGAGTTTGCTTATACTCTCTCTGATTTTTTCTGATTTTTGCCTTGTTATTCAATGCATGAACTCTTCCCTATTTATAGATGAAGAAAGGCTCTCTTTTCCTAAATTGTGCCATAATTTAAGCCTTAAATTAGGCTACCAATTTACTTAAATTATGTCACTATTTTTCTTAAATCATGCCTGAAATCGTACCTGAAATTAGGCCACTAATTTCCCTAAATTATGCCACTAATTTGTTACTTTTAAACCAATATTCAACAATCTTCACCTTGGCGAAAAAGTTCATAACGCTGCCTCAAATGCGCCTGGCGCCAAGCCTCGAGAGATGTTGATCAAGTTGACGGTGTTGAAACTTGATCCCCAGTAACTACATTTGTGTAAGCATATCTGCGGGTTATCTGCGATTCCGACTTTCTAGAGTATAACATTCCCTTCATCGACGATTTCCGAACAAAATGAAATCGAAAATCGATGTGGTGCGACCATAATGAACTTGGTTCTTTGCGAACAAATGGCACTCTGTCGTAGAAAACCTCCACGTTCTTCCGAACAATACCCAAATCCTTACTTCAGAGAAGCCATATAGCTTCTTTGAATGCTTCTATTACAGCCATATACTACTGCCTACTAGTAGACAAAGCTACGGAGTTGAGCTGCAATGTTGATCTCGACAAGCTGGTCCTCCCTGCCATTGTGAACACATAACCATTGTAGATCGACGCTTATCCAGAGATCTCAGCGTGGTCGAATCCACATATCCAACTAGGTGTTTACCTTGAGTCTTGTCTCTCTCAAACTTCAAACCAATATCCACGGTACCATAGATGTGCAGTAGAATCCACTTCACCGGCTTGCCGGTGTCCGCACCGGATTATGCATGTGCAGACTCACCACACTAACGGCGTGGGAAATACTCGGTCTGGTGCAAACCATTGCATACGTCAAGGCGCGATGGCATTTGCATATGGAACACGTTCCATTTGCTTCTTCTCATCGGTGGTGCTAGGTGACATCAACGCACTTAATTGAAAGTGAGGAGTGACGGTGTACTTACCGGTTTGGTTTTTTTCATCAATGTCGAACCTTTGTAGTACTTTCTTCAGATCTTGAGTACGTGTCCAGACAGTACTGTGCACAACTCTATCTCTTGTGATTTCCATCCCAAGAATTTTCTTAGCTCTCTCCAAGATCTTTCATTTCAAATCTGAACTACGACAGAGCCTTGATCTGTCGATCTCCACCTTGCTCTTAGATGCAATCAACATATCATCAACATATAAGAGCAAATAAATGAAGGTACCGTCTTGGAGTTTCCGAAAGTATACACAATGATCAAACTGATTACGTGTGTACTTTTGCTCTTTGATGAAGCTATCAAAGCGCTTGTACCATTGTCGCGGTGATTACTTCAAACCGTAAATTGACTTGCTCAGCTTGTAAGCCCAATTCTCTTGTCCTAGAATTTTGAAGCCATCCGGTTGAGACATGTAGATTTCTTCGTTCAAAGTACCATGGAGAAAAGTTATTTTGACATCGAGTTGAGCTAACTCGAGATCAAATTGTGCTACCAAAGCCAATGGTATCCGAATAGATGAATGCTTAACAATAGGTGAGAATACCTTCTTGTGTAGTCATTCCTTCTTTACGAGCGTAGCCTTTTGCTACCAGTCGGCTTTGTCGATGTTGTCCTTACCGAGCTTTCCTTCTCGCATAGACCGTTGCAACCAATAGTTTTCTTTCCTTTGGAAAGTTGAACCAACTCCTGTCGATTCGATGTAGAGACTTCATCTCTTCATCCATTGCCATTTTCCACTTCATACTATCAACTCTTTGCAGCCTTAAGTGCATGGGACATCATCATCAATTACTAAGTGCGAATGCTACCATGTGCAGGGTATACGGTAGGATTCCTAATCTCCCTTATCGGTCGAGTAGTGGCAATAGATTCTGGCTACTGATTAATCGGTGGTGGTGGGGAGAGAACCTCCACCTCAACTGAGATCTCTTCTTGATCATCAATTTCATCTTCACCACGATCGGTAATTGGTACAATCTTTTCTGGATCTTCCGAAGTCTCAAGCATCACCTTAGAAAGAGTATTTGGACTTTCATTCTCTTTCTCTAAATTTGTTTGTCTCAGCATAACAGACTCGTCGAATGTAACATCTCCGCTTAAGACGATCTTCTTGGATTCACTACACCAAAGTCGAAATCCTTTAACTCCTTCCTTAAAGCCCAAGAAAATAGCTTCCTTTGCTCTCGGATCCAGTTTGGATTCACTAACATTAAAATATGCAGGACATCCAAATATTCGCAATGAATCATAATCAGTAGCAGGTTGTCCAGACCATACCTCTTTAGGAGTTTTCCATCTAATGTAGTCGCGGGAAGTACTGCTTGACTATATGAGTTGCATATGATAAAGCCTCATTGAAAATGCCTGTACTCAATTTGGAATGAGATAGCATACATCAAACTTTCTCAACCAAAGTACGATTCATTCTGTGACTCTGATACTGTTGTGGTGTACGAGGCCGAAAAATGTCTGATTATCCCTTCATCTTGACAAACTTTAAAGAAAGGATCGATTTATACTGCCACGTTATCGAGATCGAGCCTTTAATCTTTCACTGTCTGAGTCTCGATCATTTTCTTCCATTTTAAGAAAGATATCAAAACTTCATCTTTGTGACTCATAGTGTATATCGGACATATCTAGAAAAATCATCAATAAAAGTCACAAACCAACGTTTACCTCCAATTGAAGCATTCTTGGAAGGTCCCCAAACATCGTGTGAATATAATCGAAGAGATCCGCAGAGTACGATGAATGGCAGTTGTCGAACTTGACTCTTGTTTGTTTTCCCATTACCAATGCTCGCGAAAATCAAACTTTCCGGTCTTGGCACATTTCAAAAGACCTTGCCTTACAAAGCCTTTTTTCACGTACCTAGCGCGTGTATGCCACAGTGGGAAGAATCATTTGCCTTTTCTTGAACTACTTGAGACAATTTGCCATACTTTCCTATGTACACCCGTTTAGGAAATACAAGTTCGCTTTCCGAGAGTACTTCTTCATTGCTACAAATGCACCTCGTACAACTTTCAAGACTCCATTTTCCAATGTTACCTCAACCATCGATCTAGAACATCTAAAGAAATAAGGTTTTCTTTAGGTCGGGAATATACCTTACATTTGTAGTCGTCTGATTGTACCATGCGGCATCTTTAGTCGTATTGTTCCGATCCCTTTGCCGACGATGTGCATTTTCGGTTACCCATAAGCACAACTCTCCATCGAGCTCTTCAAAGCTGGAAAACCAATGTCCTGTTTGGACACGTATGATAAGAACATCCAGGAATCAAGGATCCACTTATCCGAGTAGGTTTTGATGATGAAACCGAAAAGGCCGATTCTTCGTCTTCATCAACCTTCGTGCAACATTTGCATTTGACTTGTCCTTGTTTGGACAATCTTTCTTCGATGCCACTTTTGGTGACAATAGGCACACTCGTCCTTCGCAGACGTCTTTACCGGATGACTCTATACGGACTTTGATATAGATTTCCCTATTATTTGATCGCGATTTTTTGTTGTTAGTCCTACCTCTCTAGTCAATGCTTACGATATTGAGTCTGCTGATCATTGATCCTTCCTTAAATTTTCGTTATTTACCAAAGCATTTTTGGAAACATCTACGAACTTAACCTCATCCTTCCATATAACGGATTGTGGTTAAATGCTAATAGCTCTCGGGTAATGAATTAAATGACAAAGCTTTATCTTCATCGATAATTTCAACATCTAAATTTTGCGAGATCGGCCAAAATTTTATTGAAATTATCTAAGTGCTCAATCATGGGGTACCTTTCTTGTACTAGAAAGCGGAAAAGTTTCTTCTTGAGTAAATTACATTACGATACTTTTCGTCATGTATTTGTCCTCTAGTTTCTTCAAGAGAAGCTATGGCTACATTCTTTTTTCATGACAAAGTACTTCCGATCTTTTCTAAGCACCGATTATTGTACAAGCTTGTTTGGTTGACATAATTCCAATCTTCATTTGAATAATCTCCTGGCCTACTCTCCCGAGGCTATATTAGATCCTTAGGAATAATAGATCTAATACTTCCGTTGCCATACGTGCCAAAGTTATTTGTGCCGTAATTTCTCCACCTCCAAACTGCGTTGGACAACATAGTTCTTGAGTAGAACTTGGTTTGCCATAAATTCTATTGTCAACTTGTTCGCCTTCTCTTCGATCTCTCCTTTGCTCGGCCACTATACAACATAAATTTTGGACTTACAACTTAAAATAGTGTTTTTTTCCAAATTTTATACCTTATTTGAAAAAACGGAGTCCGCGGTTGAATTCAAAATGGTCCAATTAGCTAGGATTAGATCAAACTCAATTGAAAACAGGTAAAAAATAGACCAATTCGATCCAAAATTCACTAATGATGACTGAGTTGACTCGGTCCCGACTCGGCGAGTTGACTCGATTCTTGTGACGGGACTCGGCAACTTCTCGGTGATTCTAACTTCCGATTTGAGCGATTCTTTCACCGTTGCGTTCGTATCGTCGAGAGCCGATTTGATATATAATATTTATATTTGGCTCGATACCAATTTGTTGTGGCGGGAAGCAATAAATAGCGGTATATGAATATATCAAAGCGATAAAATGAACACCTGAAATTTACGTGGTTCGGCAATTCGTGCTCAGTCCACGTGAAGTAGATATTATTTAGGTGAGTAGAAATATACGAGGAATAGAGATCTGATTTCTCGCTAATAATATCTCTCAAGTGTTTCCCAAAACTCACAAGTATTTTCTCTCTTTGAGTTTGCTTATACTCTCTCTGATTTTCTCTGATTTTTGCCTTGAAGAAAAACTCCCTTTTCCTAAATTGTGCCATAATTTAAGCCTTAAATTAGGCCACTAATTTCCCTAAATTATGCCACTAATTTATTACTTTTAGAGCCAATATTCAACAGAATTTTCATTAAGGGTCTGATGGAGTCACAACAAAATAAATAATTGGCTTTTATAGTTTTACGTGTAATTTTTAGTAAAATCTAAGAAGCTTAATTAACTTTAAAAAACAAAAGTTTAAAAGTTTGAAGAAATTATAAAAGTTATAGATTAATTTGATATCAATTAATGAAGAGAAGAGATATAGATCAAGAAAGGATTACTATCATACTTTTTTATTAAAAAAATACATAAATCTTATTATCAAGTTATTTGTATAAATTTTAAATAAGTACATGTATCGATCACATGAATCTATATATTTTTCAATTAACTATTTTCACAATGACATTTTAAGATTTTCACCTAAATCGAAGAAAAACGTCATCTATAACTATCGATTATGCATCAATTATAAGGTTTCTTAGCACAATTTGTTAAAGAACTTAAAGAACTTGAGATCCAACTGGTGACAACCAACACACCAGTTGGAAGCAGCCACCCACAGTTTGGTGGGAAATGATAGACTGTTCAAGAACATGTCTCTCTATAATTGTGTTTATTTTTAATTATTATAATTTTGGTTTTCTTTTGTATAAATAGGTTGTAAACATTCGTTTATTCATCATCAATAAAACCATTTCTTACATGGTATTAGAGCTTAGGAAATAATTTCCAGAAAATTCAGGTCACAGAATTTTTTTTTTCTTCCTCAATCTGTTTTTTTTTTCAAAATCAATTTCGATTCACAAAATAATTTCAATTTCATCCCATCATATTATTCAGAAGAATCCAAGCAATCTGCAATTAAAATCAAGCCAAAATATCTCTCCACGCGCTCACACGCGCCTTCCCTGAGTTCACCGGCGTTCCACGCGTCTCGCCAGAGTTACACACGCCTTCCCTGAGTTCACCGGCGTTCCACGCATCTCGCCGGAGTTACACGCGCCTTCCCTGAGTTCATCGGCATTCCACGTGCCTCGCCGGAGTTACACGCGCCAGCTGCTGAGGAAGATGACTCCAACAACACATCGTTCACGCGTTGCAAAATCAAACGACACAGAGGCAAACGACACGTCGTTCACCCGGTTCGGTCTTCATCCGGTTCAGGGCTCCACCATTGCAGCCGCCGTTCCAACCACTCTAGATGCCGGTTCACCCACTTTCCAACCAGTTTTGCGGCTGAAATTTCTAGTTCTGTAATCCTTGACTCATTTTCTATAAGATAAAACATATTTTAATCCATTATTTATTTCATAAATAGTCATTATTGTCTAAAACATACTTAAACATATCCCGTTCTTTCGAATTTATTTTACTCAACAATAATGTCTATAACTACCAATACCAATCCTACTTTACCAAAATGGTATGATGACCCTAGCCATTCATTATATCTACACCACTCAGACCAACCAGACATGGTTCTCGTAGCTCAATCCTTAAATCAAGAAAATTATCACATTTGGAGTCATGCAATGCTCATGGCTCTAATAACCAAAAACAAAGAAGGATTCATTGACGGCACAATCAAAAGGCCATCAACAAACCTTGAAGCAGAAATCAAACAATGGACTCGCTGCAACATTCTTGTCAAATGATGGATCCTCAACACCATATCGCCCAAAATTACAGAGAGTGTCATGTATAATGATACTGCATATGAGCTATGGGAAGAATTAAATTAACGCTTTTCGCACACCAACATCGTACACCTATTCCACATTGAGCAAGAGATTCATGATTGCATACAAGAAGGTGTAGGCATTGGAGAATACTATACCAATTTGAAAAGCTTATGGGATAGTCGTGATGCACTATGTCCTCTTCCACATTATAGAAGAAATGCCGGAAGGGAACTACAAGAATATCAACAAAAGCAACGAACCATAAAGTTTCTCATGGGGCTTAACACGATTTACACATCAACATGTGGACAAATCTTGCTCATGGAACCATTACCTACAGTAATTAAGATATATTCCCTTATTGTTCAAGATGAAAAGCAAAGAGCTGTCTCCATGCAAAGTATGGGAAGGATGCCAGAAGCTGCCGCACTTGTTGCAAGAAATAGTCATCCACAATATCCTCATAAAAATTACCCACCAAGGAATCCACATCTCAAGTGCAATCGATGCAACAATATAGGCCATAATTCTAAGAATTGCCGAAGTCACCTCAAATGTGATTTTTGTGGTCTCAATGGACATAATTTTGAAAACTGCCGAAAGCGTCTCAAATGTAATTTCTGTGGTTTGAATGGACATGACATCAATATGTGTCGGAAGAAAGGAGCAATTCAAGATAAGAGAAATACAAGTTATGGCTTCCCTTCCAAGTATGATCACTCACTGTTCATCCGAACCCGTGGTAATTCCTTCTCTGCTATTCTTATCTATGTAGATGATATAATCATAACAGGAAACAATGTACAAGACATTGAAGAAACTAAGAATCATCTCATGAAACAATTCAAGCTTAAAGATCTCAGTAAATTAAAGTGTTTTTTGGGCATAGAAGTTTCACGTTCCAGGAAGGGAATTGTTCTATCACAACGCAAGTACACACTTGAAATAATGGAGGACATGGGTTATCTTGGTGTCAAATCTGCCAATTCACCTAATGGAACAAAATTTATCCCTCAACAAGGTTGAAGGGGAATTCATCAGTAATCTCACATCCTATCGAAGACTTGTTGGGAGATTAATATACTTGACCATCACAAGGCCCGACTTAGTGTATGCCGTGCACATTCTCAATCAATATATGGATAAACCACATCAACCACATTTCGAAGCAGCTCAACGAGTTCTACGATATGTCAAGAACACACTAGGACAAGGCCTATCTTTCTCAGCAACTAATTCATTACAACTAAATGCTTTCTGTAACGCAGATTGGGCAAAATGAACAGATACACGACGATCAACCACATGATATTGTATGTTTCTTGGAAACTCGCTAATTTCTTGGAAGACTAAGAAACAAAATACAGTCTCACGATCAAGTGCAGAAGTAGAATACCGCTCTATGACAGCAGCATGTTGCGAAGTAACCTGATTACGATATATTTTGGATGATTTGGGTATCAAACACTCCCAACTAACCAAGTTATATTGTGAAAATCAAGTAGCTTTTCACATTGCATCAAATCCAGTGTTTCATGAGCGAATCAAACACATAGAGATCGATTGCCATTTAGTAAGAGAAAAGATTCAAACTAGAATGATCAAAACTTATCATATCTCTACATTAGAGCAACT
This sequence comes from Hippophae rhamnoides, assembly GCA_033030585.1. Lineage (NCBI taxonomy): Eukaryota > Viridiplantae > Streptophyta > Magnoliopsida > Rosales > Elaeagnaceae > Hippophae > Hippophae rhamnoides. Next base: position 15,336,531 of record CM065437.1, on the reverse strand, counting down.
AGCAGATATATTTACCAAATCTCTGAGTTTTTCACAATTTTCAAACTTACTTAACAAGTTAGGAATAATTAACATATATTCTAACTTGAGTGAGAATGTTAAAGAACTTAAAAAATTTAAGATCCAGTTGGTGACAACCAACACACCAGCTGGAAGCAGTCACCCACAACTTGGTGGGAAATGATAGACTGTCCAAAAACATGTCTCTCCATAATTGTGTTTATTTTTAATTATTACAATTTTACTTTTCTTTTGTATAAATAGGTCGTAAACATTCATTTATTCATCATCAATAAAACCATTTATTACACAATTAGCTTAACATCATATGTTATAAGAGATTAAATCCTAATCTTTCAACGAAATAACCATAGTTAAAATTTCTTGCTACAATTAAAAAATTGTAGCCTTATAATTGAACTTATGGAAGGGTGATATGACATAACTTGCAGGCAATTTGTTATCTCTCATTCTGAGTGCTGATTCTAATTAATTGTTTTCGTTACTTTCTGTTTACCTCTCTACAAGAAACTCTTCTACATTTGAAAGAGATGACCTTTGGGGAAGGAATGAGTTTATGCAGAAGTAGAATTGACGGAACCAGCCAACATTCCCTAATTCAATATTTAACATTTAAGAATGTATAGATAAGAATAATAGTTAATTTCTATCCCATTCTAAATTCTAAATTCTAATTTGATTTCATGGTATTGATGACAGTTACAGACGACCTCTTGGGAAGGATGAGGGTGAGTATCAGTTTTTCGATAAGGATGGGGAGTGTGGGTGGTGGTATGAGGTTGGTGATTGGGGATGGCGGTTGTGGTAGTAACGCTTGGGGTGATTTTTTTAGATGGAATTCTTAAAATGTCCTTATAAAGATACTTAAACCAGAAATATACTTACCATATGGATAACCTGCTTAGTAAATGACCTCATTTAAATTAGTGTACGAACTTTGTGTTATTTTTTAAAAAGAATGTAACTTGTGTGTTTTACTTTATAAATGTTAAAAAAAATTTACGAATAAATAAATTTTATAAACTCACAATAATTTCATAAATTAAAATAAAATAAAAATAACACTTAAATTTTTAACACGAAAAAATCTTTCAAAATGATAGTAATAATTACAGGATACGTAGGTCACTTAAAACTTCTAATATAATAAAATGAGATTATAAACTTTAACTTTAGTTGAAATTTTCGTAAAAATACAATAAATATGCATCTTCAATTTGTGTATAAAATTTTATAAATTAACTTTCAAATTTTATCTATCCTTTAGCCATTTAAGGTAGATTTTAGGGATACAAACAGTTCATACAATTGAATTCTTTTTTTTTTCTTCTCCTCCTTCCGAACGCATTCTTCTTAACAACAAATTTTATGTGTTATTTAATAAAAAGTAATGAATTCTGACTGTCCTTCACCTTAAAATGGACTCTATTATTGGATAAGAAGTATGTGTTTGGCAATTTGATTAAATTATATTGTAATATATTAAAATGTATTAAATTAAAATAACAAATATTTGGTTTAACTTAATTATTAAGGAGTAGGACAAACTTAATTTAATGTTTGTGGTAGAAAAAAGTGATAAAAGAATATTAAACCAAATTTATCTTATTAAAATTTTGTGATAAAATAATGATAACCTTTTTTTAATAAAAATTAATTCGGTGTAAATTTCTTTCACATTTTTTGAAGAGTTGTACACGATCATATAAAATTGCTATTTATGTAGTCTTATAATAATACCAAACACTATATTTTGTAACATACTCAGTTGTCATATAATACAATATACAAACAAGTTAAAAGATCTTTAAATACAACTAATTCTCGGCCTAAATCAATGAAAAAATAATGGTAAGAAAAAAAAATGTAAGATGAATGAGTTCTCTCTCTCTCTCTCTCTCTCTATATATATATATATATATATATATATAAGAAAAGGAAGCAATTATTAAGTTTTGTAAAGGGACTACTGAAATTTTCATGTATATATGGTGCCGGAAAAATATTCACTTATACAAGTATTTGGTATTAGTTGATTTAAGTTTTCATTTAAGTCAAATATAGTTTTATATACTTAAAACGATAAGAATCCAGTTACAAATTTAACTCATTAAAAAAAATATGATTATTTTATATTTGTATCACATGAATAATGTATTAAATATTTTATATAATACTTTATTTACAAATTATGATAAACTATCTTTATATACGTAAGTATGTGGATACACCAACCCAACCCAACCCAACCCAATACAAAAATAGAGATTAAAATAAATAAAAAATGACACTAAATCACTACAAATGACTTAAGGTAAGGTTCGTACGATGACTGTTCGACTTGTTCAATTAATTCGTGAAAATTTTTTAGTATCAAAAGATGGAGGTTTCCATTCGATGGTTGATTAGATCGGAAGAAATTTTCCATAATTTGTAAGGATAATATTGGAATGTCTATTTATATTTTTAAATATAAATAATATATTGGGATAAAATATCTATATTTTTTTGGTAACATGTACTTAGCAATTCATAAGAAATAAAACTTAGATAAATAATAAAATTTTATTTTTCATTGAGTTCGAATTTACGATCAATTTTGACGTGAGACACCTTCTTTATCTTAATTAACTTTATATCATATTAATTACACATTCTAATTTTAATTTTTCAATAATCTTTTATTTTATTAACATTTAATTGTTTTACTTAGCTTAATTTTGAATTCAAAAATAAAATTGGGACTTAGAAGATTGCATAGACTTATAAATAATACTGTTATTTTATTTTTGATCAATGTATAACTTAATATACCCTCCACATCGACTAGAGTCAATATTTACAACACAAGAAACGATGGAAGTTGAATAAGCCAAGAGTACAAGTCTAATTCAACCTTAAAATTTAAGTTATAAAATAAAAAATTGTTTAAACATGTGCAACGAAAAAAGTGTCTCTAATCAATGCAAGATTTAACAGTTTTATTACACGATTTTATCGTAATTATTTATCTTATTTATCTACTGTCATTGTTATATGTATTTCTTGATTTTTCCATCCATTTAAATTTAATATTTTTTGAAATAGAAAATTTCTTAATAAATATTTTATTTTTAAATATATGTAATTAGTAAAAATATAAATTACATAATATATTTTTTTAAAGTTAACGAATTGAAACTATGAGTCCTATTTTAAATTAAATTTTTTAATTTTTACAGTTTTGTAAATTCTAAAAAAAATTATAATGTTTATAAAATATTAAAAATTTAAAATTTTAATAAAAAATTTAAATATAATATACACAACCTTTTAAAAAGTACTATCTGGAGTTTTTTTTTTTTTTTTAAGTTCTGTATAGAATTCGTCATTGCTTGAACCGTTCTGAGTGTGACATATATACGTGGTGGACAGGCTAGGATGAAGACTGATCCACAGGTAATGACAAAACTAGTACCTATGGATACGTTGAGAAGAGAAATAGACTTGTCCATATAACTAAAAGACAAAGATTGAGATAAAGACAAGGGATTGTTATTAGGCGAGCTAAAGCTAGCCATTGACGGAGATTGATGCTGACTCAACACTACAATAGAACAAGATGCATAACAATGTGATTATACGATTTTGGTATAGTGTTGAATAGAGCTAGTTTCAGCCAAAGAAATAATAGTCTTATTAAAGGCAACGAGACAAAATAATTTTTCCTTCCTTTGTTAAACAATTGTAACCTTTCTAATCAAAATCCAAAAAGGTACATGGGGAAGATCTGTATTCAACTTAATTATACTTAAGTTATGCTGGAGAAAGGGATAGAAATGGTATTTTAATATTAAGGTGTATAAATTTACATCTATAATTATATTTAATATAAACAAGTTTTTTACCCATTAAATTTAGTTCAGTTTAAACTTATTTAGTTTTAATTTAAATTGAATATATTTAGTGTTATAAATTGTTCATCCCTACTCAAATTAAAATATTTGGATTGGTCCAAGTTTGAGTTAATTAAATTTTTATTTATAGATATTAATTAAATTTTTATCTTATTTAACTTAATATTTATTTAAAATATTATAATTTTTAATTTAATTAGAATAATAAAATATTTAAACAAAATTTAATACATTAAATATAAAAATAAAAATTTTATTATAAATTTTATAAAATTAAAAATTAAAAAGACTTAAAGACATAATTATATTACAAAATAACTTAATAAATTAGTAACTAAATTTAAATTAATTAAAAATATTTAAAATTTAAATTCATATAATTCTAACATAACGTAATATATTTTACAAAAATATCAAATAATATAATAAATTATAAGTTAATTTAACAAACTTATGAATAAATAATAAACTCTTAATAAGCAGTAATTTATGTGAAATAATTTAAGAATAAAAAAAATTAATACAACTCTCATCAAATCTAGTTTTTAAATAAATTCAAAAATATTTATATAATTAATAACGTCTATTACTAATTAAATAATAATGTATAATTTTTGTTAATAAATAGATAATAAATTTTAAAAAATTCAATAAATATAACAATAGAAATGTAATAAATTTTTTAATTATACAAAGTAACAACTTATAATATAAAAAAATAATATTAATAATATATAAAAATAATTATAATTATTTTTATTTTTGTGTTATTTAAGTGATCTTTATCCCAATTCAATCCTAACTTAATTCTAATTTTTTCATATTATTTGGATTTGTACAAATTAAACTTAACTTTTATATTAGGTCATATTTTTTTATTCATAACATAAATTATCATTTATTTATGAACGTAGACACTAATGATTTTTTATATAATTATCTGAAAATCGTTATAGTTTGGAAACGATTTTAACCATTCTTTCGTTCTGATATCTCCGTATAATATCTATCAAAGTGGGTCTACGAAGTAAACTCATTATATATTAAATGATTTTATTAAAAAAGTACTTACAGGGCATGAATAAATATATTATTTTATTAATTAAAATTTAAAGATAATATGGGTAAAAATTTTGAAGGTAAAAATTTAGTTGTTTTCTTAGTAAAAAGTGAGATTTCATGTATAAAATATACATATTAATTAAAATTTGTCGCACAATGTCAACTTATTAGATGGTAATTTTATCTTTGGACCTTCGAAACGAAATTATGAAAAAAATTATCAATTACACAAGATAAATTGTAAAATTCAAATTACCAAAGAAAATTTTAAATAAATTTTTAGAAAAATATAAGAAACGACAATGAAATATGTAAAAATGAAAGCTTTAACAACGAAATATGTCAATACAACGATCAAATTCACGCATAAAAATAAATTGTAAAAGATGAGAGTTTATATATTAAAAAGAGTGGGATAAATCCACGCATAAAAAGGTTGTGTCACTGCTAAAGCTAATTTTAAAATTTTGGTACTTTTATTTTTAAATAAAAAAAGTATCTTTATTATAATTTATGAGAAAAATGTTGTGATAGTTAATTATAAATTTTTTAAAAATAAATTCTAATATTTTAACGACACATAAATTATACCATTAAAAATATGCTACTAAATAAATTCACTTTCACGGTTTAAATGTAAGCAAATACCTCCTTTCTTTTTCCTTAAAAAAAAAACATTCTCCAAATAGAGCCTTCAGATATGAAGCTAATCCAAAATACCCAAAGTTTTAACCGTAAAATTATAGCAATGACCATTCCCCTCGTCCCTTTACTAATGAATTGAAGAATGCTCAACATGTTTTAGTGCAAACATTACCAAATATTTACCCCATAGATCATGCCTGACACCATGATACCACAAGAAGACTATTTTAGAGCATCATTGACACTTTTACACAAGAATTGTATTTCTTGGAGAACTTTTTCACTAGCTATCAATTGGTGCTATGCAAGTCTTGCACAAAAATCTCAATGATTTCACATATTAAATCTTTCATAGTTTGTATGTCAAAAAATACTTTTAAAAAAGACCATTACAATAATCATTTATTCAAGTATAATTATAAATAAAGATTTTCACGACGATCATAACCATCATAAAAAACAAAAAATAGATACATGTCTTAAAAAAAGTTAAAAACCCTATGAACTTCATAAAAAATATTATATATGATAGTTGTTTGATCACAATCTAGTTTTCTTCTAAATTATAAACCACATCATAAAAAGCATTAATTCAAATATGAAAATAATGGTTGATACATTTTTCTATGATAGTCATTATAAACCACATCACTAAAAACTCAAAGTTTTTTTTTTTAAATCTTTTATTAATTTATTCCTGTTAGAAACTCAGGCTTAACTCAACCCAATAATATCTCATTAAGTTAAGGATTGCCCAAGCTTATAAGCAGCATTGCTGCTTTGTTCATAGTCGATGTGGGACAAGGATACTTAATGTCCCTCCACACTACGACAAAGGTGGACATTAGCGCCACGATGAGACTGTGGTAGAGCCCAATTAGGTCCAAACACATAGAGACTAGGCCTAGCTCTGATACCATGTTAGAAACTCAGGCCTAACTCAACCCAATAATATCTCATTAAGTTAAGGATTGTCCAAGTTTATAAGCAGTATTGCTGCTTTGTTTATAGTCGATGTGGGACAAGGATACTTAACAATTCTTTTTGTACCTTATTTACTTGTATATATAAATGAGTGCAAATCTCAATTAACAATACATAGGGAAAAAAATATTAACACCTAATATTAATTAAATTGTAATCCCAACAAACCATATGCTATAAATGACAGCAAAGATGAGGGCTTTCAACCAATATGTTAACTTTTGAACGGAACAGTTTGATCATACATCAAAAACTACCTATCAATCAATTGAACAAATTATAATTATTGTAAAAAGATATTAAAAAAAATTAAATTCACATTCATTATCACAATGATCATATGTTCCAAAATCAACAAGCAAGCTAAATATTTGATTTCCCCATTTGATAGTTCCTCTTACTTTTTCGAACGACATGTCTATGTCAAAATAAAAATTTCATTATTTTTAATATATATACAGTGATTCACAACCCAAAATCAACTAGGGAAGTAATGTGTAGAAACAATATATATATATATATATATATATATATGGTAAATCATATAAACAATGGAAGTAATGAGTGAACAATGAAGGTTAAAAATATCCTCTCATACATTTGTTAAATATTTTAAAGTTAGTTTTAGTTTTCAATCTTATCTTTTGGTATCTCTGGAAAATTGAGGCGGATCATTATTGTATTTTTTTTATTATTAATGAAATTCTCTATTATTTTTATAAAAAATAAAATAAAACTCTCTAACTAATAGTGAATTAACAAAACATTCCCTAATTAGAGTTTTTTGAACTTGGAAAGAATTTTAACGTCAAAATTACTAAATGTTCTGTGAAGTTAAACATAAATTGACTAAAGCACATCATCCAAAAAGGAAAAGCTAAGGAGAAAGAAAGGTAAGAAGGTGTTCCCTTTTTCAGGCTATTGCTTGGATCAATTTGAGTCTCAAACTTATCAAAACTTCAAACCAAAAGAAATGTGGTGAAACTATTGCCAAGCCATAGTTCTCTCCACATAACATATACATATTAGAAATAAATTCATTAATTAACATGGAAAATATATGCTCTAGAAAGCTGTTAGAGATTATTGTTATAAAGCTACTTAATTTAAGGAGCAAATTAAGGAGCAAAACATGGAACAAAACAAGGAGTAAAACATGGAGCAAAACATGGAACAAAACAAGGAGTAAAACATTGAGCTTAATTCTAGGAGCAATTCAAGGAACCATTAGTTTAAGGAGTAATTCAAGGAGTGAATTTTCCTATAAATAGATGTGTAATTAATGAATTAACCATCCAAAGTGTTCATTCCAATTGAGAGAAAAGCTTTTGTGAGAGAAAATTGAGAGTAATTTTCTTGAGTGTAATTGGGTTGTGAGTTGTAAGTGTTGTAAACACCTTGTGTAATTTCTCCCCTATCAGTAAAAAAGATCTGCAGCAGGTCCGGAGACGTAAGCAAGATTGGCCGAACTCCGTTATCAAATTTGTGTGTTATTTTTCTATTTTTGCTTTCTCTTAACCGGGCTTATCTGAATTTGCGTTATTTCCCAACAACTCAAATCGAGCTACTGGTAGTGATTTCGGCCAATTTTCTCGCAAGAAATAGTCGAAATGATCCGTAGGAAGTCGACGGTTGGAGCAATGGCCGCAGATGAAGGGTGAAACTCGAGAAATTTGATGGTACGATTGGTTTTGGAAAATGCGACAGAGGATTATCTCAGATCAAAGAAATCTATATCAACATCTCTCGGGAAGAAGCCGAGACATGGCTGATGAAGATTGGAATCTTCTGCATGTGACAAGCCCCCTGAGTTATTCGATTGACGTTATCCCGTAATGTTGCTTTCAACATAGCAGCGAAAGCACCACGGCGTCTTGGCTGTGTCTCTCCAATATGTACGAAAGCCATCGCCTCAAACAAAGTGCACTCGACGAGGCGCTTGTTCACTCATGGCGACGACGGAAGGCGCATCGGTAGCTCAACATCTCAATGAACTCCCAACACGCTTACAACCCGCTGAGTTCGAAGTGGAAATTGAATTCCACGAAGAAGTACGAGCATTGATACTTTTGTCTTCTCTACCGTAGTCGGAATGCCATCGTCACTACCGCGAAGTAGCTTTCATCGGGAAGCAATAAGTTGAAATTTGACGATGTTCGTGATTTGGTTCTCGCGAAGAGATCCGACGTAGAGACAGTGAATCGTCAACCTCTTCGCCGCATACAGAGTCAAGAGGAAGAAATTCAACCAAAGGAAATGGACGTGGTAGAACCGACCACCGAGTTAGATCAAAAGAGCGAGGTCCAAATCTAGGAATCCTAATAATTCCCATAAAGACTATCGAGTGTTGGAATCAGGAAGAACCGAACAAAAAATCAAGCTGCAAGAATGCACCGGGCGACAAACAAGGCAGAGGCAAATGTTACTTCCACTTCGTGAGGAGATGATGATTGATACGCTTCTTAGAAAGAGCAAGGAAGAATCTCGGGTGTTAGACTCGGAGCATCGTTCCATGCTACTTCACAAAAAGAATTCTTCGAGAAATATGTCCTCGAAAACCTTGGAAAGGTATATTCAGTGATGATCAACCACGTGCTATTATTGGCAAAGGTAGAAATAAGATTAAGTTGAACGGATCCGTTTGGGGAACCGAAGGATGTCGCATATTCCCGATCTCGAAGGAACTTAATTTCAAGTGCTTGGCCGGAAGGCTACACTACGATCTTCCACGTGCGATGATTGGAAGATTTCAAAGCGTGTAATGACAGCTTGCTCGAGGCAAGAAAAGTGCAGCACCTTTACACGACAACAGAGGCACGTTGTTCAATTACGCTTGCAGCAAGCAATGAAACACCAACCGTGGCACCGCAGACTAGGCCATGAGTGAGTAAGGGATGGAGATTACGCACTCAAAGGGAAAACTTCTGGTGTCTACGCCTACCTGAGATAGACACGTGCGCGAAGATTGCATACTGGAAAGCAAAGAGAGGCCGCCTTTCGACAAGTCGTAATCCCAAAGAAGGAAAGACTAGAGCTTATTCACTCGATGCCTGGGGACCAACGACCGTCTCATCTATTGGTGGGAAACACTACTTCGTGACTTTCATTGATGATCACTCTCAAGGTAATGGGTTTACTTTCTAAAGCATAAGTCTCAAGTATTCGAGGCTTTCGTAAGATGGAAAGCTATGGTGGAAAATGAGACGAGTTTAAAGATCAAAAGCTCGTAACCGATAATGGTGCGTGGAATATGAAGACACCCGTATTCAAAAATTGCCATGAGACACGGGATCGAATGGAAAGAATCAGGCTGTGCACGCCTCAACACAATGGGTGTACCGAGCGTACGAACCGAACGTCGACGTAAAGAGCCGAAGCATCCGTATACAAATGTCTACCGAAGCAATTTCTGGGCGTAAGTAGTTAACACGGCACTTACTTGATCAACCGAGGCCCATCTCGTTCCATTGTGAGCATAGAATACCGTAGTGAGGTAATGAATAAAAGAGGTGAAACTATCACATCTAAAAGTTTTTGTCGTGTAGCATTTCAGGCATACGCTGATCAAGGCAGAATAAGCTTGATCCCAAATCCAAGAAATGCACATTCATTGGCTATGGTGAGGATGAGTTTGGCTATCGATTTGGGATGACGAAAAGAAGAAAGTTATCCGTAGCTAGAGATGTGATTTTCAACGAAAGCGGTGATGTATAAGGACATGCAAAAATAGACGCCAATGCCTCAGAGCGTAATGAGTCAAGATTTGCAGATGCAGTATGATGTCCCGTATACTTCCGCAAATGTAACCAATTGTAATAAGTCCTCACTGTAGGAACTTGGTTGGACAAAGCAAGACATCGCATTCGACACACCACAACCTCTTACTCCAACTCCCGTATCGGTCTTCTCGACCTCAGCGTGCCTAACAGGAGATACATGAACTATATGTTGTCGACCGATGAGGGAGCCCAAATGTTATGATGAAGCTTGTCGACTCGAGATTCCAACAAGTGGCCGCGAAAAGAAGAAATGAAATCTCTCATCTCCAACCGCATACGGGAACTACCGAGTTACCTACGTGGAAAGAAGGCACTTCACAACAAACGGGTGTACCGGGTGAAAGAGGAGCATGATAGTTCCAAGAGATACAAAGCCCGCCTAGTTGTCAAAGTGGTTTCAATAAGGAAGGAGTTGACTACACCGACATTTTTGCTCCCGTCGAAGCTAATACTATTAGATCAAGATTGAGCATTGTAGCCATCAAGATCTTCATCTTGAACAGTTGACGTGAAGACCGCATTCCTTCATGTAGATTTAGATGAAGAGATATACATGTACCAAACCTTTAAGGTTTCTCGGAAAAAGAGGGAAGAAGAATATGGCGTGCAGACTTAAGAAGAGTTGTACGTGGCCCTCGAAACAAGCCCCGAGACAATGGTACGTAAAAGTTTGATAGCTTCACGCACGCCAAGGTTTCCGTAAGTGCAATGTCGACCATTGTTGCTACTTCAAGAGATATAGGTCCGCTTATATCATTTTACTACTTTACGTTGATGATATGTTAAGAATAAAGTTCAAATATGGATGATATCGAAGATTGAAGCATCAATTGTCAAAGGAGTTTGACATGAAAGACTTGGTCCAAGAAAAAGATTCTTGGAATGCAAATCACAAGAAATAAGAAGAAAGGATCCTTAGCTATCTCGTGCAGAAAGTACATCAATCGTGTTTTGCATAGATTCAACATGAGCGATGCCAAGCGCTAGCACACCTTTGGCTAGTCATTTTCGCCTATCCAAGGATCAGCCCCCGTACGTATGAAGAGAGAGAATTCATGGCTAAGGTTCCTTATGCCTCATCCATTGGAAGTTTGATGTACACAACGGTTCCGTACAAGACCGCATACTGGCACATGCAACGGGAGCTTGTTAGCGAGATGTCAAATCCAGTGGAAAACTCATTGGGGAAGCAAATAAGTGGATTTTTGAGTGTATCTCATGGCACCACGTGGAAAAGTGTTTATACTTTAGTAAAGGAGAGTTAAAAGTACAAGGACAATGAGATGCGTACTTCGGAGGTGAAGTTGATCACCGGGGTTAAGCACCATCAAGTTATATATTTATCATTGAACTACACCTTTGTTAGTCAGATGTCACAAATACGTAAAATTGTCACTCTATCCACTACAGTAGGCCGAGTATGTGAAAGAATCGAAGCTAGTAAAGAGATGATATGGCTTCAAGGTTTGTTAACCGAGCTGGGATTCAAACAAGAGATGAATGTTTCGCATACGATAGTCAAAGTTGCAATACTCGCGAAGAATTCAAGATTTCATTCTGTAACCAAACATATTGACTTCGTTATCACTTCATCGATCTCTATTAGAAGCATGACGTGTTAATACCGAGAAGATTCAAGGAAGCAAAAATCCAGCAGATATGTTAACAAAGGTGTGATTATTGACAACCGAAGTCTCCGCTCAACTTCGCCTGGTCTCTGCCAGAGTAACAAAGACTAGAAAAGGCTGATCGAGTCGCAGGTGTGAAATGATTGAAATCCGCCTTCAAGTGGGAGATTGTTAGAGATTATTAGTATAAAAGCTCCTTAATTTAAGGAGCAAATTAAGGAAAGCAAAACATGGAACAAAACAATGAGTAAAACACGGAGCAAAACATGGAACAAAACAAGGAGTAAAATACTTGAGCTTAATTCCTAGGAGCAATTCATGGAACCATTAATTTAAGGAGTAATTCAATGAGTGAATTTTCCTATAAATAGATGTGTAATTGTAATGAATTAACCATCCAAAGTTGTTCATTCCAATTGAGAGAAAAGCTTAGAGAGAAAAGTTTTTGTGAGAGAAAATCGAGAGTAATTTTCTGGGTATAATCGTCATGTAGTGTAAGTTGTAAACACCTCAGTGTGATTTCTCCCCTTTTAGTAAAAAAGATCTGCAGCAGGTCCGGAGACGTAAGCAAGATTGGCCGAACTCCGTTATCAAATTTGTGTGTTATTTTTCTATTTTTGCTTTCTCTTAAATCTGGCTTATCGGGAATTTGCGTTATTTCCCAACAAAAGCATTATAAGACATAAAGGATAAAAAACTTCAAACATTTTCAACTGCTTCCTTTTCAAATCTTTCATTTTGATCATTTTAAAATTGATTCAAAAGAGTAGTAGTAAAATAATAAGAACCAAGACAAAATAATAGACAAAGGTTTGATGAAATTATAATTTAGTTATATAAATTAAAATTAAGTTGCACACACAAAATGAGATTCAAAACTGACTACATTCAACATTTGAACACTATATTTAGAAGCCTCAAACACAGATACATCTAAGTACTTATTGTTGAGAATTTAGAGGAAAGTTTATCTTCCTTGGTTGTTGAGCATCTTAGGTTGACTGTAGTTCCTGCAATTAATAAAGAAATTAGCCAGTTGGTGATTAAGTGATCTTGTGCAACAAAAACATTATAAGGTTAAAGAAAATATATAGTAAATTCCTATGATTGTGAATGACATACTTATCATTTAGATATTGAAAAAAATTTCAGAGCAAAATCAAGATGGATCTAAATCAATTATATTTGAAGCAAATTTAGAAGAGAATTAAATTATAAATAAATTAAGTATTACCACCAAAAACCTTAATTTCTTGTAAGCTCTAAGTTAGATATGGATCTAAATCAATTATGTTTGATTTTCTAAGAGGTAAAGCGAGTGAAGAAGTCTGTAAATGCCCATAAGAACATCATACATACCACATAGTCTACTGCTCGTATCAAATTTTACCTTAACAAGGTATAAGAGAGATGATCAATCTACCGCATACATGGAGAACCCATGTCGCCTTTGGACCACTAAAATCGTTATTGATGGGTTGAATGTGTTGGATAAGTATACCTTAAACACACTAGACATGGTGTAATTGGGAGGGAAAAAAAATAGCAACACCACCCTGCCTCTCTATCAGGATTAAAGGGAAAAGCAAAAAAGAAATACAAAGCTACAACAGTTATTTATCAGTTGTAGAACAAGATCTGTTAATCCACTTAACACATGAGAATTTATGAAAGTCATCAATAATGTGTGTGGAAATCATTCATATAATGAGTAACAGTTCCAAACGTCTGAAAACAGTTCCAAACGTCTTGATTATAACAATTATTGTCCATTTTGAGCTTAGGTATATATGGTTTTGGTATTGAATTTTCACCCAAAATGTCCGGTATCATATAGAGTAAAAATTATATTTATATTTTATAAGATTTTGAACAAAGATGTAAAGATGAAACGTTAACGAGATTTATGAGATAATCAATTAATTTTTAAAACATATATCATCTTATCTCATTTAATTTTTAATGAGATAAGATGATAATAAAACATTATTAATTGATATATCTTATTTATTCTTGATTTTTTAACGAGCGTAAATGAAACTAATTAAGTAAGAATAAAAAAATAAAAAAATATGATAAATGATAATTTATCATATTTTAAAAGCTATGAAAAAATTATATAACATATGTTAAAAATTATGTACATTAAGACTACAATATAAATGAGAACAAATAATATAAGATATTATTTAAATAAAATTAGAAAATATTATACTATAAATTTATTAAAAATATTAAATAAAACATAAGATTATACGAAAAGGTTTAATTTATATCTTTAATTTTAAACTACTTAAATTAGTAAGTATATAATAAGTAATTTCTATTATTTAGATTTAGACTAAGATTAAGATAATTGTTGTAATTTAGTAAGTACTTAGTGAGTCGAGTAATACTTATTTAGTAACTTCTATTATTTAGATTTCGATTAAAATAATTGTTATACTTATTTTAAATAAATTTAATATTATAGTTAACAACGAAGAAATTTATAAGTTACTTTGGAGTTAGAGATAACTCTTTGTGTTGATATTATATTTGTATTGATATTTCAATATTATAAATTAAAGATAGATAGTATTATATAAAATAAAATAAAAAAGAGATCAGAACATCAAAAAGAGAGATTAGAAACGAAAGGAACTCCTCACCTTTTCGGCAACATCACGAAACGAAAGAGTTCAGAGAATATATATATATATACATATACACACTCTTTCCTTCTTCAACACCATTCCGCCTGCCTCCGTCTCCCTTTCAAATTCAGGTATGTTTCAGCCCCTCTCCCTCATTCCTCTCACTCTCTCTCCCTTTGCAATTTCAGGAGTTTAATCACCCAAATAAGTAAAGGAATTTAGGTATTTGATTGTTTTTTAATCTATATTTATATTGTTTTTAATGTTTATTGCCACCTTAGAAATTATTATTTGCCGATTTGTGAGTTTATGACTTTAGAAAATTCAATTATTTACAACGCAAATCTTAATTAAATTAATGAAAATTATATCTAATAATTCACGACTCTTAGCCCATCAAAGAAATTAAAAAGAAGAATCTTAGATGTCATGCAAGCAATATTTCTTTGTTGGATGGTAATGTAACTATTAGTAAGAAGCGCTTAACTTTTAGTAAGTACGTAGTAAATATAGTTCTTCTACTTGTTTAATAATAACTTCTATTATTTTTAGATTAATATAATTGTTATACATATTTTAAATATATTAATATTATTATTTTTTTGAAAATGTTGATATAAACTAATCAAGAACGCAGGGCTTTACATAGTCTTAATTGGATTTGATGGCTGCAAAGAGTCATGTTGATTAAAAAGGTGGATATCGATCAAAGTTTTGGAATTGAAGCCATGGCTGCAAGAGATGATGCAATAAGTTTCGGAAAATAACACAAATTTTCGATAAGTCAGATTTATGAGAAAGAAAGAATAGAAAAATAACACACAAAATTTGATAACGGAGTTCGGCCAATCTTGCTTACGTCTCCGGACCTGCTGCAGATCTTTTACTGAAAGGGGAGAAATTACACAAGGTGTTTACAACACTCACAACTCACAACCCAATTACACCCAAGAAAATTACTCTCAATTTTCTCTCACAAAAGCTTTTCTCTCTAAGCTTTTCTCTCAATTGGAATGAACACTTTGGATGATTAATTCATTACAATTACACATCTATTTATAGGAAAATTCACTCCTTGAATTACTCCTTAAATTAATGGTTCCTTAAATTGCTCCTTGAATTAAGCTCCTTGTTTTGCTCCATGAATTGCTCCATGTTTTGCTCCTTGTTTTGCTCCATGTTTTACTCCATGTTTTGCTCCATGTTTTGCTCCATGTTTTGCTCCTTAATTTGCTCCTTAAATTAAGGAGCTTTATAACAATCTCCCACTTGAAGACTGATTTCAATCTGTCTTCACACCTTGATCAATGCAGCAGCTTTTCTAGTCTTTGTTACTCTAGCAGACCAACTGAAGTTGAGCACAACTTCAGTTTGTCAATAGTCACCACCTTTGTTAACATATCTGCTGGATTTTTGCTTCCTTGAATCTTCTCCAGTATTAACACATCATCTTCCAATAGAGATCTGATGAAGTGATAACGAAGTCCAATATGCTTTGTTCTAGAATGAAATCTTTGAATTCTTCGCCAAGTGTATTGCAGACTTTGACTATCACTATCGCAGTAACATTCTTCTCTTGTTTGAATCCCATTTCGATTAACAAACCTTGAAGCCATATCATCTCTTTACTAGCTTCGATTCGCTACATACTCACCTGTAGTGGATAAAGTGACATTTATCTGTATTTGTGACATCCAACTACCAACTGTAGTTCCAACAGTAAATATATAACCGGTGGTGCTTCTTCGGTGATCAACTTCACCTCCAAAGTCTGCGTCTACGTACCCTTGTACTTTTAACTCTCCTTTACTAAAGTACAAGCACTTTTATGTGGTGCCTCGCAGATACCTCAAAATCCACTTGATCGCTTCCCAATGAGTTTTCCCTGGATTTGACATAAATCCGCTAACAACTCCCAATCGCGTGGCCAATGTCCGGTCTCGTCTGCACCATTGCGTACATTAAACTTCCAATGGCCGAGGCATAAGGAACCTTAGCAATGAATTCTCTCTTCTTACGTACGAGGGACCGATCCTTGGATAGGCGAAAATGACCGGCCAAGGGTGTCTTAACCGGCTTGGCATCGCCGTGTTGAATCTTTGCAAAACACGATTGATGTACTCTGCCTGAGATAGCCGCAAGGATCCTTTCTTCTTATTTCTTGTGATTTGCATTCCAAGAATCTTCTTTCTTTGGACCCAAGTCTTTCATGTCAAATTCCTTTGACAATTCCGCTTCAACCTTTTAATATCATCCATATCTGAACCTGCTACTAACATATCATCAACATAAAGTAGTAAAATGATATAACTGGACCTATATCTCTTGAAGTAGCAACAATGATCAGCATTGCACTTCTGGAAACCTTCCTTGTGCATGAAGCTGTCAAATTTTTTGTACCATTGTCTCGGGGCTTGTTTCAGGCCATACAAACTCTTCTTAAGTCTGCACACCATGTTCTTCTTCCCCCTTTCTGAGAAACCCTCATTTGGTACATGTAAATCTCTTCATCTAAATCTCCATGAAGGAATGCAGTCTTCACATCCAACTGTTCAAGATGAAGATCTTCAATGGCTACAATACTCAATACTGATCTGATAGTATTGAGCTTCACAACGGGAGCAAAAATGTCAGTGTAGTCAACTCCTTCCTTCTGTTGAAACCCTTTGACAACTAGGCGGGCTTTGTATCTCTTGGAACCATCACTCCCTCTTTCACCGGTACACCCATTTGTTATGAAGTGCCTTCTTTCCCATAGGTAACTCAGCTAGTTCCCATGTCCGGTTGGAGATGAGAGATTTCATTTCTTCTTTCATAGCAAGCTCCCACTTGTTGGAATCTCGAGTCTGACAAGCTTCATCATAGCATTCAGGCTCCCCTCCATCAGTCAGCAACATATAGTTCATGTATCTCTGTTAGGCACGTGAGGTCGAGAAGACCTTCTCAATACAGAGGCTGGAGTAAGAGGTTGTGGTGTGTCGAATGCCGTGTCTTGCTTTGTCCAACAAGTTCCTCCGGCCGAGGACTTGTTACAATTGGTTCTGTTGCGGAAGTATACGGGACATCATCTCGCACCGCAAATACTGACTCATTCTGCTTTGAGTCATTGGCGTCTATTTTATGCATGTCCTTATACATCACCCTTTCGTTGAAAATCACATCTTTGCTACGGATAACTTTCTTCTTTTCGTCATCCTAAATGCGGTAGCCAAACTCATCCTCACCATAGGCAATGAATGTGCATTTCTTGGATTTGGGATCAAGCTTATTCCTGCCTTGATCACTGATATGCACAAATGCTACACAACCGAAAACTTTTAGATGTGATAGTTTCACCTCTTTTCCGCTCCATACCTCCTTTGGTATTCTATGCTCCAATGGAACAGATGGGCCTCGGTTGATCAAGTAAGCTGCCGTGTTGACTGCTTCTGCCCAGAATTGCTTCGGTAGACCTGACTGTATACGAATGCTTCTGGCTCTTTCTGTCAACGTTCGGTTCATACGCTCAGCTACACCATTGTGTTGAGGCGTGCCTGGCATAGTTCTTTCCATTCTGATCCCGTGCTCATAGCAGAAATTTTTGAATATGGTGTCTTCATATTCACCACCATTCTGGGTTACGAGCTTTTTGATTTTTAAACCCGTCTCATTTTCCACCATAGCTTTCCATCTTCTGAAAGCCTCAAATACTTCAGACTTATGCTTTAGAAAGTAAACCCATACCTTCCGAGAGTGATCATCGATGAAAGTCACGAAGTAGTGTTTCCCACCAATAGATGAGACGGTCGTTGGTCCCCAAACATCAGAGTGAATAAGCTCTAGCCTTTCCTTCTTTGGGATTCTGCAACTTGTCTGAAAGATGACTCTCTTTTGCTTTCCAAGTATGCAATCTTCGCACATGTCTATCTCCGTAGACTGTAGACCTGGAAGTTTTCCCTTTGAGTGCATAATCTTCATCCCCTTCTCATTCATATGGCCTAGTCTCTGGTGCCACAGATTTGGTGTTTCATTGCCTGCTGCAACTGTAATTGAACAACGTGCCTCTGCTGTCATGTAAAGAGTGCCACTTTTCTTGCCTCAAGCAACTATCATTGCACCCTTTGAAATCTTTCAATCATCACCATGGAAGATCGTAGTGTAGCCTTCACTGGCCAACTGCCCCACTGAGATTAAGTTCCTTCTTAGATCGAGAATATGCCTGACATCCTTCAGCTCCCAAACAGATCCGTACAACTTAATCTTCACTACACCTTTGCCAATAATAGCACATGGTTGATCATCACCAAGATATACCTTTCCAAGGTTTTCGGGGACATATTTCTCGAAGAATTCTTTTTGTGAAGTAGCATGGAACGATGCTCCAGAGTCTAACACCCAAGATTCTTCTTTGCTCTCCAAAGAGCATATCAATGCATCGTCTCCTCCTGAGGTGGAAGTAACATTTGCCTCTGCCTTCACTTGTTTGTCCTTCGGTGCACTCTTGCACTGATTTTTGTAGTGCCCGGTTCTTCCACAATTCCAACCCTCGATAGTCTTCGAGCTATGGGAATTATTAGGATTCCTGGATTTGGACCTCCTGTCCTTTGATCTACCTCGGTAGTCTGTTTTGCCACGTTCATTCCCTTTGGTTGAATTTCTTCCTCTTGACTCTGTATGCAAAATTGAAGAAGTTGACGAACATCGCCAAATTTCAACTTATTGCTTCCTGACGAGCTACTCACAGCCGTGACAGTAGCATTCCAACTTTCTGGTAAAGAAGATAAAAGTATTAATGCTCGTACTTCTTCATCGAATTCAATTTCCACTGAACTCAACTGGGTTGTGACTGTGTTGAGTTCATTGAGATGTTGAGCTATCGATGCGCCTTCATTCATCCGCAAATTGAACAAACGCCTCATCAAGTGCACTTTGTTTGAGGCTGATGGCTTCTCATACATATTGGAGAGAGCTGCCATAAGACCCGCCGTGGTCTTTTCCTTTGCTATGTTGAAGGCAACATTACGGGATAGCGTCAATCGAATAACTCCGAGGGCTTGTCTGTCTAGAAGATTCCAATCTTCTTCCTTCATAGCTTCTGGTTTCTTCCCTGAGAGAGGTTGATATAGATTTCTTTGATATAGATAATCCTCTATCTGCATTTTCCAAAACCCAAAATCTGTGCCATCAAATTTCTCGAGTTTCACCCTTCCTTCATCTGCGGCCATTGCTCCCACTAAAATCTGACTTCCTCTGGATCGTTTCTGACTATTTCTGTAAATCACCGTGTATTAGAACACCTCCGTCAACGAACAAATATCGTTAACAAAATTTCACTATTCACGTAATTCACTATTCACGTAAACAGTAACCTTGCAGAAAATTGACAGAAATCACCACTAATAGCTTTGATACTAGTTGTTGGGAAATAACGCAAATTCCCAATAAGTCAGATTTATGAGAAAGCAAGAATAGAAAAATAATACACAAAATTTGATAACGGAGTTCGGCCAATCTTGCTTACGTCTCCGGACCTGCTGCAGATCTTTTTACTGAAAGGGGAGAAGTTACACAAGGTGTTTACAATACTCACAACTCACAACCTAATTACACCCAAGAAAATTACTCTCAATTTTCTCTCACAAAAGCTTTTTTCTCTAAGCTTTTCTCTTAATTGGAATGAACACTTTGGATGATTAATTCATTATAATTACACATCTATTTTTAGGAAAATTCACTCCTTGAATTACTCCTTAAATTAATGGTTCCTTAAATTGCTACTTGTTTTGCTCCATGAATTGCTCCATGTTTTGCTCCATGAATTGCTCCATGTTTTGCTCCTTGTTTTACTCCATGTTTTACTCCATGTTTTGCTTCTTAATTTGCTCCTTAAATTAAGGAGACTTATAACAATCTCCAACAATAAGTAGTTCTTTTTACGAAGAAAGTCACCGATGGAAGTGGTTTTGTGGAAGTGGTTTTGTGTTGGGATTCTTAATATATATTATGGTTCAGTTACAGGATTATGCACTATATTGATTCTTAAAAACGAATTCAACGAGAAAAAAGTAAGGGTTGGGACTTTCTTTCACATGATTGTGGACTTCATGATTTTGTTGTTCTCATGTGCTATACTAGTCCTAGGTATTATTGGTATTTGTTGCTTCGTATGCAGAAGATATTTCTCTGATTTTCCATCATCAACGAAGACATACGTTGTGCCCTATGATAATCATACGCTCTCATTAGAAGGTGGATGCTGATGATAATCGCACGAGCGATGCAAAAGTTGTCTCTACGTCAGAAAAAGGGATGGAAGGAGCAGATGATGCTATTGCTATTATTGTTCAATAAAGTACAATCCCATCATAGGGACAAAACCCAATTTTAGTTCAAAATATTAGCAAATTAGTTAGAGATAAATCGTAAAAGATCCGTGAATTAATTTTATTAATTAATAATTTACAACTTTATATCCTATATATTTATTTATTTTTAATTTAGTAAAATCTTATCCTTAATTAATAACTTGTAATGTAAACGGTAAAATCTAATCATATTCGTACTATTAATTTAAAAAAAAAAGAATTAGCATGATTCCCCAAATTGGTTATAAAAGATTAATTTAATTGTATTATATAATTTTTTTTAACCATCCATAAAATTCACATATATTTTTTCACAACATAAAAATATTTTTTTTGCCATATGATTTTTTTAAACATATAAACATGTATTTTTAAAATTTAAAAATGAAACCATTAAAAAATTAAATAACAAAATATATATACTTTGAGCAAGAGGCTTCCACGATGACATCAATGAGCTAAAAAATTACATATTGTGAAGTAATTTTATTTGACTACAGACTACCCAATAATACTAGAATCACTCGATTAATCTATTACAAGACGTTATCATTTTTCTTCTTTCTTCTCCTTGATGTGTTTTCATTCTAAAACTAAACAAAGTTTGGACGACATATTTTCTTCAATTACGCCTTTTGGTTATCAACTAAAAAAAAAGCTTGAAGAAATTACAAACTTCATCAACACGTGAAGTTTTTCGGTAACATTAAAAACTCAAATGTTTCTTTCCCACTTTGACTCTAAAACATATTTGATAATAATAAAGTTAATTTTTAAATTATGTATTTTTTTTACCATCTCAAGAATAAACTCATATTGTTGGATTTTTCTTTTGATTTGGAAGAGCTAAAGTGAAACCCATGTGGTTTAAAAGTCCATGAAGTAAGAAATGAGCAATTATGTCATTACATTGCTTCATTAATAAACCCATTTAAGGTTTGTTGTGAGTGAAAATCAGCAGAGAGAAAAACGTGTGCATCAAAGCAGCTGCTGCAGCAGAAAAATTGAGAGCAGTTTTTCAATTTCTCCTTCTCCAGCAAGCCTTCATCAAGTGTTCTGATATAACGTCGTTTGTGGTCCGATTAAGTTGAAATTTTGCAGGCAAGTTCACGAATCAAGACTCTTTAATCTTTATAGTGGGATTTGGATTTGGCTCACCGGTTTGGGAAAATCTGAGTCGTGAATAATGACTACGAAATTGGGTTAGATTTCTCTATTCTCTTGAAATAATTGTTAGTTTCCAATAAGTGTATTCTTGATGATGTTGTTGATTGTTTGCCTCTAGTTTTACCTTGAGAGAACTGTTATACAATTGTTTCTTGATAGTGAAAGTTTTGGAGATGAGTGTCGTGGTTGTTTCCTTTTTACACCGGGAAGGTTTTTCCACGTAAATTGCTTGTGTTGATTTTGTGCATGTTTTTCATTTTGAGCTCTATTTATTTGTTTCCTAAAAGATTCACATAAAGAAGGAGAATATGTTTAATTCTGCTATTTAGAACTTGATTAAGTTCGTATTGAAATTGTGATTCTCCTAACAAAGTGGTATTAGAGATATGGTTATTATTGTTGAATTGCTTGTGTTGAATAATGGAAGCAAATTTGAGTAGAATGATTACTTTGAATGGTTCTAATTATCACACTTGGAAAGGAAAAATCGAAGATCTCCTTTATGTCAAACAGTTTCATTTACCGATGTTTGCCTCTGAGAAGCGAGAAAAGTTATCTGAAGAAGAATAAACTTTGTTACATCAACAAGTCTGTGGGTATATAAGGAAGTGGGTAGATGATAATGTTTTGAATCATATTAGTGGAGAAATACATGCACGGTCACTATGGAATAAACTTGAAGAGTTATATGCTCGAAAAACAGGAAATAATAAAATGTTTCTTATAAAGCAGTTGATGGCTTTAAGGTACTAAGATGGAACTCCGTTGACAGATCACTTGAATACGTTCCAAGGAATAATCAATCAGTTAATTGGAATGGGTATCAAGTTTGATGATGAGATTCAGGGTTTGTGTTTATTGGATACGTTGTCAGACTCTTGGGAAACATTTAGAATGTCATTAAGTAACTTAGCTTCAAATGGCGTAATCAACATGGATCTGGCTAAGAGTAGTGTTTTGAATAAAGAAATGAGAAGAAAATCACATGGGTCTTCTCAACAGTCAGAGATTTTGGTTACAAAAAGAAGAGGGAGGAGTAAAAATAGAGGTTTTAAGAGCAAAGAAAAAGGAAGAAGCAAGTCCAACAGGTTTTCTAATGTTGAGTGTCATCATTGTGGCATGAAAGGGCATATTAAGAAATATTGTAGACGGTTGAAGCAGGATAACAAGAAGAAAGACAAAGAACAAAAGGGTGATGTTGGCAAGAAAAATGATCGAGTTGCCACCGCTAGTTCAGAAGACTTTCTCGTTGTTTATAATGAAGATGTTGTCAATGTTGCATGTCACGAGATCAATTAGGTTATTGATAGTGGAGCCTCCATTCATGCTACATCTCGAGAGGACTTCTTTACATCCTATACAGTAGGTGACTTTGGGACAGTAAAGTTGGGTAATGATGGCTTGGTTAAAGTCATTGGTATTGGAGATGTGTGTTTGAAGATGAATAATGGCACGAGGCTACTTCTTAGAAGGGTAAAGCATATTCCTGAAATTCGTTTGAACTTGATCTCTGCAGGTAAACTTGATGATGAAGGATATTGCAATACCTTTAGTAATGGTCCATGGAAACTTACTAAAGGTGCTATGATTGTTGCTCGTAGGAACAAGCATTCCAGTGTGTATATACTGTAGGCGAGACTCTTTAAATACATTATTAATGTTGTGACAGATGAGCTCACATCAGAACTGTGGCATAAGAGACTTGCTCACATGAGTGAGAAAGGCTTGGCAGTATTGACTAAAAAGAATCTTCTTTTTGGAATGAATGATGTTTGTTTAAGAAGATGTACTCATTGTTTGGCAGGGAAGCAAAATAGAGTTTCTTTCAAGAGTTTCCCTCCTTCAAGAAAACAATATATACTTGATTTGGTACATTCAGATGTATGTGGTCCTATGAAGACAAAAAATTTGGGTGGTGCCAGTTATTTTGTGACCTTTATAGATGATTGTTCAAAAAAGTTACGGGTGTACACTTTGAAGAGCAAAGATCAAGTATTAGATGTGTTTAAACAGTTTCAAGCCTTAGTTGAGAGACAAACTGAGAATAAATTGCGATGCATCAGAACTAATTATGGGGGAGAGTATTCAGGTCCTTTTGATAAGTATTGTAGGCATCAGGGCATTCGACATTAAAAGACACCTCTCAAGACTCCTCAGTTAAATGGGTTGGCTGAGAGAATGAACATGACATTGGTTGAAAGAGTAAGATGTCTTCTTTCGTAGGCTCAGTTGCCAAGATCTTTCTAGGGTGAGGCTTTGAATACAATTGTACATGTTCTTAATCTCACACCATGTGTTCCTCTTCAGTTTGATGTACCAAATAGAGTTTGGACTCGCAAAGATGTTTCTTGTGATCATCTTCATGTTTTTGGTTGCAAGGCATTTGTGCATATATCAAAAGATGAGAGATATAAGCTCGATGTGAAGACACGACAATGTATCTTTGTTAGCTATGGTCTGGATGAATTTGGCTACAGGTTTTATGATCCAGTTGAGAAGAAACTGGTAAGGAGTCGTGATGTTGTGTTTATAGAAGATCAAACTATACAAGATGTTGAGAAGATAGAAAAAGGAGTCCATCAGTATAACGATGATTTGATTGACCTAGATCATGTTCCTTTATCAGTACAGATGGAACAAAATATTCAAGACCAACAGGGTTCAGATGATGCAGATATGCAAGCTGAAACAGATCACCAAACTACTGATCAGTTGCAAGAACCAAAAATTCCACCCAGGTGGTCTACTAGAGACCGACGTCCTTCCACACGGTATGATACATATGAGTATGTGTTATTGACAGATGAGGGAGAACCTCAATGATATGCAGAAGCGATGGAAGATGGAAACAGAGCACACTGGGTTGGTGCTATGGAAGATGGGATGCAGTCACTGTATGACAATCACACTTTTGAGCTAATAAAGTTTCCTAAGGGTAAGAGAGCTTTGAAGGAAAAGTGGGTCTACAGAGTGAAGCAAGAAGAACATAATTCACAACCACAATACAAAGCTAGACTAGTCATCAAGGGATTCAGTCAGAGAAAAGGTATTGATTTTGATGATATTTTCTCTCTTGTTGTGAAGATGTCTTCCATACGTGTTGTTCTAGGTCTAGCAGCAAGCTTGGATTTAGAAATTGAGAAAATGGATGTGAAAACTGTCTTTCTTCATGGGGATTTGGAGGAAGAGATTTATATGGAGCAGCCAGAGGGTTTTGAGGTTAAAGGAAAAGAGGATTATGTATGTTGGTTAAAGAAAAGCCTCTACGGGTTGAAGCAAGCACCTAGACAATGGTATAAGAAGTTTGAGTCAGTCATGTGGGAGCATGGTTACAAGAAAACTATTTCTGATCATTGTGTTTTTGTGCAAAAATTCTCTGATGATGACTTTATCATTTTATTGCTCTATGTTGATGACATGTTGATAGTTGGCAGAGATTCTTCAAGGATTGATAATTTGAAGAAGCAGTTGAGTAAGTCCTTTTCCATTAAGGACTTGGGGCCAACACAACAAATTCTTGGTATTCTAATTTGTCGAGACAAGAAAAGAAAGAAGTTGTACATGTCGCAAGAACGGTACATCAACAAGGTACTTGAAAGGTTTCATATGGATAAAGCTAAAGTGGTTTCCTCTCCTTTATCTAATCATTTTAAGTTGAGATCGAGTCAAGGCCCTTCAACAGATAAAGAGAAGGAAGATATGGAAAAGGTTCCATATGCCTCGGTAATAGGAAGCTTAATGTATGCAATGGTGTGTACGAGGCTAGACATAGCCCATGCAGTTGGAGTTGTTAGTCGTTTTCTTTCGAATCGAGAAAGAAAACATTGGGATGTAGTAAAATAGATTATGAGATATCTTCGAGGTACTTACAAGTTAACACTTAGCTTTGGAAGTGGAAAACTAATGTTAGTTGGATACACTGATTCAGATTTAGCAGGCGATGAAGATTCTCGTAAGTTTACTTCAGGTTATCTAATTACTTTCTCTGGTGGGGCAGTTTCTTAGCAATCAAGATTGCAAAAGTGTGTTGCACTTTCTATAGTAGAGGCAGAGTTTATTGTAGCAATGGAAGCTTGTAAGGAGTTGTTGTGGATGAAACAGTTCTTGAGGGAACTTGGTTTCAAGCAGCAGAAATATGTGTTATTCTGTGATAATTAGAGTTCTATTCACCTAGCAAAGAACTCGGCGTTTCACTCGAGATCAAAGCATATTGATGTAAGGTATCATTGGATAAGGGATACTCTTAACAATAAGTTACTTGAACTTGAAAAAATCCATACTGATGAGAATCGATCTGACATACTGACAAAAGCAGTGTCAAGAGAAAAAACTTGAAGTTTGTTGTTCAATTACCGGGATGGCGGATCCCTCCATCTAATCGGAAAAGGGGGAGATTTGTTGGATTTTCCTCTTGGTTTGGAGGATCCCAAATGGCTTAAAAACCCATGGAGTAAGAAGGGGCAATTATGTCATTACATTGCTTCATTAATAAACTCATTTAGGGTTTGCTGTGAGTGAAAATAAGTAAAGAGAAAAACGTGTGCAGTAAAACAGCAGCTGCAGCAGAAAAATTGAGAGCAGTTTTTCAGTTTCTCCTTCTCCAGCAAGCCTTCATCAAGTGCTCCGATGGAAGGTCGTTTGTGGTTCGATTAAGCTAAAATTTTGCAGGCAAGTTCACGACTCAAGACTATATAATCAGTATAGTGGGATTTGGATTTGGCTCACCAGTTTGGGAAAATATGAGTTGTGAACAGTGACTACGAAATTGGGTTAGATTTCTCCATTCTCTTGAAATAATTGTTAGTTTTCAAGAAGTGTATTCTTTATGATGTTGTTGATTTTTTGCCTCTAGTTTTACCTAGAGAGAACTGTTGTACAATTGTTTCTTAATAGTGAAAATTTTGGAGAGGAGTACCGTGGTTGTTTCCTTCCTACACCAGGAAGGTTTTTCCACGTAAGTAAACTCTATTTATTTGTTTCCTAAAAGATTCACATAAAGAAAGAGAATATGTTTAATTCCGCTGTTTAGAACTTGATTAAGTTCGTATTGAAATTATGATTCTCCTAACACATCTTGCACTAAGTAAACTCTACACTTTAGTGCGACCTAAATCGTTGATTACAAGGTTTGCTAAAGTATAAGTTCAACATATGAAGCTTGGGTTAACAAATAAATTCTTATATAAGTGAGGCTCATAAATGATGTGAATAACCTTTATATCTATTATTTTATATAAATGTATTAATTTATATATAAAGGATCTCATTTTATTTAATTACTAATAATATTGTTTTAAAATTATCAAGGTAAACCAAATACTCATGCACCTTACTCATATAAAAAAATGAGTTAATAAAGGGTATCTACGTAAACTTAAACAATATGACCAAATTGAAAAGTGAGATCAATGATTGGTCCGAATGGTTTATAATGTGAAACAATCTTATCTAGTTTGTTTAGAGTCAAAACTGTTAACCAAATTATTTAACCAAAATATATATTAAATTGTAAATATATT
Organism: Hippophae rhamnoides; assembly: GCA_033030585.1. NCBI lineage: Eukaryota > Viridiplantae > Streptophyta > Magnoliopsida > Rosales > Elaeagnaceae > Hippophae > Hippophae rhamnoides. The sequence goes on along the minus strand of CM065437.1, from coordinate 15,308,850 downwards.
TTCACAAATATATTATTGGCTCAATAGCATTTTTTTGTATTCTTTTGGTTAGGGATTTGATTGATATAAAGGAGAAATATTTAAATACATGTTGTTTGCCTCTATTAGTAAATTCTTAAATCAAACCCATTCAATAGCGTATCAATACCTCGTCATTTATATTATAAACTAGACAATGAACACCCCTATACTTAACAAGGTGTACATGTAGTTCTAAGTTAATTGGTTTTGATCTATTTGTCATGATGTAGAGATTATAACTATTTCTTATGTATGCAAATCCTATTTTGGATTACTTAGCATAGATTCTCAATTAATGTGATAAACTTTTTATAAATAACTAATATATAGCAAAACACTTTTGCATTCGGTTTGTTATAAAAAATGTGAACCACTAAGACATTGATAATGTCTACTAATCAAAGTAAGAACAAAAATTACCAAAGTAGTTACACCCTATAAAGATTATTCAACATAAAACATCACAAGTAACAAACCTTAGAATGAAATATCAAACACAAGGAAAATAATGCAAGGAAATAAAAAACACACACGAAGTTTATAGTGGTTCAATCCAACTAATATGATAAGTTTACTCCACTTATTCACCCCTTATAAAAGTAGATGAGTTCCATTAATTTCTTTATAGAGAATACAAATATAAGGAAATATTTTGAAGAGAAATAACACTCAAAGAGATTACATAATCTTCACACTCAACAATGGTAGAAACCCTAAATTCCTCTATTTTCTAGCTCTCTTTTCTCTCTCAAACACAAATAAAATCATTCAATAGCTTTTAGGGCACATAATTAGTGCATATACACACCTAAAGTAGGCTATTATAATAATTCCCATCAAATCCTAGCTTCTTGTCCCAAAAATCGTGTCCCATTTCATCATTTACTCTCTTTTTTGTACTCACTCTATCGATTAAGACCTTTCTCGATCGATCAAGCTTTCAAAAGTGGGGATCAAAATTTGAGTAGAAACTCCTCAATCGATGCACGCTAGATCTTTGATCGATCAAGATGATCGATCAACCACATTCTCAATTGATTGACAAACTCCAAAAACCATCATACGTTCCATTACATATGATGCTTCTGGTCCAATCTTTGATGCTTGATCACTCACATTAGTAATTAAGCATCCCCATGTATTTGCATCATAATATCACAATTCTCTACCTTGATACCAATCCTTGGAACTCATTCTCTTTGGATGAAGACTCATCCCTTTCACCTTTACCTAAGGTATCATTTTTAATAGATCTATGGGGTAGACTCGGACATATTGAGTACACCCTATACATGTATCATAAATCTTTACTAAGTATGACATTGGATCTATAATTTTTTTAACACCATAAAATTTCATTATAGTAAACTTAGAATCATATATTTAAACACCAAATGAATCAATAAATTATCAAAAAAAAATTAATCCATTTACTTTTTAATTGGCTCACAGGAAGGAGCCAAGATACTTTAATTTCTTACATATTCGTGAACATTATTCTAGATAATCAATAAATCCCAAGAAAGAAGCAAAAATATAAAAAATACAAAACACTCAAAAGATATAATTTATGGAACAAAATTTTTAAAAATTTAAAAGTAGGTATAATAAGAAACCATATAGATTAAGATATTTTAGGAAAAAATGTACAAGTCACTAGAAAACAAAAACATTATTATACATCAAGGGAAAATAAATGTAGATATTAAATTTGTAATAGAAGGACATTATACCAATGCATGTCCTAACAAGATTTAACATAAGAAATAATTTAAAAAGAAGCTTTCACAAAAAACAAAAATCTTATAAGAAGTTTTTAAGATGGATCAATTGAGGAATCATATATAGATGATACTTATAAGTATTTATCTATTAGAGTAAAATGAGGTGTAAATAACTGACTCAGAATATGAACACTTAGAATATTAGTACTCTTCATCAAATGAATGATTTATATAATATTACAAATTCAAATAGTACATATATTAAGGTATAACTAAAATTTAAAAACTATGTCGACTATCATTTACATGTATATATAGATACACGAGTTAGTATATGTGTAACAACTAAATATGTATTCTTAGAAGAACATTGACATATACACCAAAATATTTAATTGTAAAAATTGTTAATAATACTACAATAAATCTTAATAAAGTTTTAAGATATATATATAATGATAAGAGAAGAAAATTTTCACATTCCCATTATATATCAACAAAAAATAGGAGTTGATTTATTATAGGAAATAATTTCTTAACCTTATATCAACCTTTTACACAATACTTAGACAAAATAAGTCTAATAACACTAGATAATGAAACTATTTATATATCAAAAATAAGAAAAATTATGGCGGTATCAAACTCAACTTTTTTGCAACAACATAAAAAGTGAAAACATGATAAGATAGACATAAAGCAATCACAAAAGCCTTATTTAGAAATTCTTTCATTAGATATATAAGTGAAATAAAACTCTTTTCTTAATCAAATACAGGAAGATAAAGCCTTAATAAGTATACAAAAAATTATTAAAAATAGTAAGCTTAGAAAATCCTTTAGATCCAAAAATTAATAAATCTATAATGATTGTCATGTTATTAGAGTAAAACCAATAATTTATACTCCAAAAATTAGGATTGAATTTGAAAAAAAAAATCAAGAATCTTTAGGAATAGAAGGCATGATACCAAATAATTCATCTCATTCTAGTTTACATTCTCAATCGAAAAATAAGTTGAAAAAAGAAAAGATAAAAAGAAAATGATAATAAACTTCAAAGCATTGAAGAAAGACACCATTGATAATGCATACTTTATTTCAAAGAAAAAAAGAATTGTTATTATTAATAAAAGGAAAGGTATTTCTTAAGTTTTGATTGCAAAAGTAAATTTTGGTAAATAAGATTAGATAAAGAACCTTAAAAATTAATGACATTTAGTTGCCTTTAAGAACAGTTCCAATTAGGGGTGTCTAATAACCGGCCAAAACCAGGTTAAATCGAAAAACTAGATCGGATCGAACTTAATCGAACAGTTTTATAAATAAAAAAGTTTGGTTTGTTTTGTATTACGTAAAACCAATTTTTAAACGGTTCGATCCGGTCCAATTATACAAAATTTTAAACCGGTCGAACCGGATCAGACTAGTTTTAATAAGTAATTAAAAAATTTCTCTCTTTCATGATATAAATGCTAAGATATTACACACTTTCAGTTTTCCTCCTTTCTTTCTAACTATCCTCATGCTATATTCTCCAAAACCCTAAGTTAAAACTAGTTGCTGCCTCTATCCCTCCACCACCAGCCAGGCGTTAACCGACCTCACCTCACATCACCTCGTTTCACCTCGCGTCACCTCGCATCCAGTAATCCATGGACAAAATAGGTATGAGTCATATTCATAAGACTAATAGACTCTCTGTAATCACATTTTAAGTTTGTTGGTTGAATTCGTCTAGAATTTTTATGACGAAACTTAGTTTTTGTTGTTTTAATGGTGTAGTATTGTTTAGATCTATGTATGAAATATATTGTTATTTGTGTTCTTTATACAGATCTTTGAGGTTGATTAAGATTCTAATCTGTTTGATTTTGGTGACTCATTTTGTTTTTCTACTATTGAAGCCACACTGATAGAATGTGGCTCTGATTTCTTTTATATTCTTATTTTTGTTTAGTATCGGTGTTTTTGATATTTTTTCTCTTTTGTTTTTAAATCTTTTAAATGTTGGATCTATATTTTGAATATTGAATTGATGAATTGCTTTATCGTTTTTATGTGATTTTCTTAATGACGGTCACATGATCTCTACCTCCAGCATTGTCTTCTTCTTCTTCTCTACCTAATTTTTTATTGTATTTATGTATTATTAACTGTTCAAAACCGTTAACCAAATTGGACTAAACCATTCAGTCACAACATTTTGAATAGTCAAACGGTCCGGTTCGAACAATATGAACGGTTCGGTTTGGTTAAAAAAAATTATTCAAAACCAGACCATACCATAGACACCCCTAGTTTTTAATGGACTGTTATACCATTTGAATTAAAATAAACTGCATGTATCTTTCAAAGATTATGGATAACATGTTTAAGAAATTATAAAATATTTATTGTGTTTACATAGATGATATTTTGATTTTCAATAATGAATTAAAGACATTATTTATATACTATTAATATTTTATAAGAATGTCGGAAGAAAAGTATTGTACTTTTAGAAAAGAAACTAATAATTGCCCAAAAAAGATTAAGTATTTAAGGTTATAAATCTAAAATGGAAAACATAATCTACAATCGATATACTAATTAATATTCAAGGATTTTCTAGTGAATTAATGAAGAAAAAAAACCGATTACAAAGATTTTTAGAATGTTTGACATATATTGAAGCATTTATTAAAAGACTTACAGAAATACAAAAACCCTTACAAGCAGAATTGAAAAAGATCATGCATGAAAATGGACGAAATAAGATACTTTTTATATGAATAAAGTAAAAACATAAGTAAAAAATTTACCAACTTTATACTATCTAAGTCCAAATGATAAAATGATAATTGAAACATATTATTCATATGAATATTGAGAAGTGATTTTGAAAGTAAAAGTAGATAACAAAGATGAATATCTTTATAGATATACATTAGGATATTTTATGCTCTATAATTAAATTATCATAGTAATAAAAAAGAATATTTATCTGTTAAAAAAACTATTAAAAAATTAACAATATATGTCATAAGTTTTAGATTCAATATTAGAACCAATAAGAAAAAATTAGGTTATTTTTTAAGGAACCGATGCAAGTAATATTAGTAAGATGGAAGTTATGGTTTAACCATTATAATTTTGATATTGAACATCTTTTAATAAGTAATAATAGTTTAGCACATACTTTTACTAGAGAATTAAGATCTTTAACTATTTTTATTCTTATAGAAATGAACCATCTTGATAACAAGATCAAGATAAAAGAAAAGGAGATAAAAATCTTTCAGGAACAACTCGAGCTTTTATATCTTGAAAAGTCTCTTTTAGAGACATAAAATAAATAAGAAGAACTTAATTGTTCAAAATAACTCTTAAAGTCCAAAAATTCTAAATAAAAATACTCATCAAAGATTCAATCTAAAGGAGGCAAAACTTTTGAAGAAAGAATTCAAAATGAGAAGGAAGAACTTAACAGTTTAAAATAGAAAAAAATTTCTACAATAAAAAAGAAAAAAAGCTTAATTGGGTTGATAAAGTAGAAAAAGAAAATAGAAAAAGACTTATCTTGTCTACAATAACCCAAAATTAGGAATCTACAACAATTGGGCAGAAGCAAGTAAATTCATTCTTGGGTTTAGTAGAATAACTCATAGAATCTTCACTAATAGAATAGAAGTTGAAGATAATTATGTTAATTACAAAACATCAAAATTAATAACTATAGAGAAAATTGTAAAAAATTATTCTGTAGCAGTACAACAACAATTAGTATCATTAAGCAGGTTAAAAACTCTAAGAAAGATGGTACAATTACTAATACTATTCGAGAGGCACCCCTCATAGAAACAAGAAGGGTAGTACGATTGTCAGTATTACTCCGAAAAACAATCTCCAAGAATACATCAGTCATTGAATAAGAAAAATGTCAATGCATGAATTTGAATAAATCACTATGGCTGGGCATTTATAAATTTGCCAAGAAATCTACACATGAACATATTTAAGATATGAAATTCTACACTACGAAAAAGGAATTTCCTTCATGAAGTAAATTTTATACTTTTGAAGGAGCTGATCTAATTTTTTTCTATAGAGTGTGTCATGCAGGTCTTATTGAGAATTTGTATCCTTGAATTAATTTAAGTGAATTAAATTATTTTATTAAAAATTTCAAAAAGGCTATTAAGAACTTTAGGAAAAAAGATTAGAACAAGTAACAAACATGTTTATCTTAGATTTATATGTTTATTAATAGACTGGAATGAGGAAGGTTGTACCAATCTCTACCATTTTATCAAGATAACAATTTTCAACACAAACAGAGAAGTTCTCAAACCAAAAGCACTTTTAGGAAAAAAAATTCAACACAAATGAACTCTATGTATTAAGATGCTAGATGTTAGGATAAATTTACTATGAACTTAAGAAGATTGATAATGCTATTGAGATCAAAGTGAGTTATTTAGCCAATAAATTCTTCATCATTTTTCATAGTAATATGACTCTCACCAAAAAAGAGAGTGAAAAAATTAACAAATTCGAGGCAAAAATCAACAATAACAACTTAATTTTTTTAAAAAAATAAGGAAAGTTTTTTGCTTTTATGCTAGAAAACTACTAAAGATTACAAATGCATTTAATGCATCAAGGATAGAAAGATGAAGATGTATCATCATCTACAACATAAAAAATGTTGTAAAAAAATGACAAAAAAGAATAAAGATGAAATCCTATTAATAAAAGACAATAAAAAAAATAAAGATGTAAAACTCACATTTTTAATTGGCAGTTGTTGAAAAAAATGAAATTTATTAAAAAATAGATGTTGGGAATTGTGCCTTGTCCCACATTGCTTTTTTATAATATTTTAAAGAGGTATAAATATTGAAGAGTTTGTTATTGGGATTGCCGGCACCCACTTTGTGGAAGGGGAGAGGACCTAGGCAAATGTGATACCACACGCGGCGCCGCTGCGTCCGTCCGACCGACGGCCGGCCGTAAGTGCCGAGCCGAGTCGAGTCCAGCGTGTGTGAAAGGTGAGGTGGTATTTTATTTTTTGGTAAAATATTCTTTTTAAGGAAATTTTTTCCACTTACAAAATGGTTGTTATATATATATATATATTTTTCAGAAAAAAAAAAAAAAGTTATGTTACTTTATAAAGAATAAGGTCGGTGTCTTCTTTATTCGAAAAAAGAGCCGTTGCTCGTATTTATTCACAAAAAATATCCGTTACTTGTCTTTAATCTGAAAATGGCCGTTACTTTTCATTACTCAGAATGGCCGTTACATTCTTAATTCCTAGACATTACCGTTTTATTCATAATTGCTACACGTGTTCTAAAGCCTATAGAAAGAAGGTTTCAGCTCTCATTTTAACATATCAATCAGCAATCTCATCTCCCTACGAAAACAATTCTCTCTACAACTTCTACAATTTTAAGTATTCTTTTAGTTTTCCGAGCAACAAATTTTCTGGTGTAGCATTCCAATCTTCATCGGCAGAAGTTCGAGACGTAGATTACGATTCGGGTCGTTTATACCTGGGACGCCGAGATGTGTTTGCTTGCACAAATCGCGTAGTTGCTAAACGCCTTAAAGAGAAATGACCTCAGTCCGCGACTCAACCCAAGCAGTTACTTTGAAGTTATCGGTAATATTGTTCCTACACTGTTTTTATAAACTTGCTTCAACAGCAGTACATGCCAAAGCAATGGAACGACACAAATCCAAAAGCCAAAAGCAGAAAAACAAATTAACTATTAAAGGAAGGGTAAAATAATGATTATTTATTTTGTAAACAAAGATTTCTTATTATATAAAAGGAACTTATATTTTCATTAGGAGACTAACTTCAATCAAAACATACTCTATACCTTAGAAAATTATTCATCTATTCATAACACTCATAAAATTAATATATACGAAAATTATAATAAAAAGATGCTATAATAAGAAAATTAAAAAATCACCTTTAATTAATAACATACAATAATTAATAACAACCATCGTTAAAAATTTAGCTCAAAATTTGTTATCAGAGTTATAAGAAAAAGAAAAATATGGATGTAAAATTAATGTTGTTATTGGTTCACGAACATTAATGATGTTAAATATAAATCTCAAAAATGCTAGAACTTTTTTTTATGAATTTTATAGATATTAGTAAAGTTATATTTAATCTCAAGAATAATAGTGATAAATTTCTTACCAAGATCGCAGAACTTTTGGAAATTTGACGTGGGTTATGATTCAACTTGGGATATTTGGATTACAATGTGGTGCTCGAATCTTGCAAGCACGTAATTAATTAAGATTCAAGTATGTTTTGGAGGGAGATTTTAACGTTATTAAGTTTTAAATGCTCAAACTAATTATTTTAATTGTAATTGGTCTCTATTTTATATTTTGTAACTTGTATTTAAACATGTAGCTAAATAAATCGCTTTTCTCTCCTAAAAAAGAAAGTGAGTGAAAAACATACACGTGGTTTTTTTCTTCCTAAAAAATGAAAATTGAGTGAAAATACACAAAATTGCTCGAGGAATACTCGACGAATACTCGACGCTCCGCTCTCGTGTCTTTCTTGCTCTTAGATCTGCTGGTCCTCTCTTCTTCCCCCCGTTTTTCTCTTATTCTCACACAGAGATCAGCTCCAAAAGCTTGGTGTATTTCCGCTACCTTCTTCGCCTACTGGGTCCCTTCGGTTTAAGTCCTGATCCAGGCACAATGGCAGCCGCAAATGCACCAATCGTTATGAAAGAGACCTTGACGGTGTGTTTACTTCTAATTCCTCTAACTAGATTGTCTCATTGAAATTCTGGCTAATTTCGTCTCAATTATTATTGAGTGTTAGTTGTCCAGTTCGTTATTTCATCGGATATGCCCATATGCTACGTGGGGCTTTTCATTTCACTGTTATTTTCTTTCTATTTACACATAAGCGAATTGTTTTAGCTTTTTCAGAGTATGCTATCTGTTTGTAGTTTTGAGTAATGGGTTTCTCGTTTTGATGTATGCAATTTTCTTTTATTTGGTGTGCTTGCAGTTGCCCAGTATTGGGATAAATCCTCAATTTATCACCTTTACACATGTGACTATGGAATCGGACAAATTCATTTGTGTGAGGGAAACATCACCTCAGAATAGTGTTGTTATCATCGATATGAACATGCCTATGCAGCCTTTGAGACGTCCCATCACAGCCGATTCGGCATTGATGAATCCCAATTCCAGAATTCTCGCTCTCAAAGGTAAAATGTCAACTATGGATTATGATTATGATAATGATAGCTAGTTATTTTCTGGCCATACCTTAACTACAATTTGGTGGAGCTTCTGTTGTATTTGTAAAGTTAGTTCAGGATTGTAGTAATACTTGTGAATAATACTTGAAGTCTATAGAAAGGAATGAATATAAGAACAAATATGTTCCTATTATATTTCTGTGTGAATTTTGTACTGAGTTTAGTTTCTATTTATAATACAATTTGAGAGACGAAAAAAGGAAGCTAAATAAGATCATAATCTATACTAATTAATTCATAATCATTCCCTAATTGCTAGAATAGTTCACATAATTACAAATGTTAAAAATCTAGGATTGCGTTAAATACAAGAGTTAAGGGTTTCAACATCACCACTCAAATTGGATCATAAATATTGATCATATCTAACTTGTTGATAAAATCATTGAAGTTTGATCAAGGAAGTACTTTGGTGAATTTATATGTTGTATATTTCTTTGTAGGAACATAAGTATTGTAAATAGTCTCATCTTCAATCTTTTCTTTGATGAAATGTCTATTAATTTCTACATGCTTGGTCATGTCAATGTTGAACTGGGTTAAGAGAGACGTTGATAGCGATTTTGATTCACAAAAAAGTTTAATTGGAGACTTTATTGCCACCTAAAGTTCATTTGAGTTTTCCTAATCATAAAGCTTCACAAATTTCATGTGTAATTGCTCTAAACTCTGTTTCATCACTGCTTCTGGCTATTACATTATGTTTCTTACTTCTCCAAGTTACTAAATATCCAAAAATAAAGGTACAATGCTCGGCATTAGATCTAGAGAATTTCATAAATGGCTTCTAATTGTATTTCCTTTGGTGAGTGCATGTGTTGATTTATGATACTGTTTGCAAGTGTGTTGCCAGGTCTAGTGTGAGGCAAATAGATCAATTTTCCTTCTAATCATTGATATCTGTCTCTATCCATTAGCTTTCTCATAACTTCATTCTTCTTTCTAGCCTGTATTGAAGTTTCACTTGATTTACATTCGAGTATGTTGGTTTTGGTAAGAAGATCGAGGATGTATTTTCATTGAGATACACTAATTTCTATTTTTGATTTTGTAACTTCCATTCCTTAAAAGTACATCATTTGTCACAAATCCTTAACCCCAAATTCAATGAATTGGATTTTCTTTATTCTCTCAATTTCTTTAAGATTGTTGTCAGTCATGATTGTATCATAACATACACGATCAAAATTATTTTCTTCCAATTTTCAAGGTGTTGGAAAAATATTGTGTGATTTGATTATCTTTACTAGTATCCTTGTTTCTTTATTATCTTTGCAAATTTATCAAATCAAGCTCTTGGTGAATGTTTAAGGCCATAGAGTGATTTTTTTATTTTACACAACTTTCTGTTTTGCAAAATCCTAGAGGTATGGTTATGAACACTTCTTCTCATTATCCATATAGGAATGCATTTTTTATGCCTAGTTGGTGAAGTGGTCAATCTAGATTTGTTGCTAGTGACAGAAGAACTTGGATTGTATTCAGTTTAGTCACGGGTGCAAATATTCTACTGTAGTCAATTCTATAGTTTGTGAATCTTTTTGTAACCAGACATGTTTTGTACCATTTTATTGTCCCATTAGTTTTATATTTTATTGTGAAAATTCACTTACAGTCAACTAGAGTATTTTCTTTTGATAATTCTATAACATTGCATGTTTCAATTTTTTCAAGTGCCTTTTTTTCTTTTATAGCAACTTCTCTTCATTGTGGGATTTTGAAGGCCTTAGGGATATTCTTTGGAATTTTGGTTCTATCAAGGTTAGCAATAAATGCATTGAAGTCTCAAAAACAAAGTATTGTACGAAACAAATCTAAAGATTGGATGGAGATCGTATTTATTTTCTCAAAGCCATAGATAACTTAGGAGACTTAGGTGGTTCAGAGTTACATGAGTTCAGTATAGATTCATGGATATTTAGATCTACCATTAATTTTGATTATCTTGGTGCTTCAAGTGTGAGGTTCTTTCTGCTTTTAATTTTGTCCTTCATAAGTTAGTATTTAACTCTTTATTATTTTGTTTCCCTTTTTTTCTCTCTAAGTTAAGTTACTTTATGTAGATTGCATGGTAATACAAAATGGTGCGTTTAGTTCTTTGTTTGGGGATGTGTGGGACTCATTACTCTGATTATATTGGGTGAAGTAGGTTCGGGTAGAGTGAGGTCAAGGGTGAAATCATTGTTGACCAGAAGTTCGATTCTCTTTTATATTATTCTCTCCTTGATAAGAGGATTTTTGACAATAAGGGATGTTTTCAAAGAATATAATGTTAAGACTGACAAAGACCTTGTTGGTAGATGGATAAGCATTTGAACCCTTTTTGAGTTGAGAAATACCCATGAAAACATATTTAATAATGTTTGGGTCAAGTTTGGACTTGGTTTTTGAATGACCTTAAACAAATGTGGCATAACCAAACACTTTCATGGTCATATTAGTTTGTAGATGGGATGTGGTAAAGAAGTGTTGTAATTTTTAAAGTGGAGTTTCAAAAGAGAACTCAATTAGGCATTCAATTGATGAGATATGTAAAAGTTCGAACGTCATCTCTTCAGAATTGTTTGGGCATATTCATGGTGAACATTAAAGTTCGAGTTACTTTGAGGAGATGTTTATTCTTTCGTCTAGCTATCTCATTTTTTTAGGGGAGTGTCAACACAATAATTTTGATGTATTATCCCATAATTTTAAAGGTAGTCTTGTAGGATATGATTGAAATATTTCGTGTTATTATCAATGTGAATGATTTGAATGTGTCTGAAACTGGGTTTGAATCATTGTGTGAAAGTTAATAAAAACATTTCAAACATCAGTTTTTCTTTTAACAAACAAACCCAACAAACATAGGTATGATCGTTAATAAAGGTAAAAAAATCACTTTTGTGAGTACGATTAGGGATAGGGGATGGATCTCACATGTGAACTAGGGTAAAGGGAATGGATTTCACATGTGAACTAGGGTAAAGGGTTTAAAAGGTATATAAAGGACTCGCGGAAACAAATTATATTAATTTTTTGCAAACTCACTAATCTCACACGGTTTTAAATACTAAAAGTTGGGATACCCCATTCTATAATGTCATAATAAAATTTTGATGTCACTAGAAATGGACATATAGAATGGATGAACCAAGCTATAACCATAAAAAAATTTGAGCTCCAAACTTGGAGAGCAATTTCTTTTAGAGGTGGCAATTCGTGTGTGTTGACGTGTTCGTGTTTCCCAAGCCAAAGTCACATATTTTTTAATACTATGAAAAAATTAAATTATTTTTGATCAATTTATTTATTTATAATGAGAAGAAAATTCATTATTTTTATAAGCCCAAAAGAATTAATAGTTGATTCTAACTAAAGAAGAATTCATGTCATGTCGTACTGGGTTCGTGTTCTGGATCGTATTCCAATTGTCACTCCTAATTGTCTGTTTCTTTGCTTCTTCGGTGAGGTAATCCAATTTTCTTTTTCCATCAATTGCTAACTTTATTATCAATTGAGCCTATTTTTTGAAATTTCTCTCCTTTTGTTTCTCCGCAGTAAGATATAAAAATTGGCTGTTATTTGAATTTAGGGTGGAAATGATTCTTAATTTATTGAGATTTTCAGTGTGGGTTTTTGGTGTTTGAGAGGCCAGTGGGTCAGCCATAGCTTGTTGGTTTTTGCGAACTCTGATATCATATACGAAGGAATGAATATAAGAACAAATGTGTTCCTTTTGTATTTCTGTGTGAATTCGCACAGAGTTTAGGTTCTATTTATAATACAATTTGAAAGGCTAATTAATTAATTCCAAATGCTAAAAGTCTGGATTACATTAAATACAATAAAGTCAAGGGTTTCAACAGAGTCACATTGCCATATAAGTAGTTTGTGGAAATGGTATCATAAACTAACCTTTATGTTGTTAGGTAAGCTAAGTGCGTGCTCTAGTTTTTGGGTATGTGTTTTAGATCGATCATTTTGGTGTCCAAACATAAAAAATGGACTCCATAGACTCCAGGTTTTTTTTATTATTAATAGAGGACCCTTTCTGGTTGGTTTAACCAACTATAATTGATCACCAATCACAATCGATTTTGTTTCAACCATTTGAACTTGGTTCATGTTTAGTTTGACCACATCTTGTAACTGGTATAATAGGTTAAAACCGGCTATGATGTCCTCTTTTAATAAACAAATACATATGGTCTATTTTTATGGTTTGGACAACTAAAGGGTCCATTTAAAGACACATGCTTATAATGCCCATAGTTCTCCTAGCACGGATTTGCATTTAATGTACACATTTTATACTGTTGGTAGAGGTTTTGTTGTGTATGTACAACCAGGGGACTGAGATGTATTAGTAAGCATCTACTGGATGTAGTTCCAGTTTCATTTGGAATGTTTTAATTGGATGCGCTGCATGAAGCAAGAGCAGAAGTTTGTTTCAGAAAATTACATGTACTAAAGACTAATAAAATTATGTTGTTTCTTACCTTGCTAATTATTGGACCTATTTTGTTTTCAGCCCTAGTTCAGGGAACTACTCAGGATCATCTGCAGATATTCAACATTGAATTGAAAACAAAGATAAAATCACACCAGATGCCTGAGCAGGTGATGTTCTTTCTTTTCTAAGAACATGTTAAATGTTGGACACGATGTTCTGAATTATATGACAGCATGGTGTACTAATATCTGAACAATTATAACTATTATATTTATAGATTGTATTCTGGAAGTGGATCACTCCAAAGATATTAGGTCTGGTGACACAGACCTCAGTACATCATTGGTCGATTGAAGGTATATTTTCCTGATTTGGCAGGTTTATCATGTTTATTTTTAACATAAACAGTTCTCTTACCATTATGTTTAATTTTATTTATGTCATTCTTTTAGGGGATTCTGGGCCTATGAAGATGTTTGAGAGGACAGCAAACCTCGCTAATAATCAAATAATTAACTACCGCTGTGATCCTTCTGAAAAATGGCTGGTTCTAATTGGAATTGCTCCCGGTTCGCCTGAGGTTAGTGGTTAAAAGTCATAAATAACTTATGTCCTGAAAGTGTTACTTTGACTCTGCTGGTGTCTTACTTTATTGAATGTGTAAAGTAGGATGAGGATCTATTTAATTATTATTAAATCTCTGGAGTATATCTTAGCAAAAAAAAGTAGCATCTAAAGTATATATTATTTTCATGACGAAAATACATATTAATGAATTTTTTGATTCTATATTTATTTGGAAGTTTATAGAGAATGTGCATGCCTAGATTAACATTTTGTTCATTATCCTTTAAGAGCTATGACTGATACTTTACTTCTTTAAAACCTTTATTTTTCTATTTTGTTTTTTTACATAAATTCGTATTGTCTGAAATTTCAGATCTGTAACTCTTATTGTTTGTAACAGATTCACATTACAGTTCATAGTCTCATATTCCAATGATTTACTTATAATAACAGTTGGCTTTTCTTTGCTTTCCTTCCCCCCCCCCCCCCCTCTCTTCTTCTTCTTCTTCTTCATATCTGATAACTCTATTAGTCATGCTGGCTTTTCAAACTTTTGATTGCAGAGACCACAATTGGTAAAAGGAAATATGCAGCTTTTTTCTGTGGATCAGCAACGTAGTCAGGCTCTTGAAGCTCACGCTGCTTCATTTGCCACATTTAAAGTGTGTTTATTCTTCTTGGATCCAAAAGACAACTTACTTGTGTATTTTGAGTTCTCTTAATAAGTTCTATGTTACAAACAGGTTGCAGGAAACGAAAATCCTTCAATTCTCATTTGTTTTGCCTCAAAGACCTTCAATGCTGGACAAGTTGCATCAAAGATGCATATCATAGAACTTGGTGCCCAACCAGGTCAACTGAGTTACTAGCGTCTACCACCATATATGGACTGTCACTTTGATTTTTAAGAAACTTTTTCTATCAATAAATCTGTGACAAATTTAACTTCTTTAATAAATGAGGTGGCAGTTTATCATTGATGAGCATAATTAAGCCGACGATATAAAACTCAATAAATATCTGTCATATCAGTTATGGTTATCAATTTATCACAAATTTATGATGAATAGTAGTTTAATGTGTCATAATTATGCTTCCTGTTATGCATAATATATGAGCTTCAGGTATCATAATTTTCTACTTGAAGTTCTTGTCTTGCACCATACCATGCCGCACTGTTTATTTCTTGTACTGATTTTCTGGATATTGTTATCAGGGAAACCATTTTTTTCTAAAAAGCAGGCAGATCTGTTTTTTCCACCAGACTTTGCTGATGACTTTCCTGTCTCAATGCAGGTTATCATGCAGCCTATTTTTAACTTTCTTTAATAGCTTTGTCATTTGTCAAGTGTTGGCTAATCTGTTGTTTCCTTTTGGGAGGACAGATATCACAAAAGTATGGTTTGATATATGTGATCACAAAGCTAGGACTTCTATTTGTATATGATCTTGAGACAGCTACTGCAGTTTATAGGAACCGGATTA
This sequence comes from Hippophae rhamnoides, assembly GCA_033030585.1. Lineage (NCBI taxonomy): Eukaryota > Viridiplantae > Streptophyta > Magnoliopsida > Rosales > Elaeagnaceae > Hippophae > Hippophae rhamnoides. The sequence goes on along the minus strand of CM065437.1, from coordinate 15,293,314 downwards.
GTCCAGATCCCATATTTTTGACATCAGAAGCTTCATCCATTGGTGGTTTTTATGCTGTCAATAGGCGAGGACAGGTGTTGCTTGCCACTGTAAATGAGCAAACAATTGTACCTTTTGTTAGTGCTCAGGTGTGTTTTCGAGTTTTTCCTCCCCACTGTCTGCTTACTGAAGTAATGGAGATATCGTATCTTAAATTATGCTTCGGAAATTTTGTAGTTAAACAATTTGGAACTTGCTGTTAATCTTGCGAAAAGAGGAAACCTTCCTGGTGCCGAAGACCTGGTATGCATATATGTTTTCCTATTTATTATTAATATTCTTATTAATAGTAATGTTTAGCTGATTCAAAATGTAATGGTAGTTGTTTTGTCAACTGTCAAGTGATGAATATATTAACTCTGAGAGTTGAGAAGGGAAAAGTGAGATATTATATCCAGCCTACCAGTTATTCTAATAGTAGAATTTTATATTATTATTTTGTAAATTCATGAAGTATGGTGATACATCACGGCAAAAAAAAAAAACTGACCAGACCTTGTCTTCTCTTGTTTCATTTCTTCTCCAGCTCTACTAAGTACTTAGCAGTGGACTGATCTTGAAATCTTGAAACCTTACTATCCTTTTGTCATTTTCAGGTTGTCCAGCGGTTTCAAGAATTATTTGCTCAGACAAAGTATAAAGAGGCTGCTGAGCTTGCTGCAGAATCTCCAAAAGGAATACTCCGTATTCCTGACACTATTGCTAAGTTTCAGGTACTCATTTTACATTTTTGTTAGATAACGTATGCCATATAATCTTAATAATTATGTGTATAGATGACTGTTAGAGTTTTGTGTAAAACTGTGTTCATTTTTGCAGGGTGTTCCTGTGCAAGCTGGGCAAACACCACCATTATTACAATATTTTGGAACTTTGTTGACTAAAGGGAAACTTAATGCATTTGAGTCATTGGAATTGTCACGCCTAGTTGTAAATCAAAACAAGAAAAATCTTTTGGAAAATTGGTTGGCAGATGACAAGCTTGAATGCAGCGAAGAACTTGGTGATCTTTTGAAGGTCTGATGTGAAGATAAACTGACACACTTTGATGCAATAGTTGTTTATTTTAACTAATTAAAATCCTGTATTTATTTCCTATTTTAATGGTGCAATCACTTGCCAAATCTTTTAGATTATGCACTTGCTGTCTTGCTGATGTGAATATATCAGCTTGGTAGTATAGGACATCAATTTTAGATAGTAAGGAATAATTAGGGCATTACAAGAGCAGAAGAATGTAGGCAGATTTGACACTGTCGGAGATTTTCTCAGGCAGTTCTAGCTTGGGTTTTCTATGGTGCTTAGTTTGTGATGATATTGCTGCCAAACACATACAAGTCACTTAGTGTAAAGTTTACCCATCTATGCAGCAGCTTCTAATTGAACAGGCTACAGTACAACAGCTCCAAACTTTTTCCAAGCCCAAATGATTTCTTTTAGAAAGCCCTTAGGTTTTGTATGATTCAGTTTACTGAACTCATTACAATATTAGGCAATTGTTGTTTTTATATTTATTGTATTTCTAGCGAAATAGAGAATAGAGAATCTTTCTCAAATTGGAATATTTATTTTTAACCGGAAGTTTGCTGCTATGTCATAATTAATATGCTGCTAGTGTTAGGATAGTAATTTTCTATTACTATTACTATTTTTGAAGTTTTTGTGTAAATCTCTCTCTTTTCTCACGATGAAACATGTTTCAATGCAGACAGTGGATAACGACCTTGCTTTAAAGATATATATTAAAGCCAGAGCAACTCCAAAAGTTGTTGCAGCTTTTGCTGAAAGGAGAGAATTTGATAAAATTTTGATATACTCAAAACAGGTTATTATGCAGTTCTCTCAAAATGCACCTTTCCATATGTCATCTTCCCCATTACACATACCATTGGCTTTTTGTGGATGCTCATAATCTCATACATTTTTGTCTTGCTCGGCACTTTTAGAAACAACTAGAATCCTTCCTGCATGTGTTTTGCTCAAATATATTCCTTAACTAGCAAATTTTCTTTCTTGATGTATCATCTGTACCTCTTTTTGCATAACATATATGTTATTGCTCTTGGTGGAAGCTTATGATGTCATACCATTTTCATCATTGTAGGTTGGATATGCACCGGATTATTTGTTTCTTCTACAAACAATTTTGCGATCAGATCCCCAGGTATGTGCATTGTTGCCTATTTTTTGCTGTAGGTGTTGTTTCTAAATTCATATGGTACTTCTCTTTCCCTAATAACTTAATTTCTTTTTAACTGAACACAACTCTGATAAATTGCAGGGGGCTGTCAATTTTGCTCTTATGATGTCTCAGATGGAAGGAGGTTGCCCAATTGACTATAATACAATTACAGATCTATTTCTTCAGGTGTGAGTTAAGTAAATTTTATTTAAGGCTTCCAGCTGATAACTAGCTTTCATTGCTTTTCTTGTTATATTGAAAACTTAAAATTTTAGATATTTAGCCCAATACAACTATTTTTCATTGCTGTTTATCCAATTGAATTTTAAACTAAATAACTGAAATATACAAAAGCTTTTTTTAGTATATTTTATTTTCCATTTTGCAGAGGAATTTGATCCGTGAGGCAACAGCCTTTTTGTTGGATGTTCTGAAGCCAAATTTACCTGAACATGGATACCTTCAGACAAAGGTTAGTCGTGTTCCCTTTTTCTTTAAGGAAAAACTGTAGGTACCCTTTCTGATTTTTATTATATAAAGTTTGATTCCATTTTCTTTTGCCAAAAAATTTGTGGTTCATTTTTACATTTCAATTTTGTACTCTTTTTTTTTTGGTTGTTGCTGGACAGGTTCTGGAAATTAATCTTGTAACTTTCCCAAATGTTGCTGATGCTATTTTGGCCAATGGTATGTTTAGTCATTATGATCGTCCGCGCATTGCACAACTCTGTGAAAAAGCTGGTTTGTATTTGCGTGCACTACAGGTGACTTCAAGCTCTCTTCGCAAGAGAAAAAAAATCAGTTTCTTCATTTAAGAAAATCCTATGAGGCTGATCAAATATCTCCTGAACTAATTTCCCTTGATTTCTTTACAGCATTATTCTGAACTGCCTGATATCAAACGTGTCATTGTGAATACACATGCCATTGAGCCTCAGGTTTTTCGCTTGATGCTTGTAAAACTTCCTGCACTTATCTAGTACATGATTACTAACTTTGAGGTATATTTAGGCACTCGTTGAGTTTTTTGGAACCCTTTCTCAAGAATGGGCTATTGAGTGCATGAAAGATCTTCTATTGGTAAACCTTAGGGGCAATCTTCAGATTATAGTTCAGGTAAGTGTTGGTTTCTTTGACCAGTTGTTGGTATATGTACAGTTTATTCAACTGAGGTTTAATGTAATTCTGTCTGCAGGCTGCCAAAGAGTATTCAGAGCAGTTGGGTGTGGATACATGTATAAAGTTATTTGAGCAGTTCAAGTCCTATGAAGGATTATACTTTTTCTTGGGGTCATATCTGAGTTCCAGGTACCTTTGTTTTCTTGTCTTTGTCAGAAAAATAAAATGATGTTTGGCCGCATGTACTGGACAATTTATTATGTTTTCAATTTTCTTTTTCTTAATGACAGTGAGGATCCTGATATTCACTTCAAGTACATAGAAGCAGCTACTAGAACTGGACAAATAAAAGAGGTTGAACGTGTAACTAGGGAATCAAACTGTTATGACCCTGAAAAGACTAAGAACTTTCTGATGGAAGCCAAGCTTCCAGATGCACGTCCTCTGATAAATGTCTGTGATCGCTTTGGATTTATTCCAGATCTCACCCATTACCTATATACAAGCAATATGCTCCGATATATTGAAGGTTATGTCCAAAAGGTAAGCTCATTGCCAATTGACATATTCTCTTTGCAATTTATTTTTCCTTTATAAATAGAGAGCAAAAGATCCTATTGACTTGCTCACCATGCCTGGTTTTCAGAAGTTAAATGTTAATAGAGATGCTAACATGAGGGGCATGAACTATTGATCATTCTTTTCTTGGTTTTTCCTCATAGGTCAATCCAGGAAATGCACCTCTTGTGGTAGGGCAGCTTTTAGATGATGAATGCCCTGAGGATTTCATTAAAGGTTTGATTCTATCAGTTCGTTCTCTCCTTCCTGTTGAACCCCTAGTGGAGGAATGTGAGAAGAGGTAAGATGTTCTTATGCTTTATTTTATCAATTATTGTCTCTTGTACTTTTTTCTTATTCTTTGTTTCTATTTTCAGAAATCGTCTCCGCCTACTCACCCAGTTCTTGGAGCATCTTGTCAGTGAGGGAAGCCAAGATGTGCATGTCCACAATGCTCTGGGTAAAATCATAATTGACAGCAATAACAATCCTGAGCATTTTCTCACTACCAATCCATATTATGATTCTCGTGTGGTTGGTAAATATTGTGAGAAACGAGATCCAACTCTTGCTGTTGTTGCTTACCGTAGAGGGCAGTGTGACGATGAACTTATAAATGTTACAAATAAGAATTCCTTGTTCAAATTGCAATCAAGGTTTGTGTTTCTTTTTAGCTGGTGTTTCATTGTACTTTCATGTGCTAGTCTACAACACTGATGTTGTTTTCTTGATGTTTAGATACGTAGTGGAACGAATGGATGCTGAACTTTGGGTGAAAGTCCTTGATCCAGATAATGAGTATAGAAGGCAGCTAATTGATCAAGTTGTATCTACTGCTTTGCCAGAAAGCAAGAGTCCTGATCAAGTTTCAGCAGCCGTTAAGGCTTTTATGACTGCTGACCTTCCTCATGAACTGATTGAGCTTCTTGAAAAGATTGTTCTGCAGAACTCCTCTTTTAGTGGGAACTTCAATCTTCAGAATTTGTTAATTTTGACTGCAATCAAGGCTGATCCATCCAGGGTTATGGATTACATTAATAGGTTAGACAACTTTGATGGACCTGCTGTTGGAGAGGTTGCTGTTGAAGCACAATTATACGAAGAAGCTTTTTCCATATTCAAGAAGTTCAATCTGAATGTCCAGGCTGTGAATGTTCTTTTGGATAACATCCGAAGCATTGAACGGGCTCTAGAGTTTGCATTTCGTGTCGAGGAAGATGCTGTGTGGAGCCAGGTTGCCAAGGCACAACTACGAGAGGGTTTAGTGAGTGATGCCATTGAGTCTTTCATCCGAGCAGATGATGTGACTGAGTTTTTAGCAGTTATTAAGGCTGCTGAGGACGCTAATGAGTATCATGACTTGGTGAGGTATCTCCTGATGGTTAGGCAAAAAACCAAGGAGCCCAAGGTTGATAGTGAGCTTATTTATGCATATGCTAAGATTGATCGTCTTGGTGAAATTGAAGAATTCATCCTCATGCCAAATGTTGCTAACCTTCAAAATGTTGGAGATCGTTTGTATGATGAAGATCTATATGAAGCTGCTAAGATCATATATACTTTTATCTCTAACTGGGCTAAGCTAGCCGTTACTCTGGTAAAGTTAAAGCAGTTCCAAGGTGCTGTGGATGCAGCACGAAAAGCCAACAGTTCAAAGACGTGGAAGGAGGTTTGTTTTGCATGTGTGGATGCTGAGGAATTCCGCTTAGCTCAGATCTGTGGTCTCAGCATCATAATACAGGTAGAGTTTTTGCTTTGTACTAACTTTTTTCTCTGGGTAAGTTACTGCCTATGTTTTAGCTTTTTATGTGACTAGTCAATATTCCATATGCTGCACGTGATAATGTTTATGTTATATAAATACTAAGAATTGTGATTTAAGTTTATAAATTACTGAAATAATATATGAAAAGTTTTAGTCAATAAGGATTAAAATATACTGGTTAATTATAAGATATTTACTAAATTATTTTACGACAACTATTAATATCTTTCCTCATATAATCTTTTTAACTATCTATGTATTAAACATATCCTATCTTTTAGTATTCTCTAAACTTCTAATTAGTTGTAAAGATTTAATTAGTTATGACTAAGTACATTAGATTTCCTAAAGCATTGTATTTTTGGCTTAATTTACATGGTCTTAATATTATAAAAAAATATTATACTTTATTACGATTAAAAGTATTGGGAGCTAATTAATTATTATGTGCACACTCTATTATTGTAATATGTACTATAAAAAAGTTTACTAGAACATTAGTTTATTAAATGTTTTGATATTTTATTTTTCAAAACACACCTAAGATGGGATTAAATTTTTAGAGTGAAGTAGAAGTTAATAATTAATGTGACCATCTATTTTTTTTAAATAACATTACATAACTCAAACACAGGGAACTATTTATGTATTAAACATATCATATCTTTTGGTATTCTTTAAATTTATTATTAATTATAAAATCTAATTGATTATAGTTACACGAGACCTTTTGCTTGCCTTTTTGATGTTACTATTTTCAAATTATGAACTTTAAAGATGGTGTCATGGTAAAGACCCTTGCTCTTCGTATTCTTTCATTCGAATATTATAATTAAATAGGTTTTATTTTTATAATTAATTAGAAGATTATAGAATATCAAAAGATATATGTTTAGTACATAGTTGAATTAGATTATACTAGGAAGTATATTAATGGTTGAAGTATACCTTACCAATCAACAATCAAATTGAGGGTTGATTTTGGGTAAACACAAATTAGGATTTAATGCATTTTTGAGTTCCAACTCGGAACACTCTTTTGTAGTGTACATTTTTTCTCACTATCGGAACAGGGAGGAAGACCAGCCGTAGACCAGCCAAACCCCGACGTCCAGAGCCCGCATAATGTACGAGGCCCGGTGGGCACCTGCGCGCCACCGCGACTTTCTGTCAAAATTTCCCACACGTCTCACGCGGCCAGAGGGAAGAACGGCCGCCGTGAGCCAAACCCAGTCAGGTCACCGGTGAGCGCGAGTGGGCCACGCGTGCCCGCTGCGGCTTTACGCATCCAAATTCCACGTGCCGGCGCGTGACGGCGCGTCCGTGTGGGAATTCTTCTCGTGAGACCGTGTCGACTCTAAGTCGTCCCACTTGCATACTCATCTGTGGTGGTTTGGCACTCATCGCTTGCGATTGTTCAGGTTTGCGTTCTTCCAATTTTGTGTTCTTGTTCGCTGCGTGTTTGGTCGCTGTTGTTGTTGGATTTTGTTTGTTCGTTTGCTTGTTGTCTTGTCGTTTGTAAGAGTTATGGCTAAAAAGAAATCTAATGTGTTAACGGATATGGTGCTTGTGATGTTTAAAATCACGGACCATAAGCTCAATGGCTTGAATTATTTGGCTTGGAGCAAGACCATTCGAATTTATTTGAGAAGTATCGAAAAAGATACTCATTTGACTAATGATCCTCACAAGATGATTCCATGACGGCATGGCTTAGAGACGATGCTCGCTTATTTACCAACGGTCGGAATTCTATTGAAAGCAATGTAATTGACTTGATCAATCAACTGTGGGTCGTTAAGGAATTGATGGATTATTTGGATTTCTTATATTACGGTAAGGGAAATCTTTATCGCATGTATGAGGTATGCAAAGCATTTCTTGTGCGGACAAACAAGATCGATCCTCCATAAGGAATTATTTTATGGAATTTAAAAGGACTTATGAGAACTCGATAGTTTGATGCCTTTTAGCCACGATGTCAAGGTTCAGCAAAGCCAACGGGAACAAATGGCGGTCATGAGTTTTCTTCTTGGGTCTTCTACTGCCTTTGAAACTGGTAAGTCTAGGTTCTTTCGGTTACGAGATCTCATAACACGAGAGGTGTTTAGTCTAGTACTTTGTACGAGAAGACACTCCACCTCAGCTGCTCGGTTAAACGGTGCTTTGGTGGGTGAGTAATAATTATGACGTAGGCGTCGACTTATATGAACGAGAAATAAAGGAGCGGCTCGCACGGGTTTGAAACTCGACCACGGGACCCGGAGGTATTGTATGTCACTATTGTCACAAACCGGGACATCTGAAAACATGAATGTAAGAAAGCTTCGGTACTGAAGCGTCGAAAGGTCACTCGGCTCATGTGCATCCACTTCTTATACTTAGAAAAATCGGTTCTTATCTCTGCGGAGATGAATTTACCAAGTTCTCGTAGTATCGAGAATCGCTAAAGTCTTCATCGCCTACTGTCTTTGCTATTCTTGATTCGGAGTAAATCAAATCGTGTCTCGTTTCTTCATCTTCCAAATGGGTTATTGATTAAGGTGCCACGAGATCATATGACATAATTCTAGTCTCTTTTCTACTCTTTGTACATACTTCTACCTCACTTGTTACCTTAGGGCGATGGGTCACCATCTACCGTGTTCTTAGTGCAGCGATTCTACGCTCCTTTGCTTCCTTTGTCGCAAATCGTCTTACGTTTACTTAGCTTATCCTTTAATTTGATCTACGTAAGTCGACACTGCATGATCTTAAGCTGTTGTATCTCATTTTCTGATCGTTGCTTATTTCGGGATCTTATGATGAAGAAGACTATTGGTAAAGGACATGAGTTTAGAGGCCTCATATTCTTGACACACGATACCGAAATGTCGCTTCGCTTTCTAGTGTAACCTCTCGGCCGAGTACGTTGTATTTGGGGTCATCCATCTCTTCCTTTCTTGAAGAAACTTTGTCCTCGGTTTAGTAAGGTGTCTTCATTAGATTGTGAGTCTTGTCAATTTGCAAAACATCATCGTTTTTAGTTCAAATCAAGAGTTAATAAACGTCTAGTGTTCCTTTTGAATTAGTTCATTCGAGTGTTTGAGTCGCTTGTCCTATTTTGTCTAAACCTGGATTTAAGTATTTTGTTACTTTTGTGGATGATTATTCTTGTGTAACTTGGTTATATTTAATGAAGAGTCATTCTGAATTGTTTTCTATTTTTTGTGCATTTTGTGTTGAGATTAAAACTCAATTTAATGGTTCAAAATGGCATGCTTCATGAAACTTTGTGTGTTGATACTCCATCTCAAAATGGAGTGGCCGAACGTAAGAACAAACATCTTCTCGAAACTGCACGTGCCTTATTATTTCAAATGAATGTTTCTAAACCTTTTTGGGCCGATGTAGTTTCAACACGCGTATTTTTCTTATTAGTCGCGTACCTAAATACATTCTTAAATGGTGAGATTCCTTATAAAATTTTGTTTCCTAATAAGTCAACTTATTTCGGTTGACCACAAGATATTTGGTAGCATTTGTTTTGTTCGGGATGTTCGTCCACGTATTACTAAATTAGATCCCGAGTCTTTGAAGTGTATTTTCCTTGGTTATTCTCGTATCAAAAAGGTTATAGATGTTATTGTCCTAATCTTAACAAATATCTTGTCTCCAATTGATGTTACCTTAATGGAAGACATGTACCTATTTTCGTCTTCTCCTCCACTTGCATGTCGGGGGAGGATAACCATTGTTAATCTATACATCACATCGTCATCGGACTGTCATGCGATCAGGTTCTGTTAGGCCTCCATATAACTTCGAGTCTACTCCCAGGACATTAGACCTTAATTCATGTATCACACTGTTGCCTGCTCGCCGTCGTCGGATCCTGTCTGCGAGCGATGATCTTCCTATTGCATTACGCAAAGGTAAACGTCAATGTACTTATCCTATTTCCTCTTTTGTTTCGTATAATTGCTTGTCGTCTTCCTCTTGCTCTTTTATTGCTTCTCTTGATTCTATTTCTATCCCTAAAATTGTTCATGAAGCCATATCTTATCCTGGTTGGCATAATGTAATGATCGAGGAAATGAATGCGTTGGATGACAATGGTACTTGGGACTTGGTTGATTTACCTTCAGGGAAACGGGCTATCGGATGTAAATGGGTGTTCACAGTTAAGGTCAATCCAGATAGGTCAGTTGCTCGATTAAAGGCCCGTCTTATTGCTAAGGGATATGCTCAAACCTATGGAGTGGACTATTCTGACACTTTCTCTCCTGTTGCTAAATTGATATATGTTCGGTTGTTTATTTCTACAGCAGCTCTCACCATTGGCCTTTACATCAACTAGATATCAAGAATGCTTTTCTTCATGATGATCTTCAAGAGGAGGTGTTTATGGAGCAACCTTCTGGTTTTGTTGCTCAGGGAGAGTCTAGGCACGTTTGTCGTCTCATGAATCTTTGTATGGTTTGAAACGAGAGTCATCGTGCTTGGTTCGGCAAATTTAGTCAAGCTATAGAAACGTTTGGTATGATGAAAAGCAAGTCGATCATTACGTGTTCTCTGAGCAATGATCGGAAAATTTGAGTATCAAGCTAGGCCTTGAGTTTATCGTGGTTTGTGGCCTTCGTTGTCCCTGTCCGATGTGAGGGGGGTGTTGAAGGATTGTATTGTCCCACATCGACTAGGCGTTCAGCAATAGTGCAGTTTATAAGTGTGAGCAACCCTTAACTCAATGAGATCTTATTGGGTTGAGTTAGGCCTTGGGTTTATATAACAGGCTAGATATAGTTTATGGAGTATAGTCATAACTAATTACATTTTTTTAACTAATTAGCCAAAAGTATGATATATTTAATACATAGTCAAGTAGAATATGATATGTTTAATGCATAGTTAATTGGATTAAGTTATATGAGAAAATAAATTGATATTTATTGTAGATCTCACCAATCAAATGTAACCTCTCATTGTAGGAGTTAGAATAATCGTTTTCATATATTGTAATAAACATCATGCATCACGATTTTTTTTTTCCAAACATAAGCGTCTATTTAAAAATGTATGAACCCTTTAACATTAATTTAAGTTTACATTTAATTAAAAAAAATGGAGATATAAGGGAATATGAATAGTTGATATACATCACTAATCAAATTTTGATATATTCTTTTTTGGGCCAAAACTTACATAATTAATGCAGTGTGTAGCCATAACTAATTACAGTTTTACAATTAATTAGATATTTAGAGAATGGTAAAAGATATGATATATTTAATACATAATTAGATTATGTTATATGAGGAAATACATAGATATATATGATATACCTCACCAATCAAAATTTGACATGTCACTGGACGATAATAGTCCTTTCCATATAAAAATGCAAACTCGCTCCATAATAGTTATAAGATTATAAGATTATTGTTCAATTATGCATTAATGGCTTCTTAACAGGGTATTGTGGATTGGAAAGTGTGGTGCTAAGTACTTCTGCCATTTGAATTAGACTTTGTTAAGCTTGCATGTTTGATGTTTTAGGTGGATGATTTGGAAGAGGTCAGCGAGTATTACCAAAACAGGGGATGCTTTAATGAACTCATATCACTCATGGAAAGTGGACTGGGCTTAGAGCGTGCACACATGGGCATCTTTACTGAGTTAGGAGTTCTGTATGCAAGATACTGCCCTGAGAAGCTTATGGAGCACATTACACTGTTTTCGACCCGTCTTAATATTCCCAAGCTCATACGAGCTTGTGATGAACAGAAACATTGGAAGGAATTAACTTACTTATATATCCACTATGATGAATTTGACAATGCTGCCACCACTGTAATGAACCACTCTCCAGATGCTTGGGACCACATGCAATTCAAAGATATTGTTGTTAAGGTTGCAAGTGTCGAGCTCTATTACAAGGCTGTGCACTTCTACTTGCAAGAACATCCTGATCTTATTAATGATCTTCTTAATGTGGTTGCCCTTCGAGTGGACCATACCAGAGTAGTGGATATAATGAGAAAGGTTAGCACATTTATATACTGCTACTTTTGAGGGGAACATCCAAAATCTTTTTTGTTCGTTATTATCTTATGATTTCTTTTTCTTTTTAATTTTTGGTTTAGGCTGGTCATATCCTTCTGGTGAAGCCATACATGGTTGCAGTGCAAAGCAACAATATCTCTGCTGTTAATGAAGCTCTAAATCAAATCTACATAGAGGAGGAAGACTATGACAGACTGCGGGAATCAATTGATTTGCATGATAACTTTGACATGATAGGTCTTGCACAAAAGGTAAGGCTAAAATTTCCTTCGATAATGTAAGATTGGTAGTAATGTACCCAAAGAAAAAAGGTAAGATTTCATGGTTTTCATTGGTGCTATAATATTTTATGGTAATTTGAATTCATCATTATGACCAATACATTTGAGCAGATTGAGAAACATGAAGTTCTTGAGATGAGGCGTGTTGCTGCTTATATTTACAAGAAAGCGGGAAGATGGAAGCAGTCCATTGCCTTGTCAAAGAAAGACAATCTTTACAAAGATGCCATGGAAACATGCTCACAGTCTGGTGACCGTGAACTTTCAGAGGAACTGCTCGTCTATTTCATTCAACAGGTCAATGTCTCTTAATCAAAAGGAGGATGTACATTTAACTAATAATAATTTGACTCAAAGCTATGCATATTTTAGTTATGCTTTTCTCATAAATGGCTTTTTCTTTGAGTAGATATGATTGCCAATTCTGATGTCCGGGGTTCCTGTGTAATTTTTATGTGCAGGGAAAGAAAGAGTGCTTTGCTTCTTGCCTCTTTGTCTGTTATGATTTAGTCAGACCAGATGTGGCCCTTGAACTAGCATGGGTGAACAACATGATTGATTTTGCCTTCCCATATCTCTTGCAGGTTTTCTTTCTCTCTCTTTTTCCATCCTTCATTAGTTTAAAACATAATTAGTCTCTAAAATGGGGGTTGAACATACATGCACATGTCATTTTTGTTTTTGTTTTTGATTGTGCACACATCATTTTTGTTTTTATTTTCATTTTTAATAACTTCAAGTTGTTCCTCACCTGACTTTATTCAATTTTGTGACATTTCCAGCTTATTAGAGAGTATACACACAAGGTGGATGAACTTACCAAAGACAAAATTGAAGCTCAAAAAGAGCGGAAAGCTAAAGAGGAGGAAGAAAAGGAAGTAGTTGCTCAAAAGGTATTCCATTTGTTTTGTGTCTCTCTCTCCCCCTCCCCTTTCCTCCCTCTCTCTCTCCCATATTTTCCTTTTTGGGTCTCGTTTTGGTCTTCAAGTTTGCGATTGAGAGGCTCATTGATTGTTTGCAGAACTTTTTTTTTCCTCTCTTTCTATTTAACATCTTAATCAAACATTGTTAATGGTTGCATGCTTTATTTATACCATGATCATAGTGAAAATATTAACCGGGAAGAGAAAAAAGGGGAAGGAGAAGGGAGCTAGAAAAAAAAGGATGACTAGATACTTGTATTTAAAAAATATGGTAAAATATTAGCAAGTTCGTTTTATAACCTTACTGAATCATAGTTTTCGTTTCTTTTGCAGAATATGTATGCCCAGTTGCTACCTGCTTTGCCTGCACCACCTGGAACGGGTATGCTTCCGCAAGGTGGAATGGTTGGAGGTTATGCCCCTCCCCCAATGCCTGGACTACCACAAATGGGCGGGATGGGGATGCCTCCTATGCCACCCTTTGGAATGCCACCAATGGGTTACTGATCCTTTAGTTGCTTGCATATTCAACACTGAATTGTAGGTTTCTGTGAGGTGAAAATAGAAATATTTGATTTCCTGTTTATGCTGAAGGGTGAAAATAGATTTTCTCTAGTGGATAGGGAATAGATATCTTGGCAAGTAACCCGCTCATTCTTGCCATTATTTTATTTATTTAGGATTTTATTATTTCTTGATATTCTTTTGGTCACATAATCAATTTTCACGCTTGGCATTTGGAAGCTAAGCCGGGTATATGCTAATTGTAATCATTCTCATGAGACCTAGGATTGGGGGGGTGTGGCAAGTCCGCCATATGTATAGATAGCTTGTTTTACTTGGATCATTCAGCTGGCATTTTGTAATCTGATACTTGCTGGTTAAAACTTATTTTCATCTACACAATTAATAGCGAAAGTTTGTTCTACCACCTTAATGTTTAAATATTACTCTCTTATTTTTATATGGATGTTCCAATGGAATCCTTGCACTATACATTCTTAAAATATTATTTTTGCTCAATCCTACTTGCTTTGATGTTTTCGTGCTGTATTTCTAATTGTCATCTTCTCCCTTTGTAGGATTGTGCAGGTTTGTTTATAGGCTGTGTTTAAGTTTGAACAAAAAAAAAAATAGTTCATAAAACTTAAATAATTTTTTAATTAAAAAATTACTTTTTTTCTTTTTTTTCAACATATATGCATATCAAAAGATACAAGTATACATGAAAAATATGTATTATTTTATTATATTTAATAATTTTTTTATCAAATTAGGCAGAAAACTTGAAAGTAAAAAATAAACTACAAGTTAGTAGCTTAGATAAATTAGACATTTAAGTTTATTAGTTTTTAAATAGTACATTCGAAGTTTGCTATCTTTAAAAAATGAGACACTAGAAGTTTTTGAAGATTTTTAGTTTTTTATTTTCAAAATCTAATGAATTTCTGATATCATATTATTCAAATTTGATAAACCTTTAGTGTACTACTTGTAGTGTATTAAATGTCTATTAGGTTTGAAAAATAAGATTTCATAAGTCCATTAGGATTTTTGATATGGTATTTTAAAAACTTGGTAGATTTTTAGGACATTAAAAAGCTAATAGATTAAAGTATATAAAACTAGTAGAGCATCTAACTTAAAAATCTATGTAAAACATTGGGGGAGGAATTTGGCTTTTCTTATATTTTCTAATTATCATACAAAATTAAAAAAATAGAAAAAGCATTTTCTCCCAACTTTTTCTATAAATCAAAAATAATAAAATTTTAAAATTTTCTTTCCTACCTATAGTTTCTCATCACGTCTCCTTACAATTTTTTCCCCTTATAAATATTGTTTCCAAAGCACATTCAAAAGTAAATTTGATATTTATTGATGGTATATATGATGACACAAAAAATATGACAGGAGATTTGCATATATTTTACTTAAAATGTATTAGGGTAACTTTGATAGAAAATAACTAATGATTTTGTTATATCATTTCTAATAAGTCATTTAATCTAGGAAAAAATAATTGATTTAGAATATAGTAATCTATTATTAAAAATATATAATATGTTGATAGTGAACGTAGTGTAATTTATTTTAGCATTTAGGGAAAATATTATAATTTTTTTTGAGATTTTTAAAAATTGTTAAAAATACTTTTTAAATTTTAAAAATAGATAGTTATATATCTTATATTAACTTTTATACAATATTATTCTTTAAATTTAATAATTTTTTTTAATTTTATTACAAATACATATTTTTTTTAAAAATAAGTAATAAAGATAATAAGAAGTATATATTATTTCACAAGTTACTAGATCTTTTTGTTGTTTTAAAAAAACTTGAAAAAACGAGTAAAACTTAAATTTTTTTTTTTGCTAGTGTAAAATTTACTTTTTTCAGTTCAAGTGTAAAATAATATTCATTCAATTTTAGAAATGAAATCAAATAGATTTATTGATAAAATAATGCTAATAAAGTTAGGATGAGTAACTTGGAAATTTTTTTGTTTATATTATTTATATTAAAAAAGAAATTGTGCGCAAACCACACGTCGTTTTAAGTTTAATCCCACGTCAAAGCAGTAACGCTCATCGCAATTGAACTTTCTCGTCCTTTGTACTATAAAATCCAAGATACTGTTCTGGTAAAGCTTTCAGCCCCTGCCTATTCCCGAACCCTTTCTCTTACCGATTCTCTCGACAGACTGTCTCGAAAAAATGGCCAGTAGCGAACCCGAGCACATCAGAGAAGAGGAGGAGGTCCCCTCCGGCGATGATGAGGACACCGGAGCTCAGGTCGCTCCGATCGTCAAGCTCGAAGAGGTCGCCGTCACCACCGGTGAAGAAAATGAAGATGCTAT
This sequence comes from Hippophae rhamnoides, assembly GCA_033030585.1. NCBI lineage: Eukaryota > Viridiplantae > Streptophyta > Magnoliopsida > Rosales > Elaeagnaceae > Hippophae > Hippophae rhamnoides. The sequence continues at coordinate 15,277,542 of CM065437.1, read as the reverse complement.
CCTTGATCTGTGTGTTCTATTTTTCCCATTCTGTTTTATATATGTGATTACATTCTCTACAGGCCTTCGGTAGTCGTCTGCTAGGTTTAGGGTTTTATGATATGCATTATCTAGGGTTTAGAATTTAGTATTGACTATATTGATTTCTCTATGATTGGATTATAGGAAATCAAAACTTTATCGATTTGACAAAGATGGAAACCAGTGGAAGGAGAGAGGCGCTGGTACTGTGAAACTTTTGAAGCATAAGGAGACTGGAAAGGTTCGCCTTATAATGAGGCAGTCCAAAACCCTCAAGATCTGTGCCAACCATCTTGGTTAGTTACTCTTTTCTGCCCTAGAGATATCTGTATATTTTTATAGATTAAAGTTCCTTTTCCATGAACTTCTTAGCTGAGATCGTGTTTTTGGTATTGGTTTCAGTTTTGCCAACCATCAGCGTACAGGAGCACGCTGGCAATGAAAAATCTTGTGTCTGGCATGCAACTGACTTTGCTGATGGTGAATTGAAGGATGAGCTTTTTTGTATTAGATTTGCTTCAATTGAAAGTGAGTACTCTATGAAGCGAAGTCTTCGTCACTATGCCATATCCTTGTGTATTATTGGAAAACTATTATATGATATATGTGCATGTTACTGCTACCAGTGGTGGTCTAACTTCAAAAGTAGTTGAAAATCTTATTTTGATGTAAATACAGAGTTTTAATTCTTTGGTTTCTTTTTAACAGTAAATAGTTAATAGATAAAAGTTGAACCAGACTGTAATTGAAATACCATGTTAGTAGCAGTTGAAATTCAAGAAAATATGCAACGAATATATAGTTTCTGGTCAATCTGCATCACTAGTTTGGTGAACAAACCTCCTGTTTGTTCAACTTCTTGTTATTAACATGCCAAAGTAGAACACGATGAACACTCCATTAATGCTAAGAAATTATTTATGTCAAATAGTTTTCTAATTCTTCCCAGCAAACCATTTAAACAATGCTAATCCATTTTCCATTAAGCTGTAACGATATTTTTGATCTTCTGTAACGATTGTTCAATCTCGGTTACAACATTGCTCATGTTCTGTGTCGTTCAACTCCCTTAAATCCTAATTGTTATTGAATTTTTCTTTGTTTTTACTTTTACCAACTACATGGAAATTGATTATGGTTTCAAATTTTTGAAATGTTTCCAGATACTTGTACATTTTATTGTTGGATGACTGTATATGGCATGATTACACTTTTTTGCTAAGCTATGGCCTAATTGCAGTAATTGCTCCAGTGGAGGTTAATGTTGTTTTTGTTATGTTGCAAGTTGCATGCATATCTAAAAGAATGATGTAATGATAGCATATGTTGTCAGTCAATAACTGTCCATGTTGTTCATGCCCTATATTTCTTTTTAGTGTTTGTTTGGACCCTTCCAATGAGGGTGGATTCTCTAGTGATGGGATAGATCCTTGAGACTCTGCAATGTGTTTGAAACATTTATTCACTTTTATGTGAGGTTATTGAGGCATGCTGTTTCAGTCGAAGCGAAATATGGTGTATAAACAGAAAAAAGTATTCGTTTTTAGGCTGCCAACATTTACCAGTCTAAACAATTGTAAATTTTCCATTGTACAACCTATTTCAGAATCATGGCCATCAAGGCCATCTGAGATTATAAATTAAGTAGTCTTGAAAATAAGTGCATGTGGAAATTTGATTTAAATTGCATGCATAAATTTTATGCTACTTTTCCACTTGGTTTAGACTTTAGAGTCAGGAACATGTTAGGCTTAGTATAAAGAAATCAAGTGTTACTATAGCAACATGTGTCTTTATTAACTAGATTTGGAGATCTTGCTAGTTACTATTTTCATATGTTTGACTTTGTTTAATTTTTGCTGCATCATGCATGTGGGTGAAGCACTATCAAATCTTCCAAGGATACCATGTGGATTTTTATTTGGCATTGCATTGTCTATAAGTAAAATTGAGAACTTTTAGAATCCATGCAATATTTGCTGTCCGTTTGTAATTCTATCAACTAGTTTCTCTATCTCATGTCCTGATTGATTGAGCTTATTTTGACTAAAAATAATGTCTGACTTTAAATGCAAATGAAAACCTTTTATTATTTTTATTTCCTATACTCTAGCAAATTATTACTTGACTAGATACAGGAGCTGTATGATTGAATGCCATTTTTAAACTGTTCCTGTAAGTACTAAATTCCATGCTATGCATTATGGCATTTATAATGGTCATCTTTTTGCAATTTGTCTTGCAATGGATTTTTTCCATTCCCTGACTAGTTTTGAGTTGAATATTGATATTAGACTGATTGATTTTTGTAAATATTAGATTGCAAACAGTTCATGGAAACCTTTCAAGAAGTTGCTGAATCACAAAGGAGTGCTGAAGAAAACAAAGATGCTACTGCAGCTGCGGAGGAACTTCAGAGTTTGAGTGTTGAAGAAAAGAAAACTGATGAAAAAGCAACAGAAGGGATTTCTGATGCAGCCAAGGGGGATAACATTGTTAAGAGCGAATCTGTAGAAGGTGAATCTGAAAAGGATGAGAAACCTAGTGAGTCATCTTGAGGACTGATTTTTCCGACTATAGACACCTTTCTATATGACAGTTAGTTTGCTGGCTACATTCCACCCATAAGTTGCTTATATCCATTCTTGTGAAAGTCTTTGTTTCCTGATTACGGGCTGGAATGCTGCTATTGGTCTACGGGTCCTTCAGTTTGGGTCGTATTCAATATTTGGTCAAACTTGAGTTTGCAGATAGAGGATTGTATTTTTTCAGTTTGTGTTGGAAAGTTTTAACCGGGATCTTATTATGTTTTTTTAAAGTCTTATGGGTTCAAATAGTGAGTGGTTGTGTGGTGGCAACGAGAAAACAGAGCTTTGATTGGATGTAGAGTCTTGATTTATTCAGTATTTTTTATTTATGTTAGAAATCTTCCTATTATTTGTTTGCTTAAAGGGAGATTATGTCCCGAGCTTTTTACTCTGGATTCTGTGTGGTAGTTGCAATGATGGTGCTCTGAGCCATGGGACATGATGAACTCCTTTCCTAATTTATAGGTCATGTGGCAACCTATTTCAGCATTTTTTTTTTAATACGTATTATGTTATAAATTAATGAACTCACTCCTTTTGCTATTTCGGCTTTTTGTGTCTTTGAATCTACTGGATGTGTTGGTACCTTGTTGTAAATAAATCTAAATCATGAGTACACATTTCACGGGAACAAGATTAGCTTAATATATCGAAAATAAGAAATGTAACATACTTAGAACTCATAATAATAATAATAAAAATAATACTTTTCTCAATTCAAGGAAAGGTTATTATGAATTTTATGGTGTTACTTAAGGTAATTTTTTTTATATCCTTTTTAACTTTGGTTATTCGTGGTCTTACGTGCGACAACGACCAAGTTTCAGGATCGGTCCTGGTCAATGAGTCTACAAGAAGAATCCAATAGAAACTCCAAATTTATGAAAAGGTTTGGTGGGTTACCCTTCAAATGGTCAGAAGTCACGAGCTGACTCTAAAGTAGGAATTAGTTGCCCCAAAAACATGCATCAAGAGTATGTCTAAGCCTTTACAAGTCAGCGTACTGTTTTGCTGTGACGGCAAAAGGAAATGGAAAAACAGCATCGAAATATTAACACAACCTTTCTGATTAATTTCACATGGTTCCCCTGATGGCCTGAACTAAAAATTGACTTATGAAGAGTTTTCACAACAAATGGGTCCCCTTTGCTCCATCTTCTTCCAAAACTTTCACACCAGAAAATGATTAATTTGACCATCCAAATTTAAGTAAATCATTATCAACCTATTACATTTTGATACAGGTGTTCAAACTCGAAAAATATAAAATTACTCGAATGAAAATAGTAAAACCAGGAAAACAATACAAACGCTATTAGAAAGGGTGAAACAATATGGCCCCGGATAATAACAATCTTACTAGGCAGATATTTAGGTTCTAGGATCCCTAACATATCCCATTTAAACATGAGAAATTTTTTATATCACAAATTCGTAATAATAACAAATAATGTGGTGTGTTTTGATTCGATTCTTTAAAAATTATCAATAAAACCATGTAGGCATGTGTATGAAAAACCCAATTAAATTTTACTATATCATAGATTATTATAAATTTGTAATATATAAAAATGTTTTTTTCCACATAAATACTCCACATGTATTAAATAATCCAATAAACCCTCACACACTTTCAATCCACCTCAGCTGCCGTTGCCTTCACGAGTTCTTCAATTTGGCCTCTCTCTCTTCCCTGCGTAAGTCCCATTGCCTCCTTGAACAAAGGGTCCCTCCTTTGACTTCATGATCTCTCTTTTTTTGTTTGTTGCTAAAGCATGTATACTACAATTTATTACATTAAAATAAACTAAGCATATCGAAAAGTATATTATATAATCTTGTGGTGAGAGTTAGTGAAGCTAACTACTACACGCAAGTGTAGGGTTAATAGTACAAATCCCCTTATTTTAATCCATTTAATAACATTTCAATTTCACGCTATCTTTTCACTCATACATAAACAAAATTAGAAGATTCCATTAAGGCATTCAACCCATTTATCAATTCATTCTCTCCATTCATAAATACTCTTTACCTTCTCAGCCACACTAGAAAAACTCTGACCCCAACAAACTCATTAACACACATCTCTCTCCAACTCCATTAACAATAATGTTAAGTTCCAGCAACATCTCTAGTGCTAATCATCAGATCAGGTCCTCTAACCCACTAAATCATCTAATGGAAAACATTTTCTCTTACGATGGAAATATCATGCTTGCTGCTATTGTTTCTTTGCTTCTTGTCATCCTCTTCGTCTTGCTACTACATGTCTATGCTAAATGGTTCTTAACCCATGCCAATCACAGAAGACGTAGTAGCTCTATGACAGTTTCAACAGTTCTTGGCCCAAATAGGTTCCACCAATTCCCCACTTTTGCTTTTGACATCACTACTCTTTCAAATTCAACTACCAAAGGTCTCGATCCTTCTATCATATCTTCAATTCCTCTGTTTCTTTACAAAACAGAGGATAACAAACATGGGATTGAATGTGTAATTTGCTTAAGTGGGTTTGAAGAAAATGAGATTGCTAGAAATTTACCCAAGTGTGGCCATTCTTTTCATGTGGATTGTATTGATATGTGGTTGGGTTCTCACTCAAATTGCCCTATTTGTAGAACTCCTGTGGTTAGTCAGATCAAGATTGATAGCAAAAATAGGATTTCAACAGAGGAAGTGATAGATCAGTCTGGAGTAGTAGTTAATAGCAACCCAGATTCAGAGATTATGATTGATGTTTTGGGTTCTGAGATTAGTGGTGAAAATTTGGTAGTGAATGATAGTGCTCTTTTGGGTCCTTCATCATCTTCCTCTTCTTCTTCATTTAGTTGTTCTTTGAAGAGAATGCTAAGCAGAAACTGGTCAGAAAACAAAATCTTTCCAGCCTCCAGCGTTCATAACGACGAGCTATCTGCTTTAGAGAGTAGCTAATTGACTAAGGAGAGGTTAGAGAGTGTTGATTGCCATTTTGTTCATATCTATTTGTTGTATAGGTTTGGTTGCTACTTGCTAGTAATATTCTCTTGGATTAATTGCTTCTTCATGCTACAAAAACAACTGTCTGATGTTTTATTACTGTGGTGGATTTTTGGTATTTGAATAAGCATATATTTAACAACTTCACCAAAATCCAAATGCAGTTAATATCTCTGATTTTCACAACTCGGTTCTTGACCCCTTTTTCTTTTTCTTCTTCTTATTATTATTATTACTATTTTCTGTTGGCCAAATCTTGCTCAAAAGATTATCTAATTTCCTACTCTTAAACTATCTATATTCTTATTTAAGTACCATTTTTTTACTCATGTTTTCAATTAAGAGATCAATTACCTTTCTTTAAGTTATATCTATTCAATTTCGGGTAACTATCTTAATTTTATTAAATTACTATTAAATTTGATTGAGATGTCTATAAGTTAAATAGGAGTTTTTAATCTATAGTATTTGTGAATAGTAATAAAAATAACAAAAAAAAAAAAAAGGTAATCCAAATTCCGTATGCAAGGTGTTCAGTTTTTTTCAATGGGCAAAGTCATTGTTTCATACTAACAATGATGTCAATCATAGTTCAATCAGAGGGAGTAATCAGAATGAAAAATTCATTACCTATGTTGTGTTTACTAAGAATTATAACGAATTAAAAAACAACAACATTGTATTATAATGCCTATTTAAAAGTAATAATTATATATATTAAATAAATATTAAAAGTACATATAAAGTTAAAAACATATCTTAAATAATACGGCATAGTTTGATTTTTCTATTACAATGTTCTCTAGTTGTCATTTTTCAGTATATTATTATGTTCATATTATAACCCCATTTATAAATTAATAAAAAAAAAATTCCCATATAATTTTCAAACCTACTGAAAAATTATCTTACTTTTAAGTTAAAAAATATTATACATTAATAATATTTTATACATATAATAATAACAAATGGAAAATACTTTCTCCAAATATAAATTTTTACTATTAAATATGTTTATTATTATTATTTTCACAGTAAAATTACATATAATAAAAATAATTACCAATTATATTTAAATTATAATTTATTGAAATGTTAAGGTTTTCATTTTTTGATTTATCTAAATAAATAAGAAAATTTTCACAATAACTAAACTTAAATATATAAATTAACTATTTAATAATAAGATTTATTAATTATAAAAAATGACATTAAAAGATAAAGACTTTAAAGATATATTTTTAAAATCAAATAATAATATTTGATATAATTTAAACTTTTAAATTGAAATTAACTTCTAAGAATCTTATATGTCATGTTATTAATTAGATTGCACACAAAATGAATTAAGCTTAATATTAATGATTATTTTATCTTGAATTATAAACCATTTATATTACATTTATTTTTAATGTTTTATATTATTATTGAAAATCTAATACTATCTCGATACTTCTTTTTAAACAAATATATACATATTATTATTATTATTATATTTTTTATAACATATTTTTTAAAATTAAAAGAATCGTATTTTTGTTTATAGATTTTCATATTTGTACAGGTAAGGAATATTGAAGTAGTTTATATAAAAATAAACATGTTATACCTACACGTACTATTTTCCAAATTATACCCATATCATATATTTAGTAAGTATGTACTATCTGCCAAATAAATTTATATATCAGTGCTTTGTAGTTGTAGGAGAATGTTTATAATAATAAATATAACTATTTCGTATCAATTTTGGTTAAATTTATTAATAATAGTTGATTATTGATAAATAATATTTTTCTCATAGTTTAACAACATTTTTTTACTTTTTTTTTAGCATTTATTTAAAAATATATTTAGTTTTAAAAAACTAAAAATTAACATAATTATTTAAAATATTAATATTATTTTTTATTTTTTAACTATTTAATACATGTTTTTAAATAAAATAAAATTCAATATAATTATTCAAATTATTGAGTGTTTTATTATTAAAAATATTTTTTTATATAATTATATGTATATAAAAAATAATATTAATATATGTTAAGTTTTGATTAAACACAATTTCAATATTGTAATAACTATTCGCATCATATGCCTTATTGATTATAGTTATATTTAAAAAAAATTATCAAATTTTTATATATAATCATATTTTTAATTATCTATTATTAAAATAATGGTGTAAGCTTAGAACGTTAATCAATACAATATGCAATTATTTCTTATTTCTAATAGGAGGTTGACCATAATAATAGTTTTTATAATGTATTTTTTATAATCTAATGAATCATATTTATATTTATATATTTTTGTATTTTTACGAGTAGGGAATTTTTGGTGCAATTTATATGTATTAAAAAAAATATTACACCTTTATATAGGATGTACGAATAATTCACTTCCCATATTTTGGTAACAATTTAGCATGAGCCACATAAGTTTATATCTAATAAGAATGCCATCTCAATACAGTAGTGCTCTTTTGTATTTGTATACTGTGAATTTAGAAAGGTAATTAATACAAAACTAAGTGAACATGCACTTATTTCCTATTTCCAATCTGAGATATATCATAATAATATTTAAATCTGAAGGGGACTTTTTTTAAAAAAAAAATAAGGTGATTAATTGAGATTAAGAGTGACGTGAAATTGAGAAGATGATTACCTTAATAATTATAATCATTCTATGTTAATTTTAAATATATTTAATTAATAATAGTTGGTAATAAATTAATAGTAATTTTTTTATAGTTTAACTATATGTTTTATTTTTTTACATTTATTTAAAAATATATTTATTTTAAAAAAAAATAAATATTTTTAAATATTTTTTACTTTATTATATTATTTAAAATATTATATATTAATTTTTTATTTTTAACTATTTAATACTTTATAAGTAAAAAAAAAATATAAAAGATTTAATCTAATTATTTCAAATATTGTGTGTTTTATTATTAAAATTATATTTTTTATATAATTATATTTACATATAAAATAATATTAGTATATGTTGAATTTTTGTTATATATTTTTGATACCGTAACAATAATTATCATCCTATATCTCATCATAATGATTATTTAAAAAAAAATATTAATTTTTTATAAATATATATAATTTAATTATTTATAATTAAAATATTTATTTATATCGAAAAACACTAAACAAAATAGATTGAAAGGTCTTCTAAGTATTACCCGTTACTGCCTAAAAAAAGCAGCACTAAGTATAAATACTAGTTCTGAAAGTGACTGATGGTTTATGATTTTGTGACCCATAAAAAAAAAGAGTAATATTGTTGGGTAAGTGATTGACAATGACACAACCTCCGTTGTGCAGTGTTTCCATTATCATATTTTCTGGTCAATGTTTGAAGCTACTCTCTTACTAGTTGTAAAATTAATCATGAGAATATTCAATAAAGTTTATAGGGAAAATTTAACCATCAAAATTTTAAAAATATTATTTTTATTAAAAATAATAAAAATAAATATTTATTTTTTAAAAAATAATTTATGATTTAAATAATAAGTAAATTAAATATTAAAAATATATAATTGAGATTATTTATTGTAATAAGATATACACATATATAAATAAAATAAGATCAAAATTTAATTTTGTTTATTATTTTCTTAAAAATAATATATTAAAAAACTAAACTATTTAAATAATAATATGATAACTTTTTGTTTTAAAATTTAAATATTACGTATATCGTATTTTATATATAATAATAATTTATTAATAAATTTTAAACTCATTCTAAATTTATTTTATTTAAAAAATTAGATTTTTTTAGATTGATTATATTAATAGATTGAATTCAATTTAAAATTTTCATTAACAATTCATATCAATTGAATTACAATTAGTAAAAATCAAGTAAATTTGATCCATTGTTCACCCCTAATATTTATTAGTATAGATTGTAATGGATAAGATTGGATCACTAAAGATTGAATTCAATTCAATAATAATCCAATTCAATATGTTGTTCAAAAGATTTTATATGATATGATATATAGATCAATTAATATCTATTACTTGATTCTAATTATTTTAAATAATATTTTTTTTTTCATTTTTCTAAACAAATACATTATTTGATGTTTTGTATTATATATATTAGGTTAATAAATTAAAAAGTAAAAAAAATAATATCATATATTTATAAGAAAACATTTTTTTAACTTTTTTTAAAGACTTTATTATTTATTTATAATAAATTTATTTAATTTTTTATTAATTTTATGATCATATAAATTTTAAAAAATATACTACTTTTATAATATATATTTTTACATTATTAAGTTGATCCCATCAAACATTTTAAATCGAATATAATTTACATATTCATTCAATAAAATCGATAGGATTTTCTTTTATTTACGAATAAAAATAAATTTGAGTTAATTAGTAAAGGATAATATATTTTAACTATTAAATAAATAAATAAAAATAAATAGTTTTGAATACGTTAAAGAGACTTAAATTAATAAAAATATAAGAGAATTATTGTAAAAATGTTATTCATAATATAAATTTATTTAAATAAATAATTATAAAAGTTAAAAAAATATATTAAAATCCATGATTCTTTTAGTTCTAACATTATAGTTTAAAAAAACTTAGATTTTGATTTACATATCGATATAATTTGAGATACAATTTGTCCATTTTAATATATTCTAAACCGTATCACATAAAATGAACATCCGTATAATTCCAAATCAATGAATCTTTTGTAATCCTTATTAATAGTGCCAAAAAGAATTGGACGAGGAATCACAGAATTTAGCACCAATGTTCAACTAATGATCTTCAAATAATAATAATTTACACAGAGCGTTCAATGAAAGAACAACTTTGTTTATATTCTGTCCAAACATTTTGTAATTAACTATTGTAACTTATTTTTATAAAAAATAATTTTTTTAGATAATATTACAAAACTCATACATAATTTTAAATTTATGTACCTAATTTTTTTTTTAAATAATTTTAAAGGCATTATTACGCTACAACAATGTCACCCATATAAAGACTATTAGCAAGCGACTAAAAGGTGTGCACTTAAATAATAATAAATCATACCTACTTAGCAAAGTTTGAAAAGAGAGTATATTTTTATCCGCCAGTAGTTAACCACCTTAAAATGGAAAATTTAGTAGATGGCTTCGTTCTCTTTTTTGGAAGAGTATAAGTATCTTTTTAGCATACGCTAAAAATTATTTTAGAACCAACCATGACAACATTTCCGAATTTGAGTTCTGTAAAAAATTAAAAAAATATTTAATAAAATTCAGTCATCTTAAGGAGAGAAATATATATGTCGGCATCATAAGGAAAGATACAGAGTCGTATTCTATAAGGCTAGCATCTTCATTTTACTACGTGGGTATTTTACCACAGCACAAGGCTCAAACAGTAAATACGATATATGAATCTTTAGAAGGTTCCATTGAAGAACCAAGTCTCAATTCTTTTCTCACTCATATGAATCTGTGACTGTGAGACCCTTGGTCATCCTTCAACCCCAGGCCATGTTACACTCTACATTAAAAAGATTGGGGGTCAGTGCACCTGGTATAAATGTACCGCTACTCGAACATGTAATATGCTTAAAACTTGTAATCACAAGAATAGCACCCTTATGTCCAAATCATACATTTTCACTATTAAAAAAAATTGACACATTATTATAACAATCAAATTGAACTATATTCATTTGGACTAATTCAATGTTAAATGCAGTGTAATTGCACCTCGCTCAATATAATCGTAATATTATTTCTGTTATAAGTTTTATAGGTGTTATTTTTTTGTAATTTCAATATAAAAAAATGCAAGCAAACTGCAAATCCAAACTGATGCCATACCCAGCAAATAGTATTTTCTCGTTTAACATCAGTTCTTATCTAAACTCACCATTATTGCTGGAAGCAATCTCGAGACTTAATGTTAGCAAATAATAGATACTCAAACAGCTTAAACACAATGTTGCAATTCATACAACATACAGAAATTGGGATGACGAAATTTGGCATGTCAGTGGAAACCAATTATGACACCATGAAGTAGATAGGAATATGAAAAAGGCAACAAATTTAAATTCATAAGAGCAACACTAGGAGCTGCATGACTATCGGAATGAGGCAAGCAACAACAGAAATAAAATAAATGCTGCTCAAAGCAAGCTGACTAAACGATCTTACCTATTGGAGAGTAATCAATAATACAATGATTTCACCTCTTCCTTTTCTTATTTTTTGGCGCATTGCCCTGATTGAATCCTCGGAAATCATCGATAGTATCTGCAGTGCTTTGCTTCTTTAGATTTTTCCTACCTCCAAATCCAAATTTGGAATCCCTGCATTCCCTTTTCTTCAGATTCTTCCCCTTTCCAATTTGTCTTGCTTTTCCTCCAGAACGATCTCCCGGGGCCACACCTGGCCTTTTCTTACTAGATCTCTCAAATGATTTACTATCATCAAAGGACAATCCCATATCATCTTTTCCATCTCCAGCAAACCCACTCTGCTGCCTCTGTTTCCTCCACTTCTTGACAGACTCTATCTCCTCCTTTTTCTGCTTAGCTCTCTCTTTCAACTTCTGAGTCTGAATCTCCTTAGCAAGTTTCTTGGCCTCCCGGGCCTTCCTTCTTTCCTCAGCTTCCTCAATCTTCCTCTTCTCTGCCAACAGCCGACCCTTCACTTTCTCCATGTGGTTATCTGGCTTAACCATCTCTGCATAATAGTCAGCAGGTCTAAGAAAAGGAAGCCCAATTGACTGAAGCTTCTCAAAGGCCTGCCTTGTTCCCTCCAGAGCTTGAGTATAAAAAGCAAGCTCTCTTGCCAGGTCATCATTGACATCCACCTGTTGATCTTGATCGATATCAATAGCAAGTTTGTGCATCCATCCCACATTGTCTGGCCAGCTAATGTCTCCAAGTTTGTCAATGAGTCCATCTGTGTTAAAAATGGCATTCTTGGATGGTGCAGCCAATTTTACATCTTCATCATCCTCTGATTCTGATTCAGAAATTTCTTCATCATCATCATCTTCAGTTCTATCCTCCTTCAAGAAAGGCAATTCTTTGTTGAGCACACCCATTTATAACACCTATCATAAAAAGCAACCCACCACTTTAGATTAATTATGGATAGAATATACTTCACAATAGCTGCCAAAACAACACAGCTATAGGAATCCAAGAAATATGGTGAACAGTTTCATCGAATAAAGGCATAGAAAGGCATAAAATATAAGAACAGAACTACCCAAATACATAGAAGATCAACAGATACTATTAAAGTCATATGGTGAACAGTTTCATCAGAGAGAGACATAGCAAGGCAAATAATATGAGGAAAAAACTACCCAAATACATACACGATCAACAGAACTATTAAAGCCACATGGATGGTGAACACTTTCATCAAATAGAGGCATAGCAAGGCATACAATATGAGAACAAAACTATTCAAGTAAATATCCAAGGTCAACAGACACTATTAAAGTCATGAGCTTTGGTGAGGACACGAAAAAAACATACAAAAGTATTTACCAAGTTCATTTGACTAATTAAAACTTGGTGTATGCCGTGATACCAACAGTTCTCATTCAATCTGAAACTGATAAAAACCAAAGCCGGATTGTGGTTTTGTCTTGCACCCAAATTAATATAACAATCCTAAAGCACTAGCATAGTAAACACAGGCAATTGCTATTCATAATCGACCTTTTAGTATTGGGTGAAGGGTCACCAAAGTCCCATTATTTTCAAGCAGAAAAGAAGCAATGAGTTCCCATTAATTTTTCTTCTTTTATCTACTAGGTTTGTAAAAACAGTGGCTTAATTTGTAAATGAAATCTAAAAAAAATTATTTTTAACACGAACTGCATTTTTAATTTTCTCTTCTTTCATACCAGTTTAGTCTCTGTCCATTCTATCTATGTGTGTTTCATTCAGCTTGATCTTTTGTAAAGCAAGATTTTTCTATAATTAGCAGCTATATGCCTAAATATCAATTAACAATTGCTTATTCGTATCACTTTACCTATTACTCCAATATGATTTTTTTTTAGCAAATAACTCCAAAATAATTAATTTCTTGGTGGGTACAACTTCAAAGCACATTATTTATTTCAGGGGCTGTTCAAGAGTTTGTATTGAAAAGTTGAAAAAACACATTAGAACGATTGAAAGGTACATAAATCATCATATGAGATCACTAAACTAGCTAATATCACAGTACTACGTATACAAAGCCGGAAATTCTAAGAATAAAACTAAAAACAATAAATCAAGATAAGACAGAGATATTACCTATTGAAAACTAAAAGCAACCCTATCAGAATACTTGAGAGTGGAAGAGTAGGCTGTGGAGACAATTGGTCGGCGGCAATAGAGTCGGAGGATGCTTGACGGGGCAGCGTTGGGGTGGAAAAGGTGAGAGCGAAACTAGGGTATGTAGAATTGAATATAATGAACAAGGACTTTTACGGTTTTGTTTTTCATGTTTAACCTCACACCATTTTCTGATTTGAAAAATAAAAAAAAAACACCCTTACCCCACCTTTTTTTCTTTTTTCAGTTTTCCCCAATTTTTCTACTATTTTAACTTTTTTTCAAATTTTTATTTTTCCGATTGAATATTGTATGTTATACTATAAATAAAAATTTTAACTATCAATAATTTAAATACATCCTATTATAAAACAATATTTTATAAAATATAAATATTAATTTAATATTTAATTTAATTATATATATATATATATATATATATATAATTTCAATAAAATAATACAAAATTATTTATGACAAAAGTAATTTAATATTAATAGATTTTTTAAGAATATTGTATAAAATATCAACCTTAATTTTACTCATAATAATTATTAATATTATTTATTATAAATAACCTTTTATAAAAATAAATAATTAGAATTTTTGATGTAAATATTTTAACTATTAATAATTTATATAAAAATAAAATTTAAAATAATTAACTGTAAAAATGAATAATTGTTTATATTATTTAAATAAATAACATGATATTAAAAAAATTATAATCTAAATAATTTTTAATATTTTAATTATTAATAAATAAAAATAAAATTATTAAATAAAGTATATAATAACTAAGGAAAATAATAGTATTATTCTAAAATATATGAATAATTTATTTTAAAATTTTATAAAATGTGATTTAGATTTTTATATATAAGATAAATATAGATTATGTATAATGTTTATAATTGAATATGTATTTTTTTATATTACATAAATATCAACACATATTTATTTATTTTATTTATTAAATGTGTTTACATGATATTAAAAAACATATTATGAAGAAATATATTTTTTTAAACAAATATTAATTTTTCGAAAGTCGTGCAATTTTATTTAATTTCCAGCTGCTACGTACATCCTTAATTAGAATTAATCGGAGTTAGTTAGACTCAATTTCAATCCAAATTACATAATTTAGAGGTATAAAATTAAATTTACCACAAAAGTTCATTCTGTGCGGACAATAATTACATAAAAAAAATGAACTAGTAAAAGAAATTAAAGATTTAATATCATCAATTAGCCCTCTATCGTCAAATAATTAGCTGCACCCTTACATAGAGCTCGACTCTAATTAGCTCCAAATATTGTTTATTATATGTTCTTTCGAACTAAACATTTTTTAAATAATGTTCATCAAATTAATTTGAACATATTTATTTTTTTAACATGCTAGTTATGAATACATATTTTACATATAATTTATTATAATGTTAAAATAATTTACTATTAAATTTTATTTTAATTAAAACGAGATTATTGTTATTTTTATCTTAAAAAATTTAACATTATGTTATATGTGATTTATTAAAATATTATCATTAAATTTTATTCAAATTAAAACTATAATATTGCTACTATTATCTTGAAATGATCAACGTATATTTACACTGAATTTTTAAATAACCTCAAAAGATAATTTTTTAAAATTTTAAATATTTTAATTTATTACTAATAAAAAATCCTAAATAAGTTATACAATAAATAAACATAACAAATTATTGTTCGAGGAAATTTTGTTCGATATGTGATTTAAATTTTTATATATAATACAAATATAAAAATAGATATTGGTATAGATATTATGAAGGGTAATAAAATGATATTACGACAAAATTCATTAATTTTTAGGATGAGTATTATAAGTTCATTAACCATAAAAATCCAAAAGTAAAAAAATAATATTAAAAATGAAATATATAAACACATATTTGAATATATTTTTAAAATTAATTATAATTAAAAATATATAATCTCACTTAGGTTTAAATATATAATAACTTAAAAAATATAAGTATATATATTTATATATTCTATTTATGATTATTTTTTTATTTTAAATTCTAATATATTTTTCATAATTAATAGAATTATAACATTGCATAAATTAATAAACTTTTACATACTTTTGTTACAATTAATATCCTTCTATTACCCTTTTTTTTCTTCAAAATTTATCAAAATATCAAACAAGTCTTAAACTATAAAATAATATCATTAAATCCTACCCTGCACCAAGAAATTTTGATTGGAGCATGGGCAAAAGAGCCTAAAGCTTATAAAAAATAAATATCTTTTAAATGAGTAAATTATTATTAATTAATTAAAAATTATTATTTAATTTAATCAAAAAGTATAAATAACTAAAATTTGAGGCATCTAAAAAATCATCATTTGAAAATTGGGATGATCATCGAAATAAAAATCGGGTGTTATAAAGTTACCCAACCTGGCAACTTTTTATGTGAAAAGTACCAAGGAGTAAAAGGGCATTCTGAGCGGTGTGTGATAACATAATTCTTTAAGGAGAGAATGTTTCTTTAAGTTTCAGTAATTGTTATTAAAAGAAAGTTTAATATTATCGTTTTATAATTTTTAAAAATAAAAATTTTAATATTATAATTTTCCGAGTTAAATATTATTAGTCTTATTATTATAAAAAATAAATATTTTTAATCTTATATTTTTATTAAAATTAACATTTTTAATCCATTAAAAATATAAAAAATAAAAACATTTTGTGTTTAATTTTTATAAATAACCGGATTATAGGTGTTTAATTCAAAAATTAGTATTATAATATTCGTTTTATAAAATTATAGAATCTTTGATATCGGATAAAATAATTACAAAATTAAATTAACTAAATTATACTAATTTAATTTTTTTCTTATTTACATACAATTTAATCTCTCAATTTAGTCTCTCTTCTTTCTTCTTAAAAATTAACAATACAATAATATATAACAAAATTTATTAACCTAATTTTAAATTTTTCTCACATTTTTTCAATTATTAGTATTCTAATAACATATTAATTGCATATATTGATTTAACATGAACAACAATGGCTATAAATTAATAAATAATATAAAATTTAAAAAATTTAATAAAAAAATTGATAATTTATTATTACGTTATCATTTTTAAGCATAATACTAAAATACCATAAAAATAATAAATATATTAAAAACTCTATTTGATATAATTAAGAGAAATTTGAATATATTATTATATTTGATTAAAAATGAGGCAACATTTCTTTAAAAAAGAGTTTAATTGAATAATATAATATATTTTATATATAGACTTTTATTTTTAAAACTCTCTCAAGAAAAGAATACATATATTCATTATTTTTCTTATAACTTAAAAGAAACATTTATTTTATAATATTGTAAGAAAATTAATATATATGAGTTATTTCTTTTTCTTTTTAGAAGATCCTATAAGTATCTTATTTATACCGTATAAATAGGTTAAAATTATTAAATTTATAATATATTTTTTAAATAGTAAAAATCTAAAAATTAAAATTTAAACAACACAATTTCATTTCATATTATATATAAACTTTATCTATAATTATATAAATATCCATCTT
Organism: Hippophae rhamnoides; assembly: GCA_033030585.1. Classification (NCBI taxonomy): domain Eukaryota; kingdom Viridiplantae; phylum Streptophyta; class Magnoliopsida; order Rosales; family Elaeagnaceae; genus Hippophae; species Hippophae rhamnoides. Next base: position 15,259,977 of record CM065437.1, on the reverse strand, counting down.
AATTCATTAACAAATATCTAGTTATTTATGTATTGGTTTGGAAAAAATCCCATATTAAAATAAAAGTACTCGAAAAGTCTTATGTTTTACAAATGTGACATTGGACAGTTTAAACATATTCTTATTAAAAAAAAGAAGTGAATTCAGTCCTTTATCTAACTGAAACTCTGAAAGTGTGTTTTTCCAACATTTGTCTCGTTTTTCATGTTTTATCTTCATCTTTATTTTTTTTTTCAATGAAAGTTATTTGAATTATAAATTATTTTTTAGACACCGTAATACGTGTCTATATACCTTATTTTTTAATTATTGTTATTTTTTTTTAATTTTACTTAATTATTTAATACAATTTAATTAATCAAAATTTATTGTTCTTCCCTTATATACTCACCTGTCGAACAACTTTTCCCATCGACGACATGATTACTGCTTGGGTCAAAGGAACTTGACTAAAGATAGTATTCATTTTCTCCAACATCCAATATAGCACAAGAAGTTAAAAATAAATAAATAAATAAATAAATAAATTATCCATTCTCTTTAGCCCAGCCCAATTCCATTATATAGATGAGAAAATACCACTTTAAATAATCATATGTTGAAATAGGTATTGATTAATTAAAAAAAAATTTGTTAAAATAAAATTAATACCACGATATGTGAATTTTATTTTAATTATCTTCTGTTACAAAATAATAAAAGGATTAGTTCTTCTGAAAAAGAAATTATTGATCTTTAAAGTTCCAAAATGTTGACAAACCACATTAACATTTATAATATTAGACTGAAGCCAAAGAAAGCACCAGTCTTTAGAACTTGGCTGTCCTAGGTTGTTATTATAACCATAAGGTCAGATGTTCAAGACTGGTAGCCAGAGAAGAAGAATTGCTATAGCTAGGGAAATTATATATATATGATCAAAACATGAGGTATTTTAAAATACCTTTGTTTTATTATTATTGTTATTATTTTTATCTTATTTTAAGTAAAATGAATGACACGTTTAATAATTCCTTATGGAATTTGAAATGAAATAGGAAAAGAAAGAATTGGATGTAAGAAAAATTCAAATTAAATTATTTTTTATTGTGTTTACTTATTTTCTTATGAAATCGAAATAAAAATAATTATTTTACTATATGTATTGTGAAGGCAAAAGTAATTAATTTTAAATAGGTTAATTTTGTGAAGACAACGTAAAATTTATATAGTAATTTAATTCTCGATTCTAGACCAAAAAAAAAATCATTAACTTGATTATTATTTTAATATTTGAGTGAGAGCATGATTACTTGAAGACTTATTAATAAATGAAAAAGAATTATTAGTTGTAACTTAATTTCTACGAGAGATAAAGTAAACACGCTCAAAGTACCTTTTTTTCTTTTCTTTTCTTTTTTCTTTTTCATATTGCATCTTTTTAGCTCACTCCTTATCATATTATGCCTTTATTTGTTTACATATTTTAATATGAATGGCAATTTGTATTTATACTATTGAAAAAAAATTCTATAGTTTTATTATTCAGAATGTTTATTAATCCGTAGTAATCATAACGAAAAGAACAATATTAGAGAACAAAATGAGTCTAAAACTCATTCATATCTTTGTGTTTGTCAAGGAAAAATAAAAAAATTGAAACGAAGATATTAATTTATTTAAATATTATTTTAAAAATAATAATAACTTGTATAAAATTAAAATATTTTTATAATTATATATAATGAATTTGGAGAAAGAATCGATACTAAATAAGAATATAAAAACAACCGATTCTTAAATTTACGAATTTATTATTTACTTTTTAAATAAATAAGAAAATAAGAAAAACTATTTTTTCACTCATTATCTTTCTCAAGTATAATAATTAATTAATTATTTATTTTGTCGCAATCAATAATAAATTCAGATTAAATAAATAACTCTTTCAACTCATTAACAAATCCATTGTAGTTTAAACGGATTGAAATACAAATATAAGTCGACTTATATAATTTTTAATACATTTATGATATAATATTTTCTTATTTTAATAAAATATTAAATATAGTAGATATTTATACTTAATAGTAAAAATAACCAGAATAACATGTTTAATAAGTAAAAAAGACAAAAATAACATATTTAATAATTATAATGTACAATTTTAAAAAATATAAAAACATATATATATTAAAGAAACGAAAATAATCATAAATCTAATCACTTTAGAGTTTAGAATTTAGACTTTAAAATTTAGGTTTTAAAGTTTAAGATTTAAAATTTAAGATATAGCGATTAAGTATTAATAATAAATCAATATTTTTCTTCTCGTTTAAAATATACATTCTAATTATTGATCCTTATTTTTATATATGTTATTCTTTATTATAAATAACACATATATTAATCCCAAATTTATCTCGAATCAACTCATTTAAATTGTAATTCTAATAGAACTAACTTTGAATATATATTGTATTATTTTTTTCTTATTACATTTATATAATAAATTTTCATTTATCATATTTTTTTATCATTTTTGTATTCTTACTCGTCTTATTTAAACTTACAAGAGACAAATCTAATGTTTTAATTAATTCAATTTCATTATCATCCTGTCTCATTAAAAATTAAATAAGACAAAATAAATTAAATTTTAAAAATTAATAAATTATCTTATAAATTTTATTAACATATCATCTCAATTTCCATCTTCATTTAAAAATTTGGAATATTCGGTCTAATCCAAACACAGGTATTCAACAACCATTAACATAATTTCTAAGAAATTTTTTATTTTAAATACACAACAAAAAAAAAGAAAAAAAACTACATCCATCGTATTCATCTCTAATATTTTTTTATTAAAAACAATTTGACATATTATTTTATTTTAAACATTATCCAATAAATTTTAAATTAAAATACAACCATTTAGACCTATTTAATATTAAATATTAAATATTGTCTATTTAAACTATGTTCAATATTATTGAGGTGATATTTTTATTATTATAAGTTTTAAATGTGTTATTTTTTATATATATTTTTTTAATTTCCTAATTAAAATATTGGATAATTCCACGAGGGGTAGTTTTTTTCCCTAACATAGAGCCAAAAAGAAGTATTTTGCTGCCAAACTAATGAGAAGTACCAATCCAAAATTGACAATATTTACTCTAAAAGATCCCCGCGCCAATTAAGTTCTTGTTTCTGTTATTCACCTAGGAATAAAATTGGTCCTCCAACACAACAAAATTTATATAAGATTCAGATTTTTCATAAACAAAAACATAATAAGAATATCGCTTACACATCATTCTTTCTCATTCCTAATGTAATGAGTCATCTTTGCAATTGTAGGATGGTAGTATGGCAAGGAACAAACAAAGGCTCATCAAAGCATCGAGTTTCATCAGGAATTAGGAAGAGGATCAGAAGCATATTGCAACCCATGCAAGTGGTCACATGAGCTATTCGCCTATATATTTAGCATGCCATGGTCTTCTGTAAATGTCAATGTTCTTCAAACGTACCATTTAAGTATTCCTCCCCTGCAAAACTGGATGTTCCATTTGATAACCGATTTGTGCTGGAAGAATTGGAATATGGGGAATGCATTGATGCTGGACTGCTTCGTGACTGCTTACTCTGTGCAACTGTGGTACTTCTTGTTACCTTTTGACGAGCCTTTCTACCCTGCAGTGAATAACAGAACATATTATATGTAAATGGCTATAAGAGTCTGATCCAGTCATAAGAAATGACTGCTATGGCGATGCGTTTTTCAGTTCCTGAAAATTTTTATAACACAATACTCAAATGAGCACAGATATTTTTCACCTTTCCCATGCACTTCTCCAAATGAGGAGCAAATCTCCCAGCCATGATAGATCGACCACAATTCATGCAGTCAAATATTTCGCTAGCCACGGAAGGATGATTTTGTCCAAATATATCTACAATATATTTGGCATTGGCTTCACAACTATTGCCATCAGCAACCCTTACTCGGGCCTGTGCTGACAGCCTTAATTCTTCTTCCTCTCCTTCCAAATTACGGTCAAGGTCCAATCTTGCTATTCGATGACATTCAGAAGCAACATCAACTATAATAGAATCGAGGAGATCTTCAAAGAAGTGAGAAGCTAGCTGCAGTAACAAGAGCAAAAGCAAGTAATTATAGTGTGATTTATATGCAGATTACAAAGATCTTTTAGGTTGAATGCTACAGTGCTTATGAATGGTAATAAATCACAAGTCATGAAAGTAAAGAACAATTAGTTTTAAACAGCAAACTGCTGCTGACCTCAAACAACGAAGAACGACATCCAATATGTATTTTACATGAAAATATCATTCCTAAGGTTTATATAAAAAGCACATAGCAAATTCCATCTACATTGAACTAATTACGATTAGAAATAGAGAGGCTTGAATATGGTGTTCTTTATAGTAACTAAGGACACATGATAACCAACTGAATCCATGTAACAGCAATTACAGTGATCACATATTTTTCATTGCTATCAAAAGAATGGACGAAGAGAGCGACAGAAAAGAGTCCAACTATCTCTACACATAATACAGACATTATCAACTAATTCCAAACCAAAACATAGCAAATCTTACAGACTCATAATATCTTTATTTTCCACATCAAAACAATCAATGGACTTGTCCTCTAAAACAATAAAATGAAAATACTTCATTGCTATGGTGCAAAACAAGTAAAAAATTTATTTAAAAAAAAAATCGCAAAACTTAATAGAAGCATATATGGTTACCTGAGCATGAGACGACATGTTATCCTCACTAAGCAGGGACGGGTCAGGGGAACTTGAGGCCCTGCTCACAATTAAAAATGAGGCCCTTGATCGTACTATTAAAAATCATTAAAAAGTAATTAATATTAAAATTATAAAAATAAGCGTAAAATTTATTCTAATCTAATATAAATCTGCATATATCTAAGTATCGCCTCATTCTACCAAACATACTTGTAAAGGAGGGATTGAATCAAAATTCTGAGAAATGTCAAACTATCACCCTAATTTGCCTCTCTATTAGAGGGTGGTTGGCAATCCAACTATATATAATAAGCACAATACAAAAATACCAAATTTTGGATAAATAACAATTATGCCATTTGTACTGCTTTTCAACTTTGCATTTCAGGTTTTTAAAAATTAAATTTCAAGAAAAAAATGAAAAGTAGAGGAAAATTAGGGTGACCTTTTTGGAAGAGCGATAAACACAGTTGTCATTGCAAAATGTCTATTTTGAAATATTTGGGTACTTTTCTTAGGTTAAGTTTCTAATTACTCATAAAATAGTATTATCGCTCTGTAAATAGCATTACCGGAAATAAGGTGATAAGTTTCAATTTTCCATAAATCCATCAAATATTATTTGAACCAACAAATCCAGAAAAAAGAAACTTGAAATGTATTGAAAAATTAATTATAACATTTTAGAATGATTGATAGAAAGGTATATAAAACAACATAACAGATCAATAAGAAAGCTAATATCAAGTACCATACAAGGTGAGGAAATTTAAGCGAAGAATAAAACTAAAAAATTAAATCAAAACCTTCCTGATACGACAGAGCCCAATTACTATAAGCAAACCAATCAGAATATGGAAAACTCTTGAAGCCAATGACCCAAGTGTATCATTAATCTAAATGAAACTGATAAAAGGATTTATTTGATTTGTAAGAATCATGAAACCAATCTTCAGAGCATAACATAAAAATCATTTAAATAGAAAAGCTACAATCCAAATTAGAGAATGACAAACTAAGTCTGAGAGAGGTATCTTACATATGACAGAAGAAGAGATGGACTGATGGAGAACGGGGAACGGAAAACGGAAAGAGACTGAAATGTGGAGAGTATTGGCTTTCTGAATGCCGAAAATGAGCTTAGCTAACTGCAATAATGGAGAATTTTTCACCGCCGGTGTTGTCGGAGAGTGACATTAGGGCAAGTGAAATCGAATGGATCGGGGGCTATGTCTCTCTCTTTTTCTTACGTCCACGTATATTACTAAAAATACGTACCACAAAATTTTAAATAATTTAAAATAATAAAAAAATTTCAATCAACCAAAAAAAGCACTGATTATTATTGTGGGTGAATTATACTAAATATCTATTATGTAATTTATAATCATATTATACATTATATTTTTTTTCCACAAAATTTCATTTTATAAAATAATGAATTTATAATATTCACTTGTCAACTTCAAAATTAAGACTTAACAAATTCAATAATTTATAAAATTAACTTTTGTAATTTTTTTATAAAATTAATAAATTTGTTAATACACTAATAAATATGAATTAAGTGTATTTCAACAAAAGATAATAGATTTTAGCTATTTTTTTCTCATTTTAAAATAAAAAACTTGAATCATTATAACCTTCTATCCTAAATTTAAATGATATAACTATTTAATCATTCTACATTTTACTTAATTTAAAATAAAAAAAATTTAAATATTAAAAAATCTCTCGCTGGTTTTTAGAATTCGACATCAGGAAGTGTTTTCACACCATCGACCCCAGAGTGGCAACAGCATGGGCGGTGAGGTCTCGAAGAGAAATACTAAAAATCGAAGGGAAATTGAAACAAGTATAACTATAATTTTTCCCACGTTCTTTCCAAAATTAACATATGTGTGATGAACTTGGACCATAAATATTAAAATATTCAGTTATGTCTGCCTAGAACTCAAAAGAAATGTTTTCAAACTCAAACGTATAATTGCTTTTCAAATTTGCTTTAAAAATGAACATTATTATAAAGTGATAATTTAAGTCAAGATTTAAAATCAATTTTTGATAAAAACCGATTTATAATGAATTTAAAGTCGATTTGTTGAAAAATCGACGCTATCCATATAGTTCGTAGCGTCAGTTGACGTGTTAAATCGACGCTACACGTAAGACGTAGCGTCGATTCTACGTGTCAATCAACGCTACACACATGGATAGCATCGATTCACCACGTCAACTGACGTTACGTTCTACGTGTAGCGTCGGTTCAATACGTCAATCGACTCTACTACTTTCCTTACAATTTAACTATGTTGGTATAAATCTGGCGATATTTTAAAATAAAAATAATGTAATCGATAATTAATTAAACAAAAATGATTATTATAATATTAAAATTATAGTTATTTAATATTGAAAATATATTAATATTATTTTTTTATATGTATATAATTACATAAAAAATATTTTTAATAATAAAAAAATAAAAATTTAAATAATTAGATTAAATTTTGTTTATTTTTATTTTACTTAGAAACGTATCATAAATAGTTAAAGATAAAAATTAATATCAATATTTTAAATAATGTAAAATATAATCAACGTAACATTTATCTTTAAAAACTAAATATATTTTTGAATAAATATTAAAAAATAATAAGAGTGTTAAACTATGAGAAAACTATTATATATTTATAACTTATCATTATTACTTAAATATACACACAATTGGATACTAATTTCCTTACAATTTAACCATGTTTCTTATTGTTTTTAATATTTATTAAAAATAAAATTGGTTTAAAAAATTAAAATGTTCATATAACATTTATTTTACTAAATTATTTAAAATATTGATAATTATGGGACATGATGGGGCATTTAACTGTCAAGTCGTATAAATGTTAGGAGTTCGAGAAGCTATATTATCAAATGTGATATTATCTTTTCAATAAATATGACAATAATAAAACTCTATGTGATCAATTTTTTCTAAACAGTTAGTCCAAGTAGAGTACAATTTCCATCACACCGAAATTAACATGGTCCAAAAAAGAGTAACAATATAAATCATGTCTCACTCTAGCCAAAGTTTTCTCCATCCATAGTTGTAGCATACCACAATGCGTGAATGGCTTCTGTAAGCTCTATCTCAAAAGCATATCAAATCCCAAGCATGATGCATAAATATCCCTTAATAAATGATTTTGAGGTCTGAAAAACACATGCACATTCAAACATGCTTGATAATACAAAAGTAGCACTATTTGTATTGGTTTTTATCTGTCCTGAAGGTGAATCTTTCCAAATCATCTCTACAATCTATGGAGCCTATCGTGCGACACCTAGTATGCGCAGACGTCTAAGTACTTAAATTTTATGTATTGTAATTTGTATAGAGCAGTAACGTGATAGACATACCTCACGAATAAATCGTCAAATTGTAACAAGTGTAAAACTCAAAGTTGTTTGTTTGTTCCCAAAATGACAATCATTTTTGACTGTTTGCATAACCCAAACGATAGAAGTAATCCTTGCTTTCCATAAATTATTGAGCTGAGACCTAAAATCAATTACCATTATGATTGTTTATAGACAAAAGATGAAAGAATCTGTATGCGGTCGCTTACTAAAGAAGGAACATAAAAGATACTAAAAATCACTTACAAAATGACAGCTCAAAAATGTGAGATATATTTTCTTCTACTAAGCCACATAAAGGGTACCAGAAGGTAATGAGTATCCCTATTCTTTAAATGATAATATGTGAAAAGTTTATTCTGAATAGCTTGTCAGTGTAAAATAGACTATAAAGACGGTATAAAAGAGATCGACATGACATGTCCTTAACTCTTTAGTTTCTCGATTACACGTAGTGAATCATAAGTTTTGTTAGTCGTAACTCTTCCTTTAATCGAGCGTGTCGAAACTTTGATATCTGTATTATTCTCGATAACTATCAATCAAATCTCGAAAGCAATATCCATGTAAAAATGCTCAAAAGACTACGATAGGTGCTATGCATCAACTTGTAAATAATCTCCACTAAATAATGGATCTGCAAATCTACCATAGGTTGTTCAACATTTTAATTAGGAAAAGATTTTGATATTAAAAAAAATTAATGGATTGAGAGATGACAGCACTTCAATTCAAATCTATTCGAACTGTACTAATCAGACACGTAAAACAACTTGAACCGAATCGTTTTAATCCTCAAATCAAGTCAAAAATATGATCTATTGACTTTTTTTATTAACAAAAGTAAAACTAAGTATAAAAAACCAAAACTAGGCGGGGAGGTGTTTTTAGTGACAGTATCAAGATTGATCATATTAGAAAGGCATCACAAAAGAAAACCCAAGAATATTTGGCATAACCTAAACTCATCACTTAGCTAATTAAGGATGGATATTGACGGTTCTGTTTCATTATATGCAATGGGTATCCTTGTTTAGTTTTCCTTACTTGGAATTGCATTTGGATTTCAATATCAAAGATAGATATTATCAAAAGAAAGATAAGACATAATTGGTTCCATAAGGTTGATGACTATCATTCAAGTATAATTATAAGGCAACCATTATTATTGATGATCTCTGATAAAATTCAAACACTTAGAAGAAAACAAAGAACGATCATTCAAGAAAGTTTAAAAAACAACACTACTTTATTTAGACAACAAACTTTAAAAATTACCTACTAAAATATATTAAATTTTGAATAGCATTTATTCCATATATGGAAAATGAGTTACAAATATTACAATACTTTCTTATTCAAAATCTCAAACAGTCATAAGTTTTTTTCCTCCCTTTTTTTACAAGTTTTTGTTGTGGGCGGAAGCCATAAATAGCGGTATATGAATATATCAAAGCGATAAAATGAACACACAGAATTTACGTGGTTCGGCAATTCGCCTAGGTCCACGGGAGGCAGCATATATTATTTGAATGAGTAGAAAATATACAGAATACAGATACAGATTTCCTCACTAATAATATCTCTCAAGTGTTTTCCCAAACTCACAAGTATTTTCTCTCTTTGAGTTTGCTTATACTCTCTCTGATTTTTTCTGATTTTTGCCTTGTAATTCAATGCATGAACTCTTCCCTATTTATAGATGAAGCAAGGCTCCATTTCCCTAAATTGTGCCATAATTTAAGCCTTAAATTAGGCCACTAATTTCCTTAAATCATGCCACAAATTATGCCACAAATTAGGCCACTAATTTCGTTAAATTATGCCACTAATTTGTTACTTTTAGAGCCAATATTCAACAATCTCCACCTTGGAGAAAAAGTTCATAATGCTGCCTCCAAATGCGCCCTAGGCACTCTAAGCTCGAGAGATGTTGATCAAGTTCAAGCAGTGTTGAAACTTGATCCCTGTAACCACCTTTGTAAGCATATCTGCAGGGTTATCTACAGTTCCGACTTTCTAGAGTATAACATTCCCTTCATCGACGATTTCCCCAACAAAATGAAAACGAACATCGATGTGCTTGGTGCGACCATGATGAACTTGGTTCTTTGCCAAAAAAATGGCACTCTGGTTGTCGCAGAAAACTTCCACGTTCTTTTGAAAAATACCCAAATCTTTGGTCAACCCGAGAAGCCAGATAGCTTAATGCTTCTGTTATAGCCATATACTCTGCCTCTATAGTAGATAAAGCTACAGTTGAATGCAATGTTGATCTCCAACAAATTGGTCCTCCTACCATTGTGAACACATAACCAGTTGTAGATCGACGCTTATCCAGATCTTCAGCATAGTCAGAATCCACATATCCAACTAAGTGTTTGCCTTCAGTCTTGTCTCTCTCAAACTTCAAACCAATATCCACAGTAACATAGATGTACCTTAGAATCCACTTTACTGCTTCCCAGTGTCCTTTACAAGGATTATGCATGTACCGACTCACCATACTAACAGCGTGAGAAATATCAAGTCTAGTGAAAACCATTGTATACATCAAGGCACCAACGGCATTTGCATATGGAACACGTTCCATTTTCTTCTTCTCATTGGTGGTGCTAGGTGACATCAATGCACTCAATTGAAAATGAGGAGCAAGCGGTGTACTTACTGGTTTGGTTTTTTCATCAATGTCAAACCTTTGTAGTACTTTTTTCAGATACTGAGTCTGTGTCAGACAGACTATGCTTGCAACTCTATCTCTTGTGATTTCCATCCCAAGAATTTTCTTAGCTTCTCCAAGATCTTTCATTTCAAATTCTGAACTCAACAGAGCCTTCAATCTGTCGATCTCCACCTTGCTCTTAGATGCAATCAACATATCATCAACATATAAGAGCAAATAAATGAAGGTACCATCTTGGAGTTTCCGAAAGTATACACAGTGATCAAACTGACTGCGTGTGTACTTTTGCTCTCTGATGAAGCTATCAAAGCGCTTGTACCATTGTCGCGGTGATTGCTTCAAACCGTAAATTGACTTGCTCAGCTTACAAGCCCAATTCTCTCGACCTGGAATTTTGAAGCCATCCGGTTGAGACATGTAGATTTCTTCGTTCAAAGTACCATGGAGAAAAGCTGTTTTGACATCGAGTTGAGCTAACTCGAGATCAAACTGTGCTACCAAAGCCAATAGTATCCGAATAGATGAATGCTTAACAACAGGTGAGAATACCTCATTGTAGTCTATTCCTTCTTTCTGAGCATAGCCTTTTGCTACCAGTCTGGCTTTGTATCTGATGTTGTCTTTACCATGAGCACCTTCCTTCTTGGCATAGACCCATTTGCAACCAATAGTTTTCTTTCCTTTGGGAAGTTGAACCAACTCCCAAGTCTGATTCTGATGTAGAGACTTCATCTCTTCATCCATTGCCATTTTCCACTTCATACTATCAACTCTTTGCACAACTTCTCTGTAAGTGCATGGGACATCATCATCAATTACTGGAAGTGCGAATGCTACCATGTCTGTGTATCTGGTAGGCTTCCTAATCTCCCTTCTCGGTCGAGTAGTGGCAATAGATTCTGGCTGCTGATTAATCGGTGGTGATGGTGAGAGAACCTCCACCTCAACTGAGATCTCTTCTTGATCATCAATTTCATCTTCACCACGATCGGTAATTGGTGCAATCTTTTCTGGATCTTTCGGAGTCTCAAGCATCACCTTAGAAAGAGTATTTGGACTTTCATTCTCTTTCTCTGAATTTGTTTGTCTCAGCATAACAGACTCGTCGAATGTAACATCTCGGCTTAAGACGATCTTCTTGGATTCACCATACCAAAGTCGAAATCCTTTAAGTCCTTCCTTAAAGCCCAAGAAAAAAACTTTCTTTGCTCTGGGATCCAGTTTGGATTCACTAACATGAAAATATGCAGGACATCAAAATATTCACAATGAATCATAATCAGTAGCAGGTTGTCCAGACCATACCTCTTTAGGAGTTTTTCTATCTAATGCAGTCGCAGGAAGTCTGTTGACTATATGAGTTGCATATGACAAAGCCTCAGCCCAAAATTCCTTGCTCAATTTGGAATGAGATAGCATACATCAAACTTTCTCAACCAAAGTACGATTCATTCGTTCTGCAACTCCATTCTGCTATGGTGTACGAGGAACTGAAAAATGTCTGATTATCCCTTCATCTTGACAAACTTTAAAGAAAGGATCTGATTTATACTCGCCACCATTATCAGATATGAGCCTTTTAATCTTCCTGCCTGTCTGAGTCTCGATCATTTTCTTCCATTTAAGAAAGATATCCAGAACTTCATCTTTGTGACTCATAGTGTATATCCAGACATATCTAGAGAAATCATCAATAAAAGTCACAAACCAACGTTTACCTCCAAGTGAAGCATTCTTGGAAGGTCCCCAAACATCCGTGTGAATATAATCAAGAGATCCTTTAGTACGATGAATGGCAGTGCCGAACTTGGCTCTTGTTTTTTTTTCATTACACAATGCTCGCAGAAATCAAACTTTCCAGTCTTGGCACCTTTCAAAAGACCTTGCTTCATTAAGCCTTGCAAAGCCTTTTCACCGAAATACCCTAAGCGCATGTGCCACGGGCGGGAAGAATCATTTGCCTTACCTTTAGAACTACTTGAGACAGCTGCTCTTCCTGTAACTGTACACCCATCTAGGAAATACAAGTTCGCCTTCCGAGTACCCTTCATTGCTACAAATGCACCTCGTACAACTTTCAAGACTCAATCTTCCAATGTTACCTTGTAACCATCAAAATCTAGAACACCTAAAGAAATAAGGTTTTTCTTTAGGTCAGGAATATACCTTACATTTGTAAGTCGTCTGATTGTACCATCGTGCATCTTTAGTCGTATTGTTCCGATCCCTTTTGTTTGACAGGCATTGTCGTTGCCCATAAGCACAACTCCTCCATCGAGCTCCTCAAAACTCGAAAACCAATGTCTGTTTAGACACATATGATAAGAACATCCAGAATCAAGGATCTACTTATCTGAGTAGGTTTTTGATGATGAAACTGAAAAGGATGATTCTTCATCTTTATCGGCCTTATGTGCAACATTTGCATTTGACTTGTCCTTGTTTGGACAATCTTTCTTCCAATGCCCTTTCTGGTGACAATACGCACACTCGTCCTTCGTAGGACGTCTTCTGGATGACTCTCCTCTGGACTTTGATCTAGATTTCCCCCTATTATTTGATCCGCCAGATTTTTTGTTGTTAGTCCTACCTCTGGCTGCCGTCAATGCTTCTGATATTGAGTCTCTATGATCATGTTGATCCTTCTTCCAGTACTCGTTATTTACCAAAGCATTTGAAACATCTATGAACTTAACCTCATCCTTTCCATATAACAGGGTTATGGTTAAATGCTCATAGCTCTCAGGTAATGAATTCAACAACAACAAAGCTTTATCTTCATCGATAATTTCAACATCTAAATTTTGCAGATCAGCCAAAATTTTATTGAAATTATATAAGTGCTCAATCATAGGGGTACCTTTCTTGTACTGGAAACGGAAAAGTTTCTTCTTCAAGTAGAGTCTGTTCTCAATACTTTTCTTCATGTATTTGTCCTCTAGTTTCTTCCAGAGAACTGCGGCTACATTCTCTTTCATGACAAAGTACTTCTGATCTTTTCCTAAGCACAGTCGAATTGTGTCACAAGCTTGTCGGTTGACATAATTCCAATCTTCATTTGAATAATCTCCTGGCCTGGTCTCCAAGGCTATATTAGATCCTTCTCGAAACAATAGATCTAATACTTCACATTGCCACATGCCAAAGTTATTGGTGCCGTCGAATTTCTCCACCTCAAACTTTGCGTTGGACAACATAGTTCTTCGAGTAGAACTTGGTTTGCCATAAATTCTATGGTCAACTTGTTCACCTTCTTCGATCTCTCCTTTATCAGCCATAAGTATAAACTGATAACAGAAATTTTGCACTTACAACTTAAAACAGTGTTTTTCCAAATTTTATACCTTATTTGAAAAAAACGGAGTCCATAGTTGAATCCGGAATGGTCCAATTAGCTAGGAATAGATCCAACTCAGTTGAAAACGGATGAAAAACAGACCAACTCGGTCCAAATATCACTAGTGACTGAGTTGACTCGGTCCAACTCGGCGAGTTGACTCAGTTGCTGGCAGCAGGACTCCGGAAGCTTCTGGCGGTGATTCTGACTTCCGATTTGAGCGATTCTTTCACCGTTGCGTTCGTCTCGTCGAGAGCTTCGATTTGATATATAATACTGCTATATTTGGCTCTGATACCAATTTTTTGTGGGCGGAAGCAATAAATAGCGGTATATGAATATATCAAAGCGACAAAATGAACACACCGAATTTACGTGGTTCGGAACACACAGTAGATATTATTTGAACTGAGTAGAAAATATATAGAATACAGATACAGATTTCCTCACTAATAATATCTTTCAAGTGTGTTCCCAAACTCACAAGTATTTTCTCTTTTTAAGTTTGCTTATACTCTCTCTGATTTTTTCTGATTTTTGCCTTGTACTTCAATGCATGAACTCTTCCCTATTTATAGATGAAGCAAGGCTCCCTTTTCCTAAATTGTGCCATAATTTAAGCCTTAAATTAGGCCACCAATTTCCTTAAATTATGCCACTAATTTTCTTAAATCATGCCACAAATTATGCATGAACTCTTCCCTATTTATAGATGAAGCAAAGCTCCCTTTTCCTAAATTGTGCCATAATTTAGGCCTTAAATTAGGTCACCAATTTCCTTAAATTATGTCACTAATTTTCTTAAATCATGACACAAATTAAGTCACTAATTTCCTTAAATTATACCACTAATTTATTACTTTTAGAGCTAATATTCAACAGTTTTGACGGTTAATACAAAACAAAAACTGAATAACTGCATTCAGACCATTTAATAGTACTACTAGTCTTTTTGTATGAGTTGTAAAAACTTACCCTAAGTAAATACAGATTACTACACCATAATACTATGCACCACAAGTATCACAATAGGACACAATACAATGAAGTAGTGTCAATAGCAAATTGCAACATAGGTTTATTTAAAAACTGTCACTAGTTGTAATAATAACAATTCATGGATGCTTCAATGATCTCCATGGCTATTCTTTGTATTGCAGGTTGTAATCCTTAGATGGATTCTTGTGGGTCAGTTTCAGAGGGATAACATCACTTTCAGGGATAGAATTGTCCAAAATTTTACATTTGAATTGGCATTAAATTGTTCGTATAATTATTATCCATATGAAAAGATATCAAGTAGATGAACACTCCAACATTTGCTATATTATAAAACAAACAAATGATTATACGCACTTAGGCATACATGTGAGACATTTTCAATTTTCTAATTAATAAATTAGAGAAAGACATTAACAATATTCATTTGATGGGTACAATCAAACTAATTATTTTTTATATGGAACTAAGGTATCATAAAGAAACGATATATATATATATATATATAGTTCAATCTCATTTCATAAGAATAAAATTGAAGGTTACATCGACAAAGAATAAAAACTTGAAATTCCTTTATCTATACAAGAAGCAAGTCTGAAATAAATCTTGGTGACTTCAGAATTATGTATATAATTCAATTGTTAATGAAATAACATATTAATTGTATATTATACATAAACTTAAGTATATAAATTAAGATACTATATTTTTTAGACCATAATCACGTAAAAGATGCTATTATGAGGATTTAAATCCCCAAACATCCATGAGAAGAGCCTGGTGATCTCATAGTAAACATGAATCATATGTAAAATGAATATTAACTAGAGATCATATTTCTTTAAAAAATGAAACATAGTGGAAATGATAATAATAATAATAATAATAATAATAATAATAATAATTAGATTTAATAAAAAATATATTTTACAATATGAAAATGCTCCTATTGATATAATAATAGATCTAAATATAAATATAATTTACGAATAATACGTAAAAAAATATATCATTTATAATAAGAGAAAAGTAAGTTAAAAAGACAGGTTGGAGCTAAATCAAACGATAGGACCTAATCTTAAGATGCAAACACCTCAATATGTTATATTATATTTACACCACGCCTAACATGTATTTGTACATCTAGAAAATTATGCAATCATCTCCTTAAAAATAAAATTGAACAATTCATATGACACAAGAATCTTATCCCATGTTAAAAAATAAAAGTTAATTGAAAATAATAATAATAACAATAACAATAAAAACAATAAAATAATAACAATAATAAACATCAACAGATCAAGCGATTAGATCTCCAAAAATGAAACAATTAAACTTCAATGAGTTTTTTCCTAAGAATGTAGTTATGGATAGTTATTATGAAAAAAAGATAGTTTGCATATTAAAAAAAGATGTAAAAAGAAGATGAACGCATGAGCCATATAAAAAGAACTGAATACAAAATTAGAAGAATGCACACATGATTTAAATGAATAAAAAAATTGGATATATCAAACAAAAAACTAGGAAAACAGAATGATTAGCACAAAAAACAAAATTGAAAAATAGTATCAAAAATTGTGAAATTTTTTCCAATCAGTATTGAAGGAGAATGTTTATGAAAAAAAAAGTTGCTTTTGATGTTGCAAAACCACCTTTTTACATGCTGTAAAACACATCCATATAATTGCTGGTACAATAGCTGCCGAAGACTGTCAAACTAACAAAGATTGCATAGTGAATAGAAAGTACAGCGTTTACTACTGGGCTAAATATAAATCATCGGCCAAAGCTCACAGTAACTCATATTTGCATATAATATTTGCCCTGGATACAATACATGGTTGCCTGAAATCAGAAAACAAGTGAGCCCACCAGAATGGATGCTAATGGAACTGTGAGGTTATCATCAAGCGTAGTACTTATAGGAAGTGATTCCACCAGCGCTGAGGCAAGGGAGACTATCAGAAAACCTAAAACCATTTCCCAACTTTCCTGAAGATATCCAAATGAGGAAAAATAGTACATATACCTGCCACAATATTACTTAACGTTAGATATATCCATCAATTATAGAAAACATTTCAACTTGTGTGTCAAATTGCAACAAAAGCCACAATAGTTACCCGACAGAGGCAAAAAATCCAGCAGATAACATTGCAACACTACCAGCTAAAGACTTGTTTCTGTTGTAAGGAAGTTTCTGACTACCGAACTGCCTTCCAACAATGTCTGCTAAGCCTGGAACAGTATAGGAAAAAAATGAATTAAATTTTTTGACAGTTTTTAATGGTACATAAAATAGAAGTTCATGATGGTAGTTTGTGGCAGGTTACTATTCGACACCCCATTAGTTAATTAAGATATGATTTGATTTTTGACTCAAATCAAGATGAAATGATAGGTAAAACTCAATTGGAAGTACCATCTCCAGCACATAAGTTGCATATTGCTGCAATTGCAATAGGTGAATTCCTCCAGTAAATTATACAGGCAAATGTAATAGTTACGGCATAGTACAGTGGTCCCTTAAGAAGTTCCCTGATGCAGAGAGTAAGCTAAAAACAAATTAGAAGGTAACGGCATATGTAACAGTCAATAATCAGAACAGTAGTTGATTGTAATATCTGCACAGAACTGGCTCAGGTTTGAAAAGATTGGTTTTCAGTAGGATCCGATAGTTCAGCGAGTAAAAAATGTTGTAATGTTGTATCATAGCAGGTTTTTATTTCTGGAATACCAGTCAAAATATTTCCTGCTAGATAAAGGCCAAGCATCTGAATTTATAATAATTCATAGCACCAAGTAGTGAGAAGTACAAATAGAACTGAGATGTAAATGAGTTAAAAGGAATATCCACTTGTACAAAATTTAGTTTTTCAAAGAATTTACACAAGGCATATCTTGTTGAAAGCTGTTACCTATAGTCTCCAAATCTACTCATTGATTTCACTATAGCATCATCTTTCCACATTCCAAGTCCCAAGGCAAGCATGCGTATGATATTGATGCCTGGAATAAGTGAAGCAGATAGTGCTCCACCATTCCCTGCGCTAAAACAATGTGAAATATTGATTTAGAAAGACAATAAATACAACTAACTGAAAATTATAGCAAAAAACCATTGAATCCTGAGGAAGTTTATCACATCAAAAAATGCTAATTTTTGGGAATATATCCCAAAAATATGTAATTGGATCTCCTGCATATTCTGTGCAACCTTGCACATAGGGGTTTGATTGTATAGCTTATCCTAATATGTAGTTATCATCCTGTTGATATTATGGAACGTCTAAATGTTTATTGATGATGTTCTCCTTTCCGTCAATGAAGCTTCTAAATCATGTAACTACCTGAACAACGGCCAGCAAATCATGAAAACCAGCCCAATGCTTATGTGCACAAGCTTCCTATTTACTTTCTGCACAATAGAATAAAGACAACATATAAGAATCTTCCATTAAATAATCATTCAAGAAAAGAAGTTCATATGTAAGCTTGTAAACGCAGGCTTTCACATAGCAAGTTTTCTTTAGTGGGTACATCAGTCCTATTGTCATCAACCTTATTGAACTATGCCCCATGCTGAATGGCTCACTGGAAAATGAAGCATACACACAACATTCTGATCATCCAGTGAAAGAAAATGGTGGATATATCAGTATATATCAGCAAGTGTGTACCTGTACTTGACTAAATGCATAGATATATGGGCATTTTAAAGTATTCCGTCAGATATTCAAAAGTTTAACTACATAGAGATAAAGGATTACAACATTTCAGCTTAAATCGCAACTTTAAAACATAAAATGTAACTTCCAAACAGTAGGAAAACAAGACAAGACGTGCTCTAAAAGAGAAGAATGGCCACAACAATAAAATCAATATAAAACTTAATCAGCTTATGGTCCTTCCAAGCCTTTATAATCCTCCCAAGATGGAAGGCAGTATATATAATTGCATAAATAGCCTATATTACATGGACTCGGCTAAAGGCAGGATGCAGGAACGGCATGTGTCTAGGTGTAGAACATGCCTATTTTTCTCAACTTTTTTTAAAATTTTCACAAATTTAAAGTGTGTAGTTACTGTAGTAGCCACACCTATGTCCATGTTATGGAAAGTGAAGGGTCGTAACATAGTAAATAGCTTACAAGCCTACTGCTTTTGAATAAGATCAAAAAGCGACTACATATGCTGCCCTTGGAGACTTTAAACGTTGTGATGTGTAGTTTGCAATGTAAACAACTTTAGTTAAGTTGCTCGAGCTATTAACTAAGTTGTTAGTAGTAAGCCACTCGTACAGTTACTATTGACGAAAGTAGTTGCAACTATGAGTATATAAGCTCATCTACAATTAAGCTGCATCTGTAATTCAGTTCATAATGAATAAGACTGATACATGCAGTTCTAATTTTCTCTGAATATCCTCTCCTAAATCTGTATGGTATCAGAGCTTTCTTTAATGGCATCAAAGAACAGCGGTACTTACAGAGATGCAGTGTTTGCATCTCCTAGCTCGATTGGACAATCTACCACGGTTGCTTCAACTCAGAGTTCAGTATCAATTCCTGTTTCATCTTCTTCGCCTCCGCAATACGCTTTTTCTTATGATCATGCACCAATTAATTCGACTGCTATGTCTATTCCATATTTCCAGCAAGCTTTACCTTCTTCGGTGAATGCTTTGCCCTTTCCTTCGATCTCTATTTTCTTTCCTTCTAATTCTTTTCCTCTTCATGATATGCTCAACTCAGTGCTTGAATCATGTTCCTGACCAAACACCTCCTTTTGGTGTATAATCAGCCATATGATATTCTCTTCAAAAAATTTTCTTCTATTCCTATGAATTTGTCATTGTCTATCAAGTTAGACGATAACAATTAACTAACCTGGAGAGAACAGGTTATGAGTTTCATTGTTGCAAATGGTCTCGAGGGATTTGTTGATGGATCTGTGCAAATACTTTCAAGATTTCGGGCTGACGGTTCTTTGATTCCTAGTTTCTTGAATTGGATTGGAATCAATTCTTTGCTTAAGGGTTGGGTATACCGTTCTGTTTCTCCAGCCATGTTGGGTATATTTCTTGTCAAGGCACTTTTCTTTATCAATGGAGGAGTCTTGAAGAGTCATTTTCTGCTAATACACAATCTCGTGTGCTTGAGCTTTGTACTCAATTTCAAACTGTAATGAACCAGTTGAATCCCACGTTGCTTAGATATTGATAAGTGGGTGGGTTAATAACCACTTGGACACCCTCTCCTTACAAGCTGGTTTTGTAGGGTGAGTTTTAACCAAAGTGGTTATTACAATTGGTATCAGAGTAGCTATCTTTCGGGATAACCCTCTTTGCAGATGAAAAGACACTAAGGAGAGCTACTACCAATGGATCCGCAATGTCACTCAAAAGGTGGGGAGGATTGCTATCGTTGGGTCCACAAAGTCATCTAGCTTATATGAGCCATCTTGGACGTCGGTTCTGAAAAAGAGGTGGAATGTAATGACTCAATTGAGTCCCACGTCGCTTAAATATGAATGACTGGGTTAATAACCACTTTGACACCCTCTCCTTACATACTGGTTTTGTAGGATGAATTTTACCTAAAGTAGTCGTTACACAAACATTAGCGAAAAGCCAAATTGAAATCCTAAAGAACGAAAAAGTCAGGATTCTTGAAATCGTTTGTATCAAACAGAGTCCACTATTACAAGCTTTTTCCTTGGTTCATCACACTGCAAAATTTTTGACAAAAGGGCAATACCAAAAAAAAAAAAAGAATTACAAGTCCCAAACAGATTTCATACACCATAGCAAAAATCTAGCCTTTCCTAATTAATTAATCAAGCCTAACAATACGCACAAAAGACAAGACACAAATGTTCAAATTAAGTATGAGTGAAGGAACAAGGAGGTACTTTTACCTGGTCGAAGATACCACGTTTGGCGGTCTCTGCCCATAATCGAAGAAAAGAGAGAGCAATAACACCGGAAAAAGCAGTGGCCAAGATGTCAGAGACAAATGGATTGTCAGCAAGCATAGTAGCCAAAGGCGAATTTCCCCGCCGGCGAGATTTCAGAAGCTTCGTTTGTCGGAACTTGGAGACTGGGCTAGTAATGCCGGCGTCTTTAAATGTGTACGAACAGTTTGTTTTTGGTAACAGCTGAACGATTGGCTTACGAAAGTGAAGAGGATTAAATGCAGAAGTACCAACTTGAGAAACAGTACAGAGACTTGTCGACATTTCTTTAGAACCTGACTCAACTGCTAAGTGCGAGCCGCCTCTTAATTCTTAATAAAATATTGTTTTTTTTTTCTCGAAAGAAAAAACCTATTATAATTTGAAAACAAAAATGACAGTTAAAATTTATATAATTAAAAATAACATTCATGGTGTATATATATAACATGTTTTTAATATTAAAAGTATATAGTATATCTTTTCATTTCTAAATACATCTAATTTATTTAAATCTATTAAATATTAAACGATATTTAATTTAAATTTCGTATATTTAAAATTATTAATGTTAAAATTTATTTTATTTAAATAATTTTAATATTATTATGGTATTATTTTTATTACTATAAATTTTATAGGCATTATATTTTATAATTTTTCTATAATTTCTTACCAATAGTTTCCCTACAAGATATAATAAAAACACTATCTAATGCAGTGACTAAAATTCATATCATCGTTTAAAAATGCCCACAATCTTGTATTCTCGTGGGGTAGCTAGGAATTTTTTCATAAAAAGGTTAATTTATACTTGTAAAATATTTTAATAATGATAAATATAATTTACGCCACTAACCCAAATTAAATGAGCCAATTGGATTAATAAAATAAGGCTTTGTTTGTTATATTTTTCTTCTTTTCAAATTATATTGTATATGTATTTTATATTTATCAATTTTTGTCTTATCATATTATAATCAGATTATATCAAACAAAATTAGATTCTTAAATATGTTTTTAAAAACAAAAATCAAGCATAAGTTATTGGATGAACATGACTACATGAATTACCAAATTGGTCCCTTTTAAAAAGAAAAAAAAAAATTAGTTCCAATTTTTAATACTATGCTGACAAATAATGGTTAGCATTCTAATTTTAAAGGGCTTAAATTGTATTTTATCATGATAAAGGAAAAATAAAATAAAGTAGAAGCAGATACATAGAAAGATATAGAAAAGAAGAAGAAAAAAATAACAGAAGAGAAACATAGACAATAGATAAAGAAGAGAGAAATAGACAAATTGTGAAGAGAAATAGTAACAGAAAAAACAGAGTGAAGAGAAACAGACAAAGTGTGAAAGGAGAAAGACAGAGATAAAAGAGAGAGGAAGAAACGAACAGCAAAATATAACCGTCTGCTATTCATGTTATATTTTCATCCTAGTGTCCAGTTTTTTTGGGAGGAAAAAAGTACTACTCACTACTTGCTAACTATTATTGCATAACTTATGAAAATAATATGTGTACTTACGATAAAAAGTAATTTTAGATTTTTATATGCATAACTTATGAAAATATCAAAAGTGACCTAAGCAAGAGTAGTATTTACCAATCCGGGTATATTTGATTAGAGTGAATATAAGCCAAGGTTGGAATCGTTTGCATTTTTTGGGGTTAAGAATTAAAATTTGTTGGGAATACCTACCTATTCTTTCTAGATGTTGTGAATAATAATAATTGACTCCTCTTAAAGTATTAGAATGTACTGCGATCTTTTCTACTTATTTTTGTATAAGAATAACTGAATAAATTAATAAGAATTACAATTCATATTTCAAGTTAATTATTCCTAATTTATTGATAATTTTAATTTTGTGAACCAAATATACCCTTAACTAACCATTCTCTAACTGGTACTTGCTTCTGTAATTTTATATTTGAATGGTAATTTTAGAAGTAGTTTTGAACATTTTCTTTTTTCTTTTCTTTTCTTCCATAAGCTTAGTTGGTGTCGGTAACATTTAGCCTTCTTACACTTATAATTAAATTATTCTTTGAATTCTTCTCGTTGTTTTGCTCCAACATCTGTGTAAATGTAACAACCTATATATATATATATATATATATATTTTGTTTTCCGAAGAGTTTTGTTTTATTAATACCTCATCAACCTATATATACTATCATTTTGGTATTAAATTTTACTTAATTTTATAACAAAACTTAAATTAAATTTTTATTCCTATCATTTTGGATCTAATCAGAAAAGTAGAGAAACTCGCGTATTGGTATTATTATTTTTTATATTGTATGACATTATTACAAAATTAACCGTATCAAATACTATCCTACTTTCTACAGGCTTATTATTCTTATGATTTTTTATTTGTTAAAATAATAACCGTACAAATAAACAACCGTCTCGAAAGACTTTTAATAACGATTATAAACTTACTTTTAGTAGCCATTAATAACCGTTTATCTCAATAAACTATCTTGAAAAACTAGAAGATATTTTGTTAATATTTTAAGATGGTTACAAAAGATAAAAATTAAAAAAATTTAATCTTATAATTGTACTATATATAAAATATACCCCTAAAACATACTTCATTCTCAATATATCTACATCATCATCGTTTAAATAATACAATAATTACACTCCAATTAAATTATATATATCTAATCAATATTAACTGATATATAATTACCGTTCAGACGTAGTTTAATTAACCGCTTTTATCTGAATTGAAATATTCACATCATATTATGATAAAACGAGTAACAATAAGAATGAAAAGAGTAATGAAATAATCAGATTCTGCACTGAAAATCCTGCAGTGCATAAAATTTTACAATAAGGAAGTACGCATTTCTAAAGAGTGAATTTCGTTTAGCCCCTAATCCTTTCAATTTAAAAGAATGAATCCTCAACCTATCAGATTAAAGCTACCGAGCTTGTGTTTTATCATAAAAAAAAAATTAAAACACTAGTAGTTTTAAAAAGGGTGATAGACATCTACCATTTTGAGCCAATGTTGCCTTAGGTAGTAAACGAAGCTTGCTAGCTGCACGTTAATTAAATGCACGAAAAAGTCAAAACAAAATCACCATAAAAATTGAGGGATGTACACAAATGAACAAACAAAACATAACTTAAAGCATAATAAAATATATTACACTTAGCAATATCACTTACTTTTATTACAGTATGAAGCAGGTTTGAAAGAAGACAATCAACCGTTTACCCTACTTGAGTATTAATTAATACATGATATGAACTCTTTTCGAATTTGACGTGTCATTACAGAGATTCATAAAGTAGAATCTAGTATTGCACTCTGGAAAACTTGATCACAACACTCATTGATAGGATCAACCTTTTTCACAAGCTGTCAGAAATTTCGAAGTGTCCACAATGCTCTCAAATCAATCAGCATCTATAATATAGGGCATGCTGATGGTCGAATGGAGCATATCTTTTTACGTTCCACATTTGCTCCTCGACTCTCTAGAATTCTCTCAACATCGGAAAGACAGTGTCTTGCAAGAGATATGTTTAAAGCCAGTATCCCAGAGAATTTGCTGGATTGTCCAATTAGAGTTGCTAAGGTGGCACTAAATTACGAACAACAAACTACATTGGCTAGATATGCTGCAAAGAAAGCCCAACAATCAGTTGCAGCTGTAACACTCGACAAACTTTCTGCAGCTAAA
Source organism: Hippophae rhamnoides (assembly GCA_033030585.1). Lineage (NCBI taxonomy): Eukaryota > Viridiplantae > Streptophyta > Magnoliopsida > Rosales > Elaeagnaceae > Hippophae > Hippophae rhamnoides. Next base: position 15,235,081 of record CM065437.1, on the reverse strand, counting down.
AAATTTTAACGTGCATTGTCCTGAAAATAAAAATTCAACAAAGAAATTTAACACTTCATATCTACTCTACTCTCTATGCATGGTAATATTTTCTTAGGAACCATCTTGATGTAAGATTTGAAAGTACATTTTTCCCTTTCTCTAAAGAGGAGCACAATTTATGAGTTATCAAACATGAGTTTCTAACTTACAAATTACAATCAACTTCTTCATGGTCTTACATTTTCTATCGTGATTCATTATAATGCTTTGTATATTCATACAACTAAACCATCAGTACTAATTTATATGAATAAAAAAAAATTGTCAAGATTCTGGTTTTGACAAATAGTTTTAAACAAACTAGGGTGTTTCCTAATACCTAAGAGTGAAGGAAAAAAAATTGAAACAGGGCACTGCTAACTCCATCGCGAGAAAGGGAAAAATACCTTGAATCTGTCTGTATTCGTGTAGGTGGTCGAGGCTGGAGGCTGGGCTGGAGAGGTCCAAGTCAACTCTTGCAAAACACAGTTTGCACGTTGGAAGAATAAGCTAGACTGGTGCCGTCGCAGGCTGGGCTAGCGTCATGTCGCTAGTGGTGGCGTCCTACTTGGTTGACCGGTCGTTGTTGACATTGTGTCGGCAATGGTGGTTGAGGGAGGCAGCTGTATAATTGTCCCAATAAATGACATTTTAACCATATTATGATTGAAAGCAACATGAAAACTCTGAAATCTTGACGAGCTAGTGACACCACCAAATTGTTTATCTGTTTTGATAACTAAAGATTGAGAGAATTAAATGAGTGTATCCTACTCTGATGGTATTTGTATTTTTCTAGTAGCTAGGTAGTACCAATTATCTCCTATATATATATATATATATATATATATAGATATCTATATATATGTAATATTGATTAGATTAATTTTAATTTAATTGTATAACATGATATTTTATAAATGATATTTTATTTTGCATATTTTTGTATAACTTAAAAAATATATGCTTTTTAAATGTTCAAAAATATTATGTATATATTTTTTATAACATAAAAAAAATATTTTTCATATAGTAATTAAAAATAAATCATGTTAATAAGTGTATCATATTAAAAATTATAAAGCTTAATTTATTACTTAAAATTCAGAAAATGATTTTAATTTTTTCCTAATTTCAAATTTAGTACTCAATGTAACAAAATTAAAGGCTTACAGAGTATATTAAATTTTTCTTATTTTTTCTTACATTCCCCTCTTTAATCGAATTGGAATCGGAATGAAAAATAAACAGTTTTGTTTGGTTTAACCATTGGAATCAAAGAAAAAATTAATATTATAATATTTGGTTTACAACTAGAATTGAACGAAAAACATTATATGTTAACTTAATACTCCTATTTTAGTAAATTTTAAATCATATCATTTAATTATTATTTTTTCGTTAAACAAAACACATTATTGAAATCATTATTTTTTTAAATAATTATTACTTAAAAATAAAATATATTATTAAAATTATTTATTTTCTAAATAGGTTTTAGGGTTTTAAGATTTGGGGTTTTAGGTTTTAAGGTTTTAGGTTTTGGGTTATATTTATGAGTTAAGATTTATGGTTAAAATTATTATTTTTCTAAATAGGGTTTAAAGATTTGGGGTTTTGGGTTACATTTGTGGATTAAGTTTTAAGGTTAAAATTATTATTTTTCTAAATAGGGTTTATGGTTTAGGGTTTAGAGTTATATTTGTGGATTAAGGTTTAAGGTTAAAATTATTATTTTTTTAAATAGGGTTTAGGGTTTAGAGTTATATTTGTGGATTAAGGTTTATGATTAAAATTATTATTTTTCTAAATATGGTTTGGGTTTTATGATTTGTGATTTAGGATTTAAGATTATATTTGTGAATTAAAATTATTTTTTTTAAATAGGGTTTTGAGTTTTGGGATTTAGGGTTTTGAGTTATATTTAAAATTGAGATATGAATGGAATTCTAATTCCTTCTCTTCTAGGAATCAATTTCATTATATTTCTACTTTTCAGTCTAATCAAACATAAAATTAAAATTAATCAATTTTTATTACATTCCATTCTAGTCAATTAAACATGAGATAAATTATAGACAAAAGGACAAAAAAAATAATAGATAGAAAGAGAAGAAGATAATATATAAATAAAATTATCCTTTAATTTTAGCCATTAGCCACAAAATAGCATAAGATTAAATTAAATTCAAATTTTTAATTTGACTCAAATTGAAATCATTTTAAAAATGTGATATTAAATTTAATCTATTGTCTTTTTTAGATGTTATTATTTTTTATCATGTGTACACTATTCTTTATATTTGAATTTTGACATTTTGGTTCATTTATATTCTAAATTAAAAATATGTTTAAAAATAAATCATATTTAAAAACATATTTAATAATAATACCTACAATTCAAAAATTTTATTGAAAGCATAACATAATTTTTTAATGCTTAAGTGGTCATTTATCGTTAATGATGTTGCATCTTCGACTATACAAATTATAAAGAAATGATCATATTATTCGAAAGAACAAATATTATTCATAACGAGTTCTTGACTACTATCTACGGAGGAATACATATAACAACTTTGTAACAATATCTAACACATATAGTTTGATACCCCACTTAAAACACATGATTAGGGTAAAACCATGAGTTTGGTTTTCAAAGTCAAGAACCTTGACTTTCTTAAAAATTTAGCAAAAATATCAATCACATGTTCTATAAATAGAGTGAATTTTACATCTAATTTTTCTTATACAACTAAATCACAAATAAAACAAAAGCCAACTTCGACATGTTTCATTCTTGTACGCATAATTAGATTTACAACAAGATATTTAACATTAATACTATCAGTTAAAAGAATTGGTGCATATGAAGATTGTAGCCAAATTACCTTAACGGATGCAAGAGCAAGAGCTCTATATTCTACCTCAACACTTGAACGTGTTATCTCACCTTGTGTTTGGATGAACACCATGAAACAAAACTATTATCAAACTAGATGCAATATTCTCTAGTACTTTCCTTATCAGGACAATTTTTCCAATCCAAGTCTAAAAATCTAGTCAAACTTTACGCATCTGATTTTTGAAGCATCACACCATAAGCCATAATACCTCTAAGATATCTTAATAGTCTCTTTACTTCAATAAATGTCCATTAGAGTGTGTAAAAATTGGCAGAACCTACTCATAGAATATGTTATTTATGATCTTATAAGTACAAATATAACAAGAGTTTATAGGAGTTTTAAGTGGTTTAGACTCATCTAAACTTACATTTTCAAAAGTATTTTGATATGCTTTTACTGTGAGATATGAATAGAAGAAGAATTCTTGATCACCTAGATTCCTAAGAAAAGATCGAGACTCCAATTCTTTCAAGACAAAGTTGCATTCAATTGTTCAACAAGATCACGAATGTAACTATTGGTGTTGCCAATTACTATGATATCATCAAAACAAAACAAAAAATGATAATGACATGCTCATTGTCAAACTTAACAAGTATAGATATGTCTATTGTAAAGTTAATGATCCCAAAACCAATTAGGCAACAAAGTAGTATATAGTACCATGCCCTTGTAGCCTGATTACGACCATATAGGATTTTTTATTAATTTGTACATCTAATATGAATGTTCTTTATCTTCAAATCCAATAGATTTTGTCATAAAATTATATATGAAGTCTCAAAAATGTACTATTCACGTCAAGTTCTTTAGCTCTCAATCCATTGATAGAGTTAATGTAAGTGATAACTGTATTTTATATAGTTATTTTCATCGATTTTATTAATGATAATTACATGTTCTTTACATTTTTGTTTCATTTTAGTTAAATAAATTAATATTTACCTTTTATGTGTTAAGAAATACATTTTTAATAAAATTAAATAATTTGTATCGAAAATGTACTTAAATTCATATTTATATCCACAACTATAATTTCAAATAATATAGTTCTTAATTACAATTTATAAAAATCGAAAATATAATTTAAATTGAATTTGGGCTTAATTATAATTATTAAAAGTTTAAAAATTTAATTTAAAATTAGCAAAGGGTTTAACTGTAATTTAAGAAGTTCAAAATGTAATTTGAATTAAATTTGTGGGTCAAAATACAATTAATTGAAGTTTAATTTTTGCGCAGGAGAGACGAAGTCCACGCGCAAGATCACACTCGCCCAACGTGGACCATCAGATCACAGAAGAAACGGCCAGATGCGCGCGTTTCAAACATACCCGACCAGAGCGAGTTGGTGCAGGATTCTATCTATCACGCGGCTCGGATCTCCGAGTGGGTCCCACCTGCCGCGCAGGCCGGCGTGCAGCATGGGACCCACGTGTGCAGCCGTTGTTCCCCACCTTCGCGCGCCCTTTTTCCCTGCGGTCGATCCATGTGCGCCCGGTTATTCCACCAACCAGAATCTGCCCCGTGTCCCACTTTATCTATCAGCCAATAAATTTATGACACGTGGCAAGTTTCGGTGAACGCAAAAGCACAGAATCTCGGACGCGTATCAGGAGCTGTCTCCCATGTTTCTGGCGCTGCAATCCGGTGCGGCAATTCTCCGTGAGCCCGTCCTTGCTTCCCTGTTATTTGCTGCCACGTGTCACACCAATCTATTCAGCTAATCAAACGCTGACACGTGGCACGCACAATGAATTAAAAAAATGCAGAAACGGCTCCCTGTCTCACGCGTGAATTAAAATGGTTTCGATTTTCGATAGACCGCGTATTTTAAGGAGAATGTCAGGGTTTTATTTTCGATACAAATTGTTACGCGTGTATGATATTTTAATATTTTTGATGTATTTTTTTGGTGCTATAAATAGGTGATATTATGATAGAGTTTAGGAATTTTTTTTTTGCAGTTTAGAATTTTAGGGGTTCAATTTAGGGGTTGGACTGTGGAACACGCAGAAGCCATTTTGGCTTCTGTTGTGTTCCGCGTGTGCCAAATATTTTCGTTACTTGATGTCTTAATTTCCTTCTTCTAATTTTTCTGCATCTGTTGTAATTTTAATTTTTAATTAATGACGTAATTTAATTTTTCTAGGGTTGCATTTGATCTAAATTTATGAAGCTTTGATTTTAATTATTTTTGAAAGATTTATAAGACGTTCGATTTGTTCATTCTATTTTGTGCTTAATTCTTTTTGATTATTTACGAATCTTATCAAAACGATCCATGGCACATAAATAAACTTGAGAAAGGCATTTATGTGTGTATTGCTCGTAAATAGAATGACATGTATGATTAAGGATAGGAATATACCCTAATTGTATGTGTGTCCATTTGAGAACTTAGAACTTAATGAATCTTATTAAATTTAATTCTCATAGAGATATAGTGAATTAATTTAACGAGGTGTGTTTATACGGAGCTCGGAAGAGATGTATGAATAAAAATAGAAGTTTTCGGTTGACAAATTAAATGTACTAAAAAATATAAATCAAAAGAAAATAACACGATTTGAGTGGATTAATTTCGTGAAAGACTGCAATCCTAGAGTTCTCTTATTTTCTTGTTACCTTTTTCTGAATCAATGATTGTTTTGGATAAAATCAGAGAGATACAATTTTAGTACTCAACAAACTATAGTAACAAATCCTCGTGGGAACGATACTTTACTTACAAATCTTTATTACTTGTGACCGTGTATACTTGCACGTTTTTATGTTCCCTTTTTGAGACAACAAGTTTTTGGCGCCGTTGCCGGGGATTTGTTTTACTATTTTCATTGTTGATATTAATACCAATCAATCTGATTTTAATTCAAAAAAAAATATATCTTCTTTTTTTTATTGTTTCGTGTTTATTTTATTTTTCAATTTTCTCGTGGGTTGAGATTTTGTTTGACACACAAATCTTACCTCACAAAAAGAAAATAAATTGTTTATTTGTTTATTGTTGGTTTAATTTTATTTTTCAATTTTCTCGTGTGTTCAGATTTTGTTTGACACACAAATCTTAATTCACAAAAAGAAAAAAAAAATTATGGTTATTGTTTCTTAATTTATTTTTTGCATGTATTACTTTTTATATTTTGTTATGTTATTTTTTTTTCCTTCGTAGGTGCAAAGTGGAGGGAATGAAGCAATTTTGGCTTAACGAATCAAACAAACCAGGAAGTTTCTTTAAACCCATATGATAAGAGCTAAATTATTGCATTTTGTTATGATTTAAATGTTGATATTTGTGTGAAAATTGTGTTTATTTGATTATTTAATCCACAAATGTCATTTCACGGGTATTTCGTGTTTAAAGTGCAATTTCAGATAAAATCTTGATTTTGGAGAAGTTAGGGACAAAGTACAATGATCGGGATTGAATGAAAATAAAAAGAGAACAAAATTTCAAAATTTGAAATTTCGCCGCCGGCGAAAACCTTACGGAGAAAATGTTGAAAATCATGCAGGGAGCACATATTTTGGCCAAGTGAATCTCGACGCCGGCCATATTCATCTCGCCGCTAGCAAAAATCTTGGCGAAAATCTTCCCGAGAACACAAATTTTGGTAAACTCATCTCGCCGCCGGCCAAACTATAGTACAAATCTCCGCGGAAACGATACTTTACTTACAAATCTTTATTATTTGTGACCGTGTATACTTGCACGTTTTTATGTGTGTTGTAAAATTCATAATAGTAAGCACCATTCTAATGGTTTGAGACTTAACCAAAGGTGAAAAAGTTTCTATACATCAATTTTTTTACTTTGTCATAGTTTTGAAAACTTTAATACTTAAATTTTTAATTAATATACTTACGTTCATATTTAAAAAAAATGTAAACTTTAGCTTTAAAACTTTAAATTATAACAAAATTAAGGATTACAGTGTGTAACTGTCTATCTTTTATACACTAGTGTCAATTAAGATATAGGATTAAATAATATACGTTGAAAGTTTAGCGATTAGTATATTTCAGAGAACTAAGTAGCAAAATAAAAAAAATAATACTTTTTTCTATAGGAAAATGATAAATTTCCAAAAAATTACACTACCAACGGGCAAATAATTATAATTGTAATTAAGGACATTTATCAACTAATGGACGTGACTTACCTTACCAACTTGATTTTCTTTCTTTCTTTCTTTCTTATTCTAATCATATTTTTCCTATTTTGATATCTCATAATTTCATACATATAAGAATGATTATATTATAATGTATGTTATTTTAAGAAAAATAATAAGATTAGTCTTTAAAAAGATAGAAAGTAATTGTAATGCAAATGAAACATACATTAATTGAAATAAATATTAATTATTTATATTTAATTTAATATTTAATATTTAATTATTTAAATTATTGTTTACAATTTTATTAATCATCGTAAAGTTATTTAGTTTATTATAAAATATTATAGATATTTATAAATTAATTAATAAAATTACAAGATTGATTTATAGTTTAGTTGATATACTCGTTACATTATTATAAATTTAATTTTGAAATTTATCCGTTTAATATTTTATTTATTTAATTAAAAAAAAAGATTTAAATATTTAAAAAAAATTATAAAATTCTAAACAATAATTTAAATAGCTAAATGATAAATTAAAATTTAAATAATAATTATGATAACTAATCTATTATTAAATTTATGTCGGACTGATTTTATTTGTTTTTTAAACACTAACATTATAACATAATTAATTATATATAACATATGATATTTAAATGTAAGGTATGAATTCATTCATCCTAAAATTATTTCGTCATATTAAACACAAACATGTCTAATGCGTATCACGATTCATGACTTCTCTTATGGACGTTTCTTTTTTCTTTTTGTTTTGTTTTGTTAATATTATGGATGTTTCAGTTAATACGAGGGATCTCTTTCTTCCAAATAAGGACACTAGACCTTTGACCTATATTTTTGGATATTTATCAAGGTTTTCCTTTTCCAAGCACTTATATAAACATTTTAAGGGTTTTTTTACCGCTAATAAAATAAGTAATTAAAATAATTATTTAAATTAATAATTAAAAAATATAAAATTATATAAATATGTATAATATTATAAATTTAATAACAAAATAAAAAAGTTACAAAATTAAATAAAAAATTGTTCTAATTTTAAAGAAATGATCTAAAAAAAAGTAAATAAAGATGTTTAATAGTATTATTTAAAAATAAATAAATAAACCATAAAAAACATTTTATCAAATATTCTATTCTTATTTTCTCAACATCAATATTTTATTATCGTGAATAATGTGTATTGATATCAAAACTTAAAACATGAGTATGACAGAGAAATTACGGACAAATACATTTTCAACTCATAGGAGATACTGATTGACATAACTATTTATAAGATAGTAGTTACTATGAGAGTACCAAATATACAAGTAAATTTATATAACAATGATAATAAAAGAAATATAAGGAAATATTTTCAACCAAAAGATCACCAGAAGTGTTGGAATAATAGCCTATTTCAATCTAAGGGAAGAAGAACCTCAGATGCATATATGGGGTTGTTGCTGGGTTGGGGGGTTGGATTGGTTTTTATTTTGCTCCTCCAGTCTCAAGCTTAGTAATACCATAGAGAAATTCAGAAAAAAAAAAATCTCAATACTTACCGCAAAATATCCTACTAATTATAAAATATTTTTAAACAATTAATATCATAATATATTTTATTATTTTTTAAAATAGTTTTAATCACAAAAAAAAAACTCCTCTAACTTAGAAATCGTTTATAAATTAACTCCCAAAAGTTTAAACTATTAAAAAAAGAACTCACATTACTTTATATATTTTGATAACAAATATTGAATATATACTTACAAACTAAATAATTACAATTCAATAATTGAAATTATTTAAATTTGAACATAAGACTCTAATGATATGTTAAAACACAAACTCTTTCAAAAATTAAATTTAAATTATTTAATGAATAACCGATATTATTTTATATACATCTTTCCCTACTATATTTCTAATATTTTGATCTTTAAAGACTCGTAATACTGAAAATAAAAAAAAATGTACATCGAAGAATAGGAGAAATTTTAAAGAAAATGGAGCCAACGTGTCGATATTACAATTTACTTATTTTTCCTGTAAATTGCCGGAAGATTCAAAAGGCGTTACCTAGTAAGAATATTGTGGATTTGGAGAACACATTTGTAATTTTACCAATTTTTGATAGAATATTATTTTTCTTTTAAATTAGCAAAATATCTAAAATAAAATACAAAATGTCTCCAAAATTTATCAACCAAAAAAATAAAATAAAATAAAGCGTACCATCTACCTGTGTTTAGTGTAGTAGTCCTAGACACCTCAGCAAAAATAAAAATAAAAACAAATTATTTCAGACCATATGGAAACAAGTTCTAGAGCCAACGCCAAGAAGCTAAAACGACTCAATCATGTAATTAAAATAAAAGAACTAATAACTTTTTTTTTAACATGAGTAATGTGAAAATTTCATCCTTGTGTTTTTTTTTTTTTTTTTTGCTTCAAGTAAAATGGAAATTGATACTATCTCCGGTGGATTCAGTGACCTTTTGAGTTCCAATCCTAAAATCAGCTCAATAGAATTGGTAGATGACATGTGAAGCTAACGGAAGTAAACTGAAACAAGCGGGATGTCAACATCATTGTCCTCGTCATCCTCGCATGCCACAACGACATCCAAGTGGCCACGGTATGTAGGCAATTCCACTTTTGCTACATCCCTAGCCAGATCAGCCATCTTCTTGTCCATACGGTCCCTATGTCGGGGGAACATGCTGTTAAAAAGCAGGCAACTTCCACAGGAGATGCTATACGCATTTATCCCTTTGTTCTTGAGCCAGTCAATAAGTTCCCTAAGAGTTGGATTGTCTTTCAGAATCCATCTATCCCAAACAGTCCATTTCATTTCACGGTGCTTGATCAACTTGGGCGGAACTGGCTCAGCAATGGAAAATAATGGCAGTGCTAGATTGGCAAATGTGTTGCGGTAGTCCTCTACTTTATGCCCTCCAATTAAAACCTTGTAGAGTTCCAAGCACACCAGACCTGTTGCCATAGCAGTAGATGTTGCAATTGCAGGGATAATCCTTCCAGCAATGAACTTGGCTTTAAGCTTGTCAACTTCAGGAATGCTGTAATTCCTTGCCCTCATGTTGGCAAGACCAGCTATCATGTCCATATGGTAGTTGGTATCATCATCCTGCACATATGCCAGGCCATGTCAATAAAAATTGACATAAATTTTACAAATCAAAATGAAATAATTATTTGGTATGTTGTGTATACATACACACAAAAGTATAGATCTAGATGAATTGGTGGTAGGTAGATAGTGTGAGAGAGGTACCTTCTCAAACTGAATTGGTTTCAACCTGAAACCAGGTGGAAACTTTTTTCGGCATAGCTCTAACTTCATAATCAATTCATCAATTATCTTTGCATCATCAACAGAAGCAGCGGTAACATTAGTAGCCTTCTCATCAGTTACAATTTTGACATCTTTCTTGGGCTGAAATTCTGGGATCAACACTCGGTCAACAGCTTCAGCCAATTTCTTTGGGTTTTTAACCCAGTCCGGAATTGGAATCCCAAATGTCTCTGATCGTAATATTGCTGCAGCCATTACAAAATGGAGGTGACCGGGGTCAGCAGCTGAAAACTGCAGAGGTTGGGGGAATCGTTTAGGAGCAGACCAGAAAGAAGCCCCAGTACTAGTTGCAGCATCTTCAGGAAAAGTATAGATCAATTGCTTCACACGGTTAGCAAAATAATCTTCAAACCTGACCGAACATAAAACACAACACATAAGAAGACGTGAAACATCACATTCTCAAATTTGTGGTTTCAATGACAACTGAAGAAAAATGCTCAATTTTCTAAGGAGTTACTCTACCTTAGTCGAGCCCAGGTAATGCAATCTTGAAATGTTTCACATTTTTCTTTGTCAAGGCACTCAAGCACACGCTCCAAATTATCTCTTGCTTGTGCATCACCAGCATTTCTCATTCCACTGGCATAATCACTTGGTTTTGACAGGTATGCGTTCACTTCAGTAGGAGTCTTCTCAAGCAAACCTTCAAATTCAGACCGAGCCCATGTCAAGCAATGGTCAATATTGTGTGGAAAGGAGTGCACAGTGCACATAGGTGCTTGTTTTTCAGGTGGGTCTCTTGAAGCTCCATAGTTTTCTGTAAGGTGAGGAATGACCATTTGAGTGTTGCATTTGGCACCAAGAGTTCCCGACTCCAGAAGTGGCTTCTGAAAATATAGACATCTCTGATCAACATACAGCCTGGCATTGACATTATCTAGAGCATTAATTACGACACTTAAATTCTCCCAGAAAGCATCATCAAAAACATGTTCAGTCTCTGAGCCAACTCGATTTTGCAGAGCTTCGATATTGAGATGAGTATTGATTGAAGAAACAGCTGAAGCAGCAACTGTGGATTTGGCTTGCCCAATGTTCCAATCACGGAATAAGAATTGCCTGCTGAGGTTACTCTTCTCAATCACATCATCATCTGTAACTGTTAGTTTCCCTTCACTGCCACAAGAAACTCCCATCAGGGCAAGATTTTTCAAGAACTCACATCCCAGGGCACCAGAGCCTACAACAAACACTTTAGCCTCCTCAAGTTTTTTCTGGAGCCTGGACCCAAATACTGAAATTTGAGCATCATAACGGCTATTCAATGGTCTGAATTCACTTGAATCTAGTGTCTCTGTAGGAAGTGACTCCACCGAATCGAAGTAAAAGAACTGTAAAAAATAGCAAATCATAAGTAAAACGGTAAAACCAACAACAAACTTTTACGTTTGAGCTCTAAGTAAGATGACTTCCACAAGAAAAATATCTTTTTGGTTATCGAAGTTCTAAACAACTTTGACCAACAATAAATGCCATTGATATGTACGGCTACCTCTTTCTCTAAATGTGCAAAGATCCTGAGAGGTCCATCATGATTTATGGATATATTAGGTGCCAATTGGTATCTATTGGTACTTGTGCCTGTGGGTGACTGGTTCTGTGAGTGAGAGAGGACCTAGCAAAGTGAAACTTCCCTGGCTAGTAAGCTGAAGGCTTGTCCACACAATTAACTAATTAAGGCTGCCCATGCCTTTTGCATCTATTACACTATAGAAAGTATTCCCTAAAAATATTATATAGAAGAAAATACTTATGTTAGAGTAGTGGTATGCACACTAACCTGGAAGAGTGGGTGAAACTTTCCGGAACAAGCTTTTACCACTTCTTGTCCAACAATACCACCGAACATTGCTGCCATAGGGTTCAGAACTGCCTTGGCACCAAAGGCAAAGTGTCGCAGCAGTTTTGGATTTATATCATCTAGCCTTCCATCACCTTGACTCTCATTGATGTTACGAGCAATAGATATAAGCTTCTGAGCATCATCATCTGAACCAGCAACAGGCAGTTGTCCACTCTCAGATGTAAACTTATCCAGCGCTTGAAATGCCAGGTGGAGAAGAGGTGGCCTATCAAACTTGGAGAAATCACTTAGAAGAAAATCTCCAGGATCCTTAAGAGCATCTCTTAATGGTTTAAAGTTCAATAATTTGGGTTGTTTCACTTGTGTGACAATTCCACCTCTCTCATAGGTACCAAAATTTGTAGTATCCTCCTCTAGAAAGAATGAATATGCCCTCACATTTTTTATCTTCCTTGGTTTTCCATCATTCAGTTCTGTCATTCCCCGAATTTCTGAGAACACAACAAGATCCCCATCTTGAAATTCAAGTCTTTCATCGTCAACACATGTTATTAGTGCAGGGCTATCATTGCTGATGGATGCAATAATGCCTGTGTGAGGCTCCTCTCCATCAACATCAGTAACAGTGAACTCTGGTCCAAAGTCACAGAACACAGAACCAAAAAGGCCTCTAACTTCAGTTTTAATGAAGGCTATAGGAGGCTGATGGTTGTGACAATAGTCATTGAATCCAATGGCTTTTTCAAGACTGATGTCAGTGAATACAACGGCCTGCAAACCAGAAAATAAATTGGAGAGATACAACCCATAAGCAAATTACAATAGAATATAATACATACCTATAAGTTACATTCCAAATATCATAAAATATACTATCAACTTCAGAGAACAAAACTACTGCAACCTTCTATAAAATGAGCAAATGGCAGGTAAATCAACAAAACATGCATTAAAATGGGAGTACCTGGAAGTCAGAAAGTTGTTCCTTGGTCAACTTTGTTGTCAACGTACGTACAACCACAGCATTGTTGAGTTCTTGCATCTTTTGAACAGAAGCAAGGGCTCTGTTCGTACCAATATCATTCTCAGAAAAAACAAAATTACCCGACAGATCCCATAGCTCTACTGTACCTTCATCATGCAGGGTAACAGACTTAACACCAGCAAGAATTAGGTTCTTCGCTGCAAAATAGAAATTCCATCAGACAAAGGAGTCAAGAGAGACTGTTTAAGGGTCACATACTTGACATGGCGGACAATTCCCAAAAATAAATGCCACTGTAGGAAGCAAATAAACCAAGTAACATTCATGATGCCTAGAAAATAGAAAAATCATGTATCATTTCATCATTAGCAATTTTTTGTTCAAAAAGTAAAGTGAATGAGGAATATCAATGAGACATAAAAAAGCATTAAGGGGGTAATTTCATACCTCCTAAAGACTATATCAATCTCGCGACACCATTCTTAGATCATACTTTAAAAAGTAGCTTGTAATCATGTTTTATTTCTTTATAAAGTTTGATAGAGATGAATGAATGATAAAGGGCAATTATTGTCATTAACGCTCAAAATTGTCCCAGTAACTCGATGAGAACAATCTATGATCGAAACTGGATGAAAATGGTAAATGAAATCAACATAAATATTATGTAAACTTTAGGCTTACGCTACAATCTTGTATAAGTGTGGACAAAAATACCATTATAAACAGTATAACACAAAAACAATTGTGAAAAAAACAATTACTGATGTTTAAATTGCATGACAATAATTGTATTATTAAACATTAAAATAACATAAAAACAATTATTGGTGTTTAAATTGCATCACAAAAATAAGAAAAACTAAAGCCATAAAGATCTTAACTTCTTAAGTCTTAGGACTCTAAACTGATATTTATTATTGAACATTAAAATATCATGGTTCCAAAAGTCAATAACAGCAATCTTAACACCATTAATCATTTCCAGAAGGTAGCACGAATATGTCTATCATGAGGTTTCTATGAGACGAACCAATTTCAGCACCAAGTCCCTGCATCCCTGATATGAGCAAATTTGAGCCAAAGAGCCTCCGCATTGTCTCGCGACCGTAGACTGCAAGCTGCCGGCTGTGAAGATCCTCGTCAATATCTGGAGAGTTAGAATCGCCCATTGCCGTGATGGTGTTTGCTCGCAGCTCTTTAGCTAAACTGTTGTTGTTGTTGTTATTATTAACACTGATGTTGCTGTTATTCTCCGTCAAGGACCCGGAGACGGCAACAACACCAATCCTATGCTTCTTTGCGATAGACGATTCACCTACACTGGTTTTTGCCTCGCTGTCCTCTTCTACAACCTCTCCTTCACAAGCTCTTCTTCTAGGAAGCATATAGTGCAATAAGCTGCCAAAAGCATGACAAAACCCCGTCCCCGTCACCATAATCACAAAAACAAAAATGAAAAATGAAAATCAACAAAATTCGATTTTTAATGCCATTAGCATCATCGAATACAAAAGATTTCAACATAAAATTTCTTTAAAACTCCAATAACCAAATCAATCGGCACAGAAGCTACAATTACCTAATCTAAGTTAACCAAAACCCAAATTCTTTCGAGATTTGAAGACAAACAGTCGAAGTAAAAAAGATCGAACAGACAAGGAAAACGTACCGATGAGGACTTGGAGCTGGGGAAGAATGGAATCTGAGAGAAACAGGAAGGAAGTTCGATCTTCGGGTTTAGTGGGATTTGAGAAATGTTGTCGCAAATTTATCAGAGACAAACAGCTAAATGAGTTAATAAAGTGAGTGGTGGTGAGAAGGGTATTAATGGATCGACATTTTTATTTAGGTTTAGTTCGTTCCCCCACAATGTTATTGAAATAATAATATTAAGGAAATTACGTTATTTGATTTATATTTATAATAGAATAAAAAATACTATATATTACTTTAATATTTATATATTTATTAAATTTTAAATAATATTATTTAATTATTATTTTTTTATAAAATAAAATACATTATTTTTTTAAATAATTATTAATTAAAAGTAAAATATATTATTAAAATTATTATTTTTCTAAATAAAGTTTAGAGTTTTAAAATTTGAGATTTTAGATTTAAGAATTTAGGGTTTAGGTTTTGGGTTTTGAGTTAAAATTTAGGATATAAGATTTAGTGTTATATTTGTGGATTAAGATTTAGGGTTATATTTGTACATTCAGGTTAAAATTATTATTTTATTCATGTAAATTGTTCATGAAAATTGTTCATTTTTTTATCAGTAATATCCTTCATATACCTTAAACTTATGCAAATCTTTTATCTATTCAAAAGTTATGTGTTATAACCTTATGCTTATTGAATTTCATTCAAATTCATTATATGTCAAGAAATGTGTTATCAAAAGGGTTTTGCTTCAAGGTAGATCATTGGTGTTGTAAGTGACACATCTTAGTCAATTACCTATAATTCTCCAATAGCTCAACTTTTATATTAGCTTATGACAAGTTATTTTTAAATTAGCATAAGTGGCACAATAAGCTTGGTAATTTTTCCTATGATGCAACAATTCATGTTATAAGTCTTAATGGTTTGTTTGTTGAAACAATTAAAAAGAGTCTGTTTCTCGTTCTACCTATTAACTTGCTAAGTATCATAAGCTACCCTTTGTCCTCACATACTAAAAGTACTATCCCTTTACATTACTTGGACGTATGGACATTATCTATTCTTTTCTATAATAATAACAAATAGTTTTTGCTCATTTTGAATGATTATACCCATTTCATTTGAATTTATTTATTGCAAACTAAGGACAAAACTATATTTATTTTTCTATGCTTTAAAGGTATGATAGTTACAAAGTTTTTTCTTTATGTTAAAGTTAGTCAAATTAATGATGAAGTAGATTTTAAAACTTGGTTACAGCTCTTGAAAAAGATAAAATTTTGCACGTATATACTTGTTTTTACACTTTATAATAAAATGGAGTAGTTGACTACAAGCATAAGAACATTGTAAAAAGAGGCCTTGCATTTATGTTTTAATCCAAAATTCCTTCATCTTTCTAGTCATATGCTTTTAAAACCATTGTTTTTAATGCTCAATTTACACTTATTTAGTCATTCTCAATTTTCTTAGTATTGAGGTTACACTTAATAGTAATGTGTTATACTTGAATCAACAAAAATATATCAAAGAATTATTATATAAGTGTGGATTTCTAGACACTAAAGATTTGATACTCCTATGACCACATTCAATAATCTTACTAAGATTGATGAAATATCTCTTAAAGATGCTACTCTTTATAAGACTAGAGTTGGTGGTTTACAATTCTACATATTGACACATCCATATGTGTCATTTGGTGTTAACAAATAGTATAATCAAGTTATACTCATTGAGTGGATGGGTGGCTGCTAATAGACTATTAAGATACTTAAATGTGAATATTCATCATAATTTTGCATTCTTTAAATTTGTTGTTCTTTATCTTATTGCATTTTATGATGTTGATTGGGCTTCCCACTTGATGACAAAAAATCCACCGATGAATATTGTGTTTTCTTAGGTGAAAATCTCATTTCTTAACACATGGTTAAGCAAAAATTTGTATTGTGATCAAGCAATAAATCTAAATATCATGATATGGTTGTTGATGATTTCGAGTTACTTTGATTTTAATCTTTGTTTTTGAAATTGCATTTACCAATATTAGTTCGTCTTTCTTTTTTTTTGTGATAAACTTAGTGGTTAAAGCTTAGTTAAAAATCTTATGCATTTTTTTCATGATTGATTCTTTAAGCATGTTTCCTATTATCAACTTGCTGATACTTTGGTCAAATATTTTTCTTCTAATTAGTTTCATGTTTTTGAAATCAAGTTTTTGGTACCATTAGTCATTTGTATGTGAAATATATACTTAATTATAAGCTCTAAGAAATTATTTGACGTAAAAAGATGCTATATTCTGTTAGTTAGTTGCAATATAGCTAGGATATGATTGGTTATTTCATCTTTAAATAGTGTGACTTTAGTTACAATGCATGATTTTTTTCTTCTCTATTCTTCTTGTCCATTTTTATAGAACAATATATTCACCTACCATTCAAAAACTTCACTTCTATTATTCTTTAAATTTGTATTGTTACTGGGTATTTAAAAAAGATTGAATATGCATCAATAATTAATTATTAAATGTCTTCATTTTGTTAGATTTTAAGCAATTATTTTAGAAATTAGACTTAATCGTTTTAATTTTCAAATAAACAAAACTAAATATAAATTTATTGAAGAATAATTTTTTTTCTCATTATAATTTTTTAAAAGAGCCAATCATCAAATTAATTTTTATGTCTGTATTTACTTAATAAAATGTGTAAAAAGTCAATAAGTATTGAATCTGAAAATACATATTTCCTAAAAAAAATTAACTTTTTTTGGGATTAAGGTATAAAATGAGTTCGAGAATATATTCAATAGGAAATTATTATTATTTTGTGAAAATATTTTCAATAAGAAGGAATCAAATCTCGTAAACCTTTATTATTAGTTTTTATAAACTAACAAAATTATCACATAATTTTTATAATTTATTATTTATTATTGAATTTTAGATAAGATAGATATACTATTAATTATCATCACTATCATTTAGATAAATAAACCCCACTCGAACAATACTATTATCAAATTTTTATAATTTATTCAAATCTATTACTTAAATTATTTAAATAGGTTTAAATAACAAAAAAACATTAAATTTTATTATTAAAAAAATATTAAAAATAAAAACAGATTATATAGTAATGCTTACCAAAACAATAACAAAATGTGAAATACAAAAATGAAAATATGAAATAAAGGAAATAAAGGAAATCGCATGTTTATTATTGTTAATGGGGATGTGATTAAATATAATATTATTATAGAATTTATAAAAATTATTATAATCTAATTATTTAATTTAACAACAAATTTAGCATTCACACGTTACATTACTCATCGTGATTTGTTTGTGGAGGGAGGGCCCAAGGGTTAATACTTAATATCATGTCCAGGGGCCGAGCCACCACGTGAAGTTGTGAAAACTGCTCTCTTAGTTATATTATATGAATAAAAAAATTTCTCTCTTTTAATTATATATATTAATAAAAAAATTATTTTTTAACACTTTTTTTATACCACTTTTATTTTGAAACACTCATCAATTTATATCAAAAATTAAATATATATTCAAAAAAATTATTCAAATATATATTAAATAGTATTATCTATTATCTCAAATATCTTATAAAATCATAGTATTATTTGTCAGTATTAAAAAAAAATATTAAATATATATATTAAAAATAAAACATAAAAAGTTTATCAGATACAATATTCTCTTCTCCTTTTTTTAAATTACCAACTTTTTTAACAAGCTTCCATAATAACCTCACATTTTTGTTGTTCTCTGAAGCCTATAAGAAATCTATTTGATTTCTACTAAAGCTAATTTTTGATAGATTTATTTTGTTAATATTTTTATTAGTTATTTTAAATAAAAATAAAAATTTGTTTTATTTAACTATATCTAGTTCTAGGGTATTTTTTTAAATCTATATATAATGATATATATTATGTTATGATTTAGATGTTTATATTTTCTCATCTATCTAAATCCTTATCTAGATTTATATTATTGAAAGTCATGAATATTATAATACAATATCAAAATTTTATTTTTTTTGTAAAAAATGATCATTATATCGATTAGAGAAGTCAAATAATCTATTCAATAATTCTATAATAAAGTAAAAGAAAAAATCTCAAGGTTTTCTCAATATATTTAACAATATTTTTAATTTTGGTTTTGCAATTTTCTTTGAAAAATTAAATTACATTAAAAATTCAATTTAAACTTTGTTGACACTAATTTTCAACCTCATTTAATTATTATTATTTTACTACATCATCGTTTAATTAGTAATATTAATTTGTTTATATTTTTATTTTGAATAGATAAATAATTATAAGATAAAAATAAAAATTTTAGGTTAATGCATACTTATGATATATTCACACACTTAATAAACAATATAATTAGATCTTTTACCTAATCTACAAATGGTAATCTCGATCACGTCTCCTGCTAACTCAAAAATTTAAACTCTTTTATCAAATTGATGATTTAGGTGATAAAAGTAAGTTAAGGTCTCTTCCACCTGTCGAGGTTTTTATTTGAATAAAAAAATACAAAACTTAAACATTTATTTACATATACTAACACATTCTATAAAAAAAAATATTGAAAAAGAAACGGCAAAAAGATAAATTTGAGTAGGGATGGAATTAGAAAAGAAATTTGAAGATGAGTTAAACATTTTTTTTATTTTTCTTTTCTTATATATTATTCAATCTCGTATTTCCTTATTGCATTTCATTAATATTGTGTTTATTAAAGAGTACGAAGAACGAAGATAATGATAATTATTTTTTATTTTATTATATAAACATATGGTAGAAAAAAAATCATAAATTTAAGAATTATTTTTTATTATTTTTATATTTGTTTAATAGTTTAGAGATAATATTTATCTCATTGTTCATTTTAATTCACATGTTTGAATGCGTAAGTTAAATAAAATATTTTACGAATTTATGAGATGTAATTAAAAAATAGTTCGTTATTTTAATATTTTATTTTATTTTGTTATTAATTTAATATAATATTTTAATTTTAATTTTTCTACTCTTCATTAATAAGCATAAAAAAGTGAATGAGGCTTGTACATATTTTCCCTCCTTTTTCAATTTATATTTATCCTCTAAGATAGATTAGTAACACGTCTATGAGTCTCTAATCTAACACCATTGCATCAAAATGGTCTAACTTGTGGTATAACAGTTGCTCCAACTCATCACTAAACTCCACACCAAATATAGCGCACTCAACAATGACATGTGAAATTTAGTGTGATACTATTCACACGTTATTTTTTAATAAAAAAAATCTAAATATTATTATTTTTATTATATTTAATAGATTAAAATTAAATTTAAAATATAAAAATTATTAAAAAAATTACTAAATATAAATATATCGTAGAGTTAATAATATAATATAAACTAAAACAATAATTTATTAATTAGATAAATCATTTATGAATCTTTCCATATTATTAATTTATTGAACAAAAATATTATCAAATAGAAGTAACAATTTGAAAAGGTGAGATAATAGTAGATAAAAATAATCAATTTTAAAAATTTAATGTTTGACGCATACAAATAAAGGATGAAGAGGTTCACATTGTAATTCAAAATGTATTATTAAACATTCATGAGATTAATATAATAATTTAAAAAATTAAAATCCATTTATACGTAATTTTAATTAAATATAACGTTTACTTCTTATAATAAATATAATATTTTTAGTTAGTTGATTTTTAATTATTTTCTTATTAATATAATTTCTAAATTTATTATTATTAATTAATTAATTAGTTGAATATAATAATTGTTAATGTATTAATTAAAAAATAAAAATAAATGATATATTTTGTAAATATTTTTTAATGTAATATTTGATGATTTTGGATTGACATGAAAAAAAAACATAGTCCAAATTTTGTATCAAAATAGTGCAAAAGTTAGCAAAAAATATTATTAAGGATTAGAGATCGTTTTAATTTTTAGTTAGCACAAATTTTTTATCATAGTTTAATTGATCGAATTAAATATAAAATATAAAATAATGAATAGAATTAATCTCGAGTAAAATTTAGACTAATTTAAATAATTTGATAAATCAAATTAAAAATATTATAATTTTGTAATACAAATATTATTATGGTTTAACATTGATAAAGTCTAAAATGTGATATAAATTATTTTAAATTTTAATAATTAAATAATAATGTAATATGGTGTTATTAATGTAGTTTTTAAAATTGATTAGTTATTATAATATTATTTTTTTCTATTTTGTTGTTTTCGTGTAATGATTTTTATATTAATTAGTTTTAATATATATCACTAAAATTATTTTTTAATTTATATAAAAAAAGTACAATAACCTAAAAATATATAATTAACCATTCAGATTACTTTGTATTATTTTTGACTCTTTCGTCTATATTTAATTTAGATTCAAAATTGTTTTAAATTAAATTCTATAAAATAAGGTTAGATGAATTTAAGTTTGGTTAATTAGTATCTGTTTAAACTTATCTAATCTGCGCGAGATAACACTCCTAAATATAGAAATTGAAAAAAAAAAAAATAGATGATAGATCCCATTCATACTCGTTCATTCATCCATGCTTTTTACGTCCCATCCTCTCTCTCTCTCTCTCTCTCCTTTTCGACTTCATTCCCCTTCCCATTTTCAGCCCCCTAAAAGTAGTTTTCTCATGATCCAAACAAAACTCGAATGAAAATGATCCACCGTAATATTTTTAGAAGTACAACAAAGAGGTAGCGTGCAAGAGAGAAAGAGAAGAGAGAAAGAGAGTTAAAAATCAAACCCAAGAATAGAAGGGGAAAAAACAACAACAACTAAGTTAAAAGATATATCTCCAATCAAGGCTGATCATCATAACTCAAGAGAACGACTTAACTTAATTAACTTGGTCGGCTATATGGATTCAGCTTCAGAAGGAACTACATCCACAACAATAGCAATATTAACATCTGAATTTGATCCGAATAGCAGAGAGGGTCCATCAGCAACCGGGTCAGTCCCACCAGACAATATTATTCCGAGTTCAACAACGTCAGCACCACCGAGTCGGTACGAGTCACAAAAACGCAGAGACTGGATCACCTTCTTACAGTACTTGAAAAACCACAAACCTCCTTTAACATTAGCTCGATGCAGTGGTGCTCATGTTATAGAATTCTTGAAATACTTAGACCAGT
Organism: Hippophae rhamnoides; assembly: GCA_033030585.1. Classification (NCBI taxonomy): domain Eukaryota; kingdom Viridiplantae; phylum Streptophyta; class Magnoliopsida; order Rosales; family Elaeagnaceae; genus Hippophae; species Hippophae rhamnoides. The sequence goes on along the minus strand of CM065437.1, from coordinate 15,212,935 downwards.
TTGGAAAAACCAAGGTTCATATTTCGGGTTGTCCTTATTTCGGACACCCGAACCCGCCAGCTCCATGTGCTTGTCCACTCAAACAAGCTTGGGGTAGTCTCGACGCGCTCATCGGACGGCTTAGAGCTGCTTATGAAGAAAACGGTGGACGACCAGAATCAAATCCTTTTGGAGCAAGAGCTGTCATAATTTATTTAAGGGAAGTGAGGGAAAGCCAAGCCAAAGCTAGAGGGATAGCTTATGAGAAGAAGAAGAGGAAGAGGCCTAATGTTACTACAGCTACAACGGTGGTGGCTTCATTGAATGTTCCACCGCCGGCGACTGGAGTTTCGGGAGTTGGAAGTATTAGTGTTTCTGGCGGTGGAGGAGATACTGGTTTTGGTGGTGAAGGGAATGAGAGTGGTAGTGTTCTTGCTACAACTGCTGCTACTACAGTATAGGTTAATTTCCTAATTTTTTAACTTCTTTTTATTTGTCCCCCTTTTCAAGCTGCTTTAATCTATATGCTTTAAATGTGATTATGAGTATATATATATATATATATATATATATATATATATATTGGGCGATTCCCTTATAATTGAATCGACCAACATAAACAAAATTTTAGAAAATTCTTCTAATTTTGATCTGGTATCTCTCTCTCTCTCTCTATCTTCTCTTGAAAATTCATCTATAGAATTTCGGTGATGTAGAGATCACTATTTCAGAGTAACTTAACTAATTAATATATGGACATGAGTTCTTAGGCACTGGATTTAGAGAGCTTAATATTGAAACATTGTTTCTTGGTTTTTGTTTCTTATTATCACTTTCTTTGTCATTGATGATTGAGTACTTATATATATATATATATATATATAAGATGCGGAATGAACAGAATAACTGGGAACTCCATGTCCATGAGGTTATATATATATACGTTTAATTGCCATTAAAAGATTGTGTGAAAAAAAAAATCATCTCTTTAGTTACGGATTCTTTTTGAAATGTACTCTAAATTAATATGTACTTACATTTTACTCTCTTAATTACCAATTTTTATAAATTTACACTAAATTGGAATCTTCCACTTACCAATTCTTTCCAAATTTGCCATGTCCTTGTTCTTTGTCAATCAATTAGTTAAGTTGTTTTTAATTTTGGAGATATATAGTACTGTTGGTTTAAATTGTTGGATTGATTGAAAACTTATACTTCAAATACGTTTTTTTGCATAAATGGAAAGTAGAAAAGCAATACAGCACCAGTAAAAGCAAAAATATTTTGAAAAATTAGATAAAATAATATTATTAAAATTAATAAATAAAGATAACATCTTTATAATATAGAATTTGATCTAATTCAATGGAATTTAATATTTATTAGGTTTAAGTTATTATAATTTAATTTGATATTCAATATAAAAATGATAAATTTAGTTTATTTGGGAACGCAATCTATCTGCAATTATTCCCACGTACTTCTCTGTTTTTACATAATTTAGTTTCAGTTGCTAGCTTCCTTCGTTCTAAAGATGTAGAAATTGGCATTCATAACAACTATTTTTTTTTTATTTTTATAACTTCTGTCTTTTCCCAATTCTTTATGTTTTAAAATAAATTTTAAAATATGTGTAGTATCACTAATTATAATTGTGTAATATTTATAGTATATATAGTTGATATAGAATCAAAATAACATTTCATTTCTAGCTGTGCAAGCTGGTAAAGGGTGTTTCTTAATAGATATATATATATATATATATATATATATATTGGCTAATGAGGAGTTTCTCAATAGTTACAAGCTCATATACATAACAATTATATCGTGGGTTATGAAATGACATGGGTTTAAACTTTTCACTAATATATACATGGGTTATGAAATTGCATGAGTTCAAACTTTACTATTACATATATGTGTATAAATGTATAATTTTTATTTTAAAATAATAATAACAGAAAAAAAATTAAATTCTAAAATTATAAAGGAAGAGAATAAAAATTAGGCCTCATTATTTACAAAGAAGATTTGAATTTATTTAAAAATAATAGTAATTTTTCTTTGATTACAATTACGATTTTGATTTATAATTTATGATTAAATAATTAATTTTATGGTTTTTGATTCTTTTGTAAAAATAACCATCCATATATTTGATAATAATTTTTTTTCTTTGTGATTTTTGAGAAAAGAAATCAAAAATCACATAAATATTATTTGATAATATTTTCTATTTTTTAATTAAAAAACACTTTAAAAGTTTTGAAATTTTTTTGGTTATTTGGTCACTATTTTTAAGTTTTTAATCATTTTATTCTAATATTTATACATACAGCAATGCTTGATTTACTATCTATAAAAAGATATTTAATGAAAATTAAAAATATATAAAATATGATGAAAAAGTTATTTTTAAAGATTTATAAATCATCCTATATTTTGGTTTTGGTTGTAATTTTAAAAAAATATTAAAATCAAAATAAAAGATTGTTATAAAATATATATGATCATGAGAGACTTCAGAAAAAATCAGAAATCAAAATTATTATCTCCTTAATTTACACTTTTGGAAAATTTGAGTAGGAAAAATCCAAACCAACGTTAGCAATAATTCATTTCCTAAAAATCTACTAAATCTAATTTGTCAAGTTAGATTCGATCACTATATATATAAAAAAAATGCATTGTGAATATGCTGCTCTTATTTTATTCTGAGTAACCACAACGCCAGTGTGAAAATGACGAGTAGCCAACCTTGCTTCCATTCTATTGCATTTATCATTCATTCTCTCTCTCTCTCTCTCTATATATATATATATATATTTATATATTTATTTATTTATATTTAATATTATAGTTATTGTAGTGCTTTTCTGTTTGGTTATAATAGCATAAGACCCACCAGTCACTTAAAAACAAAACCCATTAAATTTATACATTTTCAAAATATAATATCCATATCCAATATGAATGATGCTTCATCCATTATTCTAGTCATGTTACCATTTTTTGTTCGATACTCACGTCACGATGATGTGCTAAAATATTATATATAATTAAGAGGATCAAGTAGCAATTAATATATAATTAAGAGGATCAAGTAGCAATTAGTTTTATTATTATAATTATTATTTTTTATTAATGGTAATATTATCTGTTATTAAATTGTAATTAATCCTAAGAATCATGTATTTATATTACTATAATAACAAAAGTTATTAAAAATTTATTTATTTATTTATTTTGGTTTGTTTGTGTAATTCGTCTTGATTAATTATAATTATAATTTTATTTTATTTTAAATTCGGAAGTTTTTTTCACCATTCTAACTCTTAATTTCACCTGGTAAACACTTTATACATCACTGTCTCTCTCTCTCCTTTTTATACTAAGTTATATTCACCATCCATATAATTTATTAATCTAAATATGTACATAAAAACAATCCTACATTTTTGTGTACATCATCATGATATGAGTATACGAAAACAATCCTACATGATAAATTTTTTGTACATCATCATAAAATTTATTTTTGATTAGCACATATACGAAAACAGTGTAATGATAAATTGTATAAATTTTTGATTAATTTTAAACCTTCATTATTACAAAAATATAAAAAATAGGATTTAATTTGTTCGAATATACAGCTTTATACCACGTACAAAAAAAATGGCATTGTTAATTAATCAATTTCCTTAAATTAATTACCTGTTTCTCAAAACAAAACAAAAAAAAAATATCCCTGAATAATATTTATGGTATCTAATCTTTACGAATTATATATATATATATATCCTAAGATTTTAGTATTTATTTTTCAAATTTTAACAAATTTAATCCAACTAATGAATATTTAGATTTAAATTCCACGATCAAAATTAACATGTTGAAACTGTTTTTTTGGTTATTCAATCCCTAGATGTTTGAATTTCAATACATGCATCAGTCTAATTAAATCATTTACTAGTTTTATCGTAAAAAGATTTTTTCTATAAGAATCGTTAGTTTAAAAATGGAATTAAGTGAGATTTAAAAAAAAAAATAGTCAACATTTTACCTTAAATTTAAAAGCAAGTTTTTTAATCGATTCTATTTAAAAAAAGAGATATATTAATTCCATTTTTCAAAACATAATTATTATAAACATAAAAAAACATTAACATCTTATAAATTTATAATTAATTTTAAATACATAAATCTATTTTATCATATAATATATTGAAAATTTTATTTTAAAAAATAAAAAATAATTTAATTTATAATAAAATAAATATAAATTTATATGTATATTTAAAATGATATGTTAAACATTTTGATAATTCATAAATAATATAATAAATTATTATTAATAATAAATATAATTATAATATTAATTATAATTATAATTATGATATAAAAAATAATATTCATAAAAATAATTAAATTATTAAAAAAATTGTGAAGTCTTTCAATCCAATTTTACGTGAAAATATTATCTAATATAGTAATTATTTTTATTATTAATATACTAAAATATATAAATAATATCTAATTAATTATATTTTAATACTTAAATAAAATTATTATTAATAAGTATTTGTTTTCTTAGTAATAATTAAAATTATAATAATATTAGATATATGTGTTACAATGTAATTTATTTTTTAATTTTTACAAATACACTATGATATTAATTGAATATCACAATACATGATGATTTTCATTTTTTTATAACTTCAAAAATTATTATAAATTTTTTTGATTAGAAACAATAAAGAAAATAAATAATGAAAAATAATATATATATTTTATAATATAAATCAAAATAATAATAAAACTTAAATTTTTATCTCATATTAAGAAACATGTAATTTATTTATATTTAAAAATTATAAACGGTAAATAGTAAAGTTTTTAATAATTTAAAATTTTATAATAAAATTTTGATAATTTATTTGTTATAAAAAAATATATTTTTATTATATAAATATAAATTATTTTTATTATTTTTTATTTATAATAAAAATAAATTATCATTTATTAAAAGTTAGTAGATGATTATATATATAGTGTTTATCTTTTTTTAGAGATGAATTTACGAGTAAATTGTTTAATAGGTAAGATATTGCTTATTTTTAAAAAAAAATTAGACATAATCTCATTTTTAAACTATAACGTGTAAGATGGTTATTATGGACAAAATCATTATAATAAAACTACTCAATCTAAATTATTAAAATTAGAAAAGTGATAAGATAAAAAATAAATTAAAGAATTAAATTTACAATTATAACCATATAACAATATAAAACTCTGCTCTGAAAATAGTGTTAAAAGGGATTTATCTTCGCCACTGCACCGAATGGCCTTGTCCACTCCACCACCATGAGTGCGGTGTTATAATTGACGTAAAGGAGAATAATGTGTCTTTAATTATTATACAATTTGGGCCTCTTTTTTTCAAAAAAAAAAAAAAGGGAAGGGGGGCTTATTCATTGGCTTACGAAGGAAGGCGCACTTGGGAAAACTTTGGCATCCCAATTTCGAATAAATTTGAAGTCAAGTTTCACGACATAATTGGCCCTACAATTTTTTTTTTTTTTGTAGTTGTGCTCTATATTAATATTTGTAGGATTTAAATCAAAACACAATAAAATTGGAATATTTCCCATTTTGAGCTTTATATGGTATTACGTAGATACACGGTACACCCACATGCCTTTGTTATGTGAGGCACGACAATATATAAGAGAAACACTGTACATGTGGGGCAATCTCCGTATATATTGAAAAAAAAAAGACTAATTGACTATAGAGTAAAAGTTTTATATAATATTTTAATCATATATTAATATAAAAAATATTAAGTAAAATACACGTCAGAATTAACAATAAAGAAATAATAAAAAAATTATTTAATAATATTATAAATGATAAAATTTAAATTTATGTTTTTATAATATTTTTAACTAAATTATATAATTTAAAAGAAAAAAAAACTTTTAACATACTCCTAAAAAAAATATATTACTTTCCGTACCCAATCCCATTGACTATATAAGTAAATCATTTAGTCTTTGGATTTTACGTACCAAAAGTGGGATTGCCCTGCTCCCTCCTTTTCTTTTACTCATCTTACTCACCATTTCATAGTTATTTATCGTGTATGCTTTTTCTCGTCAGCTTTTAAATGTTTGGATTAGTTTTGTATTTTGTAAAAGAATAAATTATAGTATTCCTATTAAATTTCAAACATAAATTTTTAATTTTTAAATAATATAATTTAGATTATAATTTTTTTTTTAAATTATACATATATTAGAAAGTTTAAAATAGTAAACATATATGTATGTTGACATATGTTTAATTAAAAATTTGTATATGAAACTATTGAAAGTTTAAGAAGTAATGTAGTTAAGACTTTGCTATAGGTACGATGTTCTGCAGCAATACTTAGTATATAAAAGAGTCATGTTTTTATATGCACTTGAATGTGTTGTACCCACATAGAACTATAGGAGTAGGAGCTCTGTATTCTTAAAGTGGCGTGGGATGTTTTTTTTTTCCTTAGTTTTATTTAGTAAATTAATATCGAAGGAACTACCCATTCTTTTAGGACAAATTGTTTTTTTGAAGCTTTGATTTATCTTTTTTTTTTCTTCCCTAAAAAAAGGTTTCAATTAGTCTAATGCACGTGTTTTTTTAATGTAAAAAAATAATTATGTATATATATTTTTTTATAAAGTAAAAATATTCTTTGTTAAAAAATCAATTGTAATTATATCATATAAAAATTAAAATATTTGCTTTTTTTTCTTTTACTTGTCATAAATGGCTTTATAATTGACTATTTTAGAGGTAAATGTATTAAATGGTTCAAACATAGGAAGATAAAGTTTTTCTAGCTTTATATAAATATATATATATAAAACAATATGAATATAAAATGGACAAGCTATATATACTCAGATTTTACAAAGATTTATTATTAAAGTAGTCTATCATAATCACAGAGCAAGAGCATGTTCCTGTAATTCTCATATTGGATTGGTTGTACGTGATCGTGTGGATCATCATCATCATGTAGTGTTTATAAATTAAGCAAATCTATTGTTACAAATTTAATTTGTGACAGAATAATTCTATTTATCCACATTAAAATATGCATCGGTGTTGTTTTGAAAATTTAATATATACTTGCATTGAAAAACACGAATAATGTAAAAAAAAAAACAAAATTCCCATTTGTTGTAAATCTATTCCCAACCGATATCGCCCTATACAAATAAACTTTTCTCATTTTAAATGACGTGACAGAATGAAAATAATAACTTATATATAGTTTTTTTTTTGACAAATTATATGTTTTCCTTAGTTGAGATTAATTTTAACCAAAAATTTATATGAAATGTTTCATCTATTGGGTTTTTTTTAAAATAAAAATACTATAAATTACATTTTATTAAATTATCAAAATATATTTATAGAAGAAGAGTTGATTTGAACAAGTTAGCTTGGAATCCACGTTAATAATTATAAATAAGTCGTCATGTTCATTTCTCACTATCATAATTTATTTATTTTACATAATTATTACCTAACATTCTATGATCGATTTTTTTGTGAAAATCCTAATGTTAATTAAAAAATTTATATAATTAATATCGTATCCTTATAAAGATAAAATAATCTATATTTAAAGAAAAATATTAAGAAATATAAATAAATTATTTCATCTATCTCTCACAAATTTAAACATTTTAAAGAATTCATGCCTAAAATCTCTTTGCTCCATCCAAGTTATAAAGTCCTAAGGTTATATATATTTTATCAATTTATGAACATTAAAATTAAATCATCTAAAAGAACAGGTAAAATAACTAATTTACAAAATTAAATATTTAATATATATCCTGCACAGTATGTCGGTCCATACAATAATCACCAATTTCATAATTCATGATTTGTATAACTTGGAGTGCGTCAGACTCTAAGAACACATATTGGAGACGAATATCCCAACAAAAGCGAATATATTAGGTAATTTACCATATTTATTACTTTAAATTAAAAGCATTATTATTTAATTCTTTAATTATATAAAAATATCAATTAATAATAAATTATATTATTTTAATACTTTTTATATAAAAATAATAATACGAGTCTTGATAAAATTACAATTAATATAAAAACTTCAAAATATTTATTTTTTTAATATTTTTTAATTATTATTATTTTGTTTTAATATTGTATTAAATTTTAATTTTTTAAAAAAATTAAAATATATATTAAATAATTTTTTATTTGAATTTTATTATTACTTATTTTTCTTAAACTATTTAATATTAAATTTTATTTTAATTCTTATTAAAGACTCGTATTTTAATCCCGTTTTAATTATTAGATAAAAATAATAATTTTTTAAATAATATAATTTATCTTTAATTATCCTCTTTATAAAATTAAGTAACTAAATGATATTATTTATAATCTAAATGACTAAACTATAAAATGGTATCTAATCTAAAGACTTTCTCTAACATCCTGTACTAAAAAATATTTAATATACATGTAAGGTTTTTTAGTAATGCTATTTGGAAAGGTTAAAAAATTTTAAAGTTATGTTTGAAATTTATTTTTATAGATTTTTTGAAATTTTTACTTGTTTGTTATAATAAATAAAATATTTTTGTTTAAATATTATACTTATTATTTTATCCTTAAATTTTAAATAAGCCAAATGTTTGTCGATTCAAATTAAGCAAAGGATTTAAATTTTGATTAATATGATTAAGATTTTAATTATTTAATTATTATTATTTATAATGATGAAATATGATATCTTCGAGTTTAATTTGCAATAATTTTGTACAAGCTCTTTTAACTCTTTACAACTTATCTTCAGGGTCGATTAATTTGAGCTGGTCGAATTAATTAAGATTAAATTAATTCAATTTTAATTTGAATTAATTTTGTTTCAAAATTATAGAGATAAATCATAAACTAAATTAAAATCAAACACAAACAAGTTAATTAAAACGGACGTAAATTAAAACTCATTAATATAAATATTGTTAATAAAAAAAAAGAAAAAGAAATGATTTTACATTAACTATTCAATCATTAAATAACACACACATTAACATCATATTACTACCATTTCTCTTCTACTTCAAGACGGTTTCTCAATTGGTTTTTCTTCGGTCTTTACTTCCATTGATCTTCGATGCTCAACTCTTGCCTCAGATTGGATTCAAGGAGCCGACATGCCAAACAAAAGAGTGCAATTGATTTTTTATGAGAAAAAAACCCTAACCCTTCCATTCTTCTCTCTGTCGTTCCTATCCATTGCTAGGGATATACTTCGTTGTGTTGGTGTGTGTTGTGATGCATGATCTGTGATGTGAGAACCTGATACTCAGTGGAGTAAAGCATGGAAGGCATCTGATAATAGTAGTGGAAGCCTTAAAACATGGATATGCAAGAATTATGGTTATTGTTTTGTTTTCGTTTTTCTTTGTATACATATATCTCAACACTTCTATAGAATACAGAACAAAAAGAATATGAAAATATATGATAATTATCAGAGAATATTTTGACATGGTATCGGAAGCGAGGTTATTGGTGACTAATGAAACTACTGGCGATTTAGTCGACTACCATTTTGATTTAAGATACGATTCTGGCGATTCTTGATTTGTTGATTTACGATTTACGAATTTTGATTTACGATTTACGATTTAGAGTGGTATTCTGATTGTAGCACACATTTTGTTTCGTTTTTTACGAGGTTCTAATCTACGGTTTGTATTTGTCCGAAGTTTGTTTTTGGTTTACGATTTCTTATTTACGAAGCCGTCGGTGTTGCAATCTTTGGAAAAAATATCAAGTAAAACAACGAACATCGGTACAAAGAAAATTGTGTAGGCGTAACAACAAAACACGAGGGGATAGGTAGGCAGTGCATCACTACGAGTCTTTGCGACCATCTAGTATTGATCACCATTTCTTCTGGCGTCGATTCACGTAGTTGCAACCTCGATAGAACAACGGGGAGCCCATCTTGATCTAGTGCTCGTTCGAACCACTCATGAAGGCTGTCGCGGTTGGCCAACGTCTCTTACTAGCGACCATCGTGGAGAAACTTGGAACGAAGAAGAAGAGAGCGCCGCTTCACGGGAGATGGAGGACGAAGTAGAGTGACTCCGTGGATGCTTGTATTCGGCTAGGGTTCTTCGGAAGAAGAGCGTGCGGCTATGAGGGCGGCGTGAAGAGACATATGAAGGCTGTGAGGAAAAAAAGGGATCTAGGGTTACGAAGGGCTGCGAAAATGATTTAGGTTTAGAAATTTTTCTTTATATAGTGTTGTACGAATTGTAAAAAAAAAAGAAGGAAAAACAGAAGGAAAAAAAATTTAGATTTCATGGCGGAATCTAGAGATTTAACTACCAATTTCATATTGGAAGATTTGACGGCGAAAATGACAGAAGTTTTAACTAGAGCTCAGATCATTTCATGACCTCAGCCAAGCGAGCGTCATTGCTAACCCGTTAGTATCAAGTTGGGAGGATCCAATTATGCCTTATGGTCAGGGTGGTGGAGATGTATATCTCAGCAAAGATAAACTAGGATATATTAATGGGGATTTTCCTCGACACTGTTGAAACCCCACTTATTTAGGGAGATGGTGTCTTGAAACGCCATTGTCGAGGATGGTTGATCAATTCGATGGACCCTCCAATTTCAAATTTTATCCGATTCCCGGCTATGCAAAACGGGTTTGGGATTCGGTGGCTCTTTCTTGTGATGGGACGGATCGTCTCGGGTGTATGATCTTCGCGTCGAGTTACTGCAAAGCAGCGGGTGGATACATTGAAAAATACTACTGACCTTGAGGGTTGTGGCGTGAAATTGATTTCCGTCGTCCTAATCCCGAGTGGAGTGTGCGATTGATATAAAAAAATACAACTCGGCGTCGTACGGGAAGATCGAGTGTATACTTTCCTCGATGGACTTGATGATAGATTGGATAAAACTCGAAGTGATGTGCTTCGGATCGAAACCATTCCTGCGGTGGAGCAAGCTGTGGATTCGTCCGTAGGGAAGAAATCGAGCGGGGCCGTGATGATCACGGGTGTAGATACGACACCGGAGACATTATGGCTTTTAAAGGGGTCGAGGGACACGTAACCTAATGCCGCCCAAAAATAGGAACTTCCTTGGGTAGCGAAAATCCACGGGAAATCGTCGCTTGACGTGAAATGTGGCCATTGTGGAAACTCCAAACTCTGACGAGTGAAAGCTTCAAACTACGGGTATCGAGAATGGTGGAATGATCTTGACACGGAAGAAACGGGAGACCTTCTTGGGCGGCATTTGTGGCTACGATAATGCTACTATCCGCACTTCTTAGAATCTTTCCAAGATCCGGGTATTTCAAGTAAAGCATTTCACACCTCTACTCGTAGTGAGAAAGATGAGTGGATTCGGGCCTACTGGGCTACGGATCACGTGACATTTGACCTAAACGATATCTCGATACAACCCGACGAGACGAGTCGTGTTGCCAATGCAAATGGGGTCGCTTATCCGATTACGGGAGAGTGGAACGGTGACACTTATCTCTTCATTATCATTATCTAATACTTTGCTTGTACCTACTGCATCGAGCCGACTAATGTACGTAAGGCGAGTCACTTGGAACCTTAAGCGTAGTATTGATGTATTCTACTTTTTGCCTTCTACGGATATTCTCACCGAGAGAGATCATTGGGCGTGGTACTAGGAGGAGAGGAGGGTTATATTATGTGGATGATCTCGGTTCGGGAGAAGAACCAATCAAATGCAACATAATGTTGGTAACAAGGAGCGACGATTTGGCTATGTCATCGTAGATTTGGGCATCCATCATTCGGGTATTTAAACCTCTCCCAGGTTTATTTTCAAATATCACACTGCCTTTCCAGATTTCAAATGTGATACTTGTATCTGTAAAAAGCCATGGGCGTCTTATCTATGGCGTGAATAAAAGTATGACTCGCTTTTGCTTTGGTACATTCGATGTTTGAGGAACTTCCCCGGTCATTCATCGGGGTCATCGTTGGTTTGTTATTTTTGTTGATGATTGTACCACGAATGACATGGTGTACATACCGAAACATAAAGATGAAGTATTTTGCTACATTTTCGCTGTTCACACCATGGTTCGAGACACAATTTACGAAAAAATTAAGATACTTAGGTACGATAATGGAGGGAGTATGTTAATCAACAATTCGGACATACTTGGACAACCGTGGTATTCTCATGAAACCTACGTGTTCATGAGCCCCATGACAAAAGTAGTGCTGCGGAGAGGAAGAATCGGCATATTTTAGAAACTGACTCGGGCACTTACTAATCGGTGCACGTATGCCTAATAAATCTTTGGAGTGATCTTTATTCTACGTGTGTATCTACTTAATCGAATGCCCACATGAAAACCTTACAATTCCAGGACTCAATTAAAGGTGTTATCGATCATCTTCCCTTGCCTACTATTTTGATGCTTCCGCCCAGAATTTTTGGATGTGTTGCTTTTGTCCACCTCGTAAAAATCAACGAACTAAGTTGGATCCATGTCTTGTCGATGTGTATTCTTGGGGTATGGTGTACAAAAAAGAATGCGATGTTATGATCCGATTACTAAAAAGAATCTATACTACCGTGGATGTCGCTTTCCTCGAATCGAGAATGTTTTCCCATCACGGTATCAATTACACTCTTCGGGAGGAGAGTTATGGTGAAGAAACGAAATTGGCTTGATCTTGAAATATTAGACACGAGTCAGCTATACTCGGATCGTGCGATAATATTGAGGAGCCGATGTCTGAACCCAGAGCTTGAACCAATTGAAGGTGAAGTAGTAATTGAATCTCCAAAAGATGAAGCGGTTGATGTACCCCTCCATTCTCTACGTACCCGATGATCCTTTGCGAGAACACTCACGAGGTAAGCTATCTATCACACCTTTACAAACTAATGCTATAGATACATACATCGGTTATGTTTTACCTTTCGGACACGATTGGGGGTAAACCTCAAGAATCGATACTCCTAGAAAGAAAAACGACAACCCAAGTATCCAATAGCAAATTATGTATCTCTTTCAAAGGTTATCAGAACTTTGTCGAGGAGCATTTACCGCAACCCATTTCTCTCGTGTCCAAATTAAGAGTAGCATTGAAGAAGCCTTATACGATCCAAAATGGGCTGGTATAAAAGAAGAATTTGAGGCATTGTAGAAGAATAACACATGGGTGTTAAGCGAGTTGCCTAAATGGAGGAAGATGGTAGGATGCATGTTGATTTTCTCCATTAAGTATAAAGCAGATGGGTTAGTTGATCACCTATGGCTAAACTAAAAACTGTGAGAGTTTTGTTATCTCTTGCAGCAAATTTAGATTGGCCATTGCACCAACTTAACGTGAAGAATGCCTTCCTTCATGGTGACCTTGAAGAAGAGATTTACATGGATATCCCACCGGGATATCTTTGTTACATCGAGGAAAGAAAGCTGCGTAGATTACAACGAGCATTGTATGGTAAAACAATCACCTCGGCGTGGTTTGGTAGGTTGAGTTCGGTAATGAAGAAATATGGGTTCCAACAAAGCAACTACGATCATACTCTTTTCCTAAAACATCGATTAGGGAAGATAACGACCCTTATAGTCTATGTAGGCGACATGATCATTACGGGGGATGATAAAGAAGAAATCTCTAGCTTCGAGAACAAACATCGAAATGAGTTTGAAATGAAGAACTTTGGAGGGCTCGAAATACTTCTTAGGTATTGAGGTAACAAGATCAAAACAAGGCATATGTCTTTCCCCAGAAATATACTTTGGACTTACTAGCGGAGGCGGGACTACTAGATTGTAAACTGTCGATATTCCGATGGTTCAAAATCATAAACTCGGAGAATATGTGGACAAGTACCGGCGGATAAACGAGAGATATCAACGGTTAGTAGGTAAACTCGTATATTTATCTCATACTCGACGATATTGCTTATCTTTGTGAGTGTCGTGAGTCGGTTCGTACATTGCCCAGTGAAGACCGTATGGATGCGATTAAATGCGAATAGCCGTTACTTAAAATCCTCCACGGCAAAGGACTTATGTTTTCAAAGAATGGTCGATTGGAAGTCCTTGGATATCTGATTGATTCGGTAGGCGGGGAATATGAAGGATAGGAAATCTCTTTGTAGAGTGCTTTACTTTAGTGAAATGATCTTGTTACATGGAGGAAGCGATAAGCAAAATGTAGTTGCCTTATCCGGTCTTGGTGAATTTCGAGGAATGGTCGGGGGAATATGTGAGCTCGTTGGTTGAAAAAACTTCTGAGATTGGTGTTGTAACCTTTCTGAAATGAACTTATTTTGTGATAACAAAGCGGCCCATTCCCATCTCTCACAATCCAATTCAACATGATCGCATGAAGCACGTTGAAGTGGATCGGAACTTCATTAAACAGAATCTTGAAGAAAAGATTATTAAGCTTCCATTTGTTAAATCAGAAGATCAATTGGTTGATATACTTTCCAAAATACGTATGCGAGGAAACACACAACTCACTTGACAAGTTGGGCATAAGAGACATATATCATGACTTGAGGAGGAAGTGTTGGTGTGTGTTGTGATGCATCTTGCAACCTTGATGGCGGAACACGATGCTTTCGGTGGAGTAAAACATGGAGCATCCTGATAATAGTAGTGGGTAATAAAACATGGATATGCAGAAATTATGGTTATTGTTTAATTTTCGTTTTTTTTTGTATACATATATCTCAACACTTGTATAAAATACAGAATAAAAAGAATATGAAAATACATGATAATTATCAGATAATATTTTGACACGTTGCTTATCCAATAATTATTGATCGCTTGTCCAATAATCATCGGTCACTCATCCAGCTATCATCGACCACAATTCAACTACTCTTTTGGCCTAGTCCACTATCCTCTGATCCATCACCATTGTCTTCTTTTTCATGAGATTATCATATAGATATGCAAGTTTTGCGATTTTAATCCCCGAGATTGCAACATCTTTTTGGTTCCCGGCCCTCTTAACCTGAAGTTCTGATAGTGGATCTTATCGATTGCAACTTCTTTAGTGCTAGTTTTCTTCTTCGGGTATTGGAGTACATCTCTTTGGATTTGGTTAGTTCTCTATGGTACTCAACCTGCTTTTTCTAAATATTTGTTATTTAAAATGGGAGATGAAAAGACTGGTATGAATTGTGAGAACATACATTTTGTGACTATAAGGTTTAGGATGTTTACTAACTCAACTATCATATGCTAAGAGTTTTTACCTAATTGTTAATCAGGAAATATAAGATGTTTAAAAAGTGAAAATTATCCTTTGAAGATGTATGTTGTGGGAGGAAACTGTGATGCTACTTTCAAAATCATAGTTGAAGCTAGCAGATTTATTCATGTAGAGTGTGCACTGTATTGCTAGCCGGACAGTTAGAAATAGTCTTGTGAATGCTTGCATATTGAATGAATCCATAGAAGGGGAGTTAATTTGACTTTGGTGGAAGGCATTAATTTGTGTTTCTTATGGATTGTAAATTATCTTTTTTTTTTATTTCTAACTCAATAATACATATATCTATTGGACAATGGAGGTTAATGTTCTCAAAGAATGGAGGGCGAAACAAGTCTTTAGAAATGTTAAGATTCTACCAATTCTCTTTACTCTACTTGTGATGCAAAGGATAAGAAGATAATTCTTAAATATTTGTTTGATGTTTTAGCTTATGAATTTATTTATTTTTATGTTGTTATTTTGATTATAAGATAAACTAATTAATTTTTCTTTTAAGTAATGCAATATCTTGTTTGATCGAAAAAATATCTTCATATATCATCGTTCAATCGTCAATCTTCAAAATAATTTATATTATATTTTAAATTTTATTAATTTTAAGTCATAATATTATTAATAATATTTTAAATATGTATAAAAAATCTAAATATTTTTAATTTTATTTCATATAAACGAAGTGTCTCCAACCCAGCTCAAACACATATAGATTTATTTTTAACTATTTGAACGGGTACAAATATAACACAAATTCAAACTTTACTATTAGGATTTAATTTTGTTAATCAAACTATGGTATAAATTAACACCCCCTAATTATAAGTGGTAGTAAAATATATAAATATAAGATATAAATTATTTATTTTTTTAACTGTTTTTTATTTATATATTTATTATATATTAATTAAGTATATGTATGAATAAAACTAAGACAAATCTAATATGATCCATTTTTGAAAAAATAATAACTAACTCAAATAAATAAATTCGAAAAATCAATCGATTTTGTTAATGAATGTTGTTTATTAATTTTTTTAAAAAATTTTCTATTATAATTTCTAATATTTCTAATTAAATTTCTACGAATTAAGTAGAACTTAGGAGGCTACGGTTGGGTATTATGACCGTAAGTGAGAATTATAAAGGTTATTTGTTAGGTGCTATGATTGTGGATCATTATTGAGGTACTTGCTGTTATAAGAACGAAACAACTTGCGTGTGAAAAAAATTGAAAAACTTAAAGCGTGTCAAAAAAAATTGAAAAACTTAAAACGTGTCAAAATTTTGAAAACTTAAAGAAGAAAATGATAAAGTAAAGAGATAGAGGGAACGAGGAAGGAAACTAAAATGCATATAAATAAAGATTAAAAAAATTAATTATATAAAGTTTGTAAATAAATACTAAATAAAAAAAATAAAAAAATAAAATATATGTATTAAATTGATTTGATTTTTAATCAATTTAATCTTAAACAATTCAGTAAAAAAATAACAAATCTAAACCAATAAAATTTTAAAATAAATATGTTAGATTGTATTAATCCTTATACATTTTGCTTATCACTAATATTAATAATTTATAAAATTATATAATAAAAATCAAACAAAATAAATTTACTCTTTTCAAAATAATTAAATTTGCCACTACAATGATTTGTAGTAGATGGGTGAGTAAAAAGGGTAACAGTCGGTGGTCCCAGGAAAGGGATAGGCCAAAAGAGGCTAATAAATTCAAAGAAGCAAATATTACGAAGATCATATGGACTAACTGTAGTTGGAGTAGCCGACAGCAGAATCTGAACCGTAAATTTCCTGACGGACGGCGCATGATTATATTGCTCGTTCTCATCTCAATTCTCTCTCTTTAATTTACAGTCCTTGGATTTGAATATCCAAAACCAAACCACGAACCGTTTTCAACAATTCAATCTTTTCTTCTAACTTGTTATAGGTTCGAAATTGGTGTTAGTAAAATATAATAACAAAATGAAACATTATTATAATTTTAAATAATAAAATATAAATTATTTAGAATATTAATAGATAAAGCTTAATAACAAATACCAATTCTTATATTTCATGAAGTTTTTTTTAAGATAAATTCATCCTCTTATCATAATTGTTAGAAAATTATGTATATTTATCTTCTAAGATAAAATGATATATAAATAAGAAGCTTACAATTACGTAATTATTTTGATAAATTAAAATTATTTATGAACTCTAATCTAACTTCTGAGGGAGAGTGTAAGAAAAATATATGATAAAGAAAAACTTTTGAGAGGTATCAATTTTTCAAAATATAAGTTTAATCTTTTCTATCAATTTTATAAATACCTAGAAATCATCTTCTAATTATTAATAGTAGAACCTTTCATTTTTTTCATAATAGTTTCTATTCGCATTAGAGGACCTGTAATAAAAATACATGTTAAAGATTTTTTTTTTATAATTCCCATTCTTTTCAAAATCTAATTCTAATTACAAATACATAGAAGTCATCTTCTAATCATTCATTCTAAACCTTTCATTTTATAAAACATTTTATGTATGCATTCTATACATAAATGACTATAATCATTTTTTTACAACGTAAGCATAAATGTCATAATCGTTGTCATAATGACTAAATTAAAACATCTATTTTTCCACCACAAGAGTGATATTTAAGATTTAATTTTTCATTCATTCCAACATTATTTTAAATATTAAAATATTTTATTAAGAGTATTTCATCCATTTTAATGCTCCATTATGATACATCATCATGGTCATATATATCCATTATATATCCTATTTTTTAACAATCACCACACAAAGAAAATTGATAGATTTTTTCTAAAATAAAGTGACTCAAATTAATTTGACACATAGTGATAGAGCTTAACGATTCAAAACCTGTATAAAATAGGTAAGTATTACCCTTTGATTTTTCCCATCAAAAGTATATTTACTTTAATGGCTAACTAGTAAATGTGATATTCTTGATTTGTTCTAACATTTAATTCAATTTAATTCAATTTGATTTGAAATCCGACTAAGCACGAATAAATCAAATTTAATTCTATTCGAATAATTTTAGAACTAAGTTTACGATCAAATATTTATATATGTTACAAGCTCGGCTCGAAGTATAAGCAAAATTTATATTTTATAAGACATATATACCTTTGAATTTTATATGTTGTTATTATATATAATCTTTCATAATTTAAACAATAGCATTAACTTAAGTGAATTAGAAGTTTTTAAAAAAAGTTCAAACTAAAATCTACCATTATATTTTAAGGCCTGAATTTGAGGATGTATTTAATTTGAAAAAAAAATTATCTAACCAAAACAAAATATAAAATGGCTTGAAAATATACAACTATAGTCTAGTTCGACCAACCTAATTGACATGAATTTACATTCCTACATTTGACTATAAATAAAATATCCAATATAATTGGTATCCATATATAACATTAAAAATAACATAAATATCATGTTTAATAATTAAAAGAATTTTTAAAGTAATATATATTAAAAAGATAAAATAATCATATATCTATTCTTAATTTGCATTGTCATTAAATCTCATACAATCGTCGCGATATTTGTACAATGATATTAAGTTTTTTAATATATATTTTTAGTTTTTGAATGTTGTATAAAATTTTGTTCAAATTTTATATTATTTATTTTAGATTAATATGTACAAATATTATGTACAATTTAATATATTTTAAGTTTTTATACATCGTCTATAATTTTAGGAATATTGTATATTGTTTATATTAGATAATAATATATGAACTTTATATATAATTTACAAATTGTTGTACATATTTTATATATTTTTCAAATTAAAATATTCCTTAATGTGAACATTTTGATATTCAAGATTATTTTGTATAATGTACAAAAATTGTAAATAAATCTAAGAGCTTTATAAAAATATTTTATAAGTTGTACATAAACTCTACAAAAAAATGTAAGATATATATAAAATTTATATTGATTTATAAAAAATCTTTAAAATGTACATAAAATCGAAATAAATTTCAAATTATATTTATTATTCGACAAAAACAATTTTATGTTTCATGGTTATTTTGCAAAATGTACATAAATTATATAAGTTTTACATAAATAAATTTTAAAATATATAAGTTTTGAATTAAAAATATTTATTGACAATAATATTTCCATATTCTAAGATTATTTGTAAGTTGTACACAAATAGCATATAATTTTGTATATATTACATAAATTTATAATTATTTTGTAGGAAAAACTTAGAGATTAGGATAAAACTTAAATGTATGATTATTTTAATATTTTTAATGTATAATATATATTTATTTTATTTAAATTATATATTTTAATTATTATATATGTTATTTACTTTACTTTTATTATTCAATGCAAATACATACATATTAATCTCATACTTTACGTTTGATTTATTAAAAAAAAGAAGGAAAAAAAACATGGCGATATATAAAGAAGGTATATTCAATTAGTATTTAAGAAGAATTTGATAAATTTTAAAAAATGTATTGATTTTAATAGACTTTTAAAAATTTCATTGTATACTTTATTAAATTTTTAAAAATTTGATTAATATTTAGAAAGATTTTGATACATTTTAAATTCTAAAAAATATACAGATTTAATAGAATTTTAAAGACTTAAAATATACTTCATTAGACTTTTAAAAACTCTATATAAGTTTGAATAGATTTATTTGATTTGATTTTATAAAATTTTATAGATTTTAAGGACTTTCATAATATATTTTAAATTTTTATCGTACTTTTTCACTATATATTAATTATTTTATAATTTTTTTAATAAACTCTTTATAATTATCAAAAATATTCAATATATTATTATGTATTTTATATAAAAATTTAATACCCAACTCTTCTAAGTTTTGAAAATATTAAGAGTTTTCGTAAAAACAAAAACAAACTTGTATTAATTGAAAAGTGACGTATGCTTTACTTAGTTTATTGTAAAATTATTGATTTATGATAACTATTAAAAGAAAATGATATTAAGAGAATTATTTTTTTTTTAAATTAATACGTGAGAATTATTAGAAAAAATTATATTAGTAAATTAATTTATGTTAATATATGAAAAAAAGGAGTAAAAAGGAAAGAAAAAAAATAAAATAAAAAAAATAATGAAAAGAGTTAACATCCAAAAATCTTATAGAGAAAGATGTTACAGTGATATATTTTATTTATGTATAAAAAATATTTAAAATTTTCAAAAATATGCAATTAAGTGAAGTTTTTAAATATAATTAATATTTTAAATATCTTAATACTTTTGTGAATTTTTAATACATAGTAATTAAAATTGACATAAAGTTGTATATATTTTTACGAACTTTTAAAAAGTCTTAAAAAAATTTAATTGAATATAAATAAATTTTTATAAATTATTACAAAGTTTTAAATAAATATATCTAAATATTTAGAAGTTTTTAAAATCTACAAAAATTATGTTTAAATACACTCTTATAAATAAAATAAGACATGGCTTCAAAATAGAGAAAATTAAGGTTTCTTTAGAAGCTCTTAAGACCCAAATAAAAATTTTATTTATAAGGCATGGCTTCAAAATAGAGAAAATTGAGGTTTCTTTAGAAGCTCTTAAGACCCAAATAAAAATTCTAGTCAGCCCAAATAATCGCAACCCTTGTCTATATTGACGGTGTCTTCTACACTTAGGTCTTCTAGCGGCCGAGTTTTAGTGTTTTACTTTTCTCATCAATTAGGGTTTGTTCTTCTTCCACCCCTGAAACATGGTACGAACAATTTTTATATCGTTATCATCTACGCTCATCGGAATTCGTGGGTTGTGATTTCCACGTTTAATTTATCTGTGTTGCTATGTTTGTTACAGGCGAGAGGGTTGAAGAAACACTTGAAGAGGCTCAATGCCCCAAAGCATTGGATGCTTGATAAGCTTGGAGGTGCTTTTGTAAGTATAGTTTACTTCAAAGTATTGGTTTTTGGTTTTTAGATTTTAGGCTGCTTGTTCTTGATTTAGGTGTTATTTTTTCATAGGCTCCCAAGCCATCAAGTGGTCCTCACAAGTCTAGGGAGTGCTTGCCTCTGATCCTCATTCTCAGGAACAGATTGAAGTATGCACTCACATACAGAGAGGTCGTCGCTATTTTGATGCAACGGCAAATTTTAGTTGATGGGAAGGTCAGAACTGACAAGACCTACCCTGCTGGATTCATGGGTATGGTTACTTTTTCTAGTTCTTTTTGGATCTACAAGAAATATGCGACCTTTTTGTGCTAAGTGGGTTCTGTTTGTTTCTTTATCCAAAATGAATTGCTCTCTGATGCTTCTGAAAGAGCACGTTTTCAATGTTTCAGATGTTGTTTCCATTCCAAAAACAAATGAAAATTTCCGTTTACTTTATGACACTAAGGGGCGGTTCCGGCTGCACTCAATCAGAGACGAGGAGTCAAAGGTTTGTTTAGCCTGTATTGGTTTTCCGTGATAGTTGATGAGTTTATATTTATTTTGATATCCTCACTCATTGTTACGAAACGATATCTGGGGCATGTTTATACTAGAAAAGTTCAACGTGGTATCCAAATTACAAGCAATGAATTGACTACTTTGTATACTTATTGAATAAGCTAGGCCCTGTATTTTGTGTTATTACATTAGGTAGTATCATACAATTCATTCCATTGTGATTTCTGGCTCAAGTATGTGATTTTTATTGTAATTTGTGACTGCACGTCTTCTGGTAATATTGAGTGGTTAAATGGTTTTTATTTTAGATCGAAGTATCAAATTAATCCATAGTATGTGATGATACTCTGAATTTTGATGCAGTTCAAGCTATGCAAGGTTCGGTCAGTGCAGTTTGGACAGAAGGGTATCCCATATCTGAACACTTATGATGGGAGAACTATTCGCTACCCTGACCCTCTTATCAAAGCCAACGACACCATTAAGCTGGACTTGGAGACCAACAAGATCACTGATTTTATTAAATTTGATGTTGGCAATGTCGTGATGGTGACTGGTGGAAGAAACAGGGGACGTGTTGGAGTCATTAAAAACAGGGAGAAACATAAGGGTACTTTTGAAACCATCCACGTTCAGGATGCTAGTGGCCATGAGTTTGCAACACGTCTGGGCAATGTGTTCAACATTGGCAAGGGCACCAAGCCATGGGTTTCTCTTCCAAAGGGCAAGGGTATCAAGTTGTCTATCATTGAAGAAGCAAGGAAGAGACTTGCAGCCCAAACTGCAGCTTCTGCAACTGCTTGAATGTTTTATATTGGAGTACTGTAGAAGTTATAGATCTAAAAGTTTTTTGGTAAGATTATGTTTGTTTACTTTTGAGCCTTCTCAGCCTATGTTGGGGAAGTATTAAGCTGTTTTTATGATGCTCTCGTTTGGACAGTTTTTTTTTTTTATCTTTATGTTTGACGTTCTAGATATAAACTTTATTGCACATCATTAAATAACTCGGCATTTGGTAGGCGCTTCATCCGAATTGCCCTACGTCTAGGACCAGAAGTAGTACTGTGTCCGTTATAACTTTTTTAATTCAAGCTATTTATATTTAGTTTAATTACATACTATAATCTCTCTTCAAAATGATATTTCATTTTTAGTTTTAACAGCAGATAATTAAAGTGTATTTATTCATAAAAATCACAGTTTTTCTTTAAAAATATAACGTATAAGATATGGGGCGCAATGTTTATTACAATAATTACACTGATCAATCAAAATTGAATATATATTAATGTTATTTTTTTTATATACATAGAATTATAAAAAAGATGTACTTTCAATAATAAAATATAATATTTTGAATAATTAGATTGAATTTTGTTTATATTTTGAATTTAATTAAGAAACATTTATAACATTTAATTAAAATATAACATTTATAATTAAATTGAATAATTAGATCATTATTATCTCAATGTATTTGAAATTAATACATGGTTATTATAATTAATTATTAATATGACATTGTTGTTCATCATTCGTGTGTACACATGCTTTGAGTAAATTTGGGTCAAAATTGAAATCATTTGGGTAAATTGTGTTACTTTTAAAAAGATGCTTAGCAATTGAATTCATTTGCAGATATGTGCTGTGTTTATGTAATTTTCAATTTGATTTATAGCTTTAATACTAAAACGACAAGCCTTTTTTTTTTTTTTTTTGCAATCTGTACTATCTGATTTATGTAGTTTCATTAGGCATAGTAATTTTATTTTGTTAGTCAGATTTGAAGTATGTTCTGTAACCTACATAACTAGTCATATTTGCAATTTTGTAAAAGTCAGTTGCTTTACATTATTATATAGTAATGTGTTCAACCCTGAGGCAGCAGCTGGAATTGGGTTTCTATAGGCCATAGGTATTGAGTCAGGCACAGGATCTTTAGGTCATCAGGGTTCGGGTCATGTATAGTTGGTGATATTTCGTTTCCCAAAGGTATAATAAGAGTGAAATGTGCAAGGAGCTAGCATCTTATGGTGTCAACTCTGCTGCTAAAGATCCTTGATTTGTTGGTTTATATCCCAAGTTGAATAGTAATAGATTTAACTACAAAGTTATACGTACATGTTTGTAAAATATATAAATTATAAATACAAAATATTTACGGCATAGTAATTATAAATACAAAATATTTACAAACTACCGATTAAGTAGCAAAGTGAATTGAACTGTTCGAAATGATTTAAGCTTTTAAATTCGGTTTAGTTTAATAGTTTTTCTTTGCAGCATACCAATATTATCACCTTTAATAAATGAGTTCCTAGATTGGAGAAAGGGGGTTGCAATACACAATTATATATTCATGTACGAATCAAGCTGTAATTTAAGTAAGTTTTGCTAAAATTATATATTAACAACCTTTATCCATTAAAATTTACTGATTAACTGCCTTAATAAAAATTTAGAGACCGTAAATGTGCACATTTTATTTTTATAATAAAGAATGGTGTATTTAAAAATAAACATATATACTATCTTTACTCGTTTTATTTTGATTCTTTATCATCTATTTTGATTTTGGGTAATATAGTAAATTATAAATGTATCATCTATTTTGATTTTGTAGTGTATTTAAACTAATTGTACAACTAGTTTCTTAACAAACTTTAGGTATTAGCATAGCACCATGTGAGCCAACTCTTATGTCTTCATGCTTGCACCATGTGAGTTGCACAATTGAGTGAATGGCTTGTAGACATGTGAGCTTTATTTTACACATCAAACTCACTCCCATGTGAGCCATCCAATTCAATACTTGACTCATGGTCTTGGCTTGCACTCATTGGAATCTTGGACTTGCAGCAACGTCTTGAGTCTTCTCAACATTGCCGGTACTTGGGCTTCATTCCTATATATACACGAGTTTTTTTCTTCTTATAAGAATATTACATATTAACTAAGAGATTATAGATTTTGATTGTGTGAAGGAAATGAGATTGGTGACTTCTAATTTTATTCTATTTATTTCACTAGTAGAGTACCTTAGGAAAAATTAAGGATTTTAATCAATTTTTCTACTAAAAAAAATGTTAAATATTTACAAATTGTATTAATTAGCGGTGTTGCTATTATTTTATAGTAGGTTTATTAATTTTTAATGAGAATGAACGTAAAACTCTTATTTATTTATTTATTTATTAAAGAATTACAAGGAATTGAAATAAAAAGATGAATTTACTTAAATGTTCTTTCCAAAGTAATAATAATGATTAATGTAAAACAAAATAAAAAAAATTATTAAAATTAGGAATAACTATGTAATTAAATATTATGAGTTTGGAAATAATAGTCAATGTTAAGGAAGAAGTATGAAAACAATCAATAAAAAATAACTCTTAATTTTGTAGGATTTTTGATTCTCATTCATTACATATTTTCAAAATAAACATGAAAATATGAATGATTTTTTTTCTTATTAGTAAATAAACGGCAATTAGCATTAGCATCTGGCAGATCTAGAAAAAGACAATAATATCTATGGGGCACACATTCATCTACTATTTATTATCTATAAAATAAAACGATTTTTTTTTTCCTTATTCAATGACACCATTACTTTGAAAAAAAAAAATGACATTATTTAATTTATTTTTTAACAAAAATTATCATACATATATATATATATACTCCTATCTTAAAGCTATTTTTTTTTAGAAAAAAAGAAGAAGAAATTATCCGCTTACTTTTTGGCCCAACGTATATACACTAGTTATGCCAGTCAAAAGTAGGTACACAGTCTTTTTGTCTGAACAAATTATTCTAATTCTTATCGTATAGATATGTGAATCGAATTGAACTTTAATGTTGATCCCAAATTGTTATTTTTGAGATGGATGTGGAAACTTCATCCCTAAGTAAAAACAAGGAAACAATCAACAAAGATGGCAGATCTAATCGATCACACAAGCTCAGGAACATTTTACTTGCAGTGTCGGCTCTTATCGTGTTTGTATTGATAGTATTAATGATATTAGCCCTTACAATTTTCAAGCCGAAACATCCCAAAACAACCGTGAACTCGGTTTCTCTAGAAGACTTTGATGTTGGTTTGAGCAGAACCAAGTCAAAAGTGGATCTAAATGTGACTTTAGGCGTGGATCTATCAATCAACAACCCCAATAAGGTGTCCTTCAAGTACGGTAACAATACTGCCCTTTTGAACTACATGGGAGACTTGATCGGGGAAGCTTCTATCCCAGCCGGTCATATATCGGCCGACCAGACCAAGCCCATGAACATCACGCTGACAATAATGGTAGATCGTTTGCTCTCTAAGTCTAAGCTTTATTCGGACGTATTGGCCGGTACGTTGCCCCTTAATACCATTACTAAAATCTCCGGCAAGGTTACGATTTTGGGTTTCATCAAGTTCAAAGTCGTCTCTACTACTTCTTGTGATTTCCGCATTAGCGTCTCCAATAGAAGCGTTGAGAATCAAAATTGCTCTTACAAGACAAAGTTATGATTATCCAAACCAATATGGTTGATTTCTGATTAACTATGTGCTTTTTGCTGATTTTCCCTTTGTTTTGTTTCGGAGGTGAAATTTCTGGGTTTGCTTAGACCAACGGTGGCTTTGACTCGATAAAGGGTTTACTTTTTTTTTTTTTTCTCTGTAAGTGTGTGAGAATTTTGGTTTTGTTTATGTTTACAGTAGTAGCTAATAGTGCATTCAATTTTACACAACACATTCAGGGTTAAACGATATCGTTTAGATCAATACTCGTGTATCATATGATGAGCTACGATTTGCTTTGTGTAAAATATAGTTTGTTTATGTTCTAATGGCCTGTTATTTTGATCGTTAATGCATTCAGTTTTGATATAATAAGCACAGTAGAAACAATTAAAAGGGACTACGATCTACCATCCTCTTTGCTCATTCCTCGATCAAAGCCTCTATTTTTTTTCCTTTTTTTTTTTTATAATTTTGCTCATGATAAAATATGTCGGTGACAAAAAAGGTTATTGGGCGTCCCAGCACTAAAGTTAGAGCATCAAATTTAGCATAAAGTTTTTTTAACTTAATATTATAAAATTTAATATGATAGATATTATTATATTAAATTTAACCCGATATTTTTTATCTTGTATTTTTAATTACATATAATAAATTAAAATTAATTATATAAAAAATTATTAAATATAATTTTTGTAAATGCTTGATTATTGAAAAAAAAAACAAAAAACAATTAATATGTACATCGAAACTTTTTTTTTTTTAAAAAGGCAGCTGTTCATAGTTTACTTACTCATTATTAGGTCATTATTCACAACACTATTTCGGATAGATATTTTTATTTTAATATTATTTTTAAAATATATTATCAACTAAAATATATAAAATATAAAATAATTTATATTTAAATTAATTTTAATAATAATGATATTATCCATTTTATTAAAATTATTATTAGAATTTACTTTATACCAGTAAAAAAGAGAGGATAATTTAAAGGTATCAATTGCACACGTCAAAATTTCGAACAGAACACTTGTTCTGATCTATCATCAATGCATGTTCATGTCACCGGAGGCCTTGGTCATTGGTTGAGTTCCGTAATGAAGCCGATCTTCAGCACCACCGTGGGCCCCATCTGAGAGCCGAAGGCACATGCATTAAGTGCAATCGCAGGATAATTGAACTACTTTTCTGGCTAATAATATCTTCACTTTATACTTTTTTTCAGCACCACCGTATAATCTTCTTCAAACTGTATGTATATGATGTTCAATTAGTAGAAGGCACACAGACAGTTTGAAGAACATTATGAAAAACAAACACCACCGTATAATGTTCTTCAAACTGTATGTATATGATGTTCAATTAGTAGAAGGCACACAAACAGTTTGAAGAACATTATGAAAAACAAACACCACCGTATAATGTTCTTCAAACTGTTTGTCTTTCATGACTTTTGCGTGAGTGTCTATCAAATATCAATCATTTTTGGATTCCACTAATATTAT
The DNA here is from genome assembly GCA_033030585.1 of Hippophae rhamnoides. NCBI lineage: Eukaryota > Viridiplantae > Streptophyta > Magnoliopsida > Rosales > Elaeagnaceae > Hippophae > Hippophae rhamnoides. The sequence goes on along the minus strand of CM065437.1, from coordinate 15,185,052 downwards.
TGTCCATCATTTTTTGAACCACTAAAAATTAGTGTAAACCATAATGAACACACTAGAAATCAAAAATCAAAAATAGAAGATAAATATAAATAAAAATGGTCACATCAAAAATTAGAAATCAAATAATAATAGAACAGAAATCAACGTAATAGTTAATTTCATTAGTTAACAATAACTTGTTCTGATAACATGACAAATATTAGATTTATCTGATAACTATCATATATATTTTATATCATTTCTGTTATGTTTCAGTACAAGAGTCTTAGTCTATGTATACTAAGAAAAATGAAAATTAAAACTTAACCCTAGATAATACACATCTATATTTTAAGGTTCTACTAATATTATTGTCTGTTATTTCTTGATTCAATAAACATTGTTGTATGACATTGTTGAAGCATGCACCACGATACACTATTTTCTCTTTCATTTCTCCATGTGTTTACCAAAATATAGTGTAATCGGACAGACAAAAAAATAAAATAAAATGAAAGCATTAATATAAATATCTTTCGTATAAATGTTATTCATCTTAACTTAACATGGATTGAACTGTGACTTCAAAGGGGGGAGTACTGTATATTATAACCTATCTACTTGGTTAATGTAGAAAAGAAATAAAAATTAATAATCGGATAAAATAAATATGGTTAAAACCGAAGAAATGCTTGAAGTCTAAGTCTGGACAGGTCCATCTGTAGGTTAATGGCCAATGACCATCATGTCTGGGGAATAAAAGATACGATATAATGTGTATATATACTTAGCAATAAAAAATAAAAATAATATGATAATAATTAAAACACATTATATAAATATATATTAGAAAAAATAAAACAATCTTAAATTTAATCATTTTAAGATTTAAGATTTAATATTTAGCAATCAATAAAGAGATATTAATATTTAAAGTTTTTAAGATTTAAGTACTAATAAAATAATATTATTGTTAAATCATTTTTTTAATATGTATTCTTATTACTAATCTCTTATTTTTTTCTATTTTTTTAATTATAAATAATACATAGCTCCCTTTTTTTTCATTTTATTTTTGATTATATATAACACATAACTCTTTTTGTTTTTGTTTCACTGATGAAACCATACTTATATCAATTCTAACTATTTCTCTCTTATCAACGTCAAATCCGGTATTTTGTTTACATTGATGTTATTATATGGTTTTATATCTTAATAATATCACATTTTTATTTTTGGTATATTTTTATCTATATTTTTAACATATACTTTAATTATATTCATTTAAAAAAGAGAGAGAATGATTATATAATTCTATACTTATTCTTAAAATAATACTTATATCCTATACTTAATTTTCATAATGTTTAGTCATATTATTATAAAAAAGTTATTATATAAGAATAAATAATTATTTTTTTATCTTTTTATTTATTTATTCTTTAATACATTCAATTACAACTTATTAAAGTTAAAATAATTTTTATTTAATGTAATTGAAAAAAATAAAAAAATTATTTTGTCTTTTGTGCGGTTACTTTTTAATAACAATAATACTAAACTTGTTATAAAAATAAGTATAGGACTTATCTGTAGTTTTTGTAATAAATATAGGATCATGTCGATATTTATTTGTTTAAAAAACGTAAAAATTTGATACAATTTGTTATTTAAAAAAAGAAAAAAATGATTGTTTTAATTCAATCTCTTATAGAATTTTAATACCAAAGTAGTGTATACAATTATGATTTTATTTTTTATATTGTATAAAATATAACGCGATAAATAATATCTAATTAAATTTAATAAAATTATTTATTTGATATGATACTATTCTTTATTAAAAGATGAAAAATTTAAAAATATTATTTTAATTTATATTTTATTCTATTTATATATATATTTGATTAAAATTTGTTACAATTATATTTAATTATTATTTAAGAATATTATTAAATTTTTATTAATTATGATAAACAAAAATAATTCTATGATTAAAATTAGTAAAGATTATTAAATATAACATAAAATTAAAATAATTATTTAATAATCGATTAAATGATTTTGGAATAATAATTAGTTAATTTAATATAATAATTATTAAAAAATTAATTAAAAGAATATATTTTATTTTTGAAAAGAATATATTTATTAGTATGTTATTTGATGTCTATGTCTTTGTGAGTTCGAGGGGGAAAAAAAAAATATATATATATATATATAAATTTCATTTAGTTTTTAACCCAAAAAAAAAAAAAAAAACTCCGTATCATTTAAGTCTTGGATTCGTGAAACTTTATGAGAAATGTTTGAGCAAAGTGCAAATACTGTATCAAAAATAGCATGGTCGTCTCTCGTGTGCTAACCACCTAGTTTCTACCCAAAATTGTAGCGTTTTTGAATAAAAATGACGGCATTTTGGAAATCCAACCCTTCTCTCTGTTCAAGGGATGAAATGATGGCGTTTCTGAGTAGTTGGTTTTTTCACTTTGGCAAAAATTGTTTCTACGTACGATCTTCACCGTTTTACATTTTAAAAAAAAGATTTAAGTTGACTGAAAACAACTAATACACTCAATCATAACATCCGACAGGAATTGTAATATCACCTGAAAGTTCATAAATACTTAATATATTAATAAATTTAATAATTTAAATATATTTTTATTAAAATAAGATGTATCTAACATATTGATTATAATTTTTTTTTATAGATTAATTTATAAAGTTGTATTTAGTTAATGTAAAATATTAATCTTGATAATAAAGGATGGAATATTAATTCCAAATCAGCAAACGCTTGTATGTCTTTATTTTTTCCTAAGATCGTGAAACAAATATTTACAAGTTTCGCACCTTGTAGAGCCTACAGTTTTTCTTCCTCCTACTGCTTAGGGGTTTGAAAAACGTGAAACTGAAAACACGTGTTTTGTGAGGTAATTATGAAATAAGAAACATGCGTGGCCCCAATATCTTTGAATTTGCATGAGATGACAAAACAAATTAAGCAGATATAAAATAAGTAGTACGTACATATGCCATGATCAAAAACTAGGGTACAAAAGATTAGAATCTGCTGAAATCATATATATATATATATATATAATTTATATATATATATATATAATTTAATTGATTATATCAGTAAATTGTATCTTGTATATAATAATATAACTATACTCAAATTTTATTTTATTTTCGAATGAGCCTGACATTTTGGAATATGTTTACGTGATTTGAGACATTTTTCACATTAGTGACTTCCATTTCAATTAATCTTGGTGAAGATTACTTGAGCTTGTGCATGTGCGCTTGTGTATTATCTAATTTGCACCGAGTTTCTCTTTCTTTTGATTTTTATATTGATTTAATTACGTTATAAAATATTTCTAATGGGTAGAAATTTATTTTAATCTTAATATATGTTTTTTTAATAAGATAATAAATATGTATTTAATTATTTTCACAAATACTTAGATTTTTTTTATAGCGTGATAAATCAATATTGTTTTTGTTTCGGTACATTAAAAATGAAATAAGTTAAATATATATATATATATATATATATATATATATATATATATAGAGAGAGAGAGAGAGAGAGAGAGAGAGAGAGAGAATTAAATGAAAATAAATGAGATTAATGTCATTAGTACCAAGGTTAAGTTTACACGGTAATTAAGCATCAACTCATGAGAATGATTTAAAAAAGAAACAGCGCGCCGCAATAAAATTTTAAACAACTTCGTACAAATAGATTGATGAATTTCCTTTAAAACATTAATTCACATATCGTTAAAATGTCCATGTTTTACCCAACATTATTAGGATAATTTTGTTTATTTTATACATTTTAATATTAAAATATAATATTTATATCTTTTAGATAAATTACTGCAAAAATATAGATAAAATATCTTCGATTTTTTCTAAAATGTATTAAATATTATAAATATTGTAATTAAAATTTTGTTATGATTTTGATCAAAATATAAAAAGTATTAATTTTTGATTTAATTTTCTCATTTTACTTATTTTGATGAGTAATTATTAAAATTTATTTATTTTTATTTTTATAGGAGATAATATATTCTATCTCTTTTAACATATTTACTATATATATATATATATAATTATTTTTAAAAATAAACAATCAATTAAATTTATTTTTAAACAATATAAATAGTTGATTTTTTTTATGTTTTATAAAATTTTATAAATATTTTCATATTTTTATCATTTTATAAAAATTATATTTTGAAAATTTCTTCCATATCTTATAATATCTTGACAGTTTAAAGTTGTAATATTTTATTTATCACCTGTTAATGTATATCTAATAACATATTAATTTATATATATCTGCTAATGTATATCTATTTACTTTAAGTATATATATATATATATATCTAGTTACTTTCTCTATATCTAGTTTACTTGTAAGTCCTATATAAATACAATATATATATTCATTTAATCACATAATATAATACAATTATTAAGTATTTCTAACATGTTATCAGAGCCACTGCTTTTATCTTTCTAGCAATCTTGTCTTTTCTGGTGTTACTCAACCCATATAGCTTCTGCTATCACAATAGCCGCTGCAACCATTCACCGTTGAATCTCCGACGTCTTTTAGTCGTTGTCATTAGGTTCTGGGCCTACAATCGCCGTTGTTAAGGAGTCCCACACCACACAGACCACTGCAATCACCGTCGCCACTGTGCATCTTGCTCTGATAATTTTTCTAGAGATACCACTGTGATCGGATCGACCTAATCTACACAACCGTTGAAGTATCGCAATCATTGGACTCCGCACACTCCCTCACGAGTTGCTCAAAGGATCTACACGTCTTTTCACGTGTCGCCACTGAAACCAAACGCCGTCGTGAAATCTTACCCCGACGACCTTTCTACAGATACCACTGTGATCGCCGCGACCAAATCTACACAACTGTGGGAGTATCACATTCATCTTCCTCCACACGCGCTGCACGCGCCACCAATAATAACAGTGCGTCAGATTCACGTGCCACACACGCCGCACTCTTGTTCCGTGACATCATCAGTGACTTGCCTAGGGTTGACGTCATCATCTTATCCAGTTGACATCATAGAGACCCCCCGCTGTCTATGCTGATCGTTGACTTTCTTACTAATCGTTGACTTTGAATTGTTAATCGTTGACTTTTGCAATACAGGTCCTCCTTACCCAGTTTTTCACGTAGACCTCGTTTTTGCAGTCCATTTTTGCATATTGTGTTTCCAAATGGATAAAAAAGATGTTTTCTTTCTTGCCTTATTAATACTATATAAGAAAGGACCAAGAATTACTTATCATGGTCTCAAGCTATGCGCAGTTTTCTTAAGGGTCGTATGTTGTGGCATTACTGTACTGGTGCAATTATCATTCCTGTTAAAGGAGCAAGTGAAGAAAATGCTACTTTCCTTCGTCGCATGATTGAATGGGATAGTCACAACCACATGATCCTCACATGAATTCAGAATACTTCCATTTCCTACATCTCCAATCTGTTGGGTAGCTTTTATAATGCCAAATCAGCATGGGATATGTTGGCTAAAAGGTACTCCACTACTCATGGATCCATGAAATATCAGCTAATAGTTGAATTGCATCAACTTCAACAGGAACCAGGGCAATCCATCAATGGCTACTTTGATCAGCTTCGCTTCCTTTGGGACCAAATTGACCTTTGTGATCCAATTTGGGCATGCTCAATAGATGCTCAGCAATATGCTACATTTAGGGATGAATTTTGTCTCTATGAATTCTTGATGTCTCTCCATAAGGACTTTGAGCCCATCCAAAGTCAACTTCTTAATCGCAGTCCTTCTCCCTCTCTTGATACAGTTGTAAATGAGTTGGTTAGAGAAGAAGCTCGACTTGCAATCCTTCAAGCCCAGAATAAGTTCAATGTTTTGGCTATAACTCCTCCTACTCCTACCATTAAGCAACCTCAGCAATCAGGTGATTCCTCTGGCTTTTAGAATCGTCGTAGACAAAGTAATAAAAGGTTCTACAATTATTGCAAGTGTCATGGCCACACCATTGAGACTTGTTACCGTTGCAACATATCTACTGTTGTTATTGCTAATACTGAGGCTACTTCGCTGATGCCTTCTAGTTCAGCAGAGTCCCAGTCTTTTGGATCCACTATCAACCTTTCCTCTACTGAACTACAGAAGATCATAACTCAGGCTACTCAAATAGATGGTAATGTATCTCTTTCCACTACTCTTTCAGTTCTGCCCGATAAGTCTCAAACTTGGCTTTTTGACTTTGCATGTTGTAATCACATGACACATCACTCATCATTATTCTCCAAACATGACCCTACACCACATCCTCTTAATATTCATATAGTTGATGGTTCCATCATTCATGGGAATAGTCTAAGTTTTGTTTCGACCTCTACCCTCTTTGTTCTTGGGGTTTTCCATGTACCTGACCTATCTAGGGCTGTTCATCGGATCGAAACCACTAATTTTACTATCATCCGATCCGATCATCCGCTCGGATTGAAACATCATAATCCGCAACCGATCTGATCACCTCTTACATCCGCTCAATCTCATCCGTAAACTATTTGGATGACATCCGATCAATCCGACCAATAAATTTAATTAACTCATTTTTTGTACTTTTAAATAAATTTTTTAAATTTGTACATAAATCATAACATAAAATTATTTAACTTAAAAAAACATTAAAAAATGAAATAAATATATATTTAATTTAATAAATATATATTAATTAAATATATATATATATATATATATAATTAATTTCGGTCGGATCGGATCAGGTGAATTGTACTGAAATCCACCATCCGATCCGAACTTAACGGATGGAAAAAATCTCAATCCGAACCGACCATGAGATTGGATCGGATCGGATCGGATGAAAAATTAACGGATCAGATCGGATTGATCGGATAATCGGATTTTTTGCACACCCCTTGACCTATCCTATAATTTATGCTTTGTGGGATAATTAGCTGAACTAGGATATCACCTTATTTTTGACTATTTTGGGTGTATTGTGTAAGATTCGAGGACGGGGCAAGAGCTTGGGACCGATCCTAGGGTCGGGCATATGTTTCCCATGAACAATCTTCATCTTCCACCTGTTGCTCCTACCTCTATTACTACTGCAACTGTTGTAGTTTCTTCCTTACCTTCTCTCGCACTTTGGCATTCTTGTCTTGGTCATGCCCCATCCACTCGGGTACAATAGTTAGCTTCTAAAGGTTTATTGGGTTTTGTGTCCAAAGATAATTTTGATTGTACTTCATGCGAGTTAGGAAAACAACCAACTTTACCTTTTAAATAATAGTAAATCTATCTCTAATAGTATTTTTGAGTTAATTCATTCTGATGTTTGGGGACTTTTTACTATTATTAGTATTGGTAGATCTCGATATTTAGTTGTTTTTATTAATGATTATTCTCATTATAGTTGGATCTTTAAAATGAAATCTCATTCTGAAATCTTACCAATATACAATAACTTTTCAAAAATAGTTGAAACACAATTCTCCAAACATATCAAAACTTTTAAATCTGATAATGCTCTTGAATATACTCAAAATGCTTTTCAAGCTCTGTTACACTCCTATGGCACTGTACATCATCTAACCTGTCTAGGAACCTCTCAACAAAATGGTCGAGCCGAAAAAATATTTTGTCATATTCTTGACACTATTTGTACTCTTCTTTTTTCTGCCAAAGTTCCTGCCCCATTTTGGGATGAAGCCGCTCTTCATGCTATCCATGCCATTAATCGCATTCCAAGTGCTATCATTCATAATCAGACTCCGTATGAGCACCTCTTTGGGTCATCTCCTGATTATCATTACATTCGCTCATTCAGATTTTTCTGTTTCGTTCTTCTTCAGCCTCATGAACACAACAAACTTGAGCCTCAATCTAGACTTTGTTGTTTTCTTGGTTATGGTGAAACTCAAAAAGGGTATCGATGCTATGATCCTGTCTTACATCGTCTCCATGTTTCCCATAATGTTGTCTTTTGGGAACACCGCTTATTTGTTGAACTTTCTCACTTTCGTTCTTCCCTAACTAATTCAAATGTTTTAGAAATATTTCCAAATGAGTCTCCTATTCCTTCTATAGATACTTCTAATCCATCTTTGGACTTCACTATTCAATCTTTAGATATATTTGATGATTCTCCTAGATAGGTTGTAGAGGAACAGGTTAATAACGAGCTACCCCATCTTGAACATAGGTCCCATGCTCCTGCTCCGCCTGAAGATCCTTCACATGACATTCAACCACACCACTCAACCCGGGTAAGATCCATTCCTACATATTTACTTGACTATAATTGTTACATTGCCCTTGCTACACTCTATGAGCCTCACACCTATCGTGAGGCATCTACTAGCCCTTCTTGGCAGATTGCAATGAAAGAAGAAATTGATGCATTAACCAAAAACCATACTTGGGATCTTGTTACTCTCCCTCATGATCAGTCTGTGGTTGGTAGTAAGTGGATCTATAATATCAAGACTCGCTCTAATGGGTCCATCGATCGCTACAAGGCTCATCTTGTAGCAATAGGTTTTAGACAAGAGTATTGGATTGATTATGAAGAGACTTTTGCTCGAGTTACTCATATTTCCTCTGTTCGTACCCTCTTAGCTTTTACTGTTGCTAGTAAATAGGACCTTTTTCAGATGGATGTTAGAAATGCATTCCTTAATAGGGATCTCCATAAATAAGTCTATATGAAACCTCCTCCTGGTCTTTCTGTTGAAACAAATAAGGTTTTTCGCCTTCGACGTGCACTTTATGGCCTTAAACAAGCTCAACGAGCATGGTTTGCCAAGTTCAGCTCCACCATCCTTCGCTTGGGTTACACTGTCATTCCTTATAATTCTGCCTTATTTCTTTGTTGCAATGATAAATGCACCATTTTGCTTCTTCTATATGTGGATGATATGATCATAATTGGTGATGACCTCAATGACATTCAACAACTTAAGGATTTTCTTAGTCATCAGTTTGAGATGCAAGACCTTTGATATCTCAGTTATTTCTTGGGTCTTGAGATCAATCGTTCCACAGATAATCTTTATATTACTCAAGTTAAGTATGTATCTGACCTTTTATCTCAAACTGGACTTACTGACAGCAAGATTGTTGACACTCCAGTTGAACTTAATTTGCATCTGACACCATCGGAGGGGCAACCATTGTTTAATCCCTTTCTTTACAAACAATTGGTTGGCAACCTCGTTTATCTTACAGTTACTCATCCAGACATTTCTTATGTTGTTCATCAGGTGAGGCAGTATCTGTCTGCTCCATGATCGACTCATTATGTTGCTATTCTGCGTATTCTACGATACTTGAAAGGCACACTATCTTCCATGGCCTTTTCTACTCAACTCAACCTCCTTTAGTACTTCGTGCTTTCTCTGATGCTAATTGGGCAAGAGATCTCACTGATCGCAGGTCCACTATAGGTTTTTGCTTTCTCCTTTATTCTTCTTTGATTTCTTAGTGAAGTAAGAAATAAAACTTCATAGCATGCTCCAGTATTGAAGCAGAATATCGTGCTCTTGCTGATATCACATATGAGCTCCTTTGGCTACGATGGCTTCCACATCCTCTGTAACTCTCCTTTATTGTGATAATGGGAGTGCCATTGATATTACTCACAACGATGTCTTCCATGAACAGACTAAATATATTGAGATTGATTTTCACTTTATTCGCTCTCATCTTGTCCATGGTGCTCTAAAGCTTTTTTTCATTTCCTCCAACGATCAACTTGCAGATATCTTCACTATGGTACTTCGCAAAGAATGCACTTGTAATTTGGTTGACAACTTCAAACTGGTCTCACATCCACCTTGAGTTTAAGGGAGACTGTTAATATATATCTAGTAACATATTAATGTATATATATCTGTTAATGTATATCTATTTACTTTAGACATATCTATATCTAGTTAATTTATATATATCTAATTTACTTATAACTCTTATATAAAAACACCATGTATATTTATTTAATCACAGGATATAATACAATCATTAAGTATTTCTAGCATTACCTATTAATAATAATCTTTATATAAATAATCGATACGTAGAGAAAGAAAAAAAAGGAGAGTTATAATACAAATGACAAAAAATGATTCGTGATATTTACCTTATCCCTTTCCCTATTTCTATTTGGTGTCTCATTTGTGTAAAATATTCTAACATTTCTTACATCTTTTAATCCCACCAGCTCAAACATGAAATAAAAGAAGCTGTATGTATTTTAAAAAAGAGTCGAACAAGGATAGCAACCTATCACTCGCCTGAGCTGTGGTAAACCTTAATTCATTCATCGTTTTTCTTACAGAAAGATCAATTCTACAGCTATCAGTTCACCAAATTGTCCATATCATGAACCCTTAAATGCTTAATTTTTTTTTTTTGGATAGATTTGTAAAAGTGGTAAATATATTCGCTATCCTTATTCATTCTGGCTTAAATTTTTGATAGATTTAATTTTTTAATAATTTTTAACATAATATCGTAAATAAAATTCTTATATTCGAGACCCATGATAACACCTCAATTGTTGAATTGAGGTGTTTAGAAAAGTTTTGTCTGTCGCGTGTACACACTTGGGAATATTATTCAAGTCCATCAGTCAAATATTTAACATTTATTTAATAAAGTGAATCTAATCATTTATGTCTTAAACGAGATACATGAATGTGAAACCATTCTAATCTTGGCTATCCCCTATTCTTAACTAATATAAATATGCATTTTCAGTATATTATCTTCAACAATAAGCTACTGCTTTAGCTTCTTGTGTTTCAAGTTCTTCATATTAATTAACGTCCTTTTAATTATTGATCTTCTCAAGTACTACAAACAAAATCCTTTGCCGATCGATTGATCAGTTGTTAGGTTCCGTAAATGGGGGGTTCATCACCGTGTGCTTGTTGCAAGTTGTTGCGACGCCGGTGTGCCAAAGATTGCATTTTTGCACCTTATTTTCCTTCTGATGACCCTCAAAAGTTTGCCATTGTTCACAAGATATTTGGAGCTAGTAATGTCAGCAAAATGTTACAGGTATCATATTTTTTGATGATTAATTTTTCAATTTCTACTTCCTTAATGTTTAGAATATTAATTGTGTCTAAAACTAGCTAGGGTTTAATTAATTTCTTTGTATTGGGTATATGAAATAGGAAATTCGATTGGATCAAAGAGCAGATGCAGTGAGTAGTATAGTGTATGAAGCAAAAGCAAGAGTGAGAGACCCTGTGTATGGATGTGTTGGGGCAATATCATATTTACAGAACCAAGTTTCTCAGTTACAAATGCAGCTAGCAGTCGCACAAACAGAGATACTGTGCATTCAGATGCAACAAGAGGAGCCTCTTCCAACCCAATTGTTAGATTATCATTATCAAAACGAAGACGTTCAATCTTAATTTCAATCTTACTGATTGTATATTAATTAGCTCATTAAAATTGCATTAGCAAACTCTTTTGTGTTTACTCTCTGAAACACAATAAAAAAGATATATTCTGCTGTGTGTACTTTTTTAAACAATTGATTAAAATTGTAATTTGAAGTAAAAGTAAAAGTGATAAGATGATAACGTGTGATATCAATATTAATAAATTTATCTCATCGTAATTAAATTTCATTTTATTCGCATGTCATCTATTAAAATTATAATTATTATAAATAATTATGATTAATATAGATAAATAAATTTCATTTTCTTTTATATAATTTTATACATAATTTAAATTAATTTAATGTTTTTTTATAGATTCATAGTTATTATAAATAATTATAATTAATATCTCATTTTATTTAAAATTATTCTTGTATAATTATTATAAATATTTATAATTAATATCTCATCTTATTTTATTTAAAAAAAATTTTAATATATTATTTTATTTTATTTATTATTTGATCATTTAAAATTATTATAAGTAAATATGATATTCCATATTATTATCGTATCAATATATAAATATATATATATATATATATATATATATATATATATATATATATATATATATATATATATATATATATATATTTATATATGATAAGATGAGCTCATAGAATAAATTAATAAAACATTCTATGTTAATTCACACCTCCATCAGAAACTTTGTTGTGTTTGCGATTGAATCAAAAGTTAAGAAGAGAAAATGAAGGAGTAAAAATACGAATCACGATCTTGTACAATCCGCCACAATAAAGCCTCAAAACTTTAATAGTTAGTCTGTGTTTATGTGAGACGAGCTTCCCTGCAAGCATATATTTTAATCTTAATTAAGAAGATAATTAACTGGTTTGTCATATATGTGGATTCTAAAAAAAAAAATCAAAAATCACAATAAAAAATATTTTTATTTTTTATTTTTTAAGGCAGCCGCGTATACTTAAAGTTTTCTGATTGTTTGAAAGTTCAAATTAACTATAAATGCTTTTTATTTTTCAATAGTATATTTGGAATTTTAAAATTAAAAAAATTAATTTTTGCTACTGTTGGAATTTTTATTTATTTATTTATTACTGCTATAAACACATATTCAATGTATATTTTTGAATGAAAAATTGGAAAAAAAAAATATACCCCAAATTTTTCTGTTTTTTAAAAATTAAAATTTCTTTTACATTCTTATTTTTCTAAATTCTATTTTCTTTTTAGAAAATTTAGATTTTGATTAACTAAGAATTCCTAGGCTTTTTTGAGAGTCAAAACTATTTAATTTATGATTTGGCATGTCTTGTATTAAATTTAATACGATAAATAACATTGCATCAAATTTAACATGTTACTGTTCCACATATTATCACCGTTTAGGTTGCACCATTTTATTAAATTCTAAAAATAATTTTAATTTTTTTTATTACATTTAATAATTAAAATTAAGCATATAAAACAAAATGAATAAAAAAATTATTAATACTATAAAAGCTAACATAAAGTTAAAAAATTAATATAAATTATTAAAACAATGATTTAAAAATAATTTTAAATATTGTTATTTTTATTACATATAATAAATTAAAATTAATTATATGATATAAAATAAGTAAAAAAATTAATAATACAACATAGAATGACAAATATAATATAAATTTTTAATTGTATTAACTGAATATTTATGAAATGAGTATAGTAATTTATAGAATTAATATCTATCATTATGAATTTTTAATAATATTTTTTAATTAAATATAATTTTTAATTCATATAATAAATATAATATTTTATTTAATGAATTTTTACTTTTTTAATGATATAATTTTTAATTTATTTTATTAATTAATTAATAGTAATAAATAATTATTTAATTAGTTGAATATAATAATTGGTAAAAGAAAATTAAAAAAATATTTTATTTTATAAAAGAATATATTTTTTAGTATAATATTGTTGGAAGATGAAAGCTTTAGATGGCTTTATGAAATTTTGGAAGAGAAGAAGAAACAAGAATATTTTGATAGAAGATAATACCTATTTGATTCTTAAATTTTGGCTTGATACAAAGAAAAACACCACCTTTATTTATACTAAAATCTTTTCTAATCAATGATTGAGATTATGTTAATATATTTTTAATCTAATAATCAAAATTAACTCACTAGAATTTTCTTTCAAAATATATAGTTTTTAGATTTTTTTTACTATTTTCTCTTATTAAAATATCTAGATATTTTTTAAGATAATTAGAATAAATTTTTAAAACTTGGGCTTGTTGGACTTTGATGTAATAGATTCTTAATTATACTATTTAAATAAGCACATCTTAAGTCTAATGCTATTTGAGCTAAATCAAGTTTATATATCCAACACCCTCTTAAACTTAATTTGTCATTCTAAGTAAGCTTCTTAATTTGTTAAAGTTTTAATGCTTGAGTGGCTTGGTGAAGATACCATTAAATTGATCTTGAGAATTCACATATTCCAATTACACATCTTTTCTTATGATGAACTCTCTTATGTAGTGGATGCGAGTATAAATGTATTTACTTCGATCATGGAATACTGGATTCTTTGCAACATTATAGTTGACTTGTTGTCACCATTAATCTTAGTTAGCTCTTCTCCTAGCCATCATAACTCTTTCAACATATTTCTAAGCCAAATCACATGACAAACACATGATGCAACAACTACGTAATTAGGTTTTTAAGTTATAAGAGTAATTTTTGGTTGATGAATATAACAAGCCATAATTGATTGTACCTTTGATGTAACAAATAATTCTTTTTTGCAGCTTTGAAGTGAGACGTATAAGTCCTATAACATAGAATGTCAAGTGCTGTGTATGTCAAATACCGTAAACTTCCAACCAAACTCTTGAAGAGTGTCGTGTCCACCTTTTCTAATTCAACAAGCTTTGATGACTTACTTCCACATTCTACAGATATACTTATTGGCTTGCAATCATCCATCTTAAACTTATTAAGGATATTCTTTGATAAACTTCTTGTGAGATAAAAATTTCATTTTCTCTTTATTTAACTTAGATGCCAATATAATAAAACATAAGCCCAATATCACTCATTTCAAACTCTATTAGCATTTCTTTCTTGAATTCTTCAAATGTGAATATCAAGCCATCCATATGCTAGCACATGATTAATACATCTTTTTATTTGATCTTGACATAAAGTGCATACTCATGTGGGAATTTTACAAAGTTGTTCTCTTGAAAGTACTCAAAGATCATGCTATTATATGTCCTTGGTACTTGTTTCAACCCGTAAACAACCTTCTTTAATATTAAGATTTTGTCTTCTTGTCCTTTGACAACATAACCTATTGCTTGTTCGATGTAGACCTTTTCTTCCAGAATTCCATTTTGAAATGCAGACTTTACATTGATGTATTCTCCACTTGTTCAAAGCTACCAAAGAAATAATAAGTTTAATAGTTTCTAATAGTAACAAGAGCAAATACCTCATTATAGTCAATTCCAACTTTTTGACTGTGGCCTTTTACAATTAGTCTCGCATTGTATCTTTCAACTTCTCCATTAACACTCTTCTTTGTTTTGTACATTCACTTGACACCTATAACTTTATGAAATTTTGGAAGTGAAACAAGATCTCATGTATTGTTTTTCCTCATTTCTTTCATTTCCTTATCCATAGCATCTATCAACTTCCTTTCTTATGAGACTTTTTTGAAGCTTATAGGTTCGCAGTTGGCAAATAGACAAAAGAGTGTGAGATGTTCTATCATTTTAGTGTCCTTACAAATTTCCTCAAGATTCTTTATGCGTGTGATGCTCTTTTCATTTAGAAATGATGGTGGTAAGTCTCTAACTTCTAATGTTGGTGAAGTAGATATAGTAGTTGGCTTATATTGGATTTTTCTTTCTTGTTCTATTATTCTATCTTCATTTTGTTCTTCGAATTAAGGAAAAAAGTTGAAATCATCAAAATAAGAACTAATATCCTATTCTACTTCTTTGTTAAACTCTATATCTTTATCTATCACAACCTTCTTAGTATTTGGATCGTATAAGCTTCCAAATACTCTTAGATGGGAGATTACGGGCTTTCTTCCACTCCATACCTCTTATGGTGTTTTTTTCCCAAATGATTTTTATTGGAGATCGATTGGATAGATAGACTACACATATCAACAATTTCTTACTTGTGAGTATACTTTGCACCATGTCGAGGATCATTATATTCTTCCTTTTAAGAACACCATTTTGTTAGAGGGATCTTAGAATAGTTAAAAGGAGTCTAATTCCAATTGCTTCACAAAATTTATGAAACTTTTTGGAAGGAATTCTCCTTTTCGATCAGATCTCATGGACTTGATCTCTCATCCACTTTCCTTCTCCACCATGATTGTGAATTTCTTAAATACTCCAAATAGTTCAGATTTTTTTTCAAGAAATAGACCCATGCCTTTCTTGAAAAATCATTTATAAAGAAAAGGAAGTAATTACTATTACTAAGAGAGCTTGGCTTGCTAAGGCCTTATACATCAATATGAATGAGTTCCAATGGCTACTATTCTTTAATCATATTAGAATTTTACCTTAGCCTTTCACCAGGATCTGAGACTCATCACCAAGTAAGACATTGTCGATCATCAACTCATTTAGATCTACAAACATGATTCTTTTTCCATGCATATGATTGTTCACACCGAAGATACCAAGTATTATCTTGTCTTTCATCCTTGCATTTATATGCTAGTAGTAAAGTTCCATTGTGTTTACTCTTATCTTTCATATTGTTAATCTTTTCTTCAACTTTGGTTTTGAAAATTCTACATTTTAAAGAGTAGTGTCCAAATTTCTAACAGTTATAACATTGAACTTTAGATTTGACATACCTCAAATTTGAATTTCTTCTTCCACGATCTCGTGTTGAGATTTTTCATTCTCATAGTTGTGGGAATTGTTAGCATTGTAATTCCAACATTTTCCACGACCGTGATCTCTTCCTTTTCCACGACCACGATTGTATCTATCGTAACCTTGAATTTTTTATTTATCCTTGAATTACATTTTGAAGAGTTATTCGGTGATCCCTTACTCATTTTTATGATTTTCTTCGTAAGCTTGCAATGACCCTAATAGTTGGTCGATGATTGTCTCTTCCAAATATTTTATTTCCTCAATTATCACCATAATGTGCTCGAACTTTGAATCTAGTGGGCATAGTATTTTTTCCATGTTCCCTACATCTTTTAGTTTCTCACCATTTCTTTTCATTTGATTAGAAATGACCAAAACTCACAAGAAGCAATTGGAAATGGGTTCACACTCTTTAATATATAAAGCTTCAAACTCACATCTTAGTGTTTGGAGATGCGCCTTTTTAACTTGCTCGGCTCGTTTACGAGATTTGAAGCTTCGTCATGCATTTTTGGCGAATTTTGCACTTGAAATCTTTTCAACACCATCATCATCTAAAGCTTGATAGATAGTATAGAAAGCTTTCTCGTATCTCTTTCTTGAGTCTTTTAAATTATCTTTTTAAACTTGAGATAGTGTAATCTCATCTTGTGATTCATTGTATCATTTCTCTACAATCTTTCAAACATCATATGCACTTAGTATAACCTTCATCTTGATACTCTAATTATCATAATTGTTTTTGTTGGATATAAGGACTTGAAATGATGTCATACTATTAGGCATATCTTTTAATACATTTATAATTATAAAATTCTGATTGTAAGGATAGATTCGAAACGTCGAAATACTTTTGAAGCGTATCTAACTCAAGTCAAACTCGATCTAATTTAACTCAATGCGATTCTAAGTCAACCTAACTTGGTTCAACTTAGTAATTTCTGCACAGTAAGCTTTCATTAGTGCCTTGTGGTGCTTCCAAACTTCGATCGAGATAATTTTGATGACGTTGTATTTCTATCATCGAGAACTTCGATATGTTGCGTTATAATGATATACTTGAAACCACTTTACTAGCTCTCATATTACTTTTTTTACTTTATTGAAACATTAAAATTTTAGAAAATTTTATACAATTTTGGAAGAGAATACTTGTTATTAATTCTCGAATTTTATCTCGATACAAAATAAAAAAAACCACCTCTATTTATACTAAAACAATCTACTAATTAATGGTTAAGAGTATCTTAATATATTTTTAATCTAATGATTATAATTGATTTATTAAAATTATCTGAAAAAATATCTAGTTTATATATTTTTTTATTATTTTATTTCTAAAGTTTATTTATTTCTTTTATTTTTATCGTCAGTCAACAATTGCAGCAAAAAGAAAAAGGTATTTTTTACCTAGAAAGCTACTGTTAAAATCCCTCAACCCCCTATTCATTGTTACGGTAACCTCGATCTTCTCACATTTATGATCATATAACTAAGCGGATTAATATCCCATTATATCACTCAACGAAATGCATTTGCTGAAGGTTTTTTTAAATGTAATCTTATATATCTAATTTATATACAACTTTTACATTTTTTTAAGATTTATACTATCTCACGTATTTTAATTGTGACAAAGTTTAATTACTTAGATACTTAGATATTATAATGAATTAATATTAATAATATATATATCAAAATCTATACTTCCATCAATTCTTTATATGATAGATAGAAGTGCTATTTGGTCGAATTTATGTGAAGATAAAAAAGGAAAATGGTAAGGTACATGTTGAATTTCTTTCCATATATTATCTCATGTTTTTTTATATTAATTTAATATTTTAAATTTTTATTTATATATCAATAAAAATTAATACCCCTATAGCTTATTGAAATAAAAATAACATTATAATAATATTAAATAAGATTTAATTATACGATATTTAACATTAAATAAATTTAAATATAATTTAATTTAAATAGTTTTTAATTATATGATTTTTAAAATGAAATAATATATAAAACTTTTAATTAATAAAAAAAATATGCTAGGTAAATAATAAAAATATTATTTTATTATTTTAAAAATTATTAGTTTTATTTTTTTAATATAATTTCAATTATTATTTATTATAAATTTTAACAAAATATGTTATTTTAAGTGATTGAATTAGACGTTAAAATTTTAAATAAATATAAAAATTACATAACTTTTCACCTAATTAATGTTGTGAAACACCGATTATAATTTAAGTAATTGGTCTTTAATTGAAAATTTTGACATGATAACGAAATTTTAAAAAAATATGATATGACGGAGAAAAGGCAAGGCAAGGCAAGGAAAGACCCTGAGTCAAGAAAAATATCTAATTAGTTGGATTTGATATTTGTTAATTTATCAACACTTTTGGCCATCACATGCTCTATGAATTACGAAGCTACATGATTTCATTTTCATCCATTGGTCCCAACTCCCAAGTCCACAATGCAGTAAAAGAGATCGACGACTATATATATTGGGCCCATGTTTCCTCTTGTCCAAGCTGGATCTTTCAACCAATGAAAACAAGGTTGGCGTATAAATCAACCAATAAGAAGATGATAAGGTGCCACATTGCTAGGGAAAAAGGAGACCATAAAAAAATAAATAATATCCTCTACTACCCTATACTGTCTTATTTGTTATAACTTATATCCCAACAGGTCATGTTTAAGGAAGGAATTGAGGGAAGACATTAGAAGATAAGGTAATGGGTCACTGCGACTCATTTTTAAGAAGTCCAAAGATGGAAGAACAACAAGTACCTGATGATGATTCAAATCTTACAAAATTTGCCGACACCACCAAAATTAATAAAGATGAGGTTGACGTTATGGATGATTTGGAACACATTTTGGGAATTGAAGAAGAAGAAGAAGAAGATGATGATGATGATGAAAATTATTTATCAAAAAATAATAATATTTATAATGGTACTGCAGGTCACCAACTTAACTGGGAATTCACCAATTGGAATGAATTTCCTAATAATAATAATTATAATAATTATTATTATTATGGAGAAGATTTAGAAGAAGAGGAAGAGGAAGAAGAAGTGAAGGAACATAAGTGTTTTTATGAAAAAAACAAGTACTACAATAAAATAATTAAGAAAGAGAATGTGAGGTTTTGGGATATTGAGGATGAATCAAAGGTTTCTGATCTGAAATTGAACTTGAATTATCAAGAAGTTTTGGATGCTTGGTCTAACCGTGGGTCTCTATGGGCTGATGATTATTCTCTTTCTGCTTCAACCTGCAGTGGTTATTATGTCAGTAGCTTACTCATCAATATATCTCTGTCTATTTCCCTTCATTATCTACATATATAATTCCATACATGTGCTATTTTTCGGACATTTTTAGTTAATTAAAAAATAATGTTTGTATTTTTTCGGGTCACTCTTACTATTGTTGTTTCTTATCATCATGAATATTATATTGGTATTTAAGATGGGAGAGGTGCCAGTGTTAATGGAGGAAGAGAGAACAAGAAGGAAAGCAAGTGTTATGAGATACAAAGAGAAGAGGCAGAATAGATTGTTCTCCAAGAAGATAAGATACCAAGTTCGCAAACTCAATGCTGATAAAAGACCCAGACTCAAGGTTGGTTTTTTTTTTCTGATTTAATTTCAACTTTGAAGCATGTATGTGCTAGTAGTGTATTATTATATGTATATATTTTTTAATGGGTTGGTTTCAGGGTCGTTTTGTGAAGAGAGTTTCTCAATTATAGAAGAAAATATTCAAACGAGAGCAAGCCAAAGAAAGTATCTTCAGAACTTCTCACAGCGTGAGATCTTTCTTTAGATTTGCTCCGTTCTGTCGATAATGATTTTTATGACTTGGAAGAAGGGACATTGAAAAATAAAATAAAATATATCTAATCTCCATGTTGTCGATTCAAAACTTTATGGGACGGTTGTAATTTAATTACTTGCGCATATTGCATTATTGCGTTTACTGTGATCAATCAATAATCTATGATATGAGCTCAATATTAAAGGGTAATACTTTCGTTTGATTGTATTTACATGTAGTTTTATTTATACTTCTCCTTAAGAAAAAAAAATATATACATGTTTTATATTTTTTACTATCCAAATCAATATTATTTTTGAACGTAGTTAGAAAATAAGGATATTTTTTTATTAATTTAAAGAATTAAAGTAAAGTTATTTGAATAATTAGATTAGTTATGTATAAAATGGTAATATTTTTTAAATAATAATAGTTTAAATTTATCATTTTTAACAAAATGGTATTTTATTTTCTTATTTAACTCTAAAAAAAAGTCAACTAATTTTATAAAAAAGATTATAGAATTCTATTATATAACTACATGTTTAATTTATCGGAATAAAATATAATACAAATTGATTATTAATTAATTTTATATTTATTTGTTTTAAAAAATGTGAATAGAATATAATCGATTCTTAAATAATCATTAATTTTCATCTTAATTTTTTTTTATTTTACCCCAACCACGTATATAACCTTAAACCTTAGCCCACGAATATAACCCTAAATTTTAAATCTCAAAACCCAAAATCCTATTTAAAAACAAATAATTTTAACCTACAACTATATACTTTAAATCCCAAGACCTTATTTAGAAAAATAATAATTTTAATCTTAAACTTTAATCCACAAATATAACACTAAACCTTAAATCTAAATCTCAAAACCCTAAACTTCTAAATCCTAAATCCTAAATCCTAAAACTCAAAACCCTAAACCCTATTTAGAAAAATATAATTTTAATAAAATATTTTTTAAAATAATAATTATTTAAAAAAATAATGATTTCAATAATGTATTTTGTCTGATTAAAAAAATAATAATTAAATTTTATTATTTAAATTTTACTAAATATAGATATATTAAGGTAATATGTAGTATTTTTATTTCATTTCATTTCATTTTAATTTCGGTGATTGAACCAAGCTAAATAGTTTCTATTCTCATTTTGATTCTTATTTTGATTTTATTCTATTAACAATTCTCATTTTGATTCTTATTTTGATTTCATTCTATTAACAAAACGTCGCTTAAAAGTAATAAAATTTTATTATTTTGCCTAAATATTAGTCCATTATCTTTATAAAATAAATTTTTATAATTTTTTTTAAAAACATAATAAATTTGTATTATTTAATATATAAATTTAAAGTGTAATTTTATCAAAAAAAAAATATTGAAATTAAATTATCATTCATTTATATTTTATCCACTCTTAGTATTGAAATGACTAGTAGATATTTTATGAGTATTTATATATGAATATAATTGTTACGTAAATAATATATGAAATTGTATAATAAATTTAAAAGGCAAGATATTAAAATAATTATAAAAATATTTATTAACAAAATATCATGAATTATTATTACATAGGTGTGACTTTTGTTCTTGCTTTATCGTTTAATTGAAAGGAGCACTTTCACCACTACTTTTGTACGCACATATACTTGCATGTGGGTTCCATGTATTAGTGATTTAGTCTGTAAAATGGTTGCATTCAAACTGTAAGGAAAAAGTTAATAAATTTTAGATAAATTTTAAATAATATTATTAGAATTAATAAAAAATTTACTTATATTTTAATATATTTATGATGTACCTAAATCAATCACTCTCACGTCTCATTACACTTATCTCCTTAAATATTGAAATATGTTAAAACATATCTCATTTAATTTAGTTCCCAAATGGATCTGATTACTTTTTGTACGTTTTACTTTTCCAGTGTTTCAATATTTTTCCGAAGGGTTGATTTCTAAATTTTGCTTTTTTTGTTTTTTCAATACTCTTAGAATGTAACTTAATTTGATTTTTCAAAAAAAGTAGGAGTAGTAGGATACTCCTGAAAGGGTTACAATTACATTTTATTTTTTTTATCATTTAAAAAAAAATTAACAAAAAACATTGAAAACCAATTAAAATAATATGAATTCCAAATCTAAATTGCAATCCAAAGCCACAAAAATTCATAGTAAAGTATAGCAAAAATAAAACAAATAGATCAAATGACAAGATACCACTGTATCGAAAACTTTACATTTTGAATGGAAATTTAACCACACAATGTTAAAGTTTCTTATGTAAAAAAAAAAAGTAACTAACCCACTAAAAATATGTTCAGAGAAATACCATTTTATACGAGTAACGTAGAAAATTTGGTTTTGAAGACTGAGAAACAACAAAGACCTTTAAGAGATTTTAACACTACTGACTATTCCAAACCAAATAAACAAAAACAATTGAGCAAAGTCGGATAGGGAAATAGCGGCCAATTCGGCGGTGATTACTTTTTACGTATCCATCAAACCATAAAGCGTGAGTTGTTTTTCTTCTTTTATTTTTTTTTATTTTAATTATTCTATTATTTGAAAAAATAAGAAAAATAAATGAATCTAATAAAGATAATAATCTCGCGTACGTACATTCGGTTAATAAATATTATTTATAAATTATTAGTAGTTTTCTTCCTATTTAACCACGTTTATTTAAAAAAAATTATTAATTTAATTCTTATTTTCTATATTATTTAAAATATTAATATTAATATTTATACAAAATTATATTTTATTTGTAATTCTATGTATATAAATAAAAATATTAATATATGTTCGGTTTCGATTAATAACGATTTTTACATTGTAATAAACATTTTTATTTTATGTCTTATTGATTATAATTATTTTTAATAAAAAAATACATTTTTATAAATAACAACAACTTTAATTATCTACTATTAAAATATCCATCTCTAACCATGTGATAAAATCGATATGAGTCTTGCTTAAACCCGTCTAAAATAAACCGATACAACACAACATGTATTTTAAAATAAATGGATAAAGTATAAGACTAATTGATAAGTATGACACAATTTACAAGTATAGTGATATATAAATAGTGTTCGACTTCAAATCTTTAGAGAATAATTTAATAACTAATTTTTAGAAAAAAAAAGTGACAAATCTTCCTATTTTTAATAATTTAGAATCTTTTTTAAAAGAAATAATTACACTAACTTCACATTTGAAGTTGGGATTTAAACATAAAGTATTTATATCTTTAAATAATTTTTATAGTGTTAAATTATAACTTGTTGTTTAAATATTCTAAGTTTATTGATTTGTTGCATCTATGGGTATATTTTCCTTATTGTTTTCTCCATGTCTCGTTAGTTAAACTAATAACCTTTTACACAATATAAGTTAAATTTGATTTTAACTTACACATACAACAATAGTATCTTAGGAAAATGTCTCATGAGTTAAACTAATAACTTTTACACAGTATGAGTTAAATTTGCATACAACAATATTCTCTTGGAAAAATAGGAAGATTATGAATGATAATTGTTTTCATGAATTTAATTTTTTTTAAAGTTTATTATCAAGTGTATTAAGAAAAGTAAAAAAAATATTTAGATTTCAAATAATTTTAATTGGTATATATATATTTATAACTATCCTATATTATTGTATATATATTTAAGTGTATATAATATAGATTTTTTGTTGAATCAATTATGATATGGTATGATTAAATCTTTTTAGCTTGATGGATCAAAAGCCGGATCCGGATCGATACATAATCTTGTTCAGTAAAATAATTTTTATAATCTATATATCTCCTCTTGATATCCCTAAAGCATGGTACTTTGAATTACTATTATTTTTATTTTTGTATTCTTTTTAATTTTCTTTTGAGGTTATTGTTTGCTAGATAAATTAATATTTTATTTATTTAAATAAAAAAATAAATATTATTAGAATTAGTAAAAATAATATGTAGTATAATTCAAGTTTATTTTTACACTTTTAATTTTTTAAATATATATAATGTTTTCACTGGTAAAAAAATAAATCTACAAATTTAAAAACTAACGAGTTATAAAAAAAAAAAAAGCCAATGAAATAGAAGTAGGTGGGGGAGGGACCAAGGACCTGATATGCATGACATTTTCTTTGAAAGGCATTACTAATTTATTCATTTCTGCGCAGTTTCTTTAGTAAATTGAATTTGATCATCTATCGCAATATAACTCGTCCTGACATCGATAATAATATTCAAATAAATAGCATTTTTACATTATATATAATTATATTATTTTTATTATATTTATTAATAATAAATATCACATTACTTTTTCTGATTTATTTCAAAATTATCACTTCAAATAAATCCCTTAAATATACAAACGGCAATTTCGTGTTATAGCATTACTTCTTTACTTTATAAATCGGTCTGTTTCATCATGCCTATTGCCATTGGCGCTGGATAACTCATAACTCTAAGTAGCCGTCTACTCTTACTAGATTTCATCAGAACCCGAGGGGAAACTCATGGACCTTCATAAGTCCCTGTCAATTAGCCGCTACCACGTGGTAGCATTGCCTTTTCCCGGCCGAGGCCACATCAACCCCTTGATGTGCCTTTGTAAATCCATGGCTTCTAGAAACTCCGATATGCTCATTTCCGTCATCGTCACTGAAGAATGGTTCGGTTACATAGGGTCTGATCCAAAACCCGAGAACATTCAATTCGTTTGCATTCCGAATGTTATTCCATCGGAGAAGGGCCGAGGAGCTGACTCTCCCGGCTTCTATGAAACTGTTCTGAGAAAGATACGAGCTCCAGTGGAGATGCTTATTGATCAGCTTGAGCCGCATGTGAAGACTATCATAGCCGATACCTACTTGATTTGGTCTGTTGAGATTGGTAATCAAAGGAATATTCCGGTGGCTTCGCTCTGGACTATGTCCGCGACCGTGCTTTCCTTTTTCCATCACTTTGATCTCCTCGTTCAACACCGGCATTACCCGGTTGACGTTACTGGTAAGCAACCCTACTGCTTTTATTGTATATTTGAAGTTGTAATAATTTTTTTTATTTTTCTTATAACTTAAATATATATATATATTTTTAATATAATAAAAAAATATCATATAATTTTTAACATAATAAAAAAATAACATGTTTTTTATTAAAAAATTAAAAATAAAAACAATAAAATAAAATTAATTGTTTTGATTTAAACTTCTACGTTTTATAGGTACATTTTTATTGCAAGTAATGTTTAAAATGTAAGTGTGGAAAATGATTTTACGGGTCTCTTTAGCTCGTAAATCCCTTAAATAAATATTGAGAAGCAAGTTGTTATTATTTGAACTAGTAATCCAAATGATATAAGCTTCTAAGAATCTATGAATACAAATGAATACAAAGATAAATCACATGTTTGAAGTTGAAAAAACTTTAAATAAATGCATGCCAGAGTCATGAACTAGCTTTAACAACAATGATGTAATTCCCCACGAAGATATCTTTAACAAAAGGACATCTTTTGATGTTTATATCTTGGCTAACTCAGCTTAGGACACAAAATTTTTCTGTATATCCAACTTAAATTTTTCTGGATATCCAACTTATTTCTCAAGGTATAATTAAGGGTTAGATCATAGTTTCCAGAGTTAAGAAGAGCGAAACAAATACGTTATATATTTTTATATTTTAAATAATAATATATCTTATATTTTATTTTATTAAATATATGAAAAAAATTAATTACATTCGATAAAAATATTCTTATAATATTAAGAAAGTTACAAGTTTATTTAAACGTTATTATTTTATAACACTAAATGAATTGATTTAAAGTAAAATGGTTTGATTAGAAATGGATTTAAGAAAATTATTTAAGTATTTAAAATAAAAATATTAGAATTTATTTTTTAAGTAATATTTTGATAATTATTTTAGAATAAACATACTCAAAAATATTTCTTATTAAATTAATTATTATTTATTTTTTAAAAAAATATAAATAATACTTTTTAAAATTTTAAAAATATCTCATATTGCCAAATAACCTATAAAGTTTTCATTATATCAAAAGTTTCAAATATGTTAGTAGAAATTTAATAAAAAATAACAAAATACTTATTTTTTAACTAAGAGATAATATAATTGTGAGATATAATATTACTCTTAAAATTATGGTACATAGTATTATTCTAATTATAACGTAAATAATTAAATTGATAGCATGTTAATTTATACTATAAGCACATACGTTATGTAATATATATATATATAAGAAGATGTAAAATTATGAATTAACTTTAGTTTTTAGTTATTTCTCTCTGTCTCTTTGTTTTGTTTGTTTGTTTCATTATGAATGGAATTTCGCACTCAA
Source organism: Hippophae rhamnoides (assembly GCA_033030585.1). Lineage (NCBI taxonomy): Eukaryota > Viridiplantae > Streptophyta > Magnoliopsida > Rosales > Elaeagnaceae > Hippophae > Hippophae rhamnoides. The sequence goes on along the minus strand of CM065437.1, from coordinate 15,158,382 downwards.
TTGCTTTCCATCTTATCTCTGATTTAAAAAACCATATATAATAATAGAGTAATAATAATAATAAGCTTTCCATCTTAATATCGGTTATTTTTCTAAATTCAAAACTGGACCGATTTGAAATTTTAGCACTTAGACCGGATGAGAACGGTTTTCCACACGCACTATGATTGCAACTCAAGCATTATCAAGTCTATATTTTGAATTTTTTAGTTCGATTCTTGAGCACAATTGGAGTGATTTCAGGAAATTTGATTATCTTCATTTATTGTAAACATCTTAATTGGAATAAACTATAAAGTAGTATTTGAAGCTTTAATGATGCTGGACGCTGAATATGTAGGAATGACATGATGTTGTTTTTGTTTTGGTAGATAAAGGTGAGGAACCCATAGACTACATTCCCGGAGTCCCTCCAATACGAATAGTAGACATACCAACCTGCTTCTATGGCAAAGGCCTTAAAGTGTTGGACAGATCCCTAGAAGCCATTTCATGGCTGCCCAAAGCCCAATATCTTTTACTCCCCTCTATCTATGAGCTAGAATCCCCAGTCATTGATGTTCTAAAATCAAAAATCCCAATCCCAGTTTATCACATTGGTCCTACGATTCCTCATTTGAAAATCCAGAGCCTAAACGCCAATTCTTCTTCTGAAATAGACACCATTCAATTAGATTGGCTTAATAAACAACCTAATGGTTCAGTCTTGTATGTCTCTAATGGAAGTCTTCATTCACCTTCCAAAGCTCAGATTGAAGAAATAGCTGCTGGGTTAAGAGATAGTGGTGTTAGATACTTTTGGGTGGGGCGTGAAGAATGTTTAAAGTTGAAGGAAAATTGTGGTGAAATGGGAATGGTTGTACCTTGGTGTGATCAATTGGATGTTTTGTGTCATTCTTCAATTGGGGGATTTTGGTCTCATTGTGGGTGGAATTCAACTTCTGAAGCTCTGTTTGCTGGGATTCCATTGTTGACTTTTCCTATTTATTGGGATCAAGTTACTAATAGTAAGATGATTGTTGAAGATTGGAAGATAGGGTGGAAGGTTAAGAGAGGGTTTGGAGATGAAGTTTTGGTGAAGAGAGAAGAAATTGCAGAACTGTTGAGAAGGTTTATGGACGTTGAAAATGAGGAGGAGGTGAAAGAAATGAGAAAAAGAGCAAAACAAATTAGGGATATTTGTAGGAAAGCTGTTGGAAAAGGTGGATCATCTCATACTCATATGGAGGACTTTGTCAATGACCTATCAAAATCCAAAATGTTTTAAGAAGATCATAGAAAGAGTTGTACTTCTCAAAACTCATGTATTAAGACTACTATTGTATTAAGTTTATGACATTAGAAGAAAATGATGAATAAGAATGTGAAAATGATGAATAAGAAGTGAAATATATAATCACTTTGGTCATTTAACCATCAATATGTTTAAACTTATTTTATTAAATTATATTTATATTTTTATCATTTAATTTTTATTTTTATAATTCCCATGTATTTATTTTTTCTTTACCCATTAAACAATTAAAGTTATAATAAATCATGAATTTTTTAATCAAAAAAGTAAAACGAACACACGAAAATATCATTATTTTTTTTTATAAATTTATCATAATATCATTTTTTTAATCAAAAACTTTTCATTTTCTCCTCCCATACTTATCAAGAACTTTCTACAAAATTTAAAAAGAAAAAAAAAGACGAATATGAACCACCAAATATAGACAAAGGGACTAACTAACTTATATTTTAATTTTGAAACTCCCTTTTTGTATAATGTATATTTTAATTTAAAGATAGCTTGAATAAATAATTAATTTGGTACCCAAAGGACTAACCCCAAGTATGATGTAAACCCAGATCAATGAATAATGATTTTTATAAAAATTTATTAATATTATTAAATAATTTTACAATTATTTTATTAATTCATATTCTATCTTTATATCCATCGATAACTGATATATTTGTTTGATAATTAAAAGAAAAAGAAGATCAACTGATATGTTACTACTTTATGCTAATGCTAATGCTAATACCATTTGGATAATACCGTCTCATATAAAGGAAAGCCCGACAAACAAAAATTTTTGAACCCGATGTGAGTCACACCCATTACCATTTCTGCTACAATTTTCTTACATGAAAGAATGTTAAATTAAATTAAATGGAAAGTTTACAAAGTCAGTGAACATTGACAAAGGTGAATAAAGAAATAAGTTTTTATATGGAAAGAGTAGAAACATACAAATCTGAAAAGATAACCTTGAACCTAATAGTCTCTAATGAAATAATAAACTAAACACAATTCAGGAACCTTTGAGTGTTTTTTATTGCCCATTGCACTACTATCAATAGACAATAATCAAATCCTTCTACCTTGAAAAAAGGACGATACCAACAAAACCACAGGTTCACAATCACAGCCATGGACTCCTCCGGAAGAGTTGAATCAACAGCCTTAATCCACGTGGTTGCGATGCCGTTTCCAGGCCGAGGACACATAAACCCTATGATGAACTTCTGCAAGTTTCTAGCTTCAAGAAACCCAGAACTTCTCATAACCTTTGTCGTCACCCAAGAGTGGCTCGGCTTCATCGGCTCCGACGCAAAGCCCAAAAATATCCGCTTCGCCACAGTTCCAAACGTCATACCAGCGGAGCGGCTTAAAGCCGCCGACTTTCCTGGTTTCTACGAAGCTGTCATGACAAAGATGGAAACTCCCTTCGATCAGCTCCTTGATCGTCTTAATCCACCGGTGACCACCATCGTAGCTGATGTAGAGGTTCTCTGGGGTACAAGCGTCGGTAATCGACGGAATATTCCGGTGGCTTTGTTTTGGACCATGTCGGCATCGTTCTTTTCTATGTTGCACCTTTTTAATCTGTTTGCTGAAAATAAGAAGCATTTAACGCTGGACTACTTGGTGGGTAAGTATAACGTACTATGGCACCGTTTTCCCTTTATTTCTTCTTCTATTTTTTGTATTTAATTTAATTAATGGGTGATAACTGCTCTGTTTTCGTTCCTCTGTATTCATTACAGAACGCGAAGGGGAACAAATTTCTGGGATTTCTCCTAAGCAACTTGCCGATCTTCAAACTGTATTTCGTGAAAACGATAGAAACGTATTAGAACTTGCTTTGAAATGTATTTCCCAGGGGCCAAAAGCTCAATATCTTCTTCTTACTTCAGTTTATGAGCTTGAACCTCAAGCTATGGAAACTTTACAAGCAGAATTTCACTTCCCTGTTTACTCAATTGGTCCGGCAATTCCTTATTTATCAACAAACAAAGATGAAAATAACCATCTAGAGTGGCTGAATTCTCAACCAAAAGGATCTGTTTTATATATATCATTGGGAAGTTTTCTCTCGGTTTCAAGTGCCCAAATGGACGAAATTGCTACTGGGTTGTGCTTAAGTGATGTTCGGTTCTTGTGGGTGGCGCGAGCAGAGGCTTCTAGGCTGAAGGAAAGTTGTGGGCAAAAAGGGTTGGTGGTTTCATGGTGTGATCAATTGAAAGTGCTGATGCATCCTTCTGTAGGGGGATTTTGGACGCATTGTGGTTGGAACTCTGTTTTGGAAGCTGTTTTTGCAGGTGTTTCAATGCTTACATTTCCTCTGTTTCTAGACCAAGTTCCTAACAGTAGGCAAATTGTTGAAGATTGGAAGATTGGTAAGTGGGTTAATAAAGAAATCAAAAGTAGGAATTTGATGAAACGTGAAGAAGTTGCTGAGTTTGTAAAAGATTTCATGAATCTTGAAAGTGATGAGGGGAAAGAAATGAGGAAAAGAGGGAAAGAATTGAGAGATTTGTGTTATAGGGCTATTGAGAGTGGTGGATCTTCTGATCGAAACCTTGATGTTTTTCTCGAAGATATAAAACGTCATCATCAGTGCTTCCAAGCAGGGGATTAATTTTTTTGTTATATTTTTCTTTGTAAATTAGTTGAGGAAAAAATAATAAATATTCAGTTTTTCAAATGATTACCGGGATTATTTGATTCGTAGTTTACAATTACCATGTCCAGTAAAGTTTTCGTAATTGAATAAAATTATAATTAATTTTTTTATTTATTTTAAGAATACGACCAAGATTTCATTTTCATACTTTTTCTTTTTGTTTTAATTTTATCACAATATCAAATATAATTTTAAAACTTAAACTTTAAAACCTATGTAATAAACGCTATATATAATGAATCTTAAAATCTTAAACATTATATTTTATTTAGAAAAATAATAATTTTAATTCGTAAAACTTAATCAATAGTTCTAAATCTCAAAAACTTAAAATATATTTAAAAAAATAATTTTAATTTCAAATTTTAACACCTAAATATAATCTTAAACACTAAATTTTAAATTCAAAAACTCTAAATCATATTTTTTAAAAAATAAAACTATATATTATAATACTAATTCTTTATTTGATTTCAATGATTAAATCAAACATAATTATTTTTTCCCCGTAAATTCCATTTCTATTTTTATTTTAATTTTGATTTATATTTAATTTTATAAAATAAATGTACGTAAACAAAATATCTCCGAACTAACAAGGAACTTCTCACTTCACACTAGAGGTGTCTAACGGTCCAATCCGGTTCGGTTTTGGAAAAAAATATCGGATCGAATCTGACCGTTTGAAATGGTTTTTATTATTATAAATCGGATCGGATCGTTTGATTTATAAAACTGTTAGGTCCGATTTGTTTCGATTTTTTTTGACATTTTTAATGAAAAATAATGTAAAAATTATAATATATTTATAAAATCGGTCCGGTCTGATTCAATCGATTTAAAACCGGTCCGATCCGGTCCGATTCAATCAGTTTAAATCGATCTGGTCCGATTCGATCGGTTTAAACCGAATCGGACCGTTTAAAAAACGATTTTAATAAATACAAACCGTATCGAACCGTTTGATTTGTGAAATCATTCGATCCGATTTTACGGTTTGGTCCAATCCAGACCGGTTTTTTGATACCCGTACTTCATACACAAAAATAATCTCGTCGGTTGGATTTTACCATGCAATGACATAAAATATAAGTGTTTGTATTTTGGATTTAAATTAAAATTAAAATCATTTTAATAAGATAGATTTTTAAAAAATGATAATAAATTTAAATTATTATATTTAAAAAATAAATCCAAGTTGATTTTATTAATCCGATCTAAACTGATTTTTAAAAAATTAATCCAATCTAATCGAACTTGTCGTTTTAAAAAATTTCTCATAAGATTGTGCTACTTACTAATAGTGTTTTCAGGCCAACGACAATCAAGATAGAGACAAGCCAGACGTTAATAATTATAATTGTTCTTGGTCTGAATCAATTTTAAGTATAATTATGAATTATATTTATTCTTAATAAGTATGAGTTATTTTAATGTTTAATTATTTTTTTAATCTTTATTAAAAATATTCATTTTCAAAAAAATAAAAATATTAATATAATAGTTCTTATACAAAATTATTTAGAATATAAACATTAATTTTTTTAATTAATTATTTAACACATATTTTTATATATAAATAAATAAAATTCAATTTAATTATTCAAAATTATATATATAATATTAAAAAATGTTAAATTTTAATATTATAATTCTTAACTCATGTTTAATTAATTATTGATATTATTAAAGAAAAAAAAACCATTTTGTATCTAATTATCATTTCAATTATAGTAAAAATCAATAACCTCCATTTTTTATATAATATAATGAGCTTTATGTATTTAGAAAACATATGTGTTATTATTTAAAAATCAATAACCTCCATTAAAACATAAATCCCAAAACCCAAAACCCTAAAACATAGATCCCAAAACCCTAAACCTCAAATTCCAAATCCTAAAACCCTAAACCCTAAACCCTAAACCTTAAAACCCTAAATCCTAAATCCAAAATTTTAAAACCCTAAACTATTTTTAGAAAAATAATAATTTTAACCCTAAACCTTAACCTACAAATATAACCCAAAATCCTAAATCCTTAAACCCTAAATCACACATACCAAACCTCCAAACCCTAAAACATATTTACAAAAATAATAAATTTAATAATATATTTCTTTTTAATTAAGTAATACTTATTTAGAAAAATATCAAAATTAATTTGAATAAATAACATAATTAAACGACATTATTTGAAATTTATAGCGTAGAAAGTTATTGCCATTTATAGCTTTTTTCATTCCATTCCAGTGGTAAACAAAACACTATAATCTTAATTCTGAACTTGATTTCAATGGTCAAACCAAACAAAATTGTTTCCTTTACATTCCATTTTATTCCGATTTCATTACACGAACAAAACATCACCTTAAAATCTGGGCAATAAAAACACTTCTCTTTCCTACAACTCATTCTATCTCTTTCCAACTTTATCTCATTAAAAGGGTCTTGTTGGTTTGATAGAATATCATTTGTCTTTTATTGATATATTTACAGTATATTTTAAATTTGTTTTTTAACTGTGAAGATATATATATATATATATATATATCCCTCATACTCAATTTGTTTATTTATGATGACCCGATTCGACGTTATCCTGACCCGATAAAATTGATATCATATTAGTACTTCTGCTCCACAAATATGGACTTTTGAGTAATATGTATAAGTGTATAACATAATAGAACTTGAACTTTTTCTTTTTAAATAAAAATAGAACTTGAAATTTTAAAATAATAAATTAATTAGCATCTTGGAAACCCCTTGTTGTTGTTAAGTATAATTATTTATCATCCAATTGGCATTCTAAAATTCTGTTGGTGTCATATGTTATATAAAATTATAATTTTCTTCTATATAAAAGTAATAAATTGCATGTAAATATATTAGCAAGATAGCTGCTATATTCACATTAATTGTTTATTTATTTATTTATTTTTTGCATATTTTCAGTTATATTAATTTTATTGTGGGATAAATTATAAATAATTTAAATATAATTGTATATACAAAATTTATATACCCTATTATTCATACAAGCGATTAAGTTTTTTTTTCTTCTCAAATAGACTTTATTTATCCCCTACTTATTAACAGTGAGATTTTAGACTGGTTTTATTTTGAGAACAACTTTTATCAAGGTCAAAATTAATGATAAAAATATCGGGTTATTATCACACTGTTTTTTATTAAATTGATACATTTAAAATAAATCGATAAAAATATCTTAAAAATAATTTAATTGATTTAAATAAAAAATAAAAATATATTTTTATAAATTTCTAAATTTCACACGTGAAACAAAAAAGAGTGTGATGATAATCACATTCAATTTTAAATTATTTTAAAATCAGTATTATTTTTCTAGTAATAAAGTAACATAATAATACTTGTCACTTTTGTTGTCACTGAGTAGTGGTTGGGCTTGCTTCAGTTTGAAATTACGAGAGTATATAACACTCGATTTACCTCGATTCCTATCATGATTCCTTCTGAAAATGTTGGAGCCACCGACCCTGAAGCTTTTTACGAAGCTGTTATGACGAAAATGCTATGGAAGCTCCTCAAGTAACATAGTATAATTAGCCGCGCTAGCTCGGTATGAATTTGGTAATGTTTTGGGGGTAGATGATGGTGTTCATCTTTACAAGTTTTTAATGCAAAAGTCTGATAGATATATTATGTAGATAAAATCTTTAATTATTAAAAATGATTATTAATTGTTAATAAATTATATTCTCCATAATCACACTTATTGAGATGCTAAACAACTTTCAGAAGAAGAAGTCATGCATGCTGTTAATTATAAAATTCCACTGTTATTCAGCTGCTTGGATACATAGAAACTGTAACATTTTATGTAATTAAGAACCAAAAGCTATGATGATAATGTCGTGTCAACGTAACATAACAAAAATTCAATATGATACACAGATTATAATTTATTTAGAATTAACTGTTAATTTTTTTTACTTATAAAAAATATCTATATATTTTTCTTACCATTACACCTACAAACACATATATACATACATACATACATAATAAACACAAATTACTACTACCCATAAATTTTTATGAGATGCACTGTTTTGTCCTCTTCAATGGTATAGAAGGTTTTTGAAATTTGAAATTATTAGAGAGATACTCTCTGTCCTCTCTATATTAATTGCTTCTTATCTTTTATCAACAACTACCCTCCCCATCTTAAGAACTTAATGTTTAGTTTAACACTGTTAATTTATTTTTTAGTTTATTTGTATATATATATATATATATATATTTTGTTTCAAAAGAATATATTTTATGTTTATCTTGTTTTGCAAAGTTGTTATGTGTTAAAGTATTGTATTGTATTTTTCTAAATACATAAAGCTCATTATATTATCATTTTTAATTAATTATTTTTGACATACGCTATCGTTCAAGATGAAAGTTTCTTCCTATATTTTTAACTGTGTCAAATCTGTCATTTTAGAGAAAGAAACTGCAACGGAAAATCCTATAGTCATTATTGCTGCCAAAATTATCACTAATGTTTTGATTATAATATCTATTTTGTAATTTTAATAAAAAAAATTATTTATAAATTGTTTCAATTATTTTTTTTATTTTTTATTTATATTCTTCAAAAATCCAAGAAATCAAGAAACTTGTGTCACTATTTATAAATTTTAAAATTATGAGGCATTTTATTCAAGTATTAGTTTTAGTATATAAATATGAATATATCATATATATTATTATACTATATTTAATATAAAATTAAATAATAAATATATTTTATTTATAATAAATATTATTTTCAAATAAAATAATTTAAAAATATTTTTTTTTATAAAAAATATACTTTACTACTATAAATGGTTTACGACAGACCCGATATGATTGATGTCGTATAAGTACTTATGGACCACAAAACATGGAGTTAGTTATATCTTTAATTTTGACAAAATTGGACAACTTTGTGAATATTTGTTATTCTATAGTCACTGTCCGACCTCTGTTACAACTTATTTCATAATAGGTTAATTATAAAAGTAATAAATAATATCTTTCTTAGATCTAATATAAAAAAATTATTTTAAAATTTTTTTATTAGTAAAAATATATTATTTAAATATATTTATTTATAAAAATATGTCAATTAAAAATAAAATTAATTTTCATTAAATATATATATATATATATAATTAATAATTAAAAAAATTATAATATTTTAAATATTTTTTCTTTCAAAATTTAACAAAAGTTTCAAAAACATTTAAATTTTTTTATTTAATACATTAACTATAAAAATTTCATTTAAGATTAATACGAAAAATTTATTAAAAATTTGAATAATTTAAAAATTAATTCATTAAATATATATATTCGTTGAAAAATACACACATATTTATATTATATGTATTATTCTATTATATTTAATAAAAAAATTAATTTCATCCTTAATTTTAAAGTTTTTTACAAATAAAAAAAATTTAAAAAGACAGTTTTTAAACGAAACAAAATAAGTAGCCTTTAAAACCTATACAAAAGGACTTATATGATGTTTTTCCCGTTTAAAATAATTGATTAGCTTCTTGCAAGTAGACTTTGAATCCCTTGTTGTTTAACTGTTAAGTATAATTAACCAGCATCCAGTTAGCATTCTAAAATTCTATTAATGTCATAATTCAAATTATAATAATAAAATTACTCTTAATTTAGATACAAATGCAAATATAAAATTCATGGGGCCTTCAATTCATAGCAGTACAATAATGCTCCCACTAATTATTAACCCTAAAATTTAGGATAATTTTTTTTTTCTTTCAGGAATTTTTACTAATATAAATAATCTTTATATTTTTAAACACTAAAATATTAAATTATTCTAAAATTAGTATTTTTTTTTCTTTAAAAATAGAAACTATCAAATTACTAGCAATCAATGACTTCGGGTCTTATGTATTAGATAATATCTTAAGTTTAATAAGATTTTAACAATCATTTAAAATATTACTCATAATATAATTTTTTAAAAAAAATTTAGAGTATTTTTTTTAATTAACGTATAATACAAATTTTTAAGACCGAATAGCCGGAGCCTCAATCCATACTATCTTGAATTTAAGACAGGTCGCGTCGAATCTTAATATCAAAACATATTTGGTTTCTTTCAAATTCAGAGTATCTTAGTGACTTAGTCGGTTGATTTCCAATTCCAAAACAAAAGAGAGAGAGAGCTCTGTAACATCTGGATTCAACAGACATGGATTCCATTCAAATTCAGACGATAACTCTTCACCATGTCGTGGCTATTCCCCATCCAGGACAAGGCCACATAAACTCCTTGTTGAATTTCTGCAATTTCCTAGTTTCTAAAAGCACAGAAATACTTGTCACTTTTGTTGTCACCGAGGAATGGCTGGGATTGCTTCAGTCTAAAATTACGACACCAGATAGCATTCGGCTTACTTCGATTCCTAACGTGATTCCTTCTGAAAAAGTTAGAGCCACCCAATTTGATGCTTTTTTTGAAGCTGTTATGACGAAAATGGAAGCTCCTTTTGAGAAATTGTTGGATCGACTTGACCCTCCTTCTCCTACAGTTATAATTGCTGATACATTACTGTTTTGGGTGATTGATGTTGGTTGTCGGAGGAATATTCCGGTCGCTTCATACTGGCCAATGTCTGTCTCCTTCTTCATGGACTTAAGATGTTTTTCCTTGTGCTCTGTGAGAGAGGGGGATGTCTTTGCTGATTCGTGGCATGGTTAGTCTTGAATCAAATTGTTGATTTAATTATATATGCTCTTATTGTTAAATTAGGCTATTTACAAAATCAACTAAATTACATACATATATATAAAGTGTATGCATCACCCACTTTATATATTTACATAACTAATTAGAAAAAAATTTAGACTAATTTTTTTTCTTTTAACCCAAAAAACACAATGTAGTTCAGAATTTTTAAAGTCTTGGATCTATTTCAAGTTAGCTGCAAAGCTGATGTAAAACCCATTTCCTTCAAAAAATAATTAATTTAATTTCTACATTAATTTTGAATGATACGTATGAATAAAAGTAATTGGATTTGTTCAGAAATAGCAAATTTATTACTTTTTAATTAATTTTCTTCTTGTGTTTCATAACAGGAAAATCTAATGTAAATAAGTCTTCAAATATGATGGGTTTTTTCCGAAAAGCTTACTCTTTGTTGCCAAAAGTACAGTACCTCTTAATCTCTTCAATCTATGAGCTTGAATCTCAAAAATATGATTCTTTAATAAAAGAATTCTCATTCCCAATCTACATTATTGGCCCTGCAATACCTCACTTCAAATTAGGACACCCATCATCTTCAAATAGTACTATCATTAGTCATGAAGGAGACTATTTTCAATGGCTTGATCAACAATCATTTAGTACTGTCTTGTACATCTCCTTGGGGAGCTTATTTTCAGTTTCATCAGTTCAAATGGATGAAATCGCTGCTGGTTTGCTCAGAAGTGGCGTTCGGTTTATTTGGGTAGTACGAGGAGGAGGAGGAGGAGGAGAAACACATAGATTGAAGGAAATTTGTGGTGATAGGGGACTAGTAGTACCATGGTGTGACCAATTGAGAGTCTTATGCCATTCTTCTGTTGGAGGATTTTGGAGTCATTGTGGTTGGAATTCTGTTCAAGAAGGTATTTTTGCAGGTGTTCCTTTCCTTACTTTACCGATAGCTGTTGATCAACCAAATAATAGTAAGGCAATTGTGGAAGATTGGAAGGTTGGATGGAGTATTAGAGCACAATATAAGAATGATGATTTGGTGACAAGTGAAGAAATTGTTGAATTGGTCAAGAAATGTATGGACTTTGAAAGTGATGAGGGTAAAGAAGTAAGGAAAAGAGCTAAACAAGTTGGAGAATTATGTCGTAGAGCAATTGAAAGAAGTGGTTCATCTGATGCAAATATCGATTCTTTTATCAATGATATAGCACAAGGTAACAAAGTATAAAGAAAATCAAAGTATGGAAAGATGGAAGATCAAGCTAGAGAAATATATAATAATAGATTTCTATTTTATTTTAACAAAACTTGAATGTTATTTGTCTTCTCTATATCTCTATTTCTGTATTGACAGTACAAATTTCAGCAATAAAAAAATATGTATCGTGTGTTAAAGCATGTATTGTATGAAGAATTTAGATGCTAATTTGTCATTATTGATAATTGTTATCTTAAAAATATCTTTGGCTGTATTTTAATTTTATTTTTGAATATTATTATTAATTGGTATCTTGATGATACCTATATTTAAAAAACAAAGAGTTCTTAAATACAACTTAAACAACTCAATTATATTTGCGTCCTATCCTATCGAATGCAATTTAAACAGTTATTTTTTTTTGTCATTATTGAGTCTTTAAATATAGATTTTAATACTTTAAAAAGTTTGTTAATCATATTAATGATGGAAAATAATAAATACACACAAATTTATATATATATATTTTAACATAATATTCTTGCTAAAAAAAGTTTGTTAAACATATTAATGACGAAAAATATTAAAATGACAAATACACAAAAAATTATATATAATAATAAATGTTATAATAAAGCGTGCATGTAATTTTTTTCCTAAATATGTGAAGATATATTCTTCACAATCATATTTGTTGTTAATTCAATTATGATTAATTCTGTTTCTTTTTTTTTTTACATAATTTTATATTCGATCAAAATAAAGCATTATATCATCATTTATTATTTGTTCGTATACTGTGACATTATACCTCTCCTTGGTATGGACAAAACTTGGCATTAACACTTTTTATATTCTTCAAAAATTTAACAAATCAAGAAGTTTTGTGTTATTAGTTATAAACTTTAAAATTTTAACTTTTTAATTCAAATATTTGTCTACACAAAATTGAAAATCATTCCAATAAAAATTTGTTTTTAAAAATATTTTATCAACTAATATAGTTATATTTTGTAATTAATCTCTAAAAAAAAAAGCACATAAACCTTGATTGCAATTAACGTGATGAAATACATATTTTATTTATTTTTATCAAAAAAGAAATCATTTCCATTATAGTGAAGCAGTATAAGAGTCATGATAAATCATACTTTAAGATATAGTTATTAAAGTACTGCATGTAGGTTGAATATTAAAAAAGTATTTTTATATTATTATTATTATTATATATATATATTATTAAAATATATTAAATTTCATGAATATTACTATAATCATTCCTAGTTCACTACTACTTTTTGTTTGATGGGTTATCAAATTGTCTTTTATCGATCATCTTTATAGATAATTAATTTTTGAATGGTGTAGATCTATCCCTCACACCTTAAAACCCTTATCCTTCCTTATATATTGAATGGTTTTATTCATCATATTTACTGTACACTTAGATTTTTTTTTGAATGGCGAAGATCTATGCATGCCTCATGCTTATCCTTGTTATCAAACAACTGTTTGTTCATAAAAAAAAAAACAAGAAACAAAAAACCAACAGTAAGTTTTTCGACAGCTGTAAATCTTGTTTTTTTTTTAATAACAACCGTAAGTTTTGATGAGAATTTTGCAAAATAGGAACCAATTAACTATTTAATTTTTATGTTTATAAAAATATTTATTCTTTTACGATTATAAATAAATTAATTTATTATAAAAAAATTAATATTAAGAATATTGAATTTGGATTAAAAAAAACGCCAAAATTAAATATGCAGAAGATACATGACACACATATTATCACCAGTACATGAGATGCATTTGTTACTGTCTTATCCTCTTTTTAAATATTTATACATTTATGAGTAAATCTAACTAATAAATTATTTAAGGTATAAATATTTATTTCTTTATATAAAATGGAATTTATAATAGTTTACATATTCTGACTCTATCTAATGCTATCGCATATCCGATAAGATTCATATCATATAAGTAATTCTTGACCACAAAAAACATGAAGTTTGTGAGAAAAATATTTCAGGTATTTTATTTATTATAAAATTAATATTTAAATTTTATATTTATTTTAATAATAATTTAATCTTATTTGTTATAAAAAATTGATTATATAAAAATAAAAATATTTTTTAAATTTTTATTTTATTTTTTAATTATATTAGATAGTGAATATTATAACTTAAAAAAATTAAAAAATATATAAATAAATAAAAAAGTAATTATTTATATCTATTTAATTACTTTTTTACAATAATAAAATTAAATTATTGTAAAAAATAATTACAAAAACTAAATATTATTTCAAAAATAAATATATTATTGTGCCGATCACTATTTTTTTTTAAATGGAAAACCGTGTGAATAACTTTGTGAATATTTGTCATTTTGTAATCACTATCCACCCTCCCTTACAATTCATTTGATAATAGGTTAATTACAAAAGTAATAGAATGACAAGGAAGGTTTAATAAAAATTATTTTAGATTAATTTTTATCAATAATATAATTTTATTATTTTTATTAAAAGAATTGTAAAAATTTATTTTTAAAAAATATTTAATCTATACATATTGTATGTCAAATATTTGAATAAAATGTGATGTATATTAAACGTGTGATTAATATATTTTCAAAAATACATTTTTATAATTTTTTATGTAAAAATAATAGAATTATATTATTTTATTTAATAAATACGAATCAAAATTATATATATTTTTAAAGCTATTATATCTAGAATATTTTTAAAAAATAATATGTTGTTTTAATTTAAAACATATTCGAATTTGTACATTTTTTAATTTATATAAATAGAATTTAAAATTTTAAAATAGTTTCTAAAGGATAAGGTGACTAAATGTTTAATTTATTTAGGTTGAATATATTGTTTAATCTTCGAATTGAAAAATATACTTTTAAGTTTTTCTTATAAAAAATGTATTATTTATCTTTATTTATTTGTAAAAAAAAATATGTCTAAAAATAACCTAATAATATATGTATTATATGCATGATATTTTTTTTCTATAGATATATACATAAAAATAAATATTTAATTAAAAAATATACTTAAATATTTTAATAACTTTTTTTTTAAATTTAACAAATAAAATTTTCATTATCTTATACAAAAAGTAATAGATTAAATCATGAAAATTTAATTTAATTTTACAACATATAATTGTTAAAAATATTTAGTAATTTTTTAATTAAAAATTAATTCAATATATATATATTTCTATTAAAAAATATAAATAAATACGCATATTTAGTGAAACATTGAATGAAAAGTTTATTTTTTTTTCATAAATAAAAAGATTTAAAAACAAATAAAAGAAACTAAACATCTACTAAAACCTAAACTAAATGACTTCTACTTTGCTTCTCCCTTTAAAATAATTTATTAGGTTCTGAGCAGTAATCCTTTGAACCCCTTTTGTTAAGTATAACTAACCAGCATCCAATTAGTATTCTAAAATTCTGTTAATGTCATATGCAAGATAATTACTATATTCACATAAATTTTAAAATTTATACATATTTATAATCACAGTAAATTTAAAGTGATACATGGCAAAAATTATTTAAAAATATGAATTTTCTTATTTTACTTTTAAATTTATTTTATTACATAAAATATTATAATTAAATTAAAGCAATGATGTTACGAGAAAAACTTTTACTATTATCACAATAACATCTGGATTCAGCAGACATGGATTCCATTCAAATTCAGACGATAATTCTTCACCATGTTGTGGCTATTCCCCATCCAGGACAAGGCCACATAAACTCCTTGTTGAACTTCTGCAATCTCCTAGTTTCTAAAAGCACAGAAATACTTGTCACTTTTGTTGTCACCGAGGAATGGCTGGGATTGCTTCAGTCTGAAATTACGAGACCAGATAACATTCGGCTTACTTCAATTCCTAATGTGATTCCTTCTGAAAAAGTTAGATCCACCGATCTGGATGCTTTTTACGAAGCTGTTATGACGAAAATGGAAGATCCTTTTGAGAAATTGCTGGATGGGCTTGACCTAGCTGCTCCTACAGTTATAATTGCTGATGTGTTATTATTTTGGGTGATTGATGTTGGATGTCGGAGGAATATTCCAGTCGCTTTTTACTGGCCAATGTCTGTCTCCGTCTTCATGGACGTTAGAGGCAATTCCCGGGGCTCTATGGGAGAGGGGAATGTCTCGGTTGATTCCCTTCCAGGTTAGAGTCTTGAATCAATTGCTGGTTATTCATGCTCTTATTTATAAATTAAGCTATTTACAAATCTACATACAACTAAATTATATATATAAAGTGTATGAATGCATCAATTGTTGGTTATTCATATTGTAAAGTGTATGCATTGCCCACTTTATATATTTACAAAACTAATTATATTTTAGAATAAAGTTTTTCTTTTAACTCAAAAAAACAGAATGTAGTTCAGAATTTTTAAAGCCTTCGATCTATTTTTTAAGTTAGCTACAAAGTTGATGTAAAACCCATATCCATCAAGAAGAATTAATTTAATTTCTACATTTATTTTAAATGATATCATTCACTAATAACAAATTTATTACATTTTAAGTGTTGTTCTTCTTGGGTTGGTATAACAGGAAAATCTGCAGATGAAAATATCATGAAATACCCAAAAATGAGAGGGTATGTCCGAAAAGCTCACTCTTTGGTGCCCAAAGTACAGTACCTCTTAATCTCTTCCATCTATGAGCTTGAATCTCAAAAATATGATTCTTTAATAAAACAATTCTCATTCCCAATCTACATTATTGGCCCTGCAATACCTCATTTCAAATTAGGACACCCACCATCTTCAAGTAGTACTATCAATAGTCATGAAGGAGACTATTTTCAATGGCTTGATCATCAATCATTTAATACTGTCTTGTACATCTCTTTGGGGAGCTTATTTTCAGTTTCATCTGCTCAAATTGATGAAATCGCTGCCGGTTTGTGCAAAAGTGGCGTTCGGTTTATTTGGGTAGTACGAGGAGGAGGAGAAACACATAGTTTGAAGGAAATTTGTGGTGATAGGGGACTAGTAGTACCATGGTGTGACCAATTGAGAGTCTTATGCCATTCTTCTGTTGGAGGATTTTGGAGTCATTGTGGTTGGAATTCTGTTCAAGAAGGTATTTTTGCAGGTGTTCCTTTCCTTACTTTACCAATAGTTGCTGATCAACTAAGTAATAGTAAGGCAATTGTGGAAGATTGGAAGGTTGGATGGAGTATTAGAGCACAATATAAGAATGATGATTTGGTGACAAGTGAAGAAATTGTTGAATTGGTCAAGAAATGTATGGACTTGGAAAGTGATGAGGGTAAAGAAGTAAGGAAAAGAGCTAAACAAGTTAGAGATTTATGTCGTAGAGCAATTGAAAGAAGTGGTTCATCTGATGCAAATATCGATTCTTTTATCAATGATATAGCACAAGGAAAGAAGGGATAAAGAAAATCAAATTATGGGAAGGAGGAACATCAAGAGAAATATAAAATAACAGCTTTGTGCTCGTTGATCAAACTTTCCATTCAATGTAGCAGCTAGTGTACTGTTATTATAGTAGTAGTTTCAGCAGATTGAAAATTACGAATAAAAAGGTACATGTAATGTGTTAAACCATGTATTATGAAGGATTTGGTTTCTATTTTGTGCTAATTTTTTGGTACTTGGTATCTTGAAAATGTTTTACACTTGGTCACTACTTTATACTAGGGGATCACTTTCGCTATTATGTCATTTTAGTTAGTAATTTTTATTTTATTTTAAGAAAAACAGATACATATCAATTTGACACCTGATTAGAAGGAAGCCATTGTTTGATTTTTTTTAAACGAAAAGGTGTTGTATCTTAATTAGTTTAGTAACTCTATAACATCATTTTTATCTTAACTTTCTATTACAAATATTATTAAACAGAGAAAAAATATTCAAATTAATTTTAAACAAAATTTATAATTAGATTTATTATTGACATCTGAATAAACAAAATGACTAACGAATGGTGTATCTCACCATTAAGTCACAATACAAATACTACAAATTCTAGAGATCATGCTATCAACTACAATGTTGTCTTTTTCGTAAATATGAAAATAATGAAACTCGATGCGATCAATTTTTGTAAGCATTAAACTCAAATAAAATATCATATCCATAACAATAAAAACAACGAGTTAAAAAAAACGACAATATAAACAAAGTCTCAAATTTTTTTGTCATCCAAAGGTGGTAGCATATACGGCATGAGTTGCCGTTATAAGTTCTGACTTAATAGCATATAAGATCCCATGTAGGATACAAACATATATATTGACAAATGATTTTGAGATTCAAAAAACACATGCATAACTAGATAATATTAACAACCATTGCTATAATATGATATATAGACGATAGATATTAACCATTACAGTACGTTATAGATGACTACCCAAAATGTATTGTTTGCATGAAAATCATAATAAATTATTATATTCGACCATAGATATTAACTTTTGTAATATAATATAATATCGTAATAATTTATTTAATAACTGTTATCTAAAGATTAAAAATTATACATTATAAATATTAAAAGATGATTATTTATTTTATAAAAATATCATAATATTATATAATTATTGATGCAGGTCATCCCTTAAATCTTTGGGAATGTTAGGGCAATGCGAAAACATCCTTGAAACGAGAAAGCAAAGAACACAAAGGCTGTAGTGCGCATCTCAGGTTTTATGGACCTTGTTGTTGATGTACTATGAGATGAGGATTGATGCTCATCTATAAAATCTTATGTGTGGAAAAATATTTTTGTAGCGAAAATTCATTAAATAAAACAAGGGAGTGAAGGGAGATTGGAGGTGTGTGTGTTCTTTGTTGATTTTGTGTCGTAGTATCGCATGGGTCACGATTTTGAGCATTAGTGTAGCCAAATCGGGTCCCTGTTTCTCTATAATCCCTTGGTTTCTCTATATCATAGCATTTGTGAGCATTTGTGAGCATTTGTGAGCAGTTTGAGCAGTTTGAGCATTTTTGAGCAGTTTGAGCAGTTTGAGCATGCTTCACGAAAAGAGGTGTAACTTTTGATCAGCCGTCGGATCGGTGAAATTTTGACGGGGGAGGCTCATGAGTCCTAATTCCCGCTCACATTGTCTTTCGAATCCATTTGTCGAAAGTACGGTAAAAGTGTGATTTACTAACTAAGTCCTTAAAAAAATGTCTGGAAATGATGGAAGTTACGACAAAGAAGAGAAATGCGGCGGTTCTCATTTTAGAGTTTATCCGCCACACTTATCACAACTATTCCAACACAAGACGGGTGATTCCAATCTACGATGGGCAATTCATTTATGGCGATCAAACTCGATGGGAAGAACTTTGTGCAGTCGCGGATGTTGAAAATGAAGGCGTCGAGGAAGGGGTAAACTTGGCTACGTCGATGGTTCGACTCTAAAACCCTTCTGGTGATAGAAGTTACTGAAGTGGCGGATGGAAGACTCTCGGGTTAAAGACTACATGATCGAATCCATGGATCCCTTCTTGGTAGGTAACTTTCTCCCTTTCTGTGACGAAAGAAGTTTGGGACTCGGTAAGAAACGACCTTTTTTGATGGAGATGACCTACTTTAATACTTTGGGCGAAAAGAAGGGTTAGCAGGTCAAACAAGCCGGTGGTCCGGTTGAGGCTTATTACACCGATTACGGGGGTTATGGAAGGAGTTAGATGTCCGTAGAAGCCAAACCTATGACCTCTCGGTTGATATTGAAAAACACAATTCTCTTGTTCGAAGGGCCGTGTATTAACCTTCTGGATGGTCTAGATGACAGGTTGGACTCTATCCCAGGGCAATGGTCTTACAACAAAACCTTTTCCCATGATAGAGCAAGCCTTTGCATTGGTTTGTAGAGAAGAAAACGTCGATCGGTAATGTTACACAAAGGGGAGAGGCGACATACATGGTTATGCTAGCAAGAAACTTAGTCATGAACAAACACGATTTCAAACCAAACTCGGAGTGCAGGTTTGTTGGGTGCACTTACTATCGTAACCCAAAACATACTAGAGATAAGTGTTTCAAGTTGGTGGGTACCCTAGGGTTGGAAAGATCGAAGGAAGAAGAGCGGGGGAGATTGGCCACCGTACGGGGGTGAGAGGCACGAAATGGTTACGGTGTGCGGTGACTCTGTTAGTCGGCTCTGTGAGCCGACTATTGCGGTGACTCAGCGAGGTTACGACTTCGGTTTCGAGGGTGGTTACTCTGTCTTACCACTTAGGTTGAGAACAAAGAGCGATGGAAGGTAAAAAGTTTTCTTGTTTCTAATAATTATCATACGATAAGTTTGGTGGATAATCGATTCGGGGGCGACCGATCATATGACCTACTCGAAAAGGATCTAGTAAAGAGTTCCTGCAGGAGAGCAATGATAGTCAATGCCCCGATGGAGAAACGTATCTGTGATGGGTGCAGGAGATGTTCGGTGCTCGCGCCTGCTCACTTTATCAAATACTTTACTTGTGCCTCACTATCGACTAAATTATTATCATTTGAGTCGGTTGTGAGGAACTAAATTGCGCTTTGTTCTCATGTATCCTCGGTTTTGTATATTTCGGGATCTTACTATGAAGGAGATTATTGGTCGTGAGTACTTAGAAGAGAAGAGCGTATCATTTGAATGACATGGTATTTGGAAAGGCTCGTTTTTCTAAAGGTTCCTCGAAAATCGGATCTCTCATATCTGGATGTGGCATAAGAGACTAGGACATCCATCTTTCGGGTATTTAAGAAAACTTTATCCAAGTTTATTTTAAGGTTGTGAGAATGAAAACTTTGATTGTGAAACACTGTATTAAAGCCACGAGTCATCGGGTGTCTTTTCCGAGTAGTTTGGATAAAAGAACAACTTTTTTGATTTGGTTCATTCGGATGTTTGGGGTCAAGATCACAGGTTAATTCATACATTTGGAAATAGATGGTTTGTGTTATTTATTGATGATTGTACTAGGATGACTTGGTTGTATGTTCTTAAAAGAAAGGATGAAGTGACACGTGTCTTTAAATCTTTTTTTAACATGGTGCAAAAATCAATTTAATAAAAACATTAAGATTATGAGAAGTGACAATGGAGGTGAGTTTGTCAATAGCGTACTTGGAGAATTTCTTAACTCTAAAGGTATAATTCACGAAACAAGTTGTGTCGGTACTACATGACAAAGCGGAGTAGGGCGGCGGAAAAACGGAGACATGTCTTAGAAACGGCCCGGTCTACATGTTACTTGAGAATCTTTGTTCCTGAACCTATTGGGATCGTACGGTTCTTTAGCAACGGTATACCTAATTAATCGTATGCCATCGAATGTACTAAATTTTCAAACTCCACAAGTACTTTCTTCGTACGTGTCGCTACCATGACTGTAACCTCCCACCAAAAGTATTTGGGTGTGTTGCATTTGTTCACATACAAAAGCATCGACGGTCCTAAACTCGAACCATGCGCGAGGAAAGATGCGTATTTCTCGGATATGGTCAAAATCGGAAAGTATAAATGTCTCAATCCTGTTTCTAAAAAGGTATTTGTTACCATGGATGTCACTTTCCTGGAATTAGAGAGTTTTTTAGAAAGGACACGTATCATTCTCGGGGGAGAATTTCTCTACGAATGAAAGTACATCTCTAATAGATCTTTGGAATCTCGATTCGGAACAAACCACGGGGGAATCGAACAGAACCGAGTATTTCTTGGGCCGAACCCGAGAATTAATTGCTATTGGCCCCGAGACCATTTCGGCTGCTAATCCATCTGGCGTTGACCCGAGCACGAAAGTGACGGAGACAAATGATACGATCATCTTTACCTCATCACGGCGATCTCACAGCGAGTAACCTCGAGCTACGAATTTCTGGGTTCACGTAATTCTAACACGGGTTATAGATTACGACGGGCATGCGGGGGCAAACCTCCAGGCGGTTCGAGACCAGGATGAAGGCAGGTGGAGGAAATTACGCGATTAGCAGAGTTTGTAGCAACGAACGACACTTGCCCCGATTCTGCGAAGGAGTTTGACGCTACTCTTGCTTCAGTTCGGGTTAGGAAAAAATTGAAGAAGCGATGAGTGATCACAAATGGCTAGATCTATGAGGATGGAGATGGAGGCATTAGAGAAAAATCCTGGCATGGCCGGTTGGTAAGTTTACCAAAGGGAAGAAAAACGGTGAGAATTTGTAAGTGGGTATTCTTGTAAAGTATGGTCCAAATGGGTTGGTCGGCCTGGGTATAAAGCTAGATTAGTTGCTAGAGGTTTACACGAACATATGGTATTGATTATCGAAACCTTCTCACCGTTGCTAAGTTGAATACCATCGAGAATTCTATTATCTCTTGCGACTAATCTTGATTGGCCTTTGCATCGATTCGATGTAAAGAATGCTTTCCTTCACGGTGATCTTGAAGAGGAGATTTATATGGAGATTCCACCGGTACAACCATTCGGGTCTCGACGGTTAGTGCACGCAAATTGGAAAAGCACTATATGGGTTGAAACGATCTCTGAGAGCATGGTTTGGAAAGTGCATAGTCTTTATGAAAAATATGGGTATTCCAAGTGATTGACCGTACTTTGTTTCTGAGGAAGGACATGAAAAGATATTTGTCTTAATTATTTATGTAGACGATATGATAATCACGGGTGATGATCTAGATGAGATAGAAAGTACGAAGAGACTCTGCAAAGATTTTGAAATGAAGGACTTAGGTGGTGAAATATTTTCTCGGCATTGAAGTGGTAAAGGTCAAGCAAGGTATATCTTTGTCCCAGCGGAAATATGTACTAGATTTGCTAGCGGCCGGAATGCTTGGTATGAGCAGTTGATACCACTTGTTGTCCAAAACCTTAAGTTAGGTGAGTTCAGGCTCGAAGCAGGCTGAATAAAGAGAGATACCGGCGATTGGTGGGCAAACTCGTTTACTTGTCTGCATCTTAGACCCGGATATAGCATATCTTTGTGAGTTTAGTAAGTCGGTTCGTACATGCTCCAAGTGAAGCGACGTATGGAGGCCGTGTTTAGAATTCTCGGTACACAAAGGTGCTCCGGAGTAGAGGAATTTTCTTGAAAAATGAACACCTAAGAGTGGAAGAGGGTATCTGATTCGGATGGGCGGGAGACATCACGAGGCCAGAAAATCCACTTACGGATATTTTGCAGCCGTTGGAGGTAATTTGGTAACATGGAGAAGTAAGCAAAAGGTGGTAGCCACTTTCTGATGCGAGAAATTTGAGTTTATTGGCATCGGCTAAAGATTCTGAGAGCTAATTTGGTTAAGGAGAATCCTAAGTGAACTTGGTTTTGGTCCAGTGATGGAATGAGACTCTTTTTGTGACAAGGCGAGGCGGCAGTGCCATATCTCGAGAATCCGGTACAACATGATCGTACAAAGCACGTAGAAAGTGAAACGGACATTTCATTCGACAAAATCTAGAAGAGAATACCATTTCCCACTTCCATTTGTGCGAAGCGGTGGTGATCAAGCGTGATATTTTAACCAAGGGAGTTTCAAGTGCAATTTTTCATGACCTTCAGGCAGCAAGTTAGGGCATGGCGGATATCTATGCACCAACTTGAGGGGAGTATTGATCTGGTCGTCATCCCTTAAATCTTCGGGAATGTTACTGGGGCGTGACAGAAAACATCCTTGAAACCAGAAAACAAAGAACACATGGCAGTAGCAATTATCTCCGAGGTTTTATGGACCTTTTGTTGTTGATGTACTAGCAGATGAGATTGATGCTCATCTATAAAATCTTATGTGTGGAAAATATTTTTGTAACTGAAAATTCATTAAATAAAACAAGGGAGGGAAGGGAGATTCAGGGAGTGTGTGTGTTCTTTGTTGATTTTGTGTCAATAATATGATCATAATTAACTAAATAATTATGAATAAATTTTAGGTTTATAATAAATTCGTAACAAACACTCTAGTTAGATTTATTTGTAAGTGTAAACCCTTTTAATTATGTATTGGATACTTTTATTTTTCAAGAAAATAATTACAATAATTTTAAATTTTCTTAGACTGCAGTATCATATTCTATTAAGAACGAATAATTTATGGGAGCTTTTTTTTTTCTTTTTTTGGCAGAGCATACTAAACAACTTCGTACTGTCTCATACCTTTGGTGCTTTAAGCGCAGAATTCTCAATCCCAATATACACTATTGACCCTATAATACCATATTTCAATGCTTCAAGCATTAGTCTATCTCCTAATCCTAGCATTGATAACGAGGATCTCAACTACTGTTTGAAATGGTTGGTTCTGTTTTGTACATTTCCTTGGGGAGCTTCCTATCAGTTTCAAGTGCCCAAATGGATGAAATAGCAGCTGGTTTGTGTAGGAGCGGTGTTCGGTTCATGTGAGTGGCTTGCGGCGAAGCCAAGATCTTGGAAGGTATTAGCGGTCGGGTTAAGGAATAAAAGAAATAGTTGTGTCCTGGTGTGACCAATTGAGAGTTTTATATACCATTATTCTGTTGGAGGATTTTCGACACATTGTAGGTGGAATTCCGTTAAAGATTGAACAGTCAATACTCAATACATAGATTTAGAGTATTAGGGAAAACCCCCCCCCCCCCCCCAAAAAAAAAAAAAAAACAAGAACAACATACGTACAACTTATAGTTTGGGGTTAAAAATGAAACTTTGTTTGTTAGAGAGGTTATTGATAATCCTATAAAAATAAAATAGAGTTATTTGACCATTTTAAACTAACTATTGATAGTATTTTGAGATAAATAAGAAAATTAGAAAAAGTTATAATAAATAGGACTTGATAGCTCGAGACACATATTGATTGATCGAGACGAGATTAGATCAATCAAGAAAATATAATATTATGCCCAAAAACGACATAAAAAGAGTTAGATTGATCGAGAAATGTATGTATCGAGCAAGTATAAATAGATTGATCGAGTGCTCTAAGGTTAAATAATGATGTAATTAGATCGATCGATCGAGCATAGCAAATTTTAACACATAAGTCCTCAATTGAAGTCCAACTTTTAATCTCAACCATTATTAATGTTAATACAAATTCTAAATTAAGTATGACATATTTTAATTTATTTAAACACCATTAAGGGGCCATAAACAATGGGGAATGAATATAGAGAATTCACAATAACAAATAGGTATCAAGTATAATTAGGAGTGTCCACCGATTCGGTCCGGTTTGAGGGAAATTTTTTAACCAGATCGGACCGTTTAAAACGGTTTTAATTAATACAAATCGGGTCGGACCGTTTGATTTATAAAACCATTCAATTCGGTATGATTTGGTTCGGTTTTTGGACACATTTAATGAGAAATAATATGAAAAATTTAATATATTATTAAACCGATCTGGTCCGATTTGATCGGTTTAAAAATTAATACAAATTAGACCGGATCGTTTAAAAAGCGGTTTTAATTATACAAACCGGATCGTTTAAAAAATAGTTTTAATTATACAAACCGAATCGGACCGTTTGATTTATAAAATCATTCGGTCCAATCCGATCCGGACATATTTATGGACACCCCTAAATATAACAAGGTAATGAGACAATTGAATGACATGTAAAGGAGATTAAAGCATGAGAATGATTCTTTATCAAAGTTGACCTAATTATTTTCTTCATTGTTTTTGTAATTTTTATGCACTCATATATTTTAATTATAATTCTTAGAGTTATGGGTGATTAAGTTCTTATTTGAAATTTTTGATGAACCTAAACACAAATTATGTAATTCATTGTATTTAGTTAATCGAATTTTTCTATTATTAATTCATTTAAAAAATTTAATCTTAATGATTTGATTGTTTTACTACTAATTATATGATTTGAGATGTGTCCTAACTTAATAAAATAGATTTTTGAATTAATCATTAAATTATTATCAAATATATTTAAATGGTACGATAATATGATTAATTAATGTGTGACATGTAAATGAAATAGTATAATAATGTAATTTTATGTACATGATCTAAAAGAATGCTTCATAAAGATTCATAAATATATAAGATTATATAACAATTCAATTAGGTAAAAAAATCATTAACTATATTTGATATTAGATGTAGAGTTGTTATAGGATTTCAAACATTGTATATTTAATCATTATTTCTTACTTTGAATCAATTTTAGGTTTAATTAGTAATTTATATAATTTTTGTTATTATTCATCTAGATAATATTGGAAATGTTTTTTTATTAGTACTCATTTATAAAAAAAAATTATCGTAATTATAATTTTATAAAAATCAATAAAAATTTAAGTGTATTCAATTAAGATTATAAAAATCTTTAAAAATTAATTGATTTCAAAAATTAAAAAGTGAGTTTTTTTTTATGGACTTCAAATAACTTTTAGTTAAAATTATACTTAATAAAATATCTACTCGTTATTCTCTCACCGTTGCATTGATTTCTAAGGACTTCTAATAAATTGTTTTCCTCTATTATTTGTTCAATTATTATCAATACATTATCATTCATGAAAGTTTATGAGATCTTCAATCAAAAGACTATTACAATCTAAGAGAAGTTTTTAAAATTTCATAAAAATCTTTCAAATCGATAATTCTTTACAAATCTACTAAAATCATAATTAAATACACATAAGAATTTGATTTTTATTTTATTGTGCGTATAAGAAGACATTAAGCCGTTCCTCCCATCTTTAGATGTTTAGGTAAGAAGTGTAACAATTGTGGACTATTCCTGCTCTCTCTAAAAGTTTGGGCTTTGGGTTTGGGGCATGTTTATATGTTTCCGTTGCAGGCTATTAATTTTTGCAGAAATAAACAAAAGAGGTCAAATTCTAATTTGACTAGAATATAAACTGAAGCAAAGTAAATTAAAAAAAAACAAAAAACCCTAAATCCCAAATTTCTGTAACTCGATTAACGAGTCAAAACCGCAATCTCTATATCATCTTACAACTTCGTCTTCTCGCTAACCCGAACCAATTCCAAACACCATAATTTCAAGCTCCCACGGCAGTTCAACTCCGAACCCATTCCTTAAGGCTTCAAACCTTCAACTACCCTTTTGACTCACAATCACAAAAACTTTATTATCTCTGAGAATCCCCAATCTCCATGGCTGCAGATGCCACAGCCAAGTTCCAAAATTCGGACTTCAGACCAATCGCTCTAACTCCAGGCTTCCATCCAGAACTCACCGTCTCAGCTCACGATAGCCTTCGCTATTAGAAATTTGTGATCGCAGTTTCTATCGCCGGCCTGGTCGAGCACATGGCGATGACTCCCGTTGACACCATAAAGACCCATATGCAAACTCTTGGTTCGTGCCCAATCAAAACTGTTGGAGTTCAACAGGCTCTTTAATCCACATTGAAAACCGAAGGTCCAAGCGGACTATATAGAGGCACTGGTGCAATGAGTATTGGTGCTTGCTGGACCTGCCCATGCGGTGTATTTTTTCTGTGTAGGAGGGTATTGAAGGAAGATGATTTTAAGGCATTTTATGCATCATATAGGACTACTGTGATGATGAATGCGCCATATACTGCTGTGCATTTTGCAACATATGGGGCTTCAAAGTGAGGTTTGTCGGAAATTTCGCATGAGAGTATCAGTGGTGAAAGTTTGATTGTTCATGCCACTGCAGGAACTGCTGCTGTGGCTTTGGCGCTGCTGTGACTACACCACTTGATGTGGTTAGGACTCAATTACATTGTCAGGTAAAGTCTTAAATTTTGTTTGGACAAACTGAACTTGTTAGCTTCTGCTGTATTGTTTTGCTTTTGGAAGAATTTCCTTAGGCTTTGGTGCATTAGAAATAACCTATATTGGAAGGCACTGAATAGTATGAGTAACCTAAGAAAACAAACACACTTGACCAATCAGACTGTTAGCCTCACTTTTTAAAAGAAGCTACTGAATGAATAGATAGCCATACTGAAGCCAAAATTGGTCTTCTTCAATAATAAGGCATTAATAGATCTATAGTTTGAAACTAAATCCATGGACACATGAAGACGTAAAGTCATCTTCATGTGTTTAAATAAATTACAGAGAAATTTTGCATTATGTAAAATCATCCGTTTGATATGTACTTGATTAAGCATCACTACTGTTACCAATTTAAATAATTTAAAAGATTGCAAAGTGTCTTTCACACCGGTTTTGCATATTATAGAAAAACATAATGTAAAAGAAGAGACTTGTATTAACCTAATTGTAAACTTGATTATTCATCAAGCTGCCCTGTTTTATCTAGCCACGAACTCTTATTTCCTTAATTGTATTCCATTTTTTAGCCTTGATTCATGTGATTATGGTTGTGTATCATTTTTTTTTTTTTTTTGCTATCTGGTTTTTAATTGATCCCGTCTTTTTTTGTTGAATTTAATTGTTTTTATGTACAATATTGATTGTAATAGAGACAGAGGAGGGTATTATTGCCAGAACTAGGTCAACAGATTGATCTTCTTTGTAGTTTGTAATATTATATATTGGGATTATTGGATGGCCTGAATGAAGATATATATTTAATATGTATGACAAGAGTATAATGTATATTTTGCTACCTTTTCTTCAGGGGTTTTGTGGATGTGATAGATTCAAAAGTGGTTCAATTAGAAATGTTATTCCAACAATACTAAAGAAGGATGGTTATAGAGGACTAATGTGGGGATGGACTCCAAGAATGCTTTTTCACGCCCCTCCTGCTGCTATTTGCCGGTCCACTTATGAAGCTTCTAAAGCCGTATTCCAAGAACTAAAAGGTAGTAATGAGAAACAAAGGACGTTCTAGAGTTGCCTTAGATTTTTGTTATTCTGTATTATTGACAGTTGCAAGTAAGCAATGAATGCTTCAGTTCCAAAAAGAAAAAAAGAAGTAAGCAATGAATGCTCATAGAGGACCTCAGGCAGTTTTGTTTTAGCAACAACAGTCAGATTAAGGGGTTAGAGTTTAATTTATTTGTGCTGTGTACTGTTAGTTCAAAAATAGATCAATTTTTTTTTCTGGGCATCGTCAGTTCCAAATTTCTAATAACTTAATGAGCACATCATAAGTTATAAATATATATTCGCTGCAACTCCCTACCCAACTTCGATTTGGACCCATTTAACAAAATTAATATAAAAACCAAACTGATTTGAATAGTTCCCACCTGTACAACAAAGGTTTAAAGTATTAATATTGATAAAAAAAAACATTGAAGTCTCAATTTTACGAGATATGGTCTAATCGTAATGGAAGGAGGGCTAAGAACTTCAAATGGTTCTAATTTGTTGGTGGTCATTGATGGATTCTTTTTCGCTGGTGATCTGATTGTGCAAATATTTTATCGTTTTTTTCGCAAATTTCATTGAAAAGGAAGAGGGATTGAAGATTCATTGAAGGTTAATAAGGGACTGAGTTGAAATGGGAGCTGAGAGGATCGAGTGAGGTGAGAGATTGGTTAGACGGACTAGAAGAAAAATGTACGTTTTTTTTTTTTTGTGTGTGTGTGTGTGTATAGGGCATTAAGAGTCTTATAGGAAAGTGAAAAAGTTTTATAATTATCAAATTACATACAGAGTTATGATTGTTTTCGGAAGAAAAAAATGATAAATTCTTAATTTAGGATTAATATACATATTTTTTTGAACTATATAAGATTTTTTATATCGTTTAATAATTATAAGATTTTTGTGCATTTTATTGAGAGTAATAGGACATCTAGAATCATTCATCTCTTTTTTTTATTAGATTATTTCAGATTCTCTTCATACGATAGATAGATAGAGTATAATCCGAAAAATGTTCTTAAAATATTGGTGAGAAGTCTACTTCCTTAGGAATTTATTATTTTAATAATATCATAATTTTATTTTTGATATCTCCTTTTTATTTGTATTTTTTAAGTGATATTTTGATGTTACATCATTTTAAAAATGTACAAACAAATTTGATTCAATTTATGATATGATTGAGAATCTTCTACGTGTACATACAGTAACATACACGAGAGATTAGAAAGATATTTTTGGCACTCTAATTAAATAAACAATTTATTAAAGAAAAAAAAATAGAAAACACTTAATCCACCCCGCCCGTGGGAGTATCTAGCCAGATAATGTTTAAATATTTATGTTTTAATTCTTTTTTTTATGTTTTTATATTTTAATATGTAATTTCTTTCTTTTAAAAAGTTAAAACTATTTTTTAAACTTAAATAGTTTAAGCATAAATTAATATGAAGTTTTTTATTTTTTAAATAGTTTTACAATTTTTAGGTTTACATAATTTCAACATAAATCATATGCAGTAACTTTAATCAATTTACAGTACCAATTTTTTCTAACAATTTAAAAAGTTACCAATATTAAAAAGTTTAAGTATAAACTATACAATATTAAAGAAATTAAAATTAGGGTTGGTTTATATTCATAATAAGTAACAATTTTTACAATATTAAGTGAAGCATTCATCCGATGTACATTTAAGGATATTAAAATAGACTAAAAGTAGCTATTGGTAGTCCTTCGGCAAGAAAAGATAAATATTTGAGAAATAACTTTAGTTAAAATAACACTTTAAAATTACATTAAATTGATCTCTCTTTTTTAAATATATATATATATATATATCATTAAGATAATTTTTAAAAAATTTGGATTAAAAAACATAAAAAATAAAATTACCATACTATTAAAATTGATGGTATTTATAATTAATGATTAAATCACATCATATGATGGTATAGTTTCGAAAATAAACAAATTCAAATTTTGGATCATATTTATCGTGTAGACACAAAATGATGTCAACTTAGTCACTATGTATTGTTTTAATTATAAGAAGTATTAATTTATATTATATTTAACTTATAAAATGATTATTTATTTTTATTTTATAACTAATTATTAATTTTAATAATAACATGAATTATAATATAAAAATAATAATATTTTATAAAGTATTAGTCAAAACTCCATGGTAGGTGAAAGTAGAAAAAAAAAATAAAAAATGGAGCTAGTATATGTATGATGATGTCTAGTCAAGGTTGTGACTTGTGAGACACGTCAAACAATAGACGGGTCATTATTCATTATTGTTTTTGTGACAAAAACATGAAGTGGAGTAGTACGAAGGAAGCTAGGAAGGTCACGTTCCTATAGTTAACATAGTTGATATGATTAGTCACCCTCCTCACTTCTCGTACATATTTCCATGAGTAGTTATCTAGGTGCCCTTTCAGGTTCAGCATTTAGCCAAAGCTAACTTCAAGTTTTTCTGTCCTTTAATATCTTGACTAAGCTCCAAAATGCTGCCAAGGAAGTTATGGTTTTAGGATTTCACTTGAGTAAGCATCCCATACGATATAATTTTGAGTGAGGTGCACTAAAAGATTTATGTAAGTTAATTCTTTATATTTTATGTAATTTAATTTCTTATGTTTGTACTAGATAACAAATAAACGTAAATTTTACTATTTATTCGATCTTTTAATAATTTTATAATAAAAATTTAACTATTTATTTAATAATTTTTACGATAAAATATCATAATAAAAAATTATTTTTATTTTTTCTTTATCTATCAATAAAATAAAATATTTAAAAAATAATATTACTTGTTATTTAGAATATTAGTAAAAATTAATTTTTATGTTTTTATGAATTTTTTATAAAAAAATGATAAAATGCCACCTTTTTTAAAAAAATGACCCTTTTATCTTAATATTTTTCTCTATAATTAAAAATAATATTTTATCTATTATTTTAATAATTTTAATTATAATATTTTTAAATAATTATAATACGATTAAAAAACGTTTTTAAATATAATAAATTTAGAGGTCGTGAAATTGTTTTGATAAATTTTAATATTTTATCAAATTTAACTTTTTTTTAAATAAAATATATATTTAAAAAAGTGTAACAAGTCTTTAAATTAGATAAATAGTATAGTTTGATATATTTTCTTATAACACTTCATTTTTAGTCTATTTATTTTTAAAAAAGTAACAAATGGAGATAAATATATATTAATTAATTAATATTTTAATATTAAATGTTAAAGTAAATATTTATATTCATTTTAGTAGGCTTTTTTTGCCATTTACTTATTTCTTCCGTAACAAACTAAGAAGTGAAGAGTAACTAAAATGAATCATTATTTTAAATATGTTTCTTTTGAAGTTTATTCCACCAAATCTCGAGAGAGTATATATATATATATATATATTGTAAGGTAATTATCTTGATTTTTTTTATAAAAAAAGAAAATGTCATAAAGCAAGAATAAAATGAACGGTTGATATTAATAAGAAATATTTTTTCATCCAATCAACTTATTTTAAAATAT
Source organism: Hippophae rhamnoides (assembly GCA_033030585.1). Lineage (NCBI taxonomy): Eukaryota > Viridiplantae > Streptophyta > Magnoliopsida > Rosales > Elaeagnaceae > Hippophae > Hippophae rhamnoides. Next base: position 15,126,066 of record CM065437.1, on the reverse strand, counting down.
AATATTTTTTAACTTAATATATTAAAATAATAATATACATCTTAAATCTTTTATAAAATTAAAAATACTAACCGATGCTAATCACAAATAAATAGAATAAATGACTTTATTAATTTATTCTAAATTATCTTGATGATATTATTCTATATTTTAAATAATTTATACTAAATACTGTTAATGTTAATTTTTTGTTAAGTTTATTTTAATTTTATTAAAGTTTCATATTTTAATGATATTTCATTAATTGAAACAATCTTTTTAATAAATATTATTAAAATAATACATCTTTAATTAATAATTATATAAATAAATAAATAACATCACTTTTATCTAATTAATTAAATTACATCAATTTCATAACAACCCGCTCTTTAATAAATAATTATTGAGACGTGTTCTAGTAATAGTGTATTAATAGAAGCATATCTTATTATAATGTCAATAGAAAATTCTCGAGGCCGACAAAAAAAATGAAACAAAAGTAGTTTCTAATAATGCTAAAATAGAAACGCTCGAAAAATACATTATTACTTTTTTATAATTTATATAAATAATATTTTTAAGAATAAAATTTTAGTTTTAATTTTTTATACATTATATTTTTCTTCATATAATATGAAAGATAAATATTTTTATGCTTAAATTTTTTTTATATATATAATATAAAAATAATACGTTTTTAGAAAAAATTAAAAGTAAAATTATATAAATAGCAAGATGGATGAAACTTTGTTTACAGTAGACAATTTTAGACTGCAATAACATTTTAAAATTGTCAGTATGGGCAATGCTAATGATGACAGCTGATAACTTATGCTTATAGATGAGTGAACATATAAACATTTGTTTTTAAAAAAATTATCAATAATTAAGATGTCAATTAACTTATATATCATAATTACGTAATAATAATAATAATTAAATTATAATTATTTATAATATTATAATTTATTATAAACACTTATTAAATATACTTTTTTTATTTTACACATAATATGAATATTATCAATTATAAATAGTTTCATTAACATATACATATTTTATTAAATACGAAGATGCATCGATATATATTTTTTAAATAATATATGTTATTAGAAACATTTTTGCTAAAGATTTTAACATTTTACTTAAATGACATTTAATGATTACATTGATTTAATATTATCTAAAAATATGTAATTATCTCAATTGATTTAAATAAATATTAAATTAAAATATAATACAAAACCAATTATAAAAGTTTAAAAATATTATTTCATAAATTTATTAAGTATTTTATTGATAATTAGTTTTAATCTTAAATTTAATATTTTAATTTGTGAAAAAATGAGTATTTATCGTAATATATATATTCATTTCATAATAAAACTATCTACTATCTCTCTAAAAAAAAATCAATTATTAAATAGTAGAATTCGCCTAGATATTTCAACTGTTTTTTTTTAATATAAAAAATAAAGCGGTGAGAAATAGAATTACTTAGTCTCCTACTAATAAATGAGGTATACAAAATATGTTAAACTTGATAATATATCCCGTCTCTCATTTTTAATATTATCCTACGTGGAATATATATGTTATACACTTTTACTTCAATATAAATAATTTAAATAAATATTTTTATCAATATTTTAAAATTTTAAATAAATATAATATAATAATAAATGTATTTATAGTTATAATTATACTTTTTTTAATTTTAATAATTATTTATTAATTTAAAATTTTATATTTATTAATATTTATACTTTTAAATAATTACACCTAAATACCATTATACTTTGTCAACGTTATTTGCTATTTTAACCAATTTTTATATAACGTAAACAATATTTATTTTTTATTCAACTATACGTTCGTAGTAAATTTTATTAAACTTAATACTTTGATCCCTTAATTTCGTAACGTTACCTCCATTTTCTTTTTAGATTAATAATATTGTTAAAATTTAAAAATTGAACTAAATTGTAAGGTTATTATCAGATTTAACGTGTTAGAAAACTTATTTTTTTATATTATTTAATATTTAATTTATTATCTTTAAATTTGATTAAAATTGTTAAATTTAAAAATATTATTAAAACAATTTTACTAAAAAAGTTAAGAGATCGTAGTGAAATTTGACAAAATTTCAGGATCAAGGATGTAGTTTAGCATTTATATTTTCAGGCTCCAAAATATAGTGCATAATATTTTTTATATAAGATAAAAATATATATCTTTAAAATAAAATTAAAATAAAATCATATAAAATAATTTATTAATAATTTTAATACAATTGCATGTTTTTAATTAAAACCTATGAAGTTTGAATTTTGAGTTTTAATAAGCAGAGATAAAGACCCCTGCTTTTCAATAAATTGCTAAAATTCTTAGTTTCTTATCATAGCTTAATTGAATTATTTATACAAATAATTTTATAAAAAATTTGTATAAAACAACAATTTTAATAATAAAATCAATTTTTTATAATTTCTTCGTTATTTAATATATTTGTATAAAAAAATACCAAAGAAGCATTTTAATAAATTATTGGTAAGATTTAGTTATTTAGATTATAAATTATACTTAGTTCATAATTACATAAAAAAATGTTAAGAAAAATTAATATTATTTTAATAATATTTTAAAAAAAATTTGTTATTTTTATTTTAAGTGATTAAATATTAATAAAACATGAATAATTAATAATAATAATAATAAAGTGAAATTTAATATAAGAAAATCAACAAAGTATTTATTTTAATATATGATAATCTTTACTATTTTATTAAAAATTAAAAAATATATTTTAATTAAATTTTTTTAATATTATTATTGTTGATTTTTTATTGAATAACTTTATAGTAAAATTTAATTTTATTCGTTAAAAAATTATATTTTAATCGTGTTTATTCACATGATAAAAAAATAATAAAACTATAATAAAATAATATTATTTATCTTTAATTTATCTCTTTTTTTTTTTATAAATAAGAGATTAATTATCTCATTTTTAATCTAAGGTATTACACTATACAAATGATCTAATATAAGATGTATGTATTATACATTTTTTTTATATTATATTATTATTCAATTTTATGACATATTTAATAATAAATTTAATTTTTTATTATTTTATAGTATAATGAAATTATAATTTTATATTTTATTATTATATTTTTTTCTTAAATTTTATTCTTTAACTCCTTGATAAAAACGTGAATATAGTTTTTTTTTTAGTTATTGTATAATTTATATTTTTATAATTGAAATTGAAATTTTATATTTTATATTTTTTTATATGTTTAAATGAATTTTATGATATTAAGTTATGTTTTATTAATAATTAATTTTCTGGTTAATTACGTATAACTTAAGTAGTACTCCCTTGGAATATATTTTCTAGCTGCGTTACTGTTAATAAGTGTAAATAATGGTGTTAAAGAAAGGAACAAAATATGTCATATAAAATTTTCTCCCATGACCCCCGTAGTTGGATTGCTCGAAAATCAAATAAACGACAAATTTATTCACGTAATTCGAATTTAAGCAGTAGATTTGTCGTGGTTTACTGGTATTTTCTTAGTAAAAATTACTATTTTTTTTAATTTTAAATTATGTATTTAGATGAAACTAAATATTGTTGGATCGAAATTATATTAATTTGAATGAAAATAATAATAAATACAAAGTGTTTATATCGCATCTGAATTAACAATTGTTCGAAAAATATAATTATTTTGTGCACATATGACACATCCTTTCTAATTTGATATTTTATAATATAATATATTAATTCATCTTTTTTAACAAAATATACTTTTTTATTAACAATTTAAAAAATAATTAATTAATTTAAAAATTTTAAATATTGAAATTTTTTAACAATAAAATAAAAATTAATATTTTTTAATAGAAAAGTTTAAAAGAGAAGAAAAAATCCTCTCTTTACATCTATTGTTTCCTTCTTTCTTTCTCCCTTCCCTCTCTATTATTTCTACCTTTTTTTTTCTTTTCTTTTATCTCTCTATATCTTCTTTATTTTTCTCTCTATCAATCTCTCTTATTTATTCTTTTTTTTATCAATTTTTATTTAATAAAATAATTATAAGAGGAAAAAAAGAATAACAAATAGAAAAAGGGAGAGAGATAGAGAAAGAAAAATAAAGGAAGGATTTTTTAAATTTTTTATTAATAAAATATATATTTTTATTTTATCTTTAAAAAAATTAAAATTTTAAAAATTTAAAATTATAAAATTAAAATATATAAATTTCATAATCATAAAAATAAAATAACTATACAACTTATTAAAATGTTATATTTTGAGGTTGATTTTCTAGATTAATCCTTTAGGGTTAACCGACAAGTGACATAGTCCTGAAGAGGCACACTGTGCCTGACTGCCTGGTGGCAACTGATCCGGATTTAACGCTAGTTGTCTAACCCGTCCACTTTTTCCATACCACTATTATGTATTCTTTCTTTTTTTCTTTTTTTGGGAAAAAAAAATTATCACAGGTTATAAAAAAAAAGATATTATTTATAAGTTAAATATTAAAAATAGGTAAGATTATATTTTTAATTATAAAACTCACTGTCTAATAAAATATTATTATTTTCATGTATTTAATCCATTCTCAATTGAATTACCGGATCACCGTATGAGAGAGCTGTTATTTATCCCACCTATTAAAGTCGTCTATGACTTTTAAAATTTTAATATATTTACTTTAAAAAATATATCATTAATTGTAAATCTATTTCCGACAGGTGCCGGCTTGCACAAACATACTTTCTTTACATACAAACAAGCACCTCTATTGACCAAATTACTACCCTCGGCTAGATATATATTTTTTATATTAATGTTAATAACGGATATAATAATTATCAAATCAATATATTTTATTAAAATTAAATTAAATTAAATCAAATTTAATTTTTTATAAAAAATACTTAATATTATTAATATAATGTGTATGTAAATCGATCATTTTAAAATAACTAGCATCTCTCATGTTGATGTTAACTCATGCATGTTAATTAATACATAATGGCCTAATCAACTTGATAATCAAGATATAAGAGTTAAGATCTAACCTAATTAAACAACCTGATATGACCTAGATTACATCTTAATCTAGGACCTCAAGTCGTATATATGTAACGATTTGTTTATGTAACTTCTATAACGACTTGATTTAATATATATGAGTTGTATTGTATGTATTTTAGTCGCTTGAGAGCTCTAGTCTATATAATTTCGACACATATTTAATAAATGATATATGTATCTTTTTAAGGAGGAAAATACAAGATCTAATCATTATCAATATTTTCTAATTCTTTATAAAATTATTAGAATCTCTAACACATAAAATTCTCTTCAAAAAAATGGAGTCATCTGTGAAAACTTAAATCTTTCTAATCCATAGTTAGCATTTAAGACCTTATATCTTATCCGTAGGAGAACTAACTTGTGTCTTAGGGATATTTACTCTACACAAAATGAACAACCTGCCATTACATACCGAGTAGGATAATAGTCTTGCCATCCTAGCTCAAGCATTTGATCTCAATGATCAGACGCATCACTCATCACCTATCACGTCGTCACAAGATCACGAACTAGGTAGTGCGCACCTCCTAGTGAGTGAAGGTGTCCAAATTCCATCCCATCACGATATAACCAAACCAACCAGAGCAACTCAACACCCAACTTGTTCATTAAATTATATTTTTGAAAATGCTTCCCTCGAAAGACAACTAAATGAGTTGCACAAGGCGTTCATTGAATCTCAAAAGGAGAATAACAAGCATAGGTCAAGATTGAAACAAGAGTAATATTGAGAGATTGAGAGTTCATTTCATACTCTTAGCCCACTGATATTAGACAATCATTCTCCAAAGAAGGGACGTGTATCACGCACTTCTTACCCGCAATGACATAAAGGAGTTATAGAACAATACCTACATACAACTCCTAACCCATTTTCATCCTAAGACCTTTATAGATAAATCCATCGATTCATGAGCATTTAACATAGCACACACCATATTCAGTACCCACACCTTCAAGTTTGAGAAATGCTGATGCTCTAAGATTTCTAACCACGCCGTATGACTTGAATGAGGCCTTAGATAAAAAACTAAAAGATATGGAGGAGAAAAAGTGGGCCAAAATGAAAGATCAATTTAAAGGATAGGAAAAGCTAAGACCTTAAGGTGATATTGAAACTGTGTGTGATGAACTTTCAACGTCACCTTTTTTGAATGCCCTCAAGTTAACATTACTACCACCAAAATTCAATGCTCTTAAATGTCCCGCTTATAAAGGGATGAAGGATCCTTTGGCTCATGTTCTCTAATTTAACATAGTCATGACTGTCGTGAGCCTTCCAGAGAACAAAAGAAAGGTAATGTATATCAAATTATTTGTCTTTACCTTCCAAGAAATAGCACAACAATGGTTCTTGGAATTGCCTCTTAAGTGTATAAAAAGATTTGATGCTATAATAAATACGTTTATTACCAACTATGCATGCAACAAGCCCATAACAAATGAGTCTCGTAATCTATTTTTGATAATCCAAGAGAATGAAAAGACAATTGAAGCCTACATGAGAAGGTTCAAGATAGAAAAAATGAAAATTTCACAATTTCTCAACTCCATAGCAATCGAAGCTTTTCGCAATGGCATTAAGCGCAATACTGGCCTCTTCATCGAGTTGACAAAAACCACCCCTTGATCTTTGGAAGTGGAAAGTAAATGAAATCTACTAAAGGAGTGGTCAACATAAGCGTGAATAAACCTGTCTCAAGTAAAATAGAAGAGAATAGAAGGCCTATCGTGGAAAGGCTCTCTAACCTATCTCGTTTTAAACCTATAATCGCACTAAGGGGAAGCTTAGGGACTTGGGGTCGAGCTTTATTGCCTTTTCAGAGATACACCTTTACGTGTTTTGTTGATTGTGGTAGTGCAATGAATACAACATCTTAATAATTTCAATTGGCCACCACCCATGAAGGTTTTTTTAAGAAACCCTAACAAATATTGCGTGTTTCATAAGGACACGGGTCATTGGACAAGAGATTACAGACACCTTAAATGTGAGATCGAACATTTTCTCTCAGAACGATATATGGGGGATATTGTTGATAGGACAAAGGGTCCACAAGAAGGAAACCAAAGAGGCAACAACCCCAATCATCAAGGTAGAACACCCCTAAATCTAGCTCTTGGGGATGCAAATAGAACCAATTAATCTCCACAAGGAAAAGATACGCCTGGAAATTAGTCTATAGTTTGAAGTATGAGGGGATGATTTATCCTATCACCTTTGATGGACACGAGGTTCTAATATCTCACGATGATTCTCTTGTCATTACAGTCAAGACTGTACACTATGAAATGCACATAATTTTGGTAGACCCCAAAGATTACACAATAACAAATGTCATTAGTGGGTTTCAAAGGTAGTGTACTCATGTCAGTAGGGACTATACATTTATTGGTCTCCATGGAATAAGCAATGTTTCTTATGAATTTTATGGTATTAATCACCTTCACGTCTTATAATGAAATTTTGGGTCGACCATAGATCAACAAGATGAAAGCAATACCATCCATGTATCATCAGCTCATCAAGTATCCTACTGTTGAGGGGATTAAAGAAGTTAAGGGAGAACAAGACAAGGCGAGGAGTTTCTATAATGCTGCCATGAAAAATGCATTACCTCCACCATAGAAGTAGAAATTTAAGAACAAAAACTATTTGAGCGGAAGGACACCATGAATGGGAGAGTATACTATGACGGTAAACCCTAATAATTATGAAATGATTCACATAGGATATATGGGGGATGACAAGTCTAAGAAGATCAACTTCAAATTGACCTCTTTGTCGAAAACTTCATTTAGTGATTTTATGTGGGATAATGTCGACCATTTTGTATGGATGCCTAAAGACATACCTGGCATCGATCCTAACATCATTTCCCATAAATTGTGTGTCGATTACACTAAAAAATGAGTCCAACAAAGAAAAAAAGATTTTCTCAAGATAAAGGCGATATTATCAAGAAGAAACTCAATTCTATAAGGAATTTAGGTTGGGTTTGAGAGGTCATATACCCAACTTGGCTATCGAATGTAGTGTTAGTAAATAATCTAGGGGTGAATACTAGATGTGTGTCGATTTTATAGATCTGAATAAGGAAACACAAAAGGATTGTTTCCCATTGCTTAATATTGATCAATTAGTCGATGCTACAGCTGGTTTTGGGTTATCACCAGATAAAAATGGACCCCAAAGAAGAAAAAAATAGCATTTATCACGAAAAAGGCATCTATTGTTATACAAGGATGTCATTCGGCTTGAAAAATACAAGGGCTACTTGATGAGTGCTCAAAAAGCACTAAAATAACCATGATTTTATGCAAATTAATTGATTAAAAAATATATATATTTATATGTTTTATCATATATTTATATAAATTTGTCTTTTTCGGAATCACGGGTATTTTTGTTGTTTTTCAAGTATTCTGGCTTAAAAATGCAATTTAAAGACTCAAAGAGGAATACTGGAAGCAATACATCACAAATATATTAATAAATAAATGCGTAAAGGTCGAAAAATATGGAAAAATTGGACAAAATGGGTCAAAAAGGTCAAAAATGTCAAAAAGGAGAAAACGCATCACACGCCAACCGCCAAGACCCGCCTCTAAATCTGGGGTTACTGTCATGCGTAAGACTGCTGGGTTACTGTTTCATGCGCCCAGCCGTTTCACGCGGCTAGCCGCTTAACAACCGGCCTCCTACGCGCCAACGAAGTTTTCACCCCATTTTTCACGTGCGGCAGCCTGTGACGTCATGTCGACGTCATTGATGCCCCCAGCCTTTTCATTACACCTTTTTAATTTTTTAATATTTTTTTAACATTTTTTTACTCATTTTTTCTCTCCATCCTCACCTATAAATACCCCCCTTCCCTACACCTTCAAAACACCTTCAAAACCTCTAAATACATTCTTTTCTCTCTTTCTTTCTCTCTTTTCTTAGATTTTTAGTTTTTCTTATGTTTTCTTAGTTTTTAGCTTTTCTTAGTTAATTTCTCTTAGTTTTAGAGTTCTTCCCTTTTTAGGGAAGAACTAGTTATGTTTTTGTAATATTTTATCTTTTTGATTCAATAAATGGGAGTGCAAATTCCGCTTGGAGTTTTTCCAAAGAACGGGAATAGCGTCAAGTTCTGTAAGGATTTTAATTTCTTTACTGATTATTTTTATGCTTTATTCTTACATGTTATATTTAATTTGTACGTGGTTAAATTTAACTGTCATTTGTTGTTAGTAAACATGATGTAATAATGACGTTGTTATGCTTGCGAAATATTAAATAGGTAAAAATCTCTAAAATGAATTGATTTTATTTTTATTCAAGATTTTATATTAAGAATGTTAGAGAGAAATATATTATTTTTCATTACAAACTTAAATCTGAAAATTAGATTTTAAGGTTTAGTTATCCGGTCTGATTTAGAGTAGTGCTCTTTTATTTGTTGGTACAATCGCCCGGTAGTTAGAGGGAAGCTCTATTTCAAAAGTTTTTATAAGAATTATTATCTGAAAATGTATCGACAACATGTTTTCGGTAGTGGTTTTAAAACTTGAAAGTTAGTACTTGGATAACTAAATTCTTAGGTTTAATTTGGACACCTTGAATAAAGTTTAAACTGTCTAACCCCACCAAAGGTGTCATTTAAATGGTTCATTTTCAATCTCTTAGAAAAATGAATTAATTTAATTAACCAAATTAGTTATCAATTCCACCCATAGGTGTTAATTGATTTGTTTAGTTAACAAAGAATATCTAACCCCACCAAAGGTGGTATTCATATAAAAAAGGGAGAATCAATAAATATCAATTCATATCTTTAATAACCTAAATAATACAAGCAAGCATAATTAACTTAGTTATTATATCCATAAATACTCCACTATTTATAAAAGATAAAATTTGCATGAATGTTTATTGAATCTATGTTTAATTTTCTGTAATTAGATTAAAACACAAAACCCAAAATATCGTGACAGGATGTTTAGGATTTAATTTCATTTTTAAAAGTTTGAATAATAAATTAAAAACCACATACATTCCTTCCTTAGATCGACATTGGGAGTATACTTATCATTTTCTACGAAATGATTCGTGCACTTGCGAGAGTTTTACAAATATTAAAACCAAAGTATTTGCGAGAATCGGCGATACCGATTTTCGTTCATCACTACTTATTAAAGGATGGTCAACCACATGTTCGAAGACCAAATGGATCGAAACATGAAAATCTATGTGAATGACATGATGGTAAAAGCCAAGTGTGCTAAGGATCACTTTCGATCTTAAGGAGGTTTTTGCTATAATAAAGAGTTACGAGATGTAGCTTAACCCAAAAAAGTGTGTCTTTGAGGTAACCTCGAGAAAATTCCTAGGGTATTTAGTATCATCTCGGGGCATAGAGGCCAATCTTAAAAAAATCTCAACCTTGGTGAATATGAGATCCTCAAGTTGTCTTAAAGAGGTTCAACAACTAAATGGTCGTATAGCTGTATTTAGTCGCTTCATCTCCAAATGCACAAAAAAATGTTTATCATTTTTTTTCAAATGTTGAAGAAAAATAAGGAATATGTATGAGACAATGACTACGAACAAGCTTTCCAATACATTAATGACTATTTGGGGAGGGCACCTCTTTTCAACAACCCTATCATGGGTGAGGTGTTATACATGTACATGTCTTTTATGAATAAGACCATTGGTCCTGTATTAATAGTCAATAAAGAAGGAAACCAACACTCTATATACTGTGTAAGCCATTCCTTGACGGGAGCGCAACAAATATATCCTCAATTAAACTCAGACACTACTTTGGTGCCCATAAAATAGTGGCATTTACTTCATACACATTAAAGAATATCTTGGGTAAGCCAGATCAATTTGGTCATCTCTCTCAAATAGCTATTGAGTTAAGCGAGTACGAGAAACACTATAAGCCATTGTCGACAATCAAGGGATAAAATCTTGTTGATTTCATCGTTGAGTGGACTCAGGAGTATACACTAGTACAAAAGACTATAAAACCAATGTTTACAGTGGTAATACTTGTCCCCACACTGAATGTGTGGAAGATGTATATTGATAGGGCGAGCAACTCAAGAGGAGCGGGGATTAGGATTGTGATATTCACTCCAATAAAGGGCTTAATAGAATAATGTCTTTATGTCACTTTTCTAGCAACAAATAACGTGGCCTAATACGAGGCATTGTTCTTGACTTTACACCAATTGATAACTTTGGGAGCTAAAATGGTGTTGATTTATAGCAACTCACGGCTGGTATTAAACCAAGTATCTGATGAGTTAAAGAGTCAAGACCTGGCCTAAGTAAATGGCCTGGTACACCGTCCTAATGACCTGGGTCACATCTTAATGTAGGGCATCAAGCCATATATATGTAACGACCTATGTGTAGATCGACTATAACGACCTGATTTAATATGAGCTATATTATATGTATCTTAGTCGTTTGAGAACTCCAACATATGTTATTTCGACACCTGTTTAATAGATGTTATATATACTTCTTTAATGAGTAGAATATATGATCTGATCATTATCAATATTTTCTACTTCTTTCTAAAATCACTAAAATTTATAACTGATAAAATTCTCTTCAAATAAGATCAAATACGTTGTTTTAATTTAAAAATACAAAAAAATTGTATAACTTGATTAAGTTTTTAAAATTTATAAATCAATAATTAATTAAATTTATCAATATATTATTAAAATATACATATTTATTTTTTAATTTCATATATTTATAATATATATATCATATATATTTATGATTATTAATTTTAATTAAAAAAATTATCTCAATTGAGTAGGTGAAAAACTTATATTTTTTATTTTTATAAATATTTAATATAATCAATAAAATATATGAAAATTGGTATACAATTTTAATTTAAATGCTAATGTACAAATATTTTGAATTATATTATCGCTAAATATTAAATCTTATTTATTTATTTAACATTTACATAAAATCAAAACAATTTAAATTAAATTTAAAAATAAGTAAACTTAAATTATAAATACAACCTCTCAAATTAGTATAAATTTATTAGTATAATATTATATAATTGATATTTTATAAATCAATTTTAATTTTTAATTTAATAAATCGATATATGTTAGTTCAATAAGCATTTTATACGTAAAATAATCAAAATTAAACACGGAACTATCCTAATTCGTACTATAAATTATAGATTTTTGATAATTTATAAAGATAATTTAAGAAATTTGTATTTTAAAAATATTTTACACATTTTATGTTTACATATTATTGATTCAACTATTTTCGTTTATGGTTTATAACTCTATAAATACATAAATAATTTTAACTAATATAAATCTGCATATTTTAAATTATTTTATCAATTTTGTTATATTTAACTACATTTTAGTTGATAATCTATTAGTATTATATACATAAAACTTGAATTCTTTAATATATTATTTATTATTGTTTCATGTTTGAGAATTAATATTTCTTGTACACATTTGTTGACTTAATTCACATCCTTTAAGTATTTACAAGCATCAAATATTAAGACAAATAACATTTTTATTTTTTATAAAATTTTGACTTTTCATAAATTAAATCTTGGTTCTGTATCTATTGAGGTGTGATATCAACTTTTAGATGAAAGAAAACATCGTTAAGTTGAGAATATTTTCTTAACAAATCAAATTTAAGAATAAATTTAAAAAGTTGACTAATGTCTGAAACGCCAGTGCTAGAAGGAAAAAAAGAAAAGAAAAAAATCACAAATGCCATAAATGCTAATTTTAGTATTAAAAATTGAGTGTGCGTCGGGGGTAGGTGGTTACTTGCTTGATTTTGAAATAAAATTGTAACCTTTTATATACAATTGGTTTTTTTTTAAATAAAACCTAATTAAATTAATTAAAAATATAAAATTAATTTAAATTAATTGTATCAGTTTTTAAAATTGTTATTTCTCTCTACATCGTTCGTTATAAATTTTTATTATTTGAAAATAAATTTAATTTTATCAACTTTATGTTTTATAATTATTAATATTTAATTTAAATAATAATTTATTTACATATATTAATTTAAATATTTTTATTTATATCATATATATATATATAACTAAAAAAAAGACTTAAGTTTATAAGATGAACCATTTAAAATAAATAAAATTAATATATTATATATAAAAATTGTTATTGATTTTTAAAATTTAAAAATAAAATAAAACGCATATTTAATTTATTCTTACAAATTTAAAATCAAACTAACTCTTTGAAATGAATAAAATTGAATTAAATTTGTTCGGATCTATTAGATTTATTTTATTCTGAGTAAGTTTTGATCATCAATATGTCCTTTTCACGATTTAAATGGTTTTAACCTTTTCGGCAGCGGGTAGGAGAGACTCTAAAAGAATTAAGAGCAGCAGCAGCAGAAGTAATGGGGGCTCACAGGGAAAAGGAATAAAAGAAATGGAAATTTCAGGGTAATTAAAGATGGAAAATTATTTTTATCAAAATTTAATAATAAAAAATCTTACTTATAATTATTACATTTTTATTTTTTATATAAATAAAAAATATATGAAGTGAGACGATTAACGAATATTACTAATAATACATATGCAACACGTAAAATGGTGAAATATAAAATTTATTAAATTCAAAGTACGTACCAATTTAATATAATAATATAATTAATTCTATATTAATAAATATTTTAGACTTAATAAATATTCTTTTCAAAACAAATTTTCTATTTTCTAAAACATTAACTTTTTTTAAAAAATATCAATTAAATTTCTTACATTTAGTTCATCAGTTTAGTATTTCATATTTAAGAAAATAGATTAATTAAAAATAAATAATAATATTTTAATAACCTTTTTAATAAAATATTATTATTTTATATTAAGTAATTAAAATATAATTAAAATTCTATTCTTTAATAGTAATAAAATGATATTTAATATGAATTTTTAACAATATATATTTATTTTAATATTTTATTAATTTTTATTTTTATTAATAGCTTATATTTTATTAATTTTAAAAAATAATATTTTAATTAATCTATTTTTTAAATATAAAAATTAAAAATATATTTTAAAATCTGAGATACTAAATTATATTATCTTTTTAATTTAAGGGATTTTTATAGCATATCTCGGATATTTAAAAATCATAATTATACTCATTACAACTCGAGATATTTAAAAATCATAAATATACTCATTACTACTCTAACTATCCCTGACGAAGTGTTTCACATTTATTTAAACATTTTACCTTTTTCAAATTTAATATCTCATTTTTTGAATTTACATTTAATCAAAACTAACCCTATTTTAAAAATAATAATTATTATTATTATCAGAATAAAACTTTTATTTTTTTTAAAAAAATATATATAATTTACTGTAAAAATAGTATTTACTCTTTAAAAATATCAATTATCTTATTATTTTTTACCCCCCACGATCCATATAATATTTCTCATTAAAGAATGGCATTCAAAACGAGGCAGAGGTTCTTCTGACTACTGAGGGATTAATGTCCTTTTATTTAATAAGACAGTAGTCATTTCTTTCCAATAGGCTGAGACTAAGAAGTAAATGAGAGAGAACCAGAGTAGAAAGAACCCAAACACACACACACACACACAGAGAGAGAGAGAGAGAGAGAGAGAGAGATGTGGGGACCTAAGTTAGTGAGTGCTGTAAATTCGAGGAAAGTCAAGAGAAAAAATAGAAGAAGAGGAGGAGGAGAAGAGGCTGTGTGGGCTATTATACTCAGAAGAGTGCAGGTACCCCCACGTGATTTTGGTACAAGCTTTACCGAGTATTACTTAGCTTTGGACAATTTCTTTATTCTTTTTAAAATATATAATAATTTAATAAATTTTAAAATTGATATAATTTTTAATTAAAAAAATAAAAAATCTAATAAAATATGAAAAGAAAATAATTTAATGAGTAAAATATATACTAAAAATAATAATAAATAACATCTCCCTGTGCTTGTTCCTCTTTTTAGTAAATTGTATACTGATTTAAGAGGCTTTTACAAACATTTACACCTTACTGATCTCTCTCTTTTTCATTTACATTTTTAGCATCTCCAACAATTTTTTTTTACATAAAATAGTATTCTAAAATTTATAAAAATAAAAATAATATTAAATTAATTATAATTTAACTTAAATCAAAATTAATTGAATAATATTTAATATAAAAATTTTAAATTATCATTTTTTTATATTATAATCTCATTCTACTTACATCATTATTCAATAATATATACAAACTTTACTCCATTTTATATATTAACTTTATTTAAAAATATAAAAATAATTTAAAATAAAATAAAATTTATATGTATCATTTGAAATTATACAAATAAGAATAAGAATTTAATTAAAAACATTACTATTACTGTTTTAAAAATATAGGAGTGTCGCACACTCGATTATAAATTTTAGAAGTGTAATAAATGTTGTTTAATAAAAGAAATAAATTGTGTTTTGGTTAAATTCACACCGTTTTATTAAAATTCACTAAACTTTTCTAGCATGGAGAAGAAGGTATAACGCCAAAGAAATGGCATCATTAATAGCACAGAATATTTTAATAAATTCAAATTTCAAATATAGCAATTAAAATAAATTTAATTTTCTTTTAAAAAAATAATACATATTAAAAAATATAAAGATAAAATAATATAATTCTTGATAAGTATATCACAAAAATAATAAATAATATCTAATTAACGTAGAACCTAGAGGCGAACCCAGAGAATGAATAATATTAAGATAAAACTACAAAATTATCAATATTAAATTATTGCATTGTTTTATTTATATTATCAATTTTTTTAAATTTATTTAATCATATTATTTTGTTAATATTGAAATATTTTGAATAATAATTCATTTTAAATAAATTATTTAATTTATTAAATTTTCAAAATCTCTCGTTTAAGTAATAAACATGTAACTTTGTTACATAAATACCTACAAAATGGTATACATGTAATTTAATGATATAAATAAAATAAAAAATAATTTAATAATATGAACTAGATAGATATAATAATTGAAATTAAATGTATTTTTATGTTTTTATTTTTATTTTTTTTTTAAGTTTTACTCCTACATTAAACCACTTTAATTTTGATGTTTGTTACTACTTAGAGTTTGTGTTTTAAGTTTAACTTGGAGAAAACGGAAGGATTTCATGTTGCCGACTCTAACAGAGATTATTAACTAATGATGATGATTACTTTTGAAGAATAGCCCAAATAAAAATGGTGGGATGGTGTAGCCATCTGTTTGACCATTATTTTAATGATACTTGTTTGACCCCGTGTAAAGTATCCAAAATAATTTAAAAAGAAAATTATATAATAAAATAATATGATATAATTTTATTATTAAATATAATTAAATTTATCTGTAACAAAAAATTAAATTTATACAATTATATTAAATAAAAAATAAAAAAAGACACTTATAATTTCAAATTTATCTTATATAATATAAGATTGCTCGAGGAGATATTTCTATAGAATATGCACTATAATAAATAATTATTAATATGTATCTCTCTTTTTTTTTAATTTTTAAATTAAAAAATATTATATCTTTTTAATCAATAAGATTGAATTAATATTAAAATTTATTTATAAATTATTATATCTATAAAATATTGTATATTTAATATTTAAAATTTAAATTAATATATTTTTAATAAAATTATTATTTAAAGTTAAATCGAAAAGAATAAGAAGTATGCTTGAAAAAATATTAAATTATTATATAGATTTAACATTTATATTTTATAAACTAAAATAATAATTTAATGTAATTGTGTTATGTTTAATATTTAAACATAATACATTATAAAATAAAATATAAATTTATTTATAATTTTAAGAGTAATTTGATTCATATAATATTACATTTTATTATAAATTTTATTAATTCAAATATTATCTTACTATAAAATATGCCAATACAATCTTATATAAATATATAAATAGATTGGATTTTTTAATTGAAATATATTGATCGAATTATTTACTCACTCCTATCTTATATCATTATCTCTATTTTCATACATTTATCTTTTATTTATTTTTCTAAAAAAAATATATATTTATGATTTTTAATGTCCAGTAAACATATATTAAATTTGAATGTCTATGTTAAAGATATTACGTTAATTGAATAACTTAATTCATTTAAGACTCATTTAATAAATATATTTATTAATGATAATATTTTTTATAATTATGATAATGATATTATATAATAATGTAATTAAAATATACATTTTATTTATTTTTTTCCAAAAATATAATAAAAATGAAATATTTTACTAACATTTTTTTATACAAAATAAATTTCCTATGTTTAATGGCATGGATGGGTAAGGATGGAATAGAGTAGAAAATTAATTTTTATTGTCAACACATCAAAAGAGTTTATACAATGCTTAAAACTCATCAACGAAATAACACTCCTTCATATTAATACATACTTTTCTCTATTCAATAAAATAATATTATTTTTATCTTTATAAAGTATTATTTAAGATAACTTTACAAGGTATTTAACAATTTCTTTTTCCATGCATGCGTATCTTTTCCTTTTATCACTTGATATATTAAATTTATCTAACCATCTTTAGGATTTTTTATTAAAAAAAAAACAATTGGTCTATTATATCCTATTTTTATTTGTGTGTATATATATAACTAATTTACATCTTCATAATTCATAATCATTGTTCACTGTTATTTTACCTTCTACCAGATCATATTTGGTGTAAAATGTAAATGGAGTTTTAATTATACATTGTGAATGTAATAAAGGATTGGCTTTGTAAACTGTGGTACCCATTTAATTAAATGTATAAAATCAATACAAATCCAAATAAAAAATTTGGGTTAGTTGTGTTGATTTTTTAAATTTTAAATTTTCTTTATAAACTATCTTTATAAATTTTTTTTCCTTGAAAATAAATTTAATTATACAAATTTTTAATTTTATAATTTGTATTATATATATAACATAATTTTTAATTTTTAATTTAAATATCTTTATTTATATGATGTATATAAGTATAACTAAAAGAAAAAAGGATTGAAAATTACTATGATTATATATTAAGACTTAAAATATTTAAATTAAAGAAAATATGAAGAATTCAAAAATAAATAAATAAAAAATTAAAAAATAAATTAAATATAATATATATAGGTTAGTTAGGTTTTAATTTATTCTGAAAATTAAAAATTGAATTAATTCATGCTTAATCGTTTTTTTAAAATTTAAAATCAAATCAATTCAATAATTATTTAAAATTTATAAAATTAATTTAGATTAATTTAAATTAAATGAATTAAACATTAAGATGGCTTTTTCATATTATTTTTGGGAAATGTAATACTGCAATCTTACACTGCTATATAGGTTTATTGAAAACAAAATAAAAATAATTTATTGACAACAAAATAAAAATAATTTATTTTTAAAATTTATAAAAATAAAAATAATAATTCTGATCAATTTTCCTACGAATGCATGATATTTATGTTATTTTTTATATAATTTTGGATATATTATTAGTATAATTTTTTCAAATTTCTTTTAATATACATCAGTCAATTAATGGCACAACCCACCACTCATCATTGGATGTTAAAGGTGCGATTTTGAGACGTTAATATTGTATTAATTTTTTTATTTTTTATTTTGAATTCATGAAAAAATATATTTAAATATTAATTTTTTTTTATTAATTGTTGTTTCAATCATTATATATATCTTATAAATTTCATAGGATTTATATAAATTATAAATTATTCATACGATAAAATGATATTCTAGTTTAATAAAATTTAAAATTAGTATAATTTTTTTAAAAAATAAAGATTAATACTTATTACATAAATAAATATGGTGATGAGCATACTCCACGAGGGATAAATTTTTCATAAACTTTATGTTATAAACTATTTGGTTGTAAATAAAATTATATTTTATATAATATATAAATATAGATATTTTTTAAAATATAAAATATTATATTAATTTTTTTATTTATATTTATTTATATATAATAATAATAATAATAATAATAATAATAATAATAATAAATTTAGTATAAAATGGAGAAAAGTATCTTATTTTATGTTTAAAAATATGAAAAATTATATAATAATAATTTTAATATCAAATTAGGGATAGTAGCCTACCCAATATCCCTAACTCCAATACTATTTTATATTAATTTTTTTATTTATATTTATTTATATATAATAATAATAATAATAATAATAATAATAATAATAATAATAATAAATTTATTATAAAATAGAGAAAAATATCTTATTTTATGTTTAAAAATATGAAAAATTATATAATAATAATTTTAATATCAAATTAGGGATAGTAGCCTACCCAATATCCCCCTAACTCCAATACGTTGAAAAGCAATGAATAACATACATTATTATTGATATATGTGATTTGAAATTAAGAAGAAGTAAGTAATATTGAAATCTAATTAAACCAGTAGCTGCACGAATTAACTTGATTAATTTGTATTTAGCTGTGGAGCAAGTTATCCCACGTTGCAAATTAAGCTTATTCCTGAAGAAAATTCAGGCCATTGATCTCCTGAAAACAAGCATTAGTGGGGGAAAACTATAATAGATATTTAATTGTTGCTTGTTGCTACAAAAATGCATCAACACCTTTCCCGTTACCGTATCCCAATTCCCAATATGGTATTGTAGCCTTAAAGTATTTCAGTATCCGTAGTCGGCAGCTTAGTTTCCCATACATAAAGAAACCAAAAACATTTAAAGCATTTTCATTAATAATATATATATATATATATATATATATATATATATATATATATATTTATGTTATATATTCTTGAGTCATATGTTCAATAAAATTAGTAAAATAAAATTAATTAGCAATTTTTTTTTCTCTAGATACATCTCTTATCAATGTATTTATTTGGTATAAATAATTAACTCTTGATGATTTGCTTAATAATTTGATAATAAGATTTATTATTTATTCTTATTTTAAATCATAGATTTGCTCTTACATGTAGGTAGTAATAGTATTAATGGAAGGTCATTCATTCATGTCCCAGGTCCCTCCTCCTCCTTATAAATATGACCCCTTCCTATCCACTTCTTACCACCAACCATTTGTGCTTAGCTCTTATGGATCTCTTTAATAGCCTACAATTAATATTTCCCACATTTTATAGTGTTTAATTTTTGCTGAAGAAGGAAGAAAACAGTAAATAAGAATCTGTAAAGCTCAGGAGGGATAGCGCCATAGATAACACCAAAAGGGTTAATTCCTTTGTCACTATATATTGGCGCTATCCATCCTGAGTTTCCCGGCTTCTTCTTACTCTATATATCTCAATTCGCTGCCGTCTTAACACTTGTATCTAACATCTTACTAAATGTTTTTTGTTATTGTTATTGTTGATGTTCTCTTAAGTAAGCTCTTGGTTCAGTTCATTTGTTTGTTGATATTTTGACTACAGATTTGGTGTGCGATTTTTCAATCCGGACCTGCTTTTATTCTTGGTGCTACTACTTCATCTGCAGAATAACCCACTTGTTTCTACTACTCCTTGCTTCTGGTATTGAATTACTTGGAAATTTGGGGTTGATATTTTCTGTGTGGACTTATATTTGTACTTGCATAATCGTTTTCTCTGTTTTTTTTTTTTTTTTACTCTTAGGTTTTGGGTATGCAAGAATTTACAAACCCTAGTCATTTCTAAAGTAAACCCATGTTTAGGGATTATAAACTATTACTTTTTTTTTTCCTTTCCCCTATGAGTCTACAAGAAGAGGACGAGATTTCTAATTAAAATTAAAACTACGTACAGAGTTTTTCGGGTACTTCAATTTTGGTTTATTTTAACATTAATTATTTAATTTGGTAGAATTTAATTAAAGAAAAGAACTTGTTTGTGAACATATAAAATTCAAGTGACTTTTTATATAAATATACCAAAATTTGGATAATTTAATCCATAATAAAGGATCAAATTGCAAACAATACTTGAGGTGGGCTTTCAATTCACAACTCAAGCACCTCTTCTAGAAATGATGGTTAAGCTGGTGTTTTTACTCAGAAGTGAGTGATTTTCGAGTCTCTTCATCCCGTAATATTAGTTAGTTCACACTTAATTAGTAAGCTTTTTATTAATTTGGGGAAAGAAGAAGAAGAAAAAGCCCCCAAACTCTCCTTAAAATTGTAGTCACCGACCTTATGAGTTTCCAAAATCTTAAAACTGTTATTTGATTTTTAACGTTTTGAGTGTTTTGATTGAGAACGATTGAACTGTTGAAACAAATCTTTTTTTTCTTGAGAAACACCTTTCAGGTTCAGGGACTTTTGTTTTCATTCTTTTCCGAGGCCTTTTGATTGTCAGTCAAACTCTTTTAATAGAGGATTCTGAAACCCTAGTATTTTTTCAGAAGTATTAGTTTAGGAAAGTAGAGATGCCCAGTTTGAGTTTTCACTTTTGCAGCAGCAGCCGACTTTTTCAATAATGGAGGATAATTACTGTGGACAGTGACTGCTTTTCCACTTTCATAACAACATTATGTTTTGTCATTCTAATTTTATTTTCTATTTTACTCCCATCATTATCCTTATAATTATTTGTCTACTACTATTAGTAAATTTTACGGTAATCATATGCATGTATTACTAATTTATAAAAAAAAAATATAAAACTTAGTTATGAAAAACAAAATAATGGAGCCACCTCCTCCTCAAAATTTCCTCAGCCACTCCGACTAGTGCCCATCATCCACGACTACAACCCCATCAGAATCAGAAGTCCATGATCAGGGTTAACATTATATTTACTAAAATTAGTCGTAGTTAAATAAATATGTTTAATATTGTTATATTAAAAGTGAAAAAAGATTTTACTCGTAACATTTTAATGTTTTAAAAAATAATAGATTAAAGGTGTCACCGTAAGGTAGACATTAGAATAGAGATATAACATGATTAGTCTATAACAAGTAAAATTTTAAAAAATAATATGTAAATATAATTATTTATAATAATCATAAATTCTTTTAAATAAGATAAGATTAAATATAAAGATATATAAATAAGATGTGATAATTTTAACTTGTTAATTCATTAAAGATATTAAATAAAATATTTTACATCTTTATAAAAAAAATGTATAGATATAAAATTATAAGTAAATTTATATATTATTAATATTAATTTTTTTTAAGCTTCCCCAAAAATTAATATTTTTGGAAAATAATTATATTATTCAGATTTCAAACCCGAATCTTACTACCGTAGGACTGGATAAGATAGGACTGGTTTGCAGCTCACACCTACAAGGAGAAGATGATGACGAAGTTGACTAAAAAGATTAGAACATTTAATTACTTTGATTTAGTACGACTCTTTTATGTAGTTGTGATTATCTGTTCCCTGTTACAAATGGAAAAGTGTATCATCTGGTTGGCCACCAATATACACGCCACGCGTAAGGAGGGGATGAATTATTATTTTTTAGCCAGGCCTGATCTTACTTTAGGGCACAAGGTTTTTTTTTTTTTACCGCACTGGTGTGCCTTATTGTTTGGGAACACTGAAACAGTTTAACTTCATCTACAATGGCTATCTCTAATCCTATATATATTTTTAATATTTTGTGAATTAAAACCAAGATCTTCATGATAATAGATGATATGGATAATGTGAAGTTTGTACTACCAAAGCAAATCTCAAGTTTTTTCTGTTAGTGTATTTTTTCAGTTTTCTTTTTAAGAATGAAAATTATGATTTATAACCTAACTTTAAAAGTTTTTTTTTTCACAAAAACTCCTCATGCAACAAATTATTGTTAATAAATAAATTATGTTATTTTTAATTAATAATTATTTGATAAAATAAATTAATGTAATTTTTTTTACTTTTTTAATTAATTGTATTCAACTTAATTATCAAATTTCAAGACACAATTTAAAAGTAAGACATGCACCACCACAGCACCACTTACCGATAAAAGTTTCATATAGTGCATGTTTATATTTAATAATAAAGAAAAGATAAAAATAATACTTTTAATAATAAAATGATTAAATTTTAATCCTATTTTAATAAAAAAAATTATTTATCCTTAATCCATAAATTTTCTCAAGAGATTGGAAAATACATATTTAAATTTATGAGTCTAAATACACGTTAAAGCTTGATATGTAAGGATTATGTGATATTTTTCTTTATATAACTATCCGGACTCATATCTATCGTGATAATACATGATGCATCCTTAAGAGTTAAGAACATATTAACTAAGTAACTTCCTTATCTGTTTTTGGGTTATGCCACCATATAATTGTATAACTTTTATAAAATAAATGGTAAAAGAATTCTCATAATGTAATACTTTTTCATGGATTAAAAAATATGATAATATTTTACATAATCAAAAAGTAACTTAGGATTATAAATCATTATATACATACTATATATCAAATTTTGAAGTTTTTTAATAATTAGTTCATTTTTATAACAACTAACATTAACTATATAAAAGTTTCAAAAGATAAAAACCTCTAAATTGTACCACAAAAAATTAATCCTATAGCCACAAACTTATTGTCACATTATGTTTTTTTTTAATGTTACATGTTGAATGAAAATGTAAAAGGTGAACTTGAAAACTCAACGAATGAATAAGTTTCATAAATATATTTAATTAGAGGTTTGAAAACAATGAACGAAATGTTTATGACATACCATAAATTAACATATTAATAAAAATAATTTCTTTATAAACTTTAAAATATAATAACTTATTATATTATAAGTTGTTAAGAAATGATATTATAATAAAAATGATTTATATCTAATATTTAAAATATAATAACTTATTATTTTATAAATTTTCATGAAATAATATACTATTATAAGTATATAAATAAAAAGTATAACTATTACAAATATATTTTAAATTTGTTATGTAAAACATATTTAAGTATCTCACTAATATTGAATTAAAATGTTAATTAATATCTTCTTAAAATTACAAATAGAAACACTGTTAAATTTGGGTCTAATTTCGTCTTAAAATTCAGGTTATTAGATGTGATGATTGTCCTTGTTTATATAAGCAACGTGAGCGCGATCCCCAATCGATGTGAGACTTTAATACTCCTCTCACTTCGACAAGAGTCTGTCTCCTTGAGACCGTTAAGGATGTTGAGTTTATGGAGCACAAGTGATGGAATACATCACTCACCAGTGTCGAAATAACTGTACCAACCACGTAACCTGTTTTGATATCATGTTAAATTTAGTGCTAATTTCATCTCAAAACCTAGATTATGATATAAAAAATTACCTTTATTTATATGCACAACGTGAGTACGATTACTACCGATAAAGGAATTTCACAACACAAAACTCATATTCTCACTTGTTTATATTTTGTTTAAAATAATTAAAAAAGAAACAATTCATAGGAGCCAGTCACAGGAAAACAGTCTTAAATTAATAAACTACCATAAATTCATTGATTTTTCATTGTATTTAATATATTAATTACATAGTTGGGTGAGTTGTGTACTGTCGACTCACCAAATTGGCTCAAACATAAGATGCTAGACACGTGTGTCTCTGCGATATGAAATGAAAATTAACTCCATTTTTGTTCCACATTTAGAATTTTGCCGGTATTCTCTTCGAGAAGTCATGGGAAATTTAAACCCGCAAATTTCTCTGTGTGCGACTTTTTACCTCGTCTTTGGTTTTTCGGTTTCTTTGTCTTTCTTTCCTTTTTTTCTTCTTCTTTTTCTATTATATTCTAAAGATTAATTAGTGCTATACATTGCTATTCAACAATTATATACACTATTAGTTATTAACTTATAAAATTATAATTAATAAAAAATATTAAATAATATTATATCAATTAATAAATATATCACAAATTTTATGAATATATATATATATATATAATAAAGTAAAATACATTTAAATCTTAAGATCAACCATTATATTACTAGATTTTATGATCGATCTTCCAACACCAAAGCTCCTATGTGTAGGCAAACTTATATTGCGAGTGTCGTTGTGGGTGTAGGCTCAAGCAGGACCTTTTAAGATAACTTCTCTAAAGGCTCGTATTGTTACAAGGTTAGGACACCCCAGGACTCGAGCGTTGTGTCTCAAGACTAGACACATCAAAGGCTAGGCAACCTGTTATTTCTTATACTTAAACATAAGTCCCTTAACTATTTTAACTCGATTATTCAATTGGTGTGGAAGAGTAAAAGGACTCAACATGCGAAATAACACATTGAACTTGAAAAAGGAACCTACTCACTACAAGAATAGAATCGACATCCTTACATATGACGTCGAGTTCTTTCTCAACATCCATAAATAGGAGGTGCTATACACAATGGTCCACACGGTGTAGAGTCACACCCTCAATTTCATCTTGGGTTGAGTCTTCAATAAGTCTCTTCCTCAAATCTCGAGCAATTGAAGGAGTTCTCTGTTGGCTTGATTGCCCAAGCTCCTTTTTTGTTTGGCTTGGGCTAGAGGATCATGATTGTTTTTGCCCAAGTCCATTCTTCTCTTTCTTTTTTCTTGGTGCTTTATCAAGGTAATTAGCTCGTGACATGTAATCTTAGGGGGGAGTGCTCAATCGTTTGTGACTAAGGTGATCAACTCTATTTTTAGTGTTGGAGCGCTCTATTTGGTCTAAGACTGAAGTGATAACTTTGTTTGGGGGAGAGCGTTCTATCTGGTCTGAGACCGAGGTGATCAACTATCTTTGAGGGTGAATGATCTATCTTTTTTGAAACCGAGTTGATCAACTCTCTTTGGGGGAAAGCGTTTTACCTGTTTTATAATCAAGGTGATCAACTCTATTTAGGGGAGAATGCTCTACTTCGTATGAGCCCAAGGTGATCTCCTCTTTTTAGGAGAGAGCATTCTTCCTGTTTTGTGACCAAGGTGATCAAATCTTTTTGAGGGAAAACGCTCTATTGGTTTTGAGACCAAGGTGATCAACTCTCTTTGGGGGAGAGTGTTCTACTTATTTTGTGACCGAGGTGATCAACTTTTTTTGGGAAGAAGGCTCTACCTAGTCTGAGCCCAAGGTGATCAACTCTCTTTGAGGGAGAGCATTTTGCTTTGTTTGAGCTAGAGGTAATCAATTTTCTTTGAGAGAAAGTGCTCTATCTATTTTGTGCCTGAGGTGATCAACTCTCTTTAGAAGAGAACTCTCTACCTATTTTGTGATCGAGATGATCAACTCTTTGGGGAAGAGCATTCTACTTGGTCTGAGCCCGAGATGATCCACTCTCTTTAAGAGAGAGCGCTTTACCTGTGTTTGAGCCCGAAGTGATAAACTCTCTTTCAGGGATGGCACTATACCTATTTTGAGACAGAGGTGATTAACTTTATTTAGGGTAGAACGCTCTACCTGGTTTGAGCCAGTGGTGATCAATTCTCTTTGAGAGAAATGCTCTACCTATTTTGAGCATGAGGTTTCCCTGGGGTTGAAAGATATACTAGTATTATACTATCTAGAGGGGGCTCCTCATAAATAGTGGCCATAATCGCTATCAAATGTGTCACACCATGTTAGTAGGCAAGTTCATATTTATTATTCCAAATGCTTCAGAATGATCACTAAGATTTCCATTTTCCCTTTCTTCAACAAAACACTCTTGGTAAAAGGATCTACTTGGCTCCCATTCCAAACATTACAACATTCTGTAAGTGTAACATAAATTCAACAAATTTTACCTCATTTTGAGGATAGCCTGACAACAATGCATAACGAAATTTCAGAACCTTCTTAGCATGAAAGCTAGCCACAATTGCAAAGATTTGTGAAGAAGTTGGGTTGCCCAAGATATTACAACTCTTGACATTCGAAGATACAAATTTGGACAAGTAGTAGCCTAATTCACTCCTAAAGATTTTAATAAGATAAAGATTGTATAGGAAGGTGGTTTAGATGCTCTGCTCATGCTCTTACAATAATCCACAAATACAACTATTCTTAGTAACTTATGGCACCCTTGCTAATTTAACAATGAATGAGGTAAGTCAACACATAATTATAAATAACCTATTTTCCCAGTTATTAGCAGTGACCCTCTCTATAGAAAATAAAATTATTCGCATAAGCTTCCCCTGATTTGTTTAAAAACTAGTCCTCAGAAGCACTACAATACATCCACCATCAAGGGTCTTTATATGAAAGATTTTATCCAAACGACTTCCATTGAAGGGTAGACTTGCTAGTAAGGATGGCTTCATTAACAATGGCACTTCCAGCCAACAAAAGCATGTCAGAAGAGACAAACTTATCTTCACCAGTCTGACCAGAAGAGATCCCAATGTAAACAACATCCCCAGCTTAGGCTAAGCTGCATCTCATTCATCTCATTGTATATACACTACTACAAAACTGGGCTTTAAAGTTGGTTCAGCCAAGACTTAAAATTTAAAGTTAGTTCACGCATTGGACCGACTCTAATTTTTTTATGCATATTTTACTGATTAGAACCTGTATTTGATCACATATAGTAGAAAAAAATCAAAATCTGTTTAACAAAATTTAAATAATACAAATAATTGATTGTATTTACCTAAAAACCAAACATAACAAATATATATACATAAATATAATTACGAAATACTTATACAAAACCT
Organism: Hippophae rhamnoides; assembly: GCA_033030585.1. Lineage (NCBI taxonomy): Eukaryota > Viridiplantae > Streptophyta > Magnoliopsida > Rosales > Elaeagnaceae > Hippophae > Hippophae rhamnoides. The sequence continues at coordinate 15,098,176 of CM065437.1, read as the reverse complement.
ACATAATAAAAATAGTAACATACATAATATAAAAATTTATACATATAATATACAAACAATAACCCAAAATGAATAATAAGTGCGTATGATTAATAGAAATACTTACAAAAGTAAATGAAGTGACAAAATAAAGGAAATTAAGAAAAAAATGTGTTTTATAAGTGAGAAAATGAATAAAAAATTTGAGTATTTCGCTCAAAAATAGGGGATTTGGAAGATAATTTGGAAAGAAAGAAAACTCACTAAACGACGTTAAAATTGTTGGTCGTAGGTGATCGAAAAATGAGAAAGAGTGGAAGAAGAGTGTCAGTTTTGGGTTTTTGGGTGTTGTTTACTACACTGTAAATAAAAAAAATGTTGTGTCTGATGGGGAAGAAAGTAGAGAAAAGGAAAATATCCATATGTGTAGCGTCAGTTGACGTGTTGAACCGACGCTACACGTAGGACGTATCATTGGTTCTATGTGTCAACTGACATTATACACATGGATAACATCAGTTGACACGTATGACCGACGCTATGTGTATTGCATTGATTTTTCAACGAATCGAATTTAAATTCATTATAAGTCGATTTGTTAAAAAAACTGACTTTAAATCTCGACTTAAATGTCACATTTTATAGTAGTGATAAGTTTGGGTTACTTCAATTCGATGCAGCACTAGTTGCGCCAGCTTCAGTCAGCCCAGCCCTAGTCCATTCCTCTTTAGCTTGCACCAGGTCAAGTTAAGACATGCTTAGTCCATTCATCTTTAGTTCACACGAAGTCAAACTGGACTTTGGATTTTCTAAGCTCCTGCTTGAACTTTCTATACTATTAACGTCATTGCCATCAAAAGGGTTGAAATCACATTTGCATATGATGGTCCATATAGGAATTGTCACCAGCGTTAGGGTTTCAAAGATTGTGATACAATGGAGTCAGTAGAGGATCAGAATCGGCGAAGCTTCGATGATATGAGCTGCTATTGGATCCGACCTTTGAGATAAAAAATTGAGTCCAATAAGAACTCTCGTGCTAGATGGTAATGGAAATCAGTCCAAAAAGCATTAGTGACACTCGACTTGTGATGTTACAATAACATATCACAGCCTCCTAACACCCGTAATTCTAAATTGCAGCTCGTTGTGTGCATAAATGTTAGCTTTCGACTCTCATATCATCCCAGAGATGACACCGACTCATATTTTCTCTAGTTCATCTTGCGACCTAGTACACATCTTTCCACTTGATCGTAGTTGGTGCTGGCTCCAGCCGATCAAAGCTCAGTTCTTTTCCCTTTAGGGCGCGACAGTTCTAATAGACCCAACCCAGCCTGTTCTTCATCAGCGTGGTCCGTTCATTTGTGTCCAGTCATGCCCAGTTTAAGAATCACCATTGCAAATCAATCCAAGAATCAATAGTGTAGTGCGTTCTTCATCTATAGAAATCGACCCAGCGTAATCCGTGAACCAGATAAATGATTATAAAGAGCTCTGTCATCTGTATGTTCCTCTGCAATATTCGTGAGAAAGCATTGTAGATAGCTCTGTCACCAATTTTTTTCCCAACTAAAGTGTATAAGAACATATCAGTTGGGGTCTACAATGGCGTCGCTCAAACTAAATATCATGCAATTTCCAAGTCTTTGTTGGTCCAACTAATGTGGGCCATCCACAAAGAAAAAAAAGGGGAAGAAGAAAGGAAAGTCCTTGGTGCCGAAAGAAAAGAAGAAAAGAAGAAAAAAAAAGTCAAAAATCTCTCTGTATAATCCGGAGAGAAGGATGAAGTTTTTGGCTTTATAAAGCCTTAGCTTCAATTTCAAATAACATCAGAAGCGGAGAAATCAACAAAGAGAGAGAGTTTCCCGAAAGATTTTTGAGAGAGAGAAAAATTAAGAGAGCCAATTTGTGAAGTTTTATCCACAAATTGAAGATACATATTTGTTGTATTTTTGTGAGAGATCCACCTGAAGGTGAAGTGTGTAATCCCATCTTATTATAGTGGAAGTTTAAGTGGCCTACGAGTCCCGTGGTTGTTACTTTCATTTTAAAAGGTTTTTCCACGCTAAAATCTTGGTGTCATTTTTATTCTATTTTGATTTGGGAAATTATCCTGGGTGTGTGATATTTATCTCTTTAAAACCATCCATTTTTCCCAACAAAGTGGTATCAAAGCCAAGTTATTTTTAGTAAGAGATTGTACACATATACAGTACTATTCATATATACTTTATTGTACTATTCACGGGTACTATTTGGCGGGTACTATTTATTGTCAGAAAAGTATCAAGTTCGGCGAAACTTGGTGACTCACGATTCAAATGGAGGAAAGCATAGGTAATATGATAAAATTAACCGCATTTAATTATGCAATTTGGAAGCCGAAGATGGAGGATCTTTTATACATTAAAGATCTATGGAAGCCAATTATAATGCCGAAGGAGAAAGAAGTAACCGATGCAGACATTGAATGGGTCAGTCGAACCGAAAGTGTGCTTCTCAAATCGTACATTGGATCGACAAAGCATTTTTCAAAATTTTGCTAACGAACACGATGCTTATGCTCTTTGGCAAAAGTCGGAGAAAATGTATGCGAGGACAACCACACGAGAATAAAGCAAATCGATGTGACGATTAGTCAATTTGAAGTATAAAGACGAAGCGTATCGAGAACATATGAGTGAGTTTCAAGGTATCAGATCAACTCAACTCTATGAAGATGACGTAGAAGACGAGCTACAAGCGTTGTTGATGTTGAAGTTCTCTACCAAAAAGTTGGGATACTCTAGTTGTGCCGAAGAACTCGACTCACGATGGTAAGCTTACCACGGACGTACGTAAAAGAGAATGTTAAACGAAGAGTCTCGACGAAAAGATGAAGGATATATCAATCAAGCGCTTGTCATGCGTAAACAAGGCAAGGCAAGAATGGCTATGAGAAGTAAAAGTAAAAATCCCCGTAACCAAAGTCAACAAAGAGGATGATCGAAGTCTAGATCAAGGTAATGACATGAAGTGTCGTCATTGCGTAAGCCCGGACACTTCATTCGAGAATGTAGAGAAGGTTAAAGGCGGAACAATCCGTAAATCGTAACAGTAAATCCGAACAAATGACACCACAATTGTCACCGAAGAAGTTGTCATCGTCGAGACGCCGATTATGTCAATCTTGCGTACGCCAAGACACTACTTGGGTAGTTGACTCGTGCACTTCCTATCATGTCACCTCACGATGGGAATTCTTCTCAACCTACACTCAAGGTGATTTCTGGACGTGCGAGGATGGGGAAACGATGATGCATCAAAAATTGCTCGGCATTGGAAATATTTATCTAGAGACTAATCTTGGATGCATTATTACTCGAAAGATGCGAGGCATGTTCTCGATATCCGCCTCAATTTAATCTCTACCCAGGTATGCTGATGATGATGGATACAATAATTATTTTGGTGGAGGAAAGTGGAAGCTCACCAAAGGCAACTGGTAATAGCTAAAGGCAAGAAAGATACATCACTCTACATCACAAGCCAAAATATGTATGGGGGAGAAGTAAATGCCACAAGGAAAGAAGTTTCTACCGAGCTATGGCATAAGCGACTCGGCCACGAGTGAAAAAGGTCTCGAATTCTTTCCAAAAATGAGGTCTCACAGAATGAAAGGTACACCTGCAAACTTGTGTTGATCAGACATGGGAAAACAACATGAGTTGCATTTCGTAGTCTCGCACCATCTAGAAAGGAAAATATTCTAGATTTAATACACGATGTCTGTACAATGAGTTGTAAGTCATTAGGAGGTGCTCACTATTTTGTGACCTTTATCATGACCATTCTAGAAAAGTATGGACTTTTGCTTTGAAAACTAAAGATCAAGTTGCGCAGAAGTTTTCAAGCGCTTCATGTAAAAAGTGGAGAGAGAAACCGCGTGGCACGTGTGTACGTGCGGATAAATTATGGGCGGTAGTATCGTGGACCATTCGAAGAGTACAAGTTTTGGCATCGTTGAAAAATCGGTACCAAAGACATCTCAACATAACTATTGCCGCAGAGAGAATGAATAGAACCATACGTGTGAAAGAGTCGGATGTACGTGCTCAAATGCAAACCGCTAAACTCCTTTTGGGGAGGCGAATGACAGTTAGGCCGATGAATCAACCTTTCTCCATCGTCCCCAATCAACTTCGACGCATCGAAAGAGTTTGGACGGGAGAGAGACATTTCTTACAAACACTTGGAAAGTATTTCGTCAGAAAGCATTTGCTTCACATCCCCAAGAGATGCAGCGGTCCAAGTTGGATGGAAAAGCGAAACAATGTATCTTTATGGGATATGCGCCTACGAAGAATTTGGCGTACTGGGATCCTATTAACAAAAGGATTGTCGTAAGAGACATGATATTTCTCAAGACCAAACAATCGAGGACTTTGAGAAATCCGAGAAACCACAATCGATGAAATTCCGGTTAATGCGGACTAGTCTCTCCACCAATAACTCGACGACGGGGAGTTACACCCGTGATACCGATGATGTCAATCCACCAACCTGGCGCTCGTAACTAACAAGTCTCGAACAAGTCCAACCGTAAGGCTGCAGGAGATCTACCCGAGTACGACAACCTAGTCGTATATATTCTCCTAACGAGTACGTGATGCTTACCGGCGGGGAGAACCAGAAGTTACGACGAAGCTATCACCGATCGGACGATAAGACCGAACTGGCTTAAAGCCATGCAAGAAGAAATGAAATCTCTGCATGAGAACCACACATTTGACCCGATGAAACTACCATAAGGAAGAAAAGCTCTCAAGAATAAGTGGGTGTACGTAATCAAAAGTGAAGAAGGCACTCGCAACCACGCTATAAAGCAAGATTGGTCAGTGAAAGGATTCGAGCGTAAGAAAGGCGTTGACTTCGATGAAATATTCTCACCAATGGTTAAAATGTCTTCAATCCGAGTTGTTCTTGGTTCGCAGCCTAGTCTTAATCTAGAAGTTGAACAACTTGATGTAAAGACGTCAGATTCTTACATGGTGATCTTGATGAAGAAATCTATATGGAGCAGTCAAGGTTTCCAAGTCAAAAGCAAAGAAACGTTGGTATGAGACTAAAGAAAGCTTGATATGGGGTCTCAAGCAAGCACCAAGACAAATTGGTACAAAAAGTTCGACTCATTCATCGGGAGAAAAATGAATACAACGTAACGACGGCGGTGATCAGCGTCTTCATCAAGAAATTCTCTCGATGGTGATTTTATTATTCTTTGCTTTATGTTGATGATACGTTAATTGTGGGTCAAAATATTGACAAGATTAACAAGTTAAAGAAGGAGTCGAGCAAGTCCTTTGCAATGAAGGACTTAGGACCGCCAAGCGCATTCTTGGTACGACGACACCCGCATAGGCAAAAGCAAAAGATCGGCTTTCCCAAAAACGGTATGTTGAAAAAGTTCTTGAAAGATTCAACACGAGCAAAGCTAAACCGTTAGTTGTCCACTTGCGAAAAGCCACTTCAAACTTAACGTGAGTCAATGTCCCTCGCCAGGGAGGATAAATCGAGAGATGAACAAGGTGCCTTATGCGTCGGCAGTTAGCGCCTAACGTACGCTATGGTATGTACAGACCAGACATTGCACATCTTTGTTGGCGCGTTGTGAAACCGATTCTCCTATCAAATCCTGGAAAGGAACATTAAGTACCGTCAAATGGATACTCGTATCTCGTAGGAACCTCAGGTCATTGCTTTATGCTTTGGTAATAATAAACCCGTGACAAGGATATACGATTCGGATATGGGTCAAGACGTAGATACGAGGGAAATCTATGTCCGGGTACCTAATAACATTTGGAGTGAGTCATTTCATGGCAATCACGACATACAAAGTGTATTGCTTTAAGTACATCACGTAAGAGAAAATACATTGCAATCACCGAAGCGTTGTAAGGAGATCCTGTGGATGAAAAAGTTCCTACAAAAAATTGCATCAAACCAAGAAAATTATGTTCTTTATCGCGATGTCAGTAGTGTAATTCATCTTAGCAAGAACTCATCCTTCCACTCAAGGTCCAAACACATCGACGTAAGGCATCATTGGATTCGTGATGTGTTGGAACATAAACTACCGAAAGTTGAAAAAGGTTCATACCAATGATAACGGGCAGATATGATGACAAAGACCTCGACAGAGAAAAACTTGTTATCTGTAGAAAGATTGGGTGTATGGAAGAGCCATGTCCCACATAAGGTGGAGGGGGAGATTTTTGGTCCAATTAATGTGGCCATCCACAAAGAAAAAAAAGGGAAGAAGAAAGGAAAGTCCTTGGCGCCGAAAGAAAAAAGAAGAAAAGAAGAAAAAAAAAGTCAAAAATCTCTCCATATAATCCGGAGAGAAGGATGAAGTTTTTGGCTTTATAAAGCCTTAGCTTCAATCTCAAATAACATCAGAAGCGGAGAAATCAACAAAGAGAGAGAGAGTTTCTGAAAGATTTTTGAGAGAGAAAAATTAAGAGAGCCAATTTGTGAAGTTTTATCCACAAATTGAAGATACATATTTGTTGTATTTTTGTGAGAGATCCACCTGAAGGTGAAGTGTGTAATCCCATCTTATTATAGTGGAATTTTAAGTGGCCTACGGGTCCCGTGGTTATTACTTTCATTTTGAAAGGTTTTTCCACGCTAAAATCTTGGTGTTATTTTTATTCTATTTTGATTTGGGAAATTATCCTGGGTGTGTGATATTTATCTCTTTAAAACCATCCATTTTTCCCAACAATCTTTTATAGCTTTGGATTGTGGCTTCAGCTTTTTGGTGGTTGGTTATATAATGTCACTCAAATCATGAATTATAGTGGTTTCTTGGTTGTGATTTGATTTTGAGACCAGGATGAAAAACATGAGCCATGAGTGTAGTTTTGTGAAGTTTGCTTCCTTCTCTCTCATAATTTTGGTTGAATTCTTAAAAATATGGTATCGTAAGACAAAGCTCGACCTTAGAATCTGAGTCACATGGTGGTATTAAAATGTTAGGATTTCTTCAATTTATAGAGAGAGAAATTAAAGAAAAATTAAAAAATTGTGTGAAAATGTATAAATTCTTTAAGAAGTTCATGTGTATATAGAGTATTGCATGTACATATGTCGATTACATGGATCATACATGTCACACCGTGCCAGATGGATATAAGAGTAAAGCAAAAAACATTTAAAGCTTGAGGTCGACTACCACATGGTTCGGGCTCATAGTCGGCCTTCCAACACCAAAACTCCTATGTCTAAATAGATCCATACTACAAGTGTTATTGTAAGCACGGGCTCAAACAGATCCTCTCAAGATAACTCATCTGATGGTTCGGACTGTTACTAGACTAAGGCACCTCAGGGCTTAGGTACTGTGTCTCAAGACTAAAATACATCAAGACTCGGGCTTATGTCTCAAGACTAAGACACATAAAAGGTTAGACAATTTGTTATTTTTTATGTTAAAACACACATATATATCTAATTATTTTTTGTTACTAAAGCCTTGAAGAGTCACAACCTCACTTTCTTTTCTCAAATAAGACTGAAAAATTTAGGTTGTAATTCGGTGAGAAAAACTTAATCATATCCTTGAATGTAAGATAATTGGCTTCACTATAGCGGTGTCAAAATCAAAATGTGAGGGTCAACTCGATCCAACATAGTTATTGGATATTAGCTCTTAATTCAAGGAATAAAACAAGGACCTTAATTCAAGGAGCAAAACAAGGAGCTTAATTCAAGGAGTAAAACAAGGAATCCTTAATTCAAGGAGTAAAACAAGGGATGCTTAATTCAAAGAGTAATTGAAGGAGTAAAATTTTCTTATAAAGAGCTATACAATTGTAATGAAAACATGAAGAAAATAATAAGAGCTCTTTTTGTGTAGAGTTATTTCTTGTTTTTTCAACATGGTATCAGAGCAGGAAAATTAACTTGCTTTTGCTTTATTATTATCTTAGCATCTTCAATCTTTGAAATGACGGAAGACAAGCCACTAGGATCGTAATCGAAAGTTTATCTGCTTTCCTTCATATGAATATACATGAGGTGAATGTCAACCCGAATCAAAGATTAAGCTCAGTCTTGTTGAATGAGTTTAATTACTTGGTTTCGTCAAGAAGCGTTGTCTCCTGGCTCTAGGTGGAAGGTCCAAGTCAGTTCATAAATGGAAGCATCGAAGTACTCGATGTTTCCTCACCAACCTATGAATCTTGGCTTAGTAAGGATCAAATCGGTTATGTCATGGTTCTAAATTCCATGGAACGTAAATTAGTCAAATATTTAGTTACTCCGAATCTGCGTATACCAACTATGGGAGATGGTCAAGGAAATGTATGGCAAGCCAAAAACAATGTCCACGAGTTTTTCAATTAAAGAAGGACATCTCAAATCTGCGAACAAGATGTAAGCCTTTTGTACAACTCTTAGGAAGATGAAAAGCATGTGGAATGAGTTAGAAATATATCGTCCTCATACAACCGATGTAGCTCGCTACGAAAAAGAAGCGGAAGAAGATAAGATTTTTCAACTTCGGCCCGGGCTCGATTCAACATATGAAGATATACGATGCCACATACTCATGAATACCGAACTTCCTTCCTTCACCAATGTACGTGCACAATTCAACGTGAAGAAGTAAGGAGGAAAGTCATGAACAAGGATACAAATGGTTAGTGCTGCACCCGAGGCGAGCCTATCTAACCAACGAGAGAAAGTACAAAGGGAAGCATCCAAACTTGAAGTGTCAACACCGCAACTATACGGGCCATATTAAGGACACATGTTGGATTCTACATCCGAATTAAAACTTGATTTTATAAAGGATGGGTTTACGTAAAGTGAATCGTTCCGCACATCGTGCAAATCACGCTCGCCTCTACCTCTAATGGGTCTGATCCATTCAAAAACTTCACAAATAATCCAAATGAACTTATGAATGAGTTTATGTTGTATCTTCAAAACAAGACAGAAGGAGTTAGAATTGACTCAGTGTGGATAGCATAGAAGAAGGAAACTTGAAACTCGACAAGATTGCTAGGCAAGTTTGCGAGTTTCTTGACAGATACAAAACTCATACCACAAGAGGACATGCAAGCTATCATAAAAGCCTTTAAAACTGCTCTTACAATAAATATGTTGCATGATTTTTGGGTTGGAGATTCAAGTGGCACAGATCATATGACAAACCATGTGTCAAAGTCTCATAAGTTTGAAAAATTAGCAAATCCTTCTCAAGTTTCAATTGCAAATGGTGAGAATGTGAAGAGGTTAGGAAAGGAAAAAATAAAATTTATGTCAGATGAAATCGAGGCGGCGGTTTTATATGTTCCTTCCTTACCCTTCCAACTTCTGTCTGTAGGAAAAATCACAAATACCTTGAATTGCTTAGCCATTTTTTCTCCTCACAATGTCATTTTTCAGGATTGTGCCACCAAAAAGACGATTGGTGAAGGGTTTTACTTAGATGGTATCTATTACATATCGAAGAGCAATCCTAGAGGGTTTCAAGCCAAGTTTAACCCTATCCAAGATAATCAATTGTGGCATCAACGTTTAGCTCACCCTTCTCCACCAATTTTGTCAACTTTATTTCCAAACTTAGGAAATGATGCAATTGCATGTGAAACTTGCCACTTGTCTAAAGCCACTAGATTGCCTTTTAATTCTTCCTTGTCTAGGGCTAGTAAATGTTTTGAACTAGTTCATTCAGATGTATGGGGACCAACTAATGAATCTTTTGATGGTTATAAGTATTTTGTGATTTTTGTTGATGATTTTTCTCGAGTCACATGGTTATATCTTTTAAAGTCTAAGAATGAAGTTATGGAAGTATTTAAGGACTTTCATAACCTTGTTAAAAATCATTTCTCCTCTAAAATTCAAACCTTAAGGTCTGACAATGGCACCGAATACATGTCCCATATCATGAAACAATATTCAAACCTTAATTTATTAATTAAAAAATTGTGTTAGTTTTTTGTTTGTTAATTAATGTATTCGTGTTGACCCATGGTTCATGTAGGAGCCATTCCATGCATAGAACAATCTTGGTTCATGTGTTTTGTGGTATCATATGTCATGATTAATTGATTGGACTATATTTGATGGATAAGTGATTATTTAATTAAAAAATTATTATTTTAAAATATAAAAAATCTATCTAATTTTATATATACATATATATTTCAATTATCATTGTATATATATATATATATATATATAAATGTTGTTATTATTATTTTTAAATTAAATTTTAAAATGAAGTAGCTATGTGTTACTTTAATTTACCCCTGTCTAGTGTCTCATCATGCTAAATATTTAGTATGTCATGCCATACCGACATGATCAACAGGCGACTATTCAATGGAGCTTGCTTTTACACACTTCCTTCAGTGTTCAGAATGGACAACAGGTAAATATGATTTTGCTAAATCTTAGATGGCAGACAAGAGTGTAATCGGGAGTTGGTATACATAATACAAATGAGTTGTTCGATAACGGTGCAAGCAAAGCTGCTCTTTTTCAAAGGCCATTTGTTTATTATATAATTTATAATTTCTTAATTTGAATCTCAAAATTACAGTTCTATTAACTTGGAAAATCAATTCATGTTGGACTTTCTATCTAACAATTCTTTTTATGTGAAAACTTTATGTTAATTCACTTAAATAAAAGCTATACAATATAGTTTATTGGAGAAGGGATAACAACGGCAAATAATTTCAGATATGTTGTGAGAATTTTGCATCTTTATTAAGACGATGGACCTGATCGAATACCCATAATTATCATGTGATAATTGGCTGTTCATTCGATAAAAGGATGAGAAAACAAAAATATCCAATGAAATTCATATAATTACAATATCACTTCATACAATAACCATTAAATCATGTAACGAACGTATGTCACATAGTTAGGTACCCATAATTTATAATCTTTTAAAATTAGATAATATATATTACTTATATATTATATAAAATTTATATTGTATCAAAGATTTAGTCTATTAGTAAACAAAAACAAATAAATAAAAAAAAACTAATAAGCCTAGATAAAAATACATGTGTCTTGTAAAAAAAAAAGATAAGATAAATACCTCAAATATAATAAAAACATGTCATAAATATAAATTGTTGGATCAAACTATCTACACTTTAAGTTTAGATATTAATGTATGAAAATATAAACTTATATTGATTAAAAAATGTAATAGTATGATATTCATAAATAGCAAGAGATTTATATTCTTTTGAGATTAATCTTTTGAAATTGAGTCTTATTTTTCTTATATAATATATAAAATTTATATGGTATAAGAGTTACAATCAATCAATGAACAAAGAAAAAAAAAGAAAAAAAGAAGGATCTTTTACAAAAAAATAAAATAAATAGATCTTGTAAAAAGAAAGATATAATTAACTCAAATAAAATTATAAAATAATAAAAATAAGTTAAAATTATGAAGTCTTTGAATTGGTTAAATGATGCTTACTTTGAGAAATATATTAGTATATAAAAATATTATTTAATATTGATTAAAAAAAGATATTATTGTTTATTTTATTTAAGATTAATATTTTAAAATTTGATGATTTACATTATTCATATAATATAAAAAATTCATATATACAATCTATATTGTTTAAAAAAACACCAAAACCTACTATTATTTTATACATATAACCCATATTATTTTAATCTTTGAACACTAAAACATGATTTTAACTATAGAAACAATCAATATAGTGAGCATGGATCTTAAACTTCATACTTTTCGCATAATATTAAAAAATAATTATATTGCATACATTGAGCCATAGTTTTTAACCTTTGTTTGTTGAGCCTAATAATTAAAAATGAGAAAAATGCTTAAACCCACTTCTCTCCTCACCTTTTATGTTATATGAAGCTTTTAACTTAATTGATAAATAATACGTTCTATGCTTTTGATTAATTTTTCTCTCTACTTCGACCACACATACATTAATTGGTGAGAAAATTGAGTACTTTTATTACTCTAATGTCATGTTACATCAAATTATATAATTTAATGTTATAAATTAATATTTATTTAAGTAATTTTTATGTATAATTTTGGTTAAATAAATATATAATAACGAATAATAGTAAAATAATAAATAATGAGAAAAATAAATGACACACAATGATTTAATTGATTTAATTTTTTAATGTAAAAAGTTTATTTCACCGACGATGACACAACGAATAAAATCTAATAATAATTAAATAAAAATATAAACACGAATATTTAGAAAGCTTTACAAATTATAACAAAATCTAAAATATATTCACAAAATAACTCTATCTAATATATTTATAATATAAAAGAAGATAAATTAACAAATTCTTATTAAATCAAAGAAGCAAGCAAGGTGTGAAGAAGAGTAAGCTGCTGCTGTCTATTTTCAGTTTGTAAATAAATGGCTTCTGCTTTGTTTGGTGGGTATAAGATCTAATAACATGAACCGAAAACCAAAGGGAATCAGAATTGACACTGAATTTCAGCTTTTATAGTTTCTCTGTTGGCTGCTTGTCTCAGTTATCAGCTTCTTCTCTCACGCAGGTCTCTTCACGTAGGAACAAAACATATACATTACAAGAAAAGGCAAAGATTTTAATACAATATATGGGATTTGGCTAAATTTTTTTGGACCAATCTAACATTTAATTATTTCTTTAATACTTTTATATGAACTAATATTATTAAAAAAAATATCCAATAGCCATTTATATAAACTTTTAACAAATAATAAATTTTATGCGATGTGTGCCATAATCTTACTAACTATATCCATCCAATTTCACGCACCAAAGGCTAAAGCAATTTCCCATATGTATAATTTTTTTGAGCAAACCTCGTGTTTTCTTGCATTTTGGCGATAGGGTGCCCAATGGACCATAGGGTTGCTCGGCACACATATACTCTAGGTTTGCAGCACATGTCCTATTAGAAAGCCTAATGGCCTATAGGGCTGTCCGGACGCCAAGCTAAATTATTGGTTCTCTAGAATTTCGAAAACCTCCTCTTCATGAGATACTTTATCGGTCCAACATGTGGCCTCCTAGAACACTCTAACAGATTGCATAACATTTCACAATATACACCAAGGAATTACTTAATTGATTGGGAAATCATATGACCAATGTCTCGTATTGCAATACTAGTAAACTATATTTTGATAAAAACCTAATAAACTGGTTTTTCTTCCTACATGAAAGACAAATAATACAATAAGAAAATACCATGATATAAATAATTCTACTAAAATTTGTTCAAAGCTCCTAATTTTCTTACCACAGTGCAACACCGTGCAACAACGTAATCATTTTACAATTTATTATTACATAAATTTTAATTTTATACACCAATATTTAAATAAAATAATATAAAATAGTATACAATAATTTTTAATCTTATTTATTTGTCGTATCTTTTTTACTTTGAAAGATAACTCGTTAACTTAAACGAGTTATCTATTTATATCCAAAATAATTAATAAACAAAGATTAAGACTTTGATATTTTCTTAGCTAAAAAAAATAAGAATATGATATTATTAACATTGCACAATCAAATATATTACTCTCTCCTATTAATTAGTTCTTGAGTTTATGTCAAAACCTTATTCATACAGAGATAAAAAAAAACCCTTAAAATTTGTTTTATTCTATTAAAAATTATTTTATTCTATTTTTGTTTGAAGATATAAAAAAAAATGGATTACTGGATGATCCGCTTAACATGACAAACAAAAACAATTATTTGAATGAAAAAATCCCAAATGATTATATATATTTGAGTAAAATGTATAATAATATAATTGCTATTTATATCTAATTGTAAAATGATATTTAATAATTAAAATAAATAGTTTTAAAAAAATAAAAATTAATAACCGTTAGTATGTTAAATTTAATTGATTTAAGATTTAAGATTTAATATTTTTTTTGTTTAAAATATATATTTTTATTTTTATCAATTTACTCTTAATTATAAATAATATCTTTATTAATTTTAAACTTTTAAGAGTAGTACCAAAAATACTATCTGAAATCTTTATAAGTGAATAAGCAGGTATAATAATTAAAAGATATTTAAAAAAAATAAAATTATATTTACACTTAAAAAATTAAAAAATAATTTTAATTTTGATCCAATTCAATAAAACATATTATTAATAAGTTATTATTTTTTTAAGTTCAAAATTTATTTTTTAATTACCGAATTCTTATTTCTACCCTTTCAATATTTGTTGTAAATGACAGTTATATCGATCCTGAACTCCGCTTCTTCTGTTCAATCTGCGCCATCGTTTAAGGCCACCGAGCTTCTCAATTTCCGCATCTCTCCCAGCTCTAACTCTTCTAATCTCCAGGTAGACTTCTTTCTGTTTCAGAAAAGTGACAACAGGTTGAATCTTTGGCTACTCTTGAAAACAAAACTGAAACTGTTTCTGTTGGAAAATTATGGATCAAAATTCTTAAAAACTGAAGAACACTCAAGAACAATTTTTCAGAAACACTCAGAAATTATTGAATTTTCGTTTATGATTTCTTTAACTTGATTATTACATTGCTAATGAGAGGTATTTATAGAAACAACAAATAAATCTAAGCCATACAATCTAAATCTACCAAAACAATCTAAACCATACACTTATCTTCTTACCTAACCCATTGATTTTTCTTCTTCTCACCAACCATGACCTGTATCCTTATCAATCCAGATCATCATCATAGAAACTTCCACGAGCTGAAATTCAAATGGGCTAGAATGTTTCAAATTTTGTTTTTGATTTCTTTAGGCTTGTAAACAAGTTTACAAACCAACACTCCCCCTTAAACTTGTTTTATGATGCCGAGCAAATTTCTCAATTTGACAAAGTCTTCTTGCTTGAGTGGTTTAGTGAAGATGTCGGCAATTTGATCTTGTGATTTAACATACTCGAGTTGTACATCCTTTCTTGTGATGCACTCCCTGATGTAATGATATCGAGTATCTATGTGTTTACTTCGATCATGGAAAACAGGATTTTTGGCTAAGGCAATGGTTGACTTGTTATCGACACAAATTTTGGTTGGCTCTTCTTGTGTCAAACCTAGCTCCTTTAACAAGTTTCTCAGCCCAAATTGCATGGCAAACACATGTAGAAATGCTACATATTCTGCTTCACTACCTGACAAGGTGACAATTTGCTTTTTTTGACATCCATGTAAAAGCAAGATTCTCCATGAAAACACAAATCAGGAGGTGCTTTGACTGCGTCTATATCTCCACCAAAATGTTATCACTATATCCAACAAGCTTGTAACTATTAGAGCCGAATAAAACAAGCTAAAATTAATTGTACCTTTTAGATAGCGTGGGATTCTTTTTTGCGACTTTGAAATGGGTGATTGTCGGTTTCTCCATTATAGCGACTCAATCAATCCAACTAAGCATACTGTGATGTCCAGGCCTCAGACACGTGGAGATAACGCAGACTTCCAACTAAACTTTTGAAAAATGTTGGATCCACATTTTCACCATCTTCATGCTTGGATAGTTTGATTCCATATTCCAGCGTGTGGGATCGGCTTCTGTCGTCATCTTGAACTTCTTTAGTATCTCGCTTTGCATAGCTTTCTTGAGAGATGAGGATACCTTCTTCCTTTGCTTCACTTCAATTCCAAGGTAGTATGCCATTAACCCTCCTGGATATCCGTCATTTCAAACTCTCGGTCGTCACCTTCTTAAAATCTTCAAATAGCTTTGGATTACTTCCGGTGAAGATGAGATCATCTACGTATAGACAAACGATTAGAATATCGCCATCTTCAATCTTGATGTAGAGTGAATGTTCATAGGGACACTTGATGAAGTTGTTCTCCGTGAAAGTACTTGTCGATGCGGTTATTCCATGCTTGGTGCTTGCTTTAACCCATAAAGAGCTTTCTTCAACTTCAATACCTTGTCTTTGTGACCTTTTGCTTCATAGCTTTGATGGTTGCTTAATGTAGACTTCTTCTTCAAGGACTCATTTAGAAAAGCGATTATACATCCATTTAATGTATCTTCCACTTATTTTGTCAGCCAAAGAAATGATAAGTCTTATAGTTTCTAATCGAGCAACGGAGCAAATACCTCATCATAGACCTCAATTTGACTATATCCTTTTCACACTAGCCTCGCCAGGTCTTTCAATCTCTCCCTTAGCATTCCTCTTTGTCTTGTACACCCATTTGACACCTATTTCCTTATGCCTCTTTGGGAAGTGAAACAAGTTCCACGTGTCGTTCTTCTATAGCATTGATTTCTTCGTCCATCGCATCTCTCACTTGCTTCTCTTGACGGCTTCTTGAAAGCTTTCGGTTCACAATCAATGAGAACGAATAAGGTAAGATTATCTTGTGGATTGTTACCTCGTAAAAGATCTTGGAGATTTCTTGTACGTGTCGTGGCTGCTTTCACTTCCACTCGAAGATGATAGCGAATCTAATCGTAGTGGTTGGCAGTGGTGAAGTAGATGGAGTCATCGATCTTGTTGAATTTCTACGGATTGCTCATTATGTCGCTCATCTTCTTTAAACAAGGCGAGGAAAGAAATTGAAGTTATCTACATGGAATTTAAAATCCCATTCTCCTTCTTCGTCGAATACCACATCTCGACTAATCACAATCTTCTTATTATGTGGGTTGTACGACATAGCTCTTTGAATTAGTATCATAACCAATGAAGATAAAACTCTCGCTTTTATCATCAAGCTTTGTTCTTCTCTCATCCAGATACATGAACATGTGGGCTATACTTCAAAGACTCTTGGGTGGGAAATACCGTGCTTTCTACCACTCCAAGCCTGCATGTCTTTCCCATACACACTTGTTGGATATCGGTTTGACAAGTAAAGCGATACACTTACGCCCAAAACTCTTTGGGTAGTTTCTTTGCTTTTGAGCATGCTTCGTATATGAGGATTGTTCGGTTCTTTCTTTCGCCACACCATTCTGTTGGGGGGATCTGGCACCGTTAAAGATCTATGAATTCCATTTTGCTTCCTGCAGAACTCTTGAAACTCCTTGGATGTAAATTCTCCACCTTGGTCCGATCTCACGGCTTTGATTTTTCTACCACTTTCTCTCTCACCGTAGCTTTGAACCTCTTGAATACTTGAAAAACTTCGATTCTGTTTCAAGAAATATACCCAAGTTTTCTTCTTGAAAAATCATCAATAAAAAGAAGAAAATAGTTATTGTTCACAGAGAACTAGGCTTGATCGGTCCGCACACACGTATGGATTAGCTCAGTGGCTTGCTCTTGAGTCGACTCCTGGAAAGCTTTTTCTAAATTGCTTCCCGAGTAGGCACCCTTCACAAAGTTGATTAGGATGGTTAATGCAAGGTAGTCCCTTCACCATCTCCTTAGACAACAAATGCTCGAATCCTCCAAAAATTGAGATGTCCGAATCGAAGATGCCATAGCCACGATGCATCTTTATACAGAACTTTCAGGACACTTTGCAATGTCATTTTGTATGTTGATCAAGAACATTCTATTCTTTGACATCGGCACGTTAGCAATGAGGTTATTCTTATCATCTTTTATAGAAAGATTACAATCCTTCATATGAATATCATAACCTTTCTCTAACTGTTGTCCTAAACTTAAAATGTTACTTTTCATATTTGGGACATAGTAAACATTGGAAATAAATTGATGTTGCCCATCTTTCAAACGAATAAAAATGTTACCTTTTCCTTTCACTGCTACGTTTGAATCATCTCCAAATGAAACATTTCCACTTATTGACTCATCTAGTTCCACGAATATGTCTTTCCTTCCACACATATGGTTGCTTGCTTCGCTGTCAAGATACCAGGCATTTGGTTGACTACTATTACCCTCCTTTCGTGCTAGAAAAAGAGTTTCTTTCTCATCGGTCTTCTCCTCTATGTAGTTGATTTTCTCATCTACTCTATTATTGGGAGCTCTACATTCTGAAGCATAATGTCCAAATTTCTGACAATTATAGCATTGAACTTGAGATTTTTCATACCTTGAGTTCATATTACCTCTTCCTCGACTTTGTGTTGAGCTTCAATTCTTTCAAAGTTCTTGGAATTGTTGTTGTAATTCCAACTTTGTCCACGACCAGTGGTTTCCACCTAGTTCACGGCCTCACCGCTACCTCTACCTCGGCCACGTTGGTTTGTCATTGCTTTGGCTTTCATGCTTATCCTTGAATTGCATTCAAGAGTTGCTCGGTGATCCTCGCTTCTTCTTATGCTTTTCTTCATATGCTTGTAATGACCCGATTGAGTTCATCAATGGTCATTTCTTCCAAATCTTTGTTTCTCAATCGTCACGACGATATGTTCAAATTTGAAATCTAATGAACGAAGTATCTTCTCCATTATTCTAACATCTCCCAACATCTCACCGTTTCTTTTTAATTGATTAGAAACAATCACACTCTCAAGAAATAGTCGGAAATAGATTCTTAAGCTTTCATATGTAGAGATTCAACTACCTCTTAGTGTTTGGAGACGAACCTTCTTCACTTTCTCGGCTCCTTTGAAAGAAATTTGAAGCTTATTCCACTGCTTTGGAAGATGTCATGATCCGAAATCTTCTCAAACCCATCATCATTTAAGGCTTGATAGATAAGAAAAGAGCTTTCTTGTCTCTCTTTCTCAAATCTTTCAAAGATTCTTTTTGCATTTGCGTTAGAGTAGCTTCCATCGTCTCGGCTGCGTAAGCCTTTCTCTACGACTTCCACACGTCACGTGCACCCGAAAGAACCTTCATCTTGATACTCCAATTATCATAGTTGTCGTTGTTGAGTGTCGACTTGAAACGATGACATACCTCCATTTGACATAACTATCAATATAGTGAGAATTTGTAAATTCGATCGCATGATGGATTCAACGTCAAAAAACCTTAAGAGGAACTCCGTGGGAAAAAGCCGATTTTGGTCAACGGCCAAAGTCAACGATAAAAGTCAAGCTATCAAATTCACCTTTTTGGTCAAGCGTGTCTCTACTGCGGTCAAACGGCTTGACGGCTCATCAAATGGCTTGGTGGCTACCGATCTGACTTGGCCAACAGCAGGCTTCACGGCCAACTTGGCCGATTAATTCTACGGTGACTCAGTGAGTTAACTCACTTTCTGGTAGAAACTTCCGGAGAATCGTGACGGCGCATCCGAACTCCAATCTGGATGATTCTTACGACGTCAGATTTGTCTCGTCGAGAGCTTCGATTTGATATACAATAGTGTATATTTATATTTCCAACTACAACTCTGATACCACTTTGTTGGAAAATTATGGATCAAAACTCTAAAAAACTCAAAAACACTCAAGAACAATTTTCCAGAAACACTCAGAAATTATTGAATTTTCGTTTCTGATTTCTTTAACTTGATTATTACATTGCTAATGAGAGTTATTTATAGAAACAACAAATAAATCTAAGCCATACACTCTAAACCTACCAAAACAATCTAAACCATACACTTATCTTCTTACCTAACCCATTGATTTTTCTTCTTCTCACCAACCATGAGTTGTATCCTTATCAATCCAGATCATCATCATAGAAGCTTCCACAAGCTGGACTTCAAATGGGCTAGAATGTTTCAAATTTTGTTTTTGATTTCTTTAGCCTTGTAAACAAGTTTACAAACCAAGAGTTTTCGGGTGCTTAAGTAATATAAGTCTCGTGTTATTTCTTATTTAAAAAAAAATTGTGTTTATGTTTTATTCAATATTTCCACTGTTTTGTTTTCCTACAGTATTAAAAAAGAATATTAGCGGATAATTTCTATCGGGAACGAATGCGTTGATTTTCTTTTCGAATCCTGAAGTGGGTTTTTTAAAGTAATTATTTTTCTTCTATTGTCATAGGTTTTTGCAACAGAAAATTCGTTGTGTTGTTTTCTCATTGTTCTTTCCCTTATAACAGAGTGAAAGAGATTCAAAGAGAATTAGAGAGAAGAAATTGTATCTACTACTTATTGTCGTATGCTTTGATTATTTTAAGGTGTTGGCTAGTGGTAACCCCTTATTAGGACGTTGTTCAATAACCATGTACATATGCTAAGAAGATTTTATCAACTAACCAATTCTTGGAAAAGTTTGCAATCATAATTTTCTTTCATTAAATCTCAGAACAAATCAGTTGGACTCAAAGAACATGATATATAATCTTTATTGGAGCATAATCCAAACATGAATTTGGTACTGGAAATGAAATCCAGTTGGAATTACCGAACGATGACTTCCTAAGTCAAGCCATGCAATTACATGTAATTTTTAAGACACATATAGACAATGAAGTCAACTACTAATAGGATTTGATTTTGTCATTGGTGATTTTCTGCTACAATCTTAACATTGTGGTAGTTCTGTTGGGGGAGGGATAACCTTTTGTAGCTCTCCAACTCCATTCTCAACCAGGAAGGACATTGCCAAATCTGTACTAAGATTGGCATTAATGTGACAGTGCAGAATCCAAACTCCTGTTAAGAGCATTAAGAAGTGTCAAAATGTGATCTTGAATATGGAGGTGCTCCAATTGTGTTCCTCTGTGGTGGGTCAACAAGGTTGAACTTGGACAGGTCTGTTCTTGGGTTATAGTTGCCAAAACCTAACCGAACAACATAGAAATGTTATCCATGAGGATGCATTGGATGGTCTTCTGTTGTGACAATGTTTGTGTCCTCCAAAACAATTTGTACACTTAAACCATATACTTGAATTTGTACAGTTTAGTTCCACTGCTGGCTGTCCATAGCCCACGAGGGATATTACCGCTATAATTGAATTGCACTGGAGGAACGAGTGGGAAGTCAAGAGTGAAGACACCAGGTGTGCCTTGATAGGCTGCTTGCATAGTGAATCGGTTCTTGGGAATACAAAAGAAAACATTGTTGATGCTGGCAAAAAACCGGGTTCCATTTGGCTATTGGCAACGAGGGCTATTAGGATTCGTGCAATTGATTAGTCCTAATCCCACTGTGAAGAATAGTTCCTTATCCCAGAAGTAAATGCTGTCACAGTTGCTATATCATTACATGTTGGTAAAGATGGGAAGTGTCTCTAAAACTGCCCTTTTCTGCGACCACAGGGAGCAGATTTATACTCAACAATTGCAGTGGTGGTGGTGTTGTCAAAGGCTGCATTTTGTGCTGTCTGATAGGCACACAAAGTGATGTAATAGCGAGCAGGTGGTTGATCAGCTGCAGCTGTGACTAGAACGTCAGTTGTCTGGCCAAATCCTATCGTGACGACCCTTGTTGGGAAAGGCTTGGCATAGGTAGAGCATCAACCCCCGCAACAATCATTTTATGGCTGGCAATGGTGAAGAAAAGCTATTGATTGAGTGCAGAATTCACAAGTCTTATAAGAATTGTATCACCTGATCCCACATGTATTCTTACACTGTGCTTTATAAGATTGCCTCTTTCTTTGCTATTGATATCTAATACAAAGCATTTCATTTTTTTATGAAAAAACAAAAATTATTAATTAAGAAAACTATAGCTAACCTTGGCTGGAGCACCTATAGATATCACTAGGCGTCACATTTATGGTGAATGCAACTGATGCATTTGGTGCTGCTCCTATAAACTGTGCTAGCCTCATGATATCAAAGGGATGTCAGTCGATCCATTCCTTTATTATCACCATAATCCATTAAGTTTCGTCATTATCTTATATGGCTAGAGTATGATTAAGAGAAAAAAGATTAAAAAAATGTGGCTAAAAAGACGCAATTGTTAAATACCAATAACAAGGGGAAATTCTCGCTTTGGCATTTGACATGGGTACGGAGGACCCAGACTAGGATAAATAATAAGAGATCCATATACAGTAGCTTTTAGTGATCCGTTATGAGCATGCCATTATAAGGTCCCTTCTCGATCTATGATGGTGAAAGGTATGTATAAGTTGCTCTTGGTTTGATAGGACATTAAGAAATGTACTTCGGTCCATCTATCCACGGATTCCTCAACTGTCTTATTTCATGCCTGCTAGATTAGCAACAATGATCACATTTTAAATTGACTGTACCAATCATAAATTTGAAAATAAACTATTTTATGTAGTTATTGGGCTTGGGTTTTAGGTTTAAACCTCATAGCATTTGTTAGATGTCATGGATTAGTTGGGTTTTTACAAAATGTTTTTAGAGTCAGATCCAATGTGCTTCGTATAAACGCACACAAGATATATTTTTAAGGTGAAAGTGAACTAAGTAGTACATGTAACTCAAGTCAAATGAAAGTTGGTTGTCGTTTTAGATCATGAGGAAGAAATTTAATGGTGTTCTATGGCTCATGATGGATCCTCAAGGTGTGATTAAAACAAAATAGACAGTGTTAGTTTTTAACCTTTTTAGTGTTATAAGTTTTATCTCAAAAAATTAACATATTAAAAGAAGTAACTCATCTCAAATATATATATAATTTATTCTTCGTATCCAATGTAAGATTTATCTGTAAACTCAATATATGCATTATATTAATTTACATGTTTGCATATATAATGTAACACGAACTTATATATTTTTATTAAATAGAAAAATATAAAAATTTATATAAAGAATTATTTAATTCCTTTTAGTTTCTTTAAATGTCAATAAATTTTACTTTTTTATTTTATTTTTTAAGAAGTCATTTTTTTAAAAGAAAAGATTGTCTTGACAAGCATGCAATAAGCATGTTTACTTAGGTATTAAGAGAATGGTGTTTTACCGATGGTTAGTAACGTTGTATTGTGTCCTATTGGTAACATTAATCTAAAGTAAATCTCCATTTTTAACCCCCAACATTGGACCTGAAAATTGCCGATTGATTATGTTTTGCATTCTGCAAAGTCTCTTCGCTGGTGTTTGTTGAACCTAAATTCCAAAAAAATAAAAATAAACTAGTTTCAAGACTTCACTACATTAAGATGACATAAGAAAGAAATTAATGATGAACAGATCAAAACATACAACAAATTCATGGTAATGAGTGTCAAGATTTGCAAAAGAAGAGAGGAAAGCAAAAATGGCTAGTAAGACGAAATAGTGTATTGACTTTCCACTCATTCAGATCAAAGCCTCCATTAGTTTCTTTCTAAGCCTGTGTTAACGAAGATTTACCCCATGTTTGGTTGGAGTGAATGAAATAGAATCAGAATTAATTCCTTCCATTTTATGTGTTTGGTTGGACGGAATATACGAATGGAATGAAATTGATTACTAAAAGAGAAGGAATCACAATTCCTTCTCCCCTTTTAGTAATCATAATTCCATTCCCATTTAAACTTTTTTTTTCCAATTTTATCCTCAATTAAAATATAACCTTAAATCCAAAATTCCAAAACCCAAAACCCTAAACCCAAAATTTCAAAACCTTAAATCCTAAATCCAAATCCCTAAACCCTAAACCCTAAATCCAAATTCCTAAACCCTAAACCTAAACCCCAAATCCCAAAACCCTAAACCTTAATCCTAAACCCAAAACCCTAAACCCTAGACCCTAAACCCTAAACCCTAAACCCTAAATCCTAAAACCCTAAACCCTAAATCCAAAATTGCAAAATGGTAAACCCTAAATCCAAATTCTAAAACCTAAACCCCAAATCTCTAAACCCTAAAACCATAAACCCCAAATCCCTAAACCCCAAAACCCTAAACCCCAAATCCCTAAACCCTAAAACCCTAAACTCCAAATCCCAAAACCCTAAACCCCAAATCCCTAAACCCTAAACCCTAAATCCTAAAACATAAATCCCAAATCCCTAAACCCTAAACCCTAAATCCTAAAACATAAATCCCAAAACCCAAAACCCTAAATTCAAAATTATAAAACCCTAAACCCTTTTTTGAAAAATAATAATTTTAACCCTAAATCTTAACCCACAATTATAAACCCAAATCCTAAATCCCACATCCCAAACCTCAAAACCCTAAACCCTATTTAGAAAAATAATAATTTTAATAATATATTTCTTTTTAATTAAGTAGTAATTATTTAAAAAAATAATGATTTCAATAATGTATTTTGTTTGACGAAAAAATAATAATTAAATGACATTATTTGAACTTTACAATATGTAGAGGTATTAAGGTCATTTACAGCTTTTTTCATTCTATTCCAGTGGCAAACCAAACACTGTAATCCTAATTCCGAGCTTGATTCTAGTGGTTAAATCAAACAATATTATTTCCTTTTCATTCCATTACGATTTCGATTCTGATTCCGATTTCATTTCACGAACCAGACGCAACCTTAGTGCTTTTGAGTTTTGCCCCATAGGAGGGCACAACTACTTATACTAGGATTTAAGAAATGGAAAACTAGAGTCATTATTTTATTTAAAACCAAGTGACTTATTGACATAGTAGGTTTTGAGTCTACTGTAGCACTTAAAATTTAATAACATCTTAGTCCAACCAAAAAGATGATTTGGTTCACCCATTAGCCTCACACTTCGTAATTGAACTAAAGAAAAACTACGGTCTATAGTGTTTGCCTCTGTTTTGGAGTATTTTAAGCAAATATGAAGCTTTCCTTATTCACATATTTGTGTTTTTAGTCAAATGACATACTTGCATTGCCTTAGAAATCAAAAGATCTATAGATAAATTTTTTGACAGAAAATCAACAATGAAAAACTCTCTCTGCTACAAGTTTGTGGTATATCTAAAATAATATATTAGAGCATTATTAGTAAGTGTTAGAGAAAGTTTTACAAAGAAGCCAAATGTCCTGAAAAACATCCATAATTCCTCTATTTGTACAGATTTAGAGTATGTGTGGTTACATTCTTTTAAAGAAGTATAAAAATTAAGATTCTTTTGAAACTTTTGCTAGGGTTTGAGATGTACCTGGCGTGTAGTTGACCATAACCTTCATCACATGCTAATATAACTATGGTACACGGCCTGTTATACGGGCTATGTGAACGGGATAAACATAGAATGAACGGATTGAAAACAAGCTGATGTACATGGGTTAGGTACAAGCATGAACGGGTTGGACATTATTTAATGTGAATGATTTGAAGACGGTTTGTACTTGGGTTGATGTGGCTGGACATGGATTGTACTAGTTAGTTGTCCACCAAGTACGATACCTTCGATCCTAATACCAAACAATAAGTACAATTGGTCTATATAACTGTATCTAATAAAAAAAATGTTACATTAATTATGATTATGATATATAAATGTGATAATAAACTATATATCAATTAAGAAGTTTAGAAGAAAAAGGAAGGAAGTGTTTTAGTACTACAAAAATCGCTTTTTGGGATGACTATTAATTGTTCCTAAAAGTCTATCAGGATGGTTGTTTTTTCAATTGCAATCGTCCCTTATGTAGGTGTTCTTATAGGTATGATTTTTTAGGAAAATTAATAGCCGTCCCAAAAAATAAATAAAAAATATCACTAAAGGTAAACAACAATCCCAATAGACTTCTAAGAACAATTAATAATTGTCTCAGAAGATATTTCAAAAACATCCCAAAAGACTTCTAAGAACGGTTAATAAAAGTCTCAGAAGGTATTTCAAAAATATTTTCAAAAGACTTTTAGGAACGAATGTAAACTTATGTTTTGAGACCATTAATAATCATTCCAAAAAACCAAAAAAAAATTTTAAATCTTATAATTATAATGTATATAGAATATACTTGTAAAATATATTGCATTCTCAATATTTATGATCAATAATTTCATCGTTTAAGTAATATTAATAATTACACTTGAATAAAATTATACGTATTTAATTATAATAATCACTAATATAAAATTAGTAATTAATTATTTTCAAAAATTGGAGTCGTTTTTCATATATGTCTCTATTACAATCAAAGTGTTATAATTTGTTATCATTTTCATCAAACTAAATAAAAATAATAATAATATTATATTGTATTTATTTTGTTAATGAGATAAGTACACCATTCATGTGGACAAACATCATCTCCTTTCTTGTGTACCTTTTCTTTTCTTTAAACTACATAAATAAATAGCATGCTCTAAGTTAAGAAAAACTATATATCAATTGCATAAAGTATTAAAAGAATCTAAATATATATCTTAATTAATAGTTATTAATTCTTGATGATCTTTTATGGAATTGTATATAACAACTCTTACATATCGAATGACATAAAATTTATACTCAATATCATTAGGTTGTATTAGAACCTATATATGAAACAAATTCTTAGTTAGTTTTGTTAAAAAATGAATACTATTCTATGATATATATATAGTACTAAAAGAACGTACATTTATATCGATCTATTTCATATTTATCATGAAGTGGGTTGTCGTCATTAAATTCTCCAGCCATGATAATATTTAGTTCCTTCCCTTAAAATACCACTGGAGTATCTTTAAAAACATGGACGCTTGGAAGCAATGCACATCAAATTACTATTAGGAAATTGCACACGTAAAAGTAGAGAAAAATAAATAAGAGGAAAGGATGTGTGTTTGGTAGCACACTCTAACCCCATGTTTGGTTGGAGGGAATGGAATGGAATCAGAATTAATTCCTTCCATTTTGTGTGTTTGGTTGGACGGAATGGAATCAAATTACTAAAAGAGAAGGAATCACTATTCCTTCTCCCCACCTTGGTAATCATAATTTCATTCCCATCTAAACTTTTTTTTTTCGATTTTACCCTCACTTAAAATATAACCTTAAACTCAAATCCCAAATTCTCAAACCTAAAATTCCAAAACCCTAAACCCTAAATCCAAAATTTCAAAACCCTAAATCCCTAAACCCCAAATCCTTAATCCCTAAACCCCAAATCCCTAAACCATAAACTTTAAAACATAAATCCCAAAACCCTAAAACATAAATCTCAAAACCCTAAACCCTAAACCCCAAATTTCAAATCATAAAACCCTAAACCCCAAATCCCTAAATCCTAAACCCCAAATCCCAAAATCCCTAAACCCAAAATCCCTAAACCCAAAATTCCTAAACCCTAAACCTTAAAACATAAATCCCAAAACCCTAAACCCTAAACCCCAAATTCCAAATCCTAAACCCTAAAACCTTAAAACCCTAAACTCCAAATCCCTAAACCCTAAACCTTAAAACATAAATCCCAAAACCCAAAACCCTAAAACATAAATCCCAAAACCCTAAAGCCCAAATTCCAAATCCTAAAACCCTAATGTCCAAATTCCAAATCCTAAAACCCTAAACCCCAAATCCAAAATTCTAAAACCCTAAACCATTTTTAGAAAAATAATAATTTTAACCCTAAACCTTAACCTACAAATATAACCCTAAACCCTAAATCCCATATCCCAAACCTCAAAACCCTAAACCCTATTTAGAAAAATAATAATTTTAATAATATATTTCTTTTTAATTAAGTAATAATTATTTAGAAAAATAATGATTTCAATAATGTATTTTTTCTGACGAAAAAATAATAATTAAATGATATTATTTGAACTTTACAGCATGTAGGGGTATTAAGGTTATTTACAACTTTTTTCATTCCATTCCAGTGGCAAACCAAATATTGTAATTCTGATTCCGAGCTTGATTCCAGTGGTCGAACCAAACAAAATTGTTTTCTTTCCATTCTATTCCATTCAGATTTCGATTTCGATTCCATTCTACGAACCAAACGTCACCTAAATGAAAAATGCATTCACTTAGAATTACATAAATAACAAACTAATTATATATACATGTAAATGGTAATTTGTATAAATTTTAAATTTCAATCATTTCTTAATATAAATATTATTTAGATTTATAATACTATATAAATTATTCATTTTTTGTTAAAAAATATTCATATTTTGAGTCAACTGTTTCTTCTTTTATTTCTTCTAAAAAATAAATATTATAAATATCAAGTATGCATTCTTATATTGATTATAAAAGTGTTTTTAAGATTTTTGTTTATTAAAAAAAATTATTTCTAAATTATTTTTTATGTTAAAGACTAGAGGGTGGTAATATTTCAAGTAATTTCTTTATAAGTTTTTTGCATAGAAGGTGATAATTTATGTCACAAATAAAATAATCTATATATCACATATAACATATTTTCATATTTATTAAATGACATTTAACATCCTAAATTTCATTTTTATTGTATTCAATATATGTACGATAAATCTTTGTATATTTAATTTACAATAGTATCTAAATATTACTTACATGTGAGAGTATTTCTCTACATTTATAAATATTATTATTATGTTAAATTTATAAATCAAATTTTTATATTTTTTTTTCATTTTGTGAGCTATTAAGACTTTATAATTTGAAGGGTTTAATTATGACGTTGAAAAAGTTTGTATGATTATATTCATGCAATTAAACCATTCATATAAAACTTCTTCTTCTTTTTTTATTTTTTTATACAATTTAAATCTAAAAGATACGATCTATAATTTTTATGAAGATTGAATTCTAATAGGATACTAATTGTATTTCTTCAATGTAATGGTTCTTTTATTTGGTTTGTTGTTTTTTTCTATAAGAAAAGTTAGGTTTTTTGGCCTTTATTTCTTTCTTTTTTCTCTATGTGAGTAAGATGTTCCTTCTTGATAAAGAACTTGTAATGAAATTTCTTTCATATGATTTTTTAGAGTCATATTTTTTAGTTCAAAATCAATTTCATTGATTATTATTATATCATCTTCATATTTGTTTGTAGAAAGTTTTTCATTATAATGTCTTCCTAGCTCTTTATTTGTTTGAATTAACAAACTAATTAATTTTTTTATATCTCTATTCTTAGGGTTTATAAATTGTTCTTCTAATTCTTTTTTATATTCCATTAAACTAAAATTATAGTTTTTTCTTTATCGTTGAGATTTTTCTCATTCTTTATTTCCTCATTCCTAAGTATCATTGAATATGATCTCGTAGGTGAATCTTTTTTTAATCATACAAATAGATCAAACTTGTAACTTATGATTTCATTGTCCTTGGGTATATTATTTACATTCTTTCTTAATTTTGTAAATTTTTTATATTTATCTTGTTATAATTTATTATTATAACTATATTATTTTTTTCTTTTAAGAATTCTTTTTGTATTTTATTTATGTTTTGTAACGACTTGATGTTTTATTTTTATACTATATCGATTTCTTCTACTAAAAAAATTAAAACTTTCATTATTATTACTTGATTTTTTAATATGCTTATAAGACTTCCATCAAAATCTAATTATATATTTTATAGTTTAATTTTGAACATAATTGGTATAACAATAATATCATTTTCTTCCTAATATTATGTCATTGACTAATACTTTTATTATTTTAACTTCTTATTTTAGATATATAATATCTTTTTCTTTATTAAAATTCAAAGTCTCTCTTTCAAGATTATAAATGTAAATATGGATATATTACTATTTCTTGTTACATTATTTTTTCTTTTCAGCATAAGAGGTTTTTTATTTAACATCTAAGTTTTATTCTTCTCGTATTTCAAAGTCTGTTAATATTTATGATTTTATTATTTATTTAATTTCTTAATTTTTTTTATCTATTTCTACGAATTTATTTTGTCTATATATTAAACTATTATGAATGTTTATTAATAAATATCATACTATGTAGTATATTGAAAATATATAATTTTTTTCTTTCGTTAAATCACATCTTTCAAATTCATAACGTAAACTTAAAAAATGGTTTAAATTTTTATTATTAATATTAATGACAAACTTGAAATATGCCATGAATTTTAATTTATGGTATTTTAAGTTTCTATGGATTATTTCTAATAAAATATCTTTCTCATTTATTATTATATTATTTAATGATACTAGTTTTATTGGTGTATCAATTTATTTTTTAAAATTTATTTTTATTAATATTTGAATTCATCTTAAATAAATGTATCCAATTTTTCCTTTGTCATTTTGAAGATTTTTAATAGTTTATCTATAATGATTTATTTATCAATTAATGATATATTATATTTTTTATATATATATATATATAATATTAATGCTTATTTATTAATTATTTATTTCATAATAAATTATATATTTTTTTAGAAATATTTTTCTTATTTTTTTGAGAATAATAATTCTTTAAAACCATCTCATTCCTTAAAATTTAATCTTTTTTTTGTATTTATTAAATATTTTTAGGTATTATTATTTTTGTGAGAAATATCCTAGATATCTTATGTTTTTATTTATATTATTTCTTATTTTGCTATTATTTATATAAAATATTACTATTTAATTCGATTAATTGTAATTTTTGTTAAATTTATAAGATATTTATGATATTTTAAAATATTTTACAATATTTATGACATGAATTATATTTTTGATAATTATCCTTCTATCGGTTCTTCAATTCTTTCTTCTTCGTTTCATATTTTTTTCTTCCTTTTTTCTTTGCTTTTATATTTTATAAGTCATCTTTTAACCTTTTCATTTTCTACTATTTTCTTTCTTGTTCTCCCATGATCTTTGAGAAAATTTTACTTTGAAGTTTGGCTCTCATGTATTAAAGTTAGGAGTTTCTCTAAAATTTACTTGTGAAGTAAATATAAATGAAATTTTGATTCCTCCGGTGAGTGGCATAATCACGAAAATTTTAAATGGGTTAAAATTATGAATATTTTAATGTAAAAAATATTAAATATTAAATTCATAAATTAAAAATAAAGAGTTACAATTTAATTACAAAAACCTTATTTGATCACTAGAAGTTCTCTACTTTAAATTTTATTTAGGAGTATATTTTTTGAAAAAATTATATTTCATTCCTTTAAATGAAAAATATAAGAATAATTAAATCAATAAAATAAAAATACGTTAAATTATTATGCATTGAAAAATTAATTTTGTCGTAAAATAAGAGTAATCTTCAAACATTATAAAAAAAAAACAATTTCTAATTGTTTTCTACATAATACACTATTAGTATGATATTTTGATGATTTTATTTTTACAAATTAAATATATTAGTTATATTTTTTAAAATTAATACTCTTTAATTACATTATTTTTGTTTTTTGAAAGCTTTACTTATTTTTTGTTAATTTTTTATTTTTGAAATTTTTTGTTGAAAAAACTTAACTTGAATAGAAATGAATCTAATTAGTAAAAATCCTACTAAGAGATATTTAAAGATAAAATTTTTTATGAAGATGAAAATTTCACAAAAAGTTAAAATAAATGAAAAATAATATAAATTTAACTAAAATAATTAAAGTATCTATAAATATAAAAATAAGTTTATTATAATGTAACAATTTAAAGTAAAATTATTAATATATTTAATTTATAAAATTAAAATGATATAAAGTTTAACTTTTTAATGTATTTTCTTTAAATTTTATTAATAATAAATAAAAAATTAATAAATTATTTTTTTTTAGAAAATTTAGAAAGTAACTTGAGAAAAATATCAACTAAGTCTTTATATTAAAAATTATTACCCTTAGATTTTAAAAAATTCTTTTATGTCTCCTAACTTTAATTTTTTTCACTAAAATATTTTTTGTTTAAGTAATTAAAACTGGACTCTTTACTAAAAAAAGTGAGAATTAATAAAAAAAATTACTTTATCTATGGATTATATTTTATTTTAAAATTTTATCAATTTTTATTTAAAAATAATTATATTTAAATAAATTTTTGTTAGATAATTTTCCTTGATTTCTTTTACTAATCACACCTAATATAATTATATTTTAATAAAAAAATTATTAAAATAATATCATTTTCATGTACTCAAAACATATTTTGAAATATCTTAAATTTAAAATATCAATTTTAATATTTAAAATACTTCAATTAAATCTCATTCACTATCATAACTTAACTTATTGTACATATTAATTTAAATGATATAAGTTAATTAAATTTTATTAATAAATAATTTTGTAAATAATAATTAATATATTATTTAATATATATAATATTATTAATTATTTAAAATTTAATAAATTATTTATTAATTAAAAATAAATGATACAAGATTTTTTATTAATTTAATATTAATTTTTTAAAAAAAATATTAAAATTTATTTTTTATTAAATAAATAAAAATTGTATGAATAAGATTCTAATTATAAGATTATTTAACAAAGAGATATATACATCACAAGTGATCTCATTTAATATTAATTGTCGTTTTAATAAATAATAGATAATTATATTTAAAAAAAATTATTAAACATTATTCGACTGTAATTTTTCCTCGAGCCCACGTTTTTTCGTTTTACTAGAGATTCCACGTGCCTTCTTTCTTCTTAGATCGTCTTCTTGCAGGCTCAGGCTCAGGCTCAGGCTCAGGCGCATAATTCACTCCCTGGTGAATGTTAAGCCTTTTAGTCTACGGATGCCTCACTCTTCTTTCTCTTCTTCAAGCAACTATCTCTTCCCAATTTCTAACTCAATTCAAAACCCTATTATCTATAAGCTCAAATCGAACACTTTTAACAGTCTCCCTTCCATTGCTAAAGGCGCAAATCTTTATTTCTACTTTAAATTATAGGTAACCCTAGAAGATGATGGATTCTGATAAATCCCACCTTCATGCATCCAAAGAGGAAATTGAAAATCTTGTCCTCGACGACCCATTGAACGACAATAATAAATCAGTCTCCACATATCGCAGCGCCATGTCGTCTCTCTCCGAAACTCACCATCCACTAGCAGCTCCCATCATCGAAGCTCCGGCAGATTCCGATCCTCTGCTGACTCCACCGTATCGCGATCTCCGAAACCCTAACGCTGGTGACAATTCCTATGTCGATCCTCCATCATATACAGATGTGATTTTTAGTCCGTTTGATGGCAACGACGTTAATGGTATAGAAAGCTCCAGCAAGAGCATAGAAAATTCAGGTTCTTTTTCGAGATCGTCTTTCTCTTTGAGCTCAGAGTATCTAAAAATTACAGTCTCAAATCCCCAGAAAGAGCAGGAGACAACAAATTCTATTGTGCCGGGTGTTAATACTTACGTTACTTATCTGATCACGACCAGAACGAACATTCCTGACTTCGGTGGATCCGAATTTAGCGTTCGGAGACGGTTCAGAGACGTGGTTACATTGGCTGACCGGTTGGCAGAGTCGTACAGGGGGTTCTTTATACCACCAAGGCCGGACAAGAGTGTGGTGGAGAGTCAAGTCATGCAGAAGCAGGAGTTTGTGGAGCAGAGGAGAGTAGCCTTGGAGAAGTACTTGAGGAGATTAGCTGCTCACCCTGTGATAAAAAAAAGCGATGAACTGAAGGCCTTTTTGCAGGTTCAGGGGAGGCTTCCAATGCTGCCAACAACTGATGTAGCATCTGGAATGCTTGATGGGGCAGTCAAGCTTCCAAAGCAATTGCTCATAGATAGTGCACTGGCGCCACATGAGGTGGTCCAGCCGGCAAAAGGTGGAAGAGATTTTTTGAGGTTATTCAAGGAGTTGAAGCAATCAGTTGCCAATGATTGGGGAGGTGCAAAGCCTGCAGTGGTTGAGGAGGATAAGGAGTTTCTGGACAAGAAAGAGAGAATTTTTGAGCTTGAGCAACAACTAAGCAATGTATCGCAGCAGGTAATTGATGCTTGAAGTTCATTGCAGTTATGGCTGTAGTTCGAATATCTTTAGTGAAATTATGTATGTATGCCAGATTAAATATAAAATGGTTATGGAAATGTTTTTCTTGTGTTGTGATTATAGGCTGAATCACTCGTCAAGGCCCAACAAGATATGGGAGAAACAATGGGAGAATTAGGATTAGCATTTGTTAAGTTGACTAAATTTGAGAATGAGGAAGCTTTGCTCAGTACTCAGAGAGTACGAGCTGCTGACATGAAAGGTTTCGCAACTGCTGCTGTCAAAGCAAGCAGGCTCTATCGAGATTTAAATGCTCAAACTGTTAAACATCTGGTGAGTGGCAGACGCTTATACATCAATATTCTTGGTGTTGACATAAATGAGTTATTTTGTTTTGTCCAAGAATTCGTAGTTCTAACAAAGTTCCCAGGATTTAGTGGGAAACATTCCATTTTTTGGAATGAAAGCTAGCATATTTAATAATAAGTTTATGCTTAGATTTGGTGCTTTTATTAAAGCCATTTACTGGCATTACATTTACAGGTGCTAAATGGGAAGCAATTTTGATGAAATCTTTTCTTTTACGTGAAAATTTCCTTAGTTTTAATTTTTTTTTGTTTCTCTAATGATTACTGCAGGATACATTCCATGACTATCTCGGACTAATGCTAGCTGTCAATAGTGCATTTTCAGACCGTTCAAGTGCTTTACTCACTGTGCAAACTCTTCTATCAGAATTGGATTCCATGAACTTAAGGGCTGAAAAACTTGAAGTAGCATCATCGAAAATATTTGGTGGTGACAAATCAAGAATTCGTAAGATAGAGGAGTTAAAAGAAACCATTAGGGTTACCGAGGATGCTAAAAGTGTTGCAGTAAGAGAATATGACCGAATAAAGGTATCATTTAATTCATTTATGTCTATAATAAAGGCTGATTAGTTAGTATCTGTATCATTTAAATCCAAAGCTCCTTTTAGTTTGTAACTTCATTTATTATAGATTATGGCAGCACAGGATCTGAAATTGTTCCGTTGTTTTTAGTAAGCTTAAGTCACATGATGCTTATCAGTTTATTTTTGCATTGGAATATCATACTTCTCCCCCTCTCCCCCCTCCCCATTCAAGTTCTCATCTATTACCAACACTGGTGTGATGAATTTTTTTTTTATCTTATTCCTATCTTAAAAAAAAGACAAATTTTGAGCTTATTGGCTTAAAATTCTTATCCAAATTAATTTTCTAATTGGATGGAATTCTACTAGAGAGAATTCTGGTGAGTGTGACTTTAAAGAAGATCTACTCGCTGATATGAGATGTCTGGCTATTGCGAATTTGGATTTTTCATAATTTTTATTAACTTGATCTTAGCCATGGTGGGATTATGTAACCCCATCTAACAACTCAGCAATTTGTTCTTATTGTCTGTTTCTGGACAATGATTATTAGTTTCCATTGCTGATTGTTTTTATTGATGTGAGGTCAGTAAAATAAATGCTGAAGAGTCTATGAGGTAGCACCAAAAAGAGAATATAGTAAGAAATAATAGATAGAACTAGGGAGAAAGGGACCTAATAGTAAGAGAAAATCTAGAACATTTCATTCATCAGCCAAAATCTTGTAGTACAAAATTGGTAGGCCATTAAATAGACTTTCAAAACTGTCACTAATATAATACAACTTGTTTCTCAAGCCTTTTACTCGGCCACAGGGACGCTTGTCTTTTAAGCATCTTACTTGTAAGGAAAAATTCATATGCTTGAAAGGGTAAAATAAATTATAATTAAAAAAATTAAAAAAATAAGATAATGATAAAATAACCTAACTTTCATTTTTTCAGTTTGCTTCAGAGTAGGGAGGTGGAATATTCCTTATAATCTTTATAGTAGTTAAAAATAGTTTGGTACTTTGACAACCATTCTTTGTTGCAATAGTATCAACATTGTGGCCTCAAGGCTAATGTTGAAAGGTTTATCTGGGGCTTAGCAAATTGTCCCTTCTAAACCACCTCCAGCTAATTCTTAGTGCAGGTTAAAAGATTTATCCTTTGTTAAGGTCTTTAATTTTAGCACGTATTGTTCCATTATTGAATTTAGAAAACAAGTACCTCATGTTTAGGATGAAGCAGCTTGCTATTAAGCACGGAGGCCTACATCATGACCCTTTGAGTACTCAGGCACAACTTTGATCTCACATATTGTACAGTCAATTTAGTTATAAGATTCACTTGGCAATTAATTTTGGATTGTTCTGGAATTTGATATATATGATAACAAAATTGTTTAATGCATACGAGCTTTGATTATTTTACTTAGTGGTATACTGAAGTTTGTCACAACTTCCAAAATGTTGCCACTGAATGCAGCATGACTTTTCTATTTAATTGCTTCAATATATCAGCTGCCCTTTAGTAGAGGTGTAAAGGCTTGGTATATCCCCAGCAACTTCCACCCTTATCATCATTTTGTCCACACCAAATAAAAAAAATAAAAATTATTTAGTTGTAGATTTTTTTTTCTCTATGCTATTCCTGCTGTTTCTGTATAATAGTCTAAATTGTAACCTTATATGCAGGAAAACAATAGAAGTGAACTTGAAAGGCTTGACCAAGAGCAGCAAGCTGACTTCTTGAACATGTTGAAGGGTTTTGTGCATAATCAGGTACATTTTTTATTTTGGTGGGCGTATGTTAATCTTTCGAGTTATCTTGGAAATTTAAGGTTTTTTTGTTCTATGACATGGTTCTTTTAGTTGATCAATTTAAGGTTTTAAAAGGCGGTTTATGCCTTGAGGTGTTTTTCTCGCATGAGGAGAGGTGGCATGAGGCGTAAGCCTCTTTCAAAGTCTTGAGGCAATTTTCTCTGATGATGCAAGTCGTAAAACTTATTTTTTACTAAACGAATAGGGAAACAGTCAATTCGATAACATTAATAAAATTAAAAATTATGATCACACATTCATAATTTAAATTTGAAATGGCCAGATGATACAAAGTGAAAATGTTAGCTTAGGAATATCATAGTAGAAGTACATACTTTTTTCTCATGCATAATATGAATAAGGTTTGTCCGTCAGACTCATAGATGTTGGAGAATATGGTAGAAGCTTATGATGGATAGAATTGAGATACTTGAGGTTAAGCACATAATTTTACATTGGTTGTTTTTCCCTCTGAAAACTAGTTTTTAGTTTAGTATTGAGGCTCAACTCAAAGTTGCAAGTCTCAAATATGGTCAATTGAGGCTAAACTTTAACTTGTGGGAGACATGAGGCTTCTAAGGTGAGCCCTGTTCTGAGCCTCAAAATAGCAAAATTTGAAACCATGGGGCAGTTGCATTTATTTCTACACTGTTCCAGTGTTCTTCTGTTGAAATGGAAGAATATTTATAATTTTATACTCAATGAGGTGCTGCAGATGCATGCCCAATTTTTTTGCCCTTTTCATGGACATGTGCTTGCTGCTGATATTAGCTAGTTTCTTACAAATTCTCAAAGCCCACCCTCCCTCCTCCCTCCTCCCTCCCTTTTTCTTCCTTTTTCTCCCCCCCCCCAAAAAAAAATAATAATAATAATAATAATCATGCTTGGCTGCAAGTTATATTATTTCCCATACCAGGCACATACCTTTGTCAGTTGTTAATAGGAGCGAACAAAGCGCTCTTTTACTTTTGTTTCCCTCAGTAAAAGTGACCGTATATGCTATCCCTTACTCGTGTAAGTCCTAAGCATGTGAATGTCTAGCTAGACAGCTGCTCAGGAAATGTACCAATTAATTAGCAATGCCTGCAAGCATGCATTTTTCTCTGATGCCACTATTTCTGTCTTCCATGTCTAGGCTCATTTTTGATAGTCCTGTGTGCTTCATCTAATGCTTATTTTTGTGAATCAATAGGTAGGATATGCTGAAAAAATTGCAAACGTGTGGTCAAAGGTCGCTGAGGACACTAGTGGATACGCACGGGAGAGCAGTTGAATGGCGTGGGTGTTAGTTCCAAACTTTCATATGTTACTTCAAATTTTTTTTCCCGCCCCCCATTGATAATCACCCTTAGGAAATAGCATTACATTCAAAACAATAAACGTAAAGCTAGGACCCGTAGTTCTCAAATTTGGCTTTTCCAATTTGTAGTTCTTAGAAAAGATTATTTGACTTTCTTTGATGTTGTAAATTACATTCACTGCCTATTTTAGATTTATTTAAATTTACTTACCTTTCGAATTTCGATTCAGTATGAAAGAAAGGTCTCTAATGAACGTAAAAACATTATTGGTGAAAAAAGCAGCAGCAAAATTGGATTCCGTATTACTCTTGCCTCAAGCAATATGAAATTGAACTGAAACATATTGTCCTTTGCGAATCTTCATTGCTATGGAAACCGATTGCTGTAAGAAGATAGACGATTTATTGGATTAATTAGTTATTTTATAAAATAACATATGTACAAACAAATTAAGAATATAATTATTTTATTAAAATTAAAAATACATAAATATAAATATATGTATAAATTAAAGGATTGAGATCTGTGTATCATATAGTATCTTTAAGATAATTTTTCTACTCATTGTGAGTGTTAAATAATTACGAAAATTTATTTTTTAATATACAACGATCAAATATTAATAAACTTAAATTATAGTTTATTATTTTATGAACTTTCAAGTGTTTGAATTTTATTGGAGGAAAACAATTAAATACAAAAATTGAAACTGAGGAAGAAAAAAACTGAAGTTATTAAAAACAGATAGAAACGTAAGAATGAAAAAAAAAATGAAATACATTAAATAAATTAAAATCAAACTAAAAATTTTTAGAATTTTAATTCAAAATTTAATTGTTATTAGACAGCTATTTTAATAATTTAACTCAAAAAGATTTTAATTCAAAATTTTTCAACAATCTCCTAAATGAATAAAAATTAACATAGATTTTAAATCAAATTTTGACACGAAAATAGAGTTAAACGAATCAAAACTTGCATATGATAGTTATATGTTATCTTTTGAACCTTTCCCTATGGAAGAATATTTATTTTACTAACTAATTAATAGACGCGATGTTCTTGAACTGTTCTACTTTTTATGTAAGAGATGACATACTTCACCCAATAGTTTTTCTTGGCCATGAACATATGTTTAGTTTTGTGAGAGTCTCTAAAGAATTGAACCTTATACAATTTTCTTTCGATGCAACCGCACTTCTTCCTTATATAGGTGATATCTTATCTTTAAAAGTAATTCGCAAAGAGTAATCCACATACTTCGCTCGGTATTTTCTTCATAAGAATCATTAAAATTCTTAACTTATCTTGTATTTTATGGGTATAATTGTTTTCATTATAGGAATGAACTTGAAGGTAAACCTCCTCTAGTGATATCACTAACTCTTTACAATTAGGTTATCCTTTTGAACATAGATCTTAGGATTTTTAGTCAAATACATTGGGTTTCTTTTGCAAATCCTTATTCATTCATGGGCTTTAGTTTTATTTTCCTTGATGACTTATCAATTAACTTTTGATTTAACTTTTTAGTTAAAAGATTAATTATATTATCTTTTGATTTTACATAGTTAATAGAGAAAATCCTAGTTGAGATTAGTTGTCTAATGATATTATTTTTACGACGTATATATCGAGATTTACCATTATAAATGTTGCTCTGTGCCGTAGGCATGAAAAACCCTCGGGTTGGTTCATGTAAATTTCTTCATCTAACTCTCCATTTAGAAAGGCTATCTTTACATCCGTTTGATATATTTCAAGATTTCGCAGAGTGGCGATATCAATTATCATCCTTATAGATGTTATTGTCGTCACAGAAAAATAAGTATCAAGGTAATCAAGGCTATGTCGTTGTTTGTATCACTTAGTTACAAACTTGACCTTGTACTTTTTAATTGATCTATCTGATTTACGTTTTTTTTAAATCTACTTGGACCCTTGTTTTTAATTTACTAGGTAAATCAAGTAGTTTATAAGTGTGATTTTACAGAATAGACTCAATTTCACTACCAATAGTTTCTTGACATTGGGGACCTTCAGAAGATTTCAATCTTTTTATAGATTTGAGATTCACTTTCTAACAAGTAGGTCAAAAAAATTGGACCATAGAACGTTTCTGTCCTAATCTTCTTGTTACATTTGGGTTCAACCTTAATCTTATCCTCAACCTCTTGTTTAAGTTCTTTACTTTTGACTATCTTCATTTATAGTTTCACATTCGTTTAGACAAACTTGATTCTTCTTCAGATTTATCTAAAAAGACATGTTCAAAGAACGATGGATAATTGACAAAATGGCTTCCCTCCTCAAGTTCTGTAACAACCCAGAACTTAATAGCATTACATTGATTATTTCTTTCAAGATACGATTTTTACGTTCAGTAACTCCATTTTGTTGAGGTGAATAAGGTGCTGTGCTTTTAGGAATAATTCCATGTTGTGCACAAAATTCACCAAACGGTGCTTCTTATTCATCACCATGATCACTCTGTAGTACCTTGATCTTCTTGTTGAGTTATTCTTAATTCTTATTTTATAAAGACTAAATTTATCAATAGCTTCATCTTTACTTTTAAGTACATGTACTATAATATTTCGTGCTATTATTAACAAAAGTAATGAAATATTTATTGTCACCCCTTGTTCAAACAAATTTCAAATCACATAAAACACTTTGAATCAAATTAAATTGTTTCATGTTCCTCTCAGTTGATTGAAAAGATAACATAATCATTTTATCTCTACATAAGTCTCACACATATGTATAGGATTAATTTGTAAAAAAAGTATATAATCTATGTTATTTAACCTAAGTAGGTGACCTAGTATTCCATTGCACAATTTGAAAGACAAATAATAATCAAACGAATTAATAACATAAGTAATCTCTGATTTAAAGGTAGAACAATCCTTCAATTACATCGCACTTTAATGTAATTATTCTATTATTGGTCAATATGATTTTATTAGACTTTACATTCATCTAAAATCTATGCTTCTTAAGTAACGAACCTATCAAAGTTGTTCCGAATCTCTGCCATGCACGTTACATTGTTTAATAAATTCTTACAAGGAAATTACCTAATTTATTAATTATAAAACATCAAATTTGTAAATTATGTAACAAAAATTTGTAAAATAGGAATTAATCCTTAGTAAACAAATTTTTGAAATATTTTGATATTCTCAAAACCAAAACCAATAAGTTGAAATAAATAATTTTAACCTGTAAGTGGTTAGTCCCCAAATAACTAAATAAGAATTTTAATCAAAGGTGTTATATCAAGTACGCATCAAGTTATTCATTGAGTAAATTAAGAATGTAATTTGATTGCATCCAAACTTATACTCATTTATTCACTCAAGTAATTGTAATTACATTTCATAAAACTTAAGGGGCAATTGAATTATGCAGATTTGAAACCAACTTAAATTGTTGTTGAAATTATCTATTTATGGTAGCCAAGCATTATAACACCTGTAGATATCAATAGCAATTAAATATAATCAATTATACGCTTAATCAAAATAGATAGCTATATGCTACAACAAACCAATTAATTAAACATTAACCATGTTATTCACACAAGTATATTTTTATTTATATTGTTCAATATACTAGAATTTTTAGATAATCCTTTAATATCAATCACCTAATTATTGAATCAATGTTATCAAATTATATAATTAAAAAAAACAAGTTCCACTATATCAATTAATATGTTCATTAAAGAAAGGTTTGAAACTATATTAAAGGATATTGGCTTAAAATCAAAGAAAATATGCAAACATGACTTCAAAGAAATTAAGTCATCATTTAGTTTATTCAACAATATATGTTTATACATAAACTTTGGTATTAGTAGAGAATTATTATAAAAAATAAATGCGGATAAGAATTGTCAACCATAAAGATGATTAACAACATATAAAGGAAGTAAGGAAGGAAACATATATCATATTAC
This sequence comes from Hippophae rhamnoides, assembly GCA_033030585.1. Classification (NCBI taxonomy): domain Eukaryota; kingdom Viridiplantae; phylum Streptophyta; class Magnoliopsida; order Rosales; family Elaeagnaceae; genus Hippophae; species Hippophae rhamnoides. Next base: position 15,056,629 of record CM065437.1, on the reverse strand, counting down.
TAGAAAAAAATAGTAATATATATAAAAGTAATCTGAATTAACCATGATACAAACTAAGGAAAAAAAATCAAGTAATATCTTCAGTAATAAATGAAAAAAAAATGGAACTAAAACAAGTATAATAAGACATCATTAGATTATTAATTACAATCTAGAAAACAATATCAAGAGAAAATAAAATAATCAATTAATAAACAAATTACAAGCTTCATCTCCAAAAACACAGAAGTAAAAAAGAACGATTAAACTGAGATTATTAGATTTAACAAAAATAATATACAGTTCTAAAAAACTGTTTGTACAAGAAAATTGAAAAATTGGGAGAAAAATTTATCTTAAGATTGCAGGAAATAATATATGTATAAATAAATTAAGAATAAAATTATTTTATTAAAATTAAAAATACACAAATATAAATATATGTATAAATTAAAGGATTGATACATGTGTATCACAATATCCTTAAGATAATTTTTTTGTAAGTGTTAGAGAATTACATAAATTTATCTCTTAAGATATATAAAATTACATTACATTTTATTAAAGGATTATCTAAAAATTCTAGTATATTGAACAATATAAATAAAGGATTTTCTAAATTATAGATAGTGTAAAAATAATTGATTCTAGAGTTAATTATCCTTTAATGGAAAAATTAAATGGTATCTGAACACATTAAGGTATTAATATTTTTGAAGACTTTAATTTTTCATAATTTATTCTTTCAATTTTGACCGTTAAGTATCGAACACGTTAAGGTATTAATACATACAAGAGACAATTAAAATGATAATTATCTATTTTATATTCTAATTAAGTTTTTTTGTACAACAGTGCATCCAAATACAAAATAGTTTAATAAATATAAAATTTAAGTGTATTATATTAGAAATAAATTTTCGTAAACTTTAAAAGTCCACGTATTATTGAATGTCATTCTTATTTTTGATGATTTTATATTTATTAATATAAGATTAATAAGTATAATTTATTTTTTACTTTTAACTTATTTTCAATTTCATTACTTTCATTTTGATTTTAAATATTTTAATTTTTTTTTACCTTTTGAGTTATAATATCACAAATGCCAAGTAAATAAAATCTCAAGTAAAAAAATAAAAATAAAGAAGGCTTTCTATTAAATTTCATGAATTTTTAAATTATACATTTATATATTATTTAAATTGAATTTTTCCAAAATAAATTCTATTAAATAAAAAAATATAATTATAATTATAATAGTATTTATTTTTCTGTATTCATTAAATTTTTAAAAATAAAAGCTCTTATACTTATAATTAATATTATTTTAAAAATTTAAAAATGTAAAAATTTAAAAATAAATAATATTATTTATACGATGTTATAAAATTATTGACTTGTCACTATCAATAATAAATATTTTCTACAAATGAGGGAAAAAGAATTGAAAAAACCCTCTGCAAGTTGTGCATGCCTTCAAGATAGATCTTGGTAGAATCATGTTACAATTAAAAACACAAAATAAGAAAAAGTTGTACCAGCAAAATCTATTAAACGTGGTCCTTAAATATTCTCGATTCTTATTCAGACGCGAGAAACCATTGTGGGGCCCGAGGAAGTCGTTACTCCTGATGAAGCGGTTCCACTGATGATAGACAAGAAACTGGATGCCTCTTGATCGTCGAGAAAGAGATCCTCAGGATCCCTAAATACACCGTGACCACACACGATCCCAACCCCAGCCATCACCGCCGTTAATAGCAATGAGATCACGTTGCTAACCAAAATCATTATCAGACTAGCTAAACTCAATCCCAATATGACCTGTGCATCGGAGTACGTACGGCCAGATATTACCAGCGGCTGATCGGACGGTCGAAGAACGTAGAGGAAGAGCCAAGCAGCGGTGAGAGCAATCAGTGTGAGGATAGAGAATGGATGAGAGAGAAGGAAATAGGCGAGCATAGTAGCGAGTACTATCAAGTAGTTGACGCGAAAATAGGCCAAGTTCTTCCGAACTCGTGAGGAGGCATGGGAAATCGAGAAGGGTCTAGAGAATGCTGTCCGGTCCATAAGCTCAGTCCAGGGACGGCGGTTGGAGAGTGCGTGGCGGGCGTAGGTGGAGAGGCGCGTGAGGATGGAGCGGAGTGGTAGGGATGAGGTGGAAGGTAGAGATTGAGAGTTTGAGATAGGTAAAGAAGAAAAAGACGACATTGATGAAAACGACTAGTTTAGATGGCGATTCGACGTTTGGAAAAATAAGAATAGAAAGAGAGATGATATTTGCTTATAAGGTTTTTAGTGATTTGACGGTGATTGCATCTGAGATTTGTTAGAGTTTAAATTGAGAGGAAGTTTAATTTGACCGCGTGCGATGTTGAATTGCTTTGCTTGTTTTTTCAGTTAGCAATGGGCCGAGTGGACTTGAAGGTTGAATACCGAAAACAATGGTGAGGAACATGGGTTGAATCATCCATTTATTTATGGTTTTTATTTACTATCACTTGTTTTATTGCTAAATTTTCTCCCATCTACTTCAATTCATCTTGAAATTATTCTTTGAAAACAGTTTAATATCTTTTCAACAATTTAGCAATAAGTGTCTTCTGTTTTTTTAGGGATGGCAATAATTCTTTGAACACGTGTAATAAAAAGATAAAATAAAAATTAAATGCTAAAAAATGGGTTTGATACTGTTGTTTTGTAATAAATATCACTTTTCATTTATATTTTAAAATAGTTTTAACTTATTAACTATCTTATTATAAATGAAATAAAATTTTAAAAAATAAATAATAAACACGTTTTATTTTAGATTTATTCGATATACTTTTCACGTTATCTTTTAAGAAGGGTCATTTTTGACATTTCATGTTCCTATAACGACCAACTAAAAAAAAAAAGAAATTAGAGGCAGTTAAGCAATCGTTCCTTTATCGCAACGATAGCTCTAAAAATTAACAGTAGTAGTTTTTCTTTTTTTCCTTTTCTTTTTTAGTACGTGTTATTGTCTATTTTAACATAGCGTGACTCCTTTTGTGTGATGGGGTTATATTTTAGTGAAATATTGTCTTTTTGTATGCTCTAATTCATGGTGGTTGTGTACATTTAAAAATCATGAATCTTGTTTTATGATTGAAGTGACGCTTGTGTGTTGTGTTTGATTGAGACATGAATGCCTATAAAAGCATTGATAGGGTTGCACAAATTGAGTTTGTGGTACGAAACAATGATGGTGAACCATTCATATATAATAAATCCTTTACCTTCTTACTTGCATAAGGTGTTGATTGGTTTTATTTTATTTTGGTTATGTGACACATTGTTAGTTTACGTGTTTATTCTCTGCAATAATGATTCGTTGTCACATAATTTTTTTTTATTATCGTGTGTGTTGTTGGTCTGTGAAATAAGACTCTGTATCAAGTGTGGTTTGATGAACACAAATACATTTTTACTAGAAATGTTCACCAAAGTGGTCCATCGTTGGTACATGTTTTGTTTTTGTCCTTAATTTTTTGTGAATGTGTTTTGTACATTAGTATATGTTACCCATTAGTTTGTATTATCTTGGCATGAACAAGTCCATATTTTGATCAAAATAGAGCTTGATATGGTTAGATTGATTGTTTTATAACCAAAATTGATTGTGTGTTATTTTGTAACCCAAACATAATATGTAAGCATGTTCTTTTTTTTTTGCCTTTTGTTGCTGGCTAGATTATTACATTTTTTTTTGTTTCAAATGTATTGAATAATCTATTCACAATGGAGATGCATATCAGTGATAGTTTTGTGATGAAAAATGGAAATAGATATTATATATGGGGTAATGTGTATTCTTATAACTAATGTAATCGAGAAACGGTGTTTCAGAAGACTTTTAAAATGATATGTTTGAAATTAGGATCAGATTATATAAGTGTTGATTTTTTTGAAGAATTCCTTATGTGAAGGATGATAGAAGTTTACATGGAATAAATGATGTTGAAGATGCTAAACAAGTTGGTAAAATTTATCCTTGCAATAGTAAAAGGGTGGTGGAGTTTTTTATTATTGAGAAAGTTGATGAAAATGACAATAATTAATGTTTAGACAATGAAGATTCAGTGTATATTGATTCAAGCCTACAAGAAAATGATTATAAACCCTTGATTAAATCTGAGGAAAAAGAATATTGTGATGAAGATAAGGTTGAAGATAATGTTCAAGTTGAAAGAAATATTGGAAATAAAGATGGTAAATATGGTAATGAATATGAAATGGAATCTTCCAAAATTTGGTTCATGTAAGATTTGAATTACAACACAAATAATTTTTATATTGGTATGGACTAGCTTAGAAATAATTAAGAATGCATGTATATACTGTGAAATTAGATATGGGAGGAAGTTACTTAGGAGGAAAAATTTGTAAGATAAGTTTAAAGTTAGTTATAATTATGAAAATTGTTCGTAGACAATGAGATCAATAAGACAACAAGGATTGAATTCGTTTATGGTGACAATGTGTCATAAAGAGGAAATACATACATGTGTTAGAAATTATGATATGAAAAAGGTGTTGAATTGTTGGTTCATAACTGAAATTTTTTTAAAAATCTTTAAAGATAACTCGAATTTAAGGTGGAAAACTTTTTAAACTAAAATAAGAAAAAACATTATGTTGATATTAGACTTAACCAAGTCAAGAAAGCAAATAAGAAGGCAAAGAAAATGATACATAGATCATATGATGATAAATATGATATATTATCTGATTATTTCAATAAATTATAGAAGACAAATCCAAATACAATATTTGAAATAGTCACATTTAGAGAAGATGATAGATGTTAAAGATAAAAATGAGATAGTGTATACTTAATTCCAATTTTATTATTATTGTTTTGTCTAACTTCAATTTAATATGTTCCTTAGATTTCAAAATATATATATATATATATATGCTTCGATGCAATAAAAGAAGGGTTTTTAGGAGGATGTTAGAGGTTAATAAGATTTATGAAGATGATGACATTAAAAATCATATGGATAGGTTTATACTATATGTTTCTAAATTATTAAAAGTTAATATCAAGATAGAAGAATAATATCAAACAATGCTTTTGTTGTCTTCATTAATCACATGGTTTGTTGGTATCTTTATTGGCTGAAGGATAAAAAAAAATTGACAGTTTGTAAGGTGTTAATAGCTTACTTAGAAACTAGTAATAAAATGCAATTGATTAATTAAGTATGTAGAGATCATCTTGTAACTAAGAGTAATTCAACAAGAAGTTTAAAAAATAAAATAAATATATTTAAATAAAGACAAAAAAATGGTTTAAGTTTTATGCAATATGTGATATTGAGTTTTTATATTGTTAAAATAAAAAACACATAAAAAAAATATTGTAAATAAAGATCGAAGGCTATAAAAAACCTTAACGAGAAGAAAAAATAATTAAAATTTATAATATCAATAGTGATATAGTTTGAACGACACGTAAAAACAATGAGTTATTTAATAAATACAAACTTTATGATTCATATTGTATTTCTTAATCTTTTTACTTATTTTTTGAATTTTTTTCATTAAACATGAATTATTTTTTTTTCATTAACTTTATCACTTTTAATATTTTTATTTTTTAATAATTATTTTATATACTTAATTTTTATATTTAATAATTTTAGTTTAAAATTAAAAATAATATATTAAATTTTAAAAAATTAAAAAATTAAAAAATTAAAAAATTAAAAAATTAAATTTCTTTAATAATTAAATTTTAATTATTATAATAAAATTTATTTTAATTTTAAAATAATTGAACGAAAAAAGTGATAAAGTTAAAAGATACAAAATATATGAGATTTTATTCATAATAGTCATCTCCTACACAATAATTTAAAAATGAGCTAAAGTGGATTAAAAAAAAAAAGACAACATCTTACATACTAAACAATTTGTCGGTAAATTATTATCTACTTTTCTAATTTTCAACCACGTCTTCTCTCTCTCCTTATTTTTTTAAAAAAATTAAAAAATATACACGTTCATCAACTTTTAATAAATAAAAAATTTATATTTATATAATAAAAAAAATATAATTTTATATAAAAAATAAATTATCAAAATTTTATTATAAAATAATTTAAAATAATAATAATAAAATTTAAATTATTAAAAACTTTAGTAGTTATCGTTTATAATTTTTAAATATAAATAAATTATTTATTTATTAATATGAGATAAAAATTTAATTTTTATTATTATTTTGATTTATATTTTAATCAAAAAAATTTATAATAATTTTTGAAGTTATAAAAAACTAAAAATCATAATGTATTTACTATATTTAATTTATATCATAGGTTATTTGTAAAAATTAAAAAATAGATTACATTATAACACATATATTATTATAATTTTAATTATTACTAAGAAAATAAATATTTATAAATAATAATTTTATTTAAGTATTAAAATATAATTAATTAGATATAATTTATATATTTTAGTATATTAATAATAAAAATAATTATAATTATATTATATTAGATAATATTTTTACGCAAATTTTACGATATAATATTTTATGTTTGTATTGTATCTTGTAGAAAGTTAGATTGAGAGACTTCATAATCGTTTTTAATAATTTAATTATTTTTATGAACATTATTTTTTATATCTTAATTATAATTAATATTATAATTATTTATTAAATATAATTATAATTATATTTAATAATAATGATAATAATAATGTATTATATTATTTATGAATTATCAAAATGCTCAGCATATCATTTTAAATATACATATAAATTTATATTTATTTTATTATAAAATAAATTATTTTTTATTTTTTAAAATAAAAATTTTAATATATGATATGATAAAAAAGATTTATCTATTTGAAATTAATTATAAATTTATAAGATTTTAATATCTTTTTATGTTTATAATAATTATGTTTTAAAAAATGGAGCTAATACTTTTTTAAAAAAATAAAATTGATTAAAAACTTTGCTTTAGGGTAAGATGTTGACTCTTTTTTTAAAAAAAATCTCCTCATTTTTAAACTATTGTGTAGATGATGGTTATTATGGATAAAATCCCAAAATATATACCACCCTGTTTTTCTAAGACCTTCCTCACTCCTCAAAGCCTCTTTGGTCAAAAATGAGAACCCAAATCTAAATTCAATTCAAAATTGTTAATTGAACTTCAATTCAGTTAAGGCATGGCTTAGAACGACGAAGAGAAAATGTTAGCTGTGGTGCGCCATCTCGCTAAGACTCTAGGCTGTGACAACACTATGGCAGACGATATTTTGCAAATTTTCTCCAACTTCGACCGCAGGTTCTCTCGCGAAAGTTGTCTGTGATCGGGTTTTCTTTGGATTATCTTTCGCTACGGATCTCTCATTCATGGAGGTTTATCATGGATCGACAATTCAGCTACTGAACTTCGTTGATTCTGTGGCAATAGGTTCGCGTGTAAATCAGAGTGGTGCAACGTAAAGTAAACTGTGGTAACGGTTCGGTTTCGTTGGAACCGTACATCGGTTCTGAAAATGAACGAGGTTCTTGATGGAAGAACCTTAATAAAGCATCGGGTCCTCTCACTATTAACTACAAGAATTCAGATACACTATTAAAAACGCAGAGAATAAGTGTGAGAAACCAGTGGAAGCATTAAATCGAAAATCCATTGGAATTCCTGTGTGAGTGTAGAAATTTGATCAATGGCAGAAGGTATGTTTTCAATTCATTTTGTTTCCGCTGCATTTAAATTATGCGTTCATATGGTTTTCTGAACGTTTCTAGATTGCATTATGTTCTAACATTTGGTATCATAGCCATTTTTGAAAACATCTCTGTTTTGCTCTGTTTCACGAGGAATTGAAAATTTGGGTTTTTTATTTTGCTTGTTTTTGATGCATATGAAAATTATAAATTGTTTCAATATTGATTTTGAATGATTCTGTGGATTTAAACTTGAAAAACAATGAAGAAAATAAATTCAATTTACCGTGGGTATTTATTTGCTTCATTAATTAACTTTTTTATTTAAAATGATGTTTTTACTTCAAATTGAGACCATGAATCACTCGGAAATCGAATTCTGAGAATTTTGATAAAAAGAACGCTGGATTCTGTCAACGGAATAGCAAGATACAACCGGGTATCCGTTAGGGTCAAATCGGGTCGGGTTGACCCTGCTGGAGGTTGAAGATATTTTTCAAAAAAAAAATTCCTCTTTTTGCTTCATCTGGGAATTGCAGCTTCTCAACTTGTAAATTTCTCTGATATTCGCTGTGATATTCCCGATCTAAAAGGGGATAATTATAAAATATGGAAGGAAAGAATTCTCCTTCAATTAAGGTGAATGGATATTGATTATGCTATTAGGAAAAATGAACCACCTAAAATTACTCAAACCATCACTCCAGAGAGTATCATGCTTTATGAACAATGGGAGCGATCTAATCGCCTTAGCATGATGTTCATTAAGACTAAAATCTCTGCTAGTATTCGTGGTTTTGTTGATCAGCATAACAATGTTCAAGAATTGCTAAAGGCCATTGATGATCAATTCCTCACTTCAGATAAGGCTTTAGCAAGCACCCTTATTATGAAGTTCTCTTCTTTAAGACTCACCTGTGTGAAAGGTGTGCGCGAGCACATTATGCAAATGAGAGACATTGTGGCTCAACTTAAGCATCTCGAGGTTGAGATGTCAGAATCCTTCCTAGTGCACTATATCCTTAACACTCTCCCACATCAATAAGGGCCATTCAAAATCTCATACAATACACATAAGGATAAATGGTCAATCAATTAACTAATGACCATGTGTGTTCAAGAGGAAGGGAGGCTTGTTATGGAATTTGGTGAAAGTGCAATGTTGGCTACAACATACCGGAAAGGAAAATCTCAATACAAGCATAAAGGAAAAGGGATAATCCCACCTCAGGCTGATATTAAGAAAGAATCCAAGTGTTTATTTTGTAAAAAGAAGGAACACACGAAGAAGGATTGTATCAGATTCCATAAATGGCTTGAGAATAAAGGTAATCCAACCTCGTTTGTTTGTTATGAATCTAATATGGTTAATGTTAATATTAACACGTGATGGATTGATTCTGGATCTACAATCCATGTTGCAAACTCCTTACATGGTATGCAAAATCTAAGGAAGCAGTAGGAAGTGAGCAATACATCTTATTCGATAACAAGATGGGCTCACATGTGGAGGCTATAGGGATATGCAGTTTGATTTTAAGTAGTGGTTTTTGGGAATGATATTTTGTCTAATGTTCTTTACTGCATTAATTTACGAAATAATGCCACTCATAACGTATGCATGTTCAAACTGGCACTAAAAGATGTATTATTGACGAAGACTCTTCTACGTTATGGCATAGGAGATTAGGACATATCTCCATAGAAAGAATTAAAAGATTAGTGAAAGATGGGGTACTTAGTACTTTAGATTTTACTAATTTTGAGACATGTGTGGACTACATTAAGGGAAAACAGACTAACAAATCAAAGAAAGATGCCAATAGGAGTTGAAACATATTAGAAATCATACATACGAATATATGTTGTCCAGACATTGGCATTCAAGGTCAGAAATATTTTATCACCTTTATTGATGAATTTTCTCGATATATGTATCTCTACATGCTTCATAATAAGAGTGAAGCATTAGATGCCATCAAGAGATTTAAAGTTGAAGTAGAGAAACAATGTGGAAAGCAAATAAAGATCGTGAGATCAGATAGAGGTGGTGAATATTATGGTAGATACACTGAGAATGGACAAGCGCCTGGTCTGTTTGCTAAGTTTCTTCAAGAACATGTGATAGTTGCCCAATACACTATACCTGGTTCACTAGACCAGAATGGTGTAGCAGAAAGGAGAAACAAACATTATTGGATATGGTGCGGAGTATGCTTAGAAACTCCAATCTTCCTAAATCCTTGTGGATTGAAGCTTTAAATATGGCTGTGTATATATTAAACCAAGTTCCAATCAAGGCTATCTCAAAGACACCATTTGAATTATGGAAAGGTTAGAAACCGAGTTTGCAACATATGCGTGTTTGGGGATGCCAGTCTGAAGTGAGGATTTATTATCCATAAGAGAAAAAGGCTGGATCCAAGGACCATTAGTAGGTATTTCATTGGATATGCCGAACGGTCTAAGGGTTATAGATTTTACTGTCCATCTTACAACACTAGGTTTGTGGAATCAAGAAATGAAAAATTTCTTGAGAATTACTTGATTAGTGGGAGCGATCGATCCTAGGGCATTGGTTCTGAGAAAGATCATTCAGATGCTCAATATGCCACTTCAAGTAATGGACTGATCGTTATTGTTAACAACACGCCTCGAGTACAAACGTGTGTTAAAGAACCAGTCTTGGAAGTACCACAAGCTGTTGATCATGATCCAGTAGATGTTGAAGTTCAACAGATGCCTACAACTGTTGAACAACATGATCCTACTTCTCACGAGAATGTTGATGCAACATTAAAAAGATCTACTAGAGTAAGGAAATCAACAATTCCTAATGATTATGTTGTGTATCTACAAGAATGTGACTATAATGTTGGAGCCGAAAATGATCCTGAGACATTTTCACAGGCCATGAGTTCTGAGGTTTCAAACTTATGGTACAATACCATGAAAGAATAGATGGATTCTATGTCGTCTAACTGAGTCTGGTATCTCGTCAAGTTGTCTGATGGTGTGAAAGCCATTGGATGTAAATGGGTCTTAAAAATAAAGAAAGACTCACAAGGCAACATTGAGAGATATAAGACAAGACTCATTGCCAAAGGATTCACTCAAAGGGAAGGAATCGATTACACAGAGACATTTTCTCTTGTATCTAAGAAAGATTCACTTCGTGTAGTTATGGCATTGGTTGCCCATTTTGATTTAGATTTGCATCAAATGGATGTGAAAACGACTTTCCTTAATAGTAACCTAGAGGAAGAGGTTTATATGAAACAACCTGAAGGATTCTTTTCTAGTGATGGTGAGTATTTGGTTTGTGAGCTTAATAAATCCATATATGGATTAAAACAAGATTTCCGTCAATGGTATTTGAAATTCCATAATGTCATCACTTCATTTGGTTTTGAAGAGAACATCATGGATCAATGTATATACCAGAAGGTTAGTGGGAGTAAGATTTGTTTTTTGGTGCTATATGTGGATGATATTTTGCTTGGAGCCAATGATAAGGGTTTGCTACACGAGGTAAAACAATTCCTTTCTAAGAATTTTGATATGAAGGATATAGGTGAGGCATCTTATGTCATTGGCATTAAGATCCATAGAGATAGACTTCGAGGTATCTTGGGTTTATCTCAGGAAACCTATATCAATAAATTTTTAGAGAGAATTTGGATGAAATATTGTTCAGCAAGTGTTGCTCCCATTGTAAAGGGTGATAAGTTCAATTTGGACCAATACCTAAAGAATGATTTTGAAAGAGAACAGATAAAAATCATTCCATATGCTTCAGCTATTGGAAGCCTGATGTATGCTCAGGTCTGCACCAGACCTGACATTGCATTTGTTGTTGGGATGCTAGGGAGATATCAGAGTAACCCAGGTGTTAACCATTGGAAAGCTGCAAAGAAAGTGATGAGGTACCGACAAGGAACCAAAGATTATATGCTCATGTATAGATGAACCGATGAACTGGAAGTAATTGGCTACTCCGATGCGGACTTTGCTGGCTGTGTTGATTCACGAAAATCAACATCTGGTTACATTTTCATGCTTACCGGTAGAGTTGTGTCTTAGAGGAGTGCGAAATAGTCCTTAACTGCTACTTCCACTATGGAGGCCAAGTTCGTATCATGTTTTGAGGCCATATCGCATGGTCTATGGTTGAAGAGTTTCATTTATGGGCTTAGAGTAGTTAACTTTATTTTTAGGCCATTAAGATTATACTGTGACAACTCAGCTGTATGGCTAAGAACAACAAAAGTGGTAGTGGTAGTAAGCACATCAACATTAAATACTTGGCTATAAGAGAACGTGTTAAGGAAAAGAAAGTGGTCATTGAGCACGTAAGCATTGAGTTGATGATTGCTGATCCTTTGACTAAAGGCATGCCACCAATGAAATTCTAGGATCATGTAGAGAAAATGGGAATTGGTTTCACTTTGTAAATGTATATATATATAATTTATTAATGAAACTCTTATATATTGTGATATTTTCTCATATTTATGTGCACCTTAATTTATTTGAGAAAATATATATTTTATTGGACCAAGAATAAATATAGGATTTATTCATTAAGTTTCGTTACCACATAAAGTATAGTACTTGAAAAACTAAATATATTATAATACATGGAAGATAATACTCGCTCTTAGAGGACCTATTGCTATGATTCATGTATTTTTGTTACTCAAGAGAATTTCGCTTAACATTTGCACCAGTGGGAGAATGTAAATCAAAGTGGTGCAACGTAAAGTGAACCGTGGTGACGGTTCGGTTTCGTCGGAATCGTACGTCGGTTCTAAAACTGAACAAGGTTCTTGATGGAAGAACCTTAATAAAGCATCGGGTCCTCTCACCATTAATTTCAATAATTAAGATACACCATCAAAAGACAGAGAATAAGTGTGAGAAACTAGTGAGAGCATCAAACAGAAAATCCATTGAAATTTTCGTGTAAGTGTTAAAATTTGATCAATGACAGAAGGTATGTTTTCAATCCAATTTTGTTTCCACTGTATTTAAATTATACGTTTATATGGTTTTCTGAACGTTTCTGGATTGAATTATAGTATGACATCGCGGTCACCGGAGCGGTTGTTTAAGATCTTAGACTTGTTCGAGACACTTAGGGACTTGTTACTCAGGAACGAATCAATCACAATTTGGAAAAGGTTGGGCGAAGCAACTAGAGGAATTTTTATGGAGTTGGAGAATTTGATCGATAGAGACCCAGGAGGTGGACTTCATCCAATCACTCGCTATATGATGAATTATCTTCAAGCAGCGAGTAGATCATGATAGACACTGGAGTAGGTCTTTGAGAAGCAATGCTCCTCGTCGTCTTTGTCAGTTCAGATGGCTTGGGTTATGGAGTTGTTAGAGAGTAATTTAGAAGCTAAGTCTAAGGTTTACAAAGATCTTGCTTTGTCCTTTGTTTTCTTAATGAATATTGGGAGGTACATTGTTGATAAGGTGAAAGATAATGAATTGGGAGCTCTGTTAGGTTTACAAAGATCCTACTTTGTCCTTTGCTTTCTTAATGAATAATGGGAGGTACATTGCTGATAAGTTGAAAGATAATGAATTGGGGGCTCTGTTAGGTGATGATTGGATTAGGAAACCCAAAAGCTGGACAGTATCAGGTAATCAACCAAAACCTAAAACTGTTGTTACAACATCTGTTGAAGTTAAGGGACTTAAATGTCACGACCTTAAATTTCAAGTAGCGATCGTGCGGTACTTAGTACCGTCCGTTGTACTAAGCCTACCTTTGAATCCGAATGAAACTCTAAAGAGACTAAAAAGAGAGTTTGTAAAGAATGTTTTGTATTGCTCTAGAGAGAGTTTATCTTACAAGATGTTAAGAATTCACAAGATTTCCCAAGATGAATACAAATGAAGACCAATGGGTATATTTATAGTGTGGCTTCAAGCTTAAGGCTATGCCATAACTTTCTAGATCATTCTAACTCTAGAATGTACAAGAGAGTTCTAGTTTTATGTACAATATGCCACAAGGTTTTAGGACCTTCTAGTCAACTCTAGAGTCTTCTAGGTTTGTCTAGTTCCTTCATGCAGGTTTCGAGATGTTCCGTAAGCTTCTAGCGGTTTCCACATCCTTCATAATCCATCTGACACGTTCTAGAATATTTCAGCCCATTCTAGCACCCTCCAGCATGCTCTAAAACATTCTAGAGTCTTCAAAGCTTGAGTTGAGTACGTCCAACTCTAGCCATTCCTAGACATCTTTATGTCACTCTAGAACTTTTCAATGTAAAAAAGTCTAAATCCTTTAAGCAAGCACCATTTATTTGGATTTTAAGGGACAATTCGAGTAAAATGTGACATAAAGCTCTCTTAACACACACATACACATACATAGGTGATGTGGGACTAATATCCACCAACAGTGTAACTCTGCTTTTGGGAGTGAAAGATATGCATGGAAATCAGTGATTTTGTTGGTTCTGGAATTTGTTTATAAACTGAAAAACGCAAAATCGTAAATTTTGTTTGATTTATGATCATTTGTTTTTTTTTAAAGAGTTGATTGCAAACTATGTTCAGCCTCTATGTTCGAATAAAACAGTTGTTTGAAGTTGAAGTTAGGGTTTAATTTGACTTGTGATCTTCTTCTTCTTTTTTTGGTTGGGGGGCACAATAATTTTGTGGAATTCCATGATCTTGTGTATTAGCATTTGACTTGCAGATAAATCATCGTGTTGATAGAAAGAAAGGAAAGAGGAACCCAATAATATGAAATGACAAGTTCAAATGATGATTTTGAATTTGTAATTCATAATCCTCATAGACTTGAACTAGCACATCTGTACAAAAGAAGTAGGCTACATTTTATTTTTCTGTTAAGTAAGCCAATAACTGTTATTTCTTATTCAAAGCTTATATGTATAACAAAAAGCTTTTCCATGAATAAATGTTAATTTATCTGGCTGAACTGAAGAATAGCTGTGATTCATTATCATACGAGAGCTTAGGAAGGAATTTCTTAGCAAGATCATCAGTCAGGTACTTGTAGGCTGCTTCAGTAGGATGAATGGAATCAAAGAACAAATAATCTGAAGCCTTATCACATACAAGTGTGATAGAATTACACAGAGGACCTGCTTCCAGTAACCCAGTTCCACAGCAACCTACCTTAGTTTCCACAAAACCTGTTAGACACAGGAAAATCAGGTGAATTGCCCAAATAAAAACCGTAAGAACCCGCCTCCCATTTTGGGAAGGAGTTCAAATCACAACCCATAAAAAAAAAAGTATAGTTTAGCTTACCATACTTTTGTGGTTGATTGATCATATCGAGTATTGGAGAATAGATATCTGCGTAAACAATTTTACTTCCAGGAAGCTTTGCTTGTGCTAGCAGTAGGAGCCTTTCAAGCTTCTTGTTGTAATTCTTTGCATCCGAATTCTCACTGTCTACACATTTGCGATCATTTAGATTCTCAAATTTGAGAATCATTTGAATGGGAAGGCAACCAATTGGAGGAAGTCCCGCTACAACTATTTTGCGACATCCAAGCTCATAGAGCTCCTGTTAGTATACAACCCAAAGTGAGTGAATAATGTAAAACTGTGAATTGTATTTCTATGCATATTTAAATTAACCAAAGTATATAGGCTAAGATCATCAGACTTTATCACCTCAATGAAGAATTTTATCTTATTCTGCAGAAAATCCTGGTACCCACTAATATCAAACTCAAGCCGTCTTGTGGGTATGTCGTAAAAATTTATATCAAAGTCATTAATACCTGCACTTATTATGACTAAAGCACCATTAACTGTCTTTTTTGCTTCCTTTTTCCCTACAATCCCTTCAATTTTTTCTACATATTTCTTAAAATACTCAATTTGCTTTGAAACTGGAATGATTCCGACTACTAGAGAAGTCAAATCATCATATCCGGATCCACCAGAAGCGAAGCTAACACCGGTGAGAAGATCCTCATTGGAAAGTTTTGGATCCAGAAAAGGAGGAACAGTATCTTTGATCTTTAGCATAGAGGCAAGAAAGTCAGGAACTAATTTTCCATTAGAGAATCTACCAGTAGCAACATGGCCAGGAAAATCTTTACCATAGGGGTAATGGTTACCCTGTGCCACTGTAACAATGTAATTGTTATTGCCTGTATCCACAGTTGAATCACCAAAAATAAGAATGGCAGGAAATTTTGGAGAAGATATAGTGCTTGAAACATTGCAACTATTGAAAATGATTGTCCAAAAGTTCATCAATATTATAAGGAAGATAATGGTGGTGGGTGCCATTATTTTTTGTTACTTCTTTGTGGAAATTAAATATTTGTTTTATATTTGTACTGAAACTGTTATAGGCTATAAGTGTTTCCTAATGCTATTGTGACTTGTAAGGGAACCCTGAACTCAACGAGGAGACGTGACATAGATGTCAAGTTATTTTCTCTTAATAGATCAAAAAGGACATATATATGAATCTTTGATTTGGTGAATTTTGCTCGAAGTTATATGTGCTTTATGAATTTTCCCTTTTAAAATTTTAATTTTGGATTGTAAATGTAGGTACATGTTTTCGGTATTAAATCACAGTTTCTGTAATTCATTATATTTTTAATGATGCTTCTTTGTGAGTTTAATTGCCTTGTAATTAGGTTTTGGTTTGTTCTGTTTCTAAGCAAAACATTAAGACATAATAGAAGTTAGATGCTTATGATATGTGAAGAATCTAGGGTAACTTCCAAGTGAACAATACATGTCCAAAAGAAAAACCATATTAAGAAAGAATAAAATAAAATTTCATAATATTGGCTTGTATTTATTCTCTTTAGCTACCCTGAAGACCAGATAATTAGATATTTATAAAAATAAAATAATAAAAAAAAACGATTTGTGAACTGTCAATCTTCGTAGAATTACATGTAAAAAGAAATATGTAAATTTTTAAAAACAAATTACTTATATAACAATAGAGCAATTATAATTTATATAGATAATATAATTTTGTAATACAAAATTTTATAGTATATTCATCGATGAAATATAAAAAAAAATATAAGACTTTAGTAATATGAAAGAATAGAAAAAACTTTATCTTATAAAAAACGAACTAAAAAAAATATTTTAAGATGTCACAAACGAAATTAAGACGTTTAAATTTACTTCAATAATTTTTAATCGTTTTCTGTATAGTTTACGGAACAAAAAAAAAAAAAAATTTTAACATGTACATAATCCAACATTGTACAGTATACACAGAATAAAAAAACTCTTAAGAATTTTAAGTTTGCTTGCAATAAGTTTCACTCGTTTTTTATACAATGTACGTAACAAAGAAAAATTTCTATACCATATACATGATCCAATATTAATATGCATGTAAAATAAAAGGAATTATGTAAAATTTTAAAAATCAAATACTTATATAACAATGGGAAAATTATAATTTATATATATATATATATAGAATATACAATTCTATAATACAAAACTTCATTAGATATTCAATATAAGACTTAATAATATATAAAAATTAAAAAAAAACTTTATGTTATAAATGAACGAAAAAAAATAACAAACATTTTTGAAGTGTCACGAATGAAATTAAAATGTTTAAATTTACTTACAATAATTTTCAGTTGTTTTCTATATAGTATACAGAACAAAAAACAATTGTATCATATACATAATCTAGCATTAGTGTACAAAATAAAATAAAAAAAATCTTTCTATAGTATGTACGTAATTATGCATTAATATATGTCATAACAGTTTGTATAAGAATGCACTTAAAAAAAAGCACCTAAATTTTCAAAAACCAAGTAATTAAATACCAATAGGACAATTACAATTTATAGAAAATATAATTCTATCGTACAAAACTTTATCTTATATTCATCGATGAAATATAAAATAACATAAGACTTAGTAATATACAAAAATAGAAAAGAAAAATCTTATAAACCAAAAAAAAATTATTTTAAAAGAGGAAAGATTCAAACTTTTCTTCGGTAACCAAAACAGAGCATTATATTTCAAAAGAAATTAATATACAGAACCAGTAGCTAGGAAGTGATTGAGGGCATTCATTGGTATGAATAAAGCCTTGAAGGTTACGATCACAAGACTCATTAGTATCAGCATATTCCAAAGCGTAATCAAGCAGGTTCCTCAATAATTGAATTAAATATAAAATTTTAAATTACATTATAAATTTATTTATAGTATAAATTATTATTATTATTTTTTAAAAAATATGAGTATTTATTATAACTGTGTTATCTCTTAATTAGTGCTTATTTATTTAGTGTTATATTTTAAAAATATAATTATTAATTTAAAATGTTATATATGCATATAAAATTAATTTAAATTTAAAGTTATTTTTATTTATTAACGTAACTTTCTAATAACATTATCAATTAACGTGAACTTAAAAGATGAATTGCACTACTTTTTGCATAAATTAAGTTATGATTGACAATATTAACATGTTTCATAAAGTAAGTAGTTATGATTGATAATATTAATACTGTTAATTGAGTCGATGGAACATGAACATGTATTATACTTCTCATTATGCTACTCACTTTAGATGTATGAAATAAAAAACTATTTACATAATCAATTTAAAAGAAATTATATATGTGTAGTTTCGTTTGTATATGAGCAAGTATGTTGCAAAACAAAAAAAAGGACCTAGTGATGATCCAACGCGAAATTGAATTTGGGCTTTTTAAAGATATTTTATATTAATAACATTTTCAATCATCTTAAACTAAAAATTAAAAAAAAAAATTACATGATTTTTATATAAATACTTAATAAGATAAACATGTGAGATTATTACAATGCAATATTATCTTTTATAATTATGCTATTTGATTTATATAATAAAAATAAAATTTATTTAAACTATCAATAAATAAAAAAATTATTTATATTTAATTTAATTTGTATATGAGTATGACAAAGAAAATAATTGGCAAAAAAAATCATAATCTTATAATCAAATATTAAGTATAAGTTTAAGTATTGAAAAAATAAATTCATTTATGTGATCAATAAATAAAAATATTATTTAAATTTAATTCTATTATACAAAGGATATAGTTATAATTTGATAATCAAAATAAATATATATTATTTGAATGTAATTTGTTTCGTATATAAATAAAAAATTAATATAATTATAATTTTATAATTAAATGATAAAAGTAAAGTATCATGTAGAAATAGTAAGTCAATGATATTTTCATTTTATATATTTATTTCATATATTAAAAAGTGGATAGAAAAAAATAATTCCTATTTAAAAAAAAAATAAAGCAGGACCACTACTATAAAGCTTGAATCCTTTGCTTTTTATATAAATATAAGCTAATGAAATATTTTGCTTTCCTAATACAAACTAAAATAAAAACTTTGCCAATCACGAAAAGAAATAAAATGAATATAATGTTGGTCACGACGGGTAAAGATAAAATAAATTTAACAGAGTAGAATAATGATACCGAAAATTTAACGTAATTCACCCTTTAATTTGGGCTAAGTCCACGGGACAAACTCTGAAAAATATTTCTTCCACTAATAAAATTAATGGGTACAAAGTGAGAGGTAATACAACAAATTGAGATAAACCCAAAATAGTGTCACACAAGTGTTTCCCAAACTCACTATTTTGTCACTCTTATTTTAGAAAAATATTGAGATATTTTTCTAAGATATTTTCTCCCACTTTCTTACACACAACACTATTTTTCTTCAAAAGAAATTGTTCATTTGTCTTTGCTTTGCTTCTCTTCTTGTTTGGTGTGTTGATATCTCTAAGGCAAAGACATTGACTATTTATAGGCAAAATTGCATATCAATGTTAGATGCACCTACCATTTGTGGTTGCACATACCAATTGTGGTTGCACCTATCATTTATGGTTGCACCTACCGATTGTGTTTTCTTCCTCTTAAATGTAGGAGGGACTTACAAATCTCCCTCTCCCGATTACATAGAGGGCTCCACCAATCCAGCAACTAAGCGACAGTATTCAAAATTTTGTCTTGGGAGAATTTTTGTCAACATGTCTGATCTATTTTCTTCTGTATGGATCTTCTCAAGTTGTAATAGCTTCTTCTACATTACATCCATAATCCAGTGATATCTTACATCAATATGTTTTGATTTCAAATGAAAGGAGGCATTCTTTCCAAGATGGATAGCATTCTGACTATCACAAAATAACTGATAACTGTCTTGTTGCAACCCAAGTTCTTTCAAGAACTTTTTCATCCATGTCAACTCTTTACATGCTTCCGTTGCTGCTATAAATTATGCTTCGGTAGTGGACAGTGCAACACATTTTTGTAACTTTGATTGCCATGACACAACTCCCCCTGCAAATGTAATCAGGTAACCTGAAGTGGATTTTCTGGAATCCATATCACCAACCATATCTGCATCTGTGTATCCAACTAACATAGGTTTTTCATTTCCAAAACATAGGCATATTTTGGAAGAACCTCAAAGATACCTAAAAATCCATTTCATTGCAGCCCAATGTTCCTTTCCAGGATTTGAAAGGAATCTACTCACAATTCCAACTACATGAGTGATATCTAGCCGTGTACAAACCATGGCATACATTAGACTTCCAACTGCTGAAGCATATGGAACCTATTCCATCTCTTCCTTATCTTTGTCAGTAGAAGGGCTCTGCTTAGAACTTAGCTTAAAGTGATTAGCAAGAGAACAACTAATCGCTTTAGCCTTATCCATATGAAATCTTTGAAGTACTTTCCCAATGTACTTCTCCTGTGATAACCATAATTTCTTGGCACCTCTGTCTCTAATAATAGTCATGCCAAGAATTTTCTTTGCTGGCCCAAAGTCTTTCATGGCAAAAGACTTACTCAACTGCATTTTTAAGTTGTTGATTCTAGAAATATTTCGGTCAATAATCAACATATCATCCACATAGAGCAAAAGAATAATGAAATCATCATGCATAAAAACACAATGGTCTAAAGTAATCTTTTTGCAGCCTTGCTCCCCCATAACAGACTCAAACTTCTTGTACCATTGTCTTGGTGCCTGTTTTAAGCCGTAGAGACTCTTCTTCAATTTGCAGACATAATCTTCTTTTCCTTTTTGCTGAAAACCCTCTGTCTGCTCCATGTATATTTCTTCTTCCAAATCACCATGTAAGAAGGCAGTTTTGACATCCATTTACTCAACCTCCAAGTTAAGACTTGTTACTAACCATAGCACAACACGGATGGATGTCATTTTTACAACTGGAGAGAAAATCTCATCAAAGTCAATACCTTTTCTTTGGATGAATCCTTTGAAAACCAATCTAGCTTTGTATCGCGGACTGGAACTATGTCCTTCATGCTTCACCCTGAACACCCATTTATTTTTCAAGGCATTCTTCCCTTTGGGCAATTTCATCAGCTCAAAGGTTTTATTCTCATGCAAGGACTTCATCTCATCTTGCATGGCTTTAATCCATTTTTGTTTGGATTCATCATCCATGGCCTCTTCATAATTCTTAGGTTCTCCCTCATCAGTGAAAGTTATATACTCATCTGGAGGATATGAGATAGAGGGTCTTCTCACTCTATCACTTCTTCTCAGTGGAACATGAGAAGCCGTAGGTGTTTTTTATTGGATAATGAACATCATCATTTCCCTCATCTTTAGAACCAAATTTTATAGGGACATCATCTTCAACAGGTGGATAAACTTGGTCTTCATCTCCAACTTGTCTTGGCACTGATGTTGGAGGAATTAAGTCCAAAACTCATGAGTCACCATTGGAATTTGACATCTTTCTTCATTTTGATAATATCTTAAATGGTCTCATCTTGACAAATACGGCATCACGACTCACGACAAGTCTCTTTCTGTTGGATAAGTAAAATCTATAGCCAAATTGATCTTAACCAGCCAATAAAAATACCTTTGTCTTGTTTTGGCATCAAGTTTGGATCTCTCATCATAGGGATATGAACAAATACTTTACAGCCAAATACTACATGAGATAATCATAGGAAACATTCTTTTCGACCACGCTTTATACGGAACATCCATCTTGAGAGGAGTATAAGGTGAAAGATTCAACACGTGTGTAGCTGTGAGTATGGTTTCACCCAAAAAGTTTTGGCAACTTTGCATGTGAGAATAGACATCTAACTCTCTCCGTCAAAGTTCGATGTTCATCCTCTCGGCTAAACCATTCAAGCTGCGGTTTCTTTGGAGGTGTCATCGATCTTAGAATACCATGTTTTTGCAATAAGTATGGAAAAGTCTGTGTATTCTCCACCATTGTCTGTCGGGATGCCTTGACTTCTTTCGGTCTGTCTCTCAACTGAGGCATGAAATTCTTTGAGGACATCTAGCACATGATCCTTTGTCTTTAGAAGATATACTCACGTCTTCCTTGAATGATCATCAATGAAAGTCACAAAGTATTGAGCACCACCAAGTGACTTTGGCATTGGTCCACACAAATCTGAATGAATCAGATCTAATATAATTCATTCTAGAAGGAGGGAAACTCTTGAAAGCAACTCAATTTTTCTTTCCTGCTAGACAATAAGCGCATTTCTCCAAATGTACTTCATCCATTCCGAGTAGTATCTTGGAATTTACTCACTTTCTCTTATGTCGGTGGAGAGCTTTGCTTGCATTATATACAGAGTTATATGCTTCTCATCTCTAGCCATTACTAAGGAGCCTTTTGTAAGTTTCCATTTGTCATAAATGAAGGAGCTACAATATCCTTCATTTGCAAGTTTGCGCACATAGATCAAATTCAGGCGCATATATGGAATATGCCTGACATCCTTCAAAAATAGTCTGGTTCCATTCTCTGTTTCCAAGCAAACGTCTCCTATGCATACTACTTTTGACATTCCTTCATTTCCCATTCTAACAACACCAAAACTTCCAGGTGTGTATGATGAGAAAAATTCTCTACGTGATGTAGCGTGGACTGTAGCACCATTATCAATCACCCAGCTGGTCTCGTGTGATGCAAGATTTACAAAATCTTCATCATAAACAATATTGAACTCGTCTATGGTATTTGTTTGTTCATCATCATTGTTGTCATCTTTCTTCGTTACTTTTCCTTTGTTCGTTTCGTGTTCCTTCTTGAACACCTGAAAAAATTTCTTAATATGAACCTTCCTCTTGCAGTGATGGCATTCAACATTGGAAAATTTGTTTGATTTGCCTCTGCTCTTGCTTCTAGGTTTTTGTTCTTTGTACAGTCTCCTTCCTCTAGACTCTGTGATAAGGGCTTGTTCTTATGAATCTCTTTCCTTGTTTTGTTTCTCATATGAGAACAAGGAAACCTACAATGACTTCAAACTCCATCTTATCTTTTGCATAAGTCGAGTTGTTGTGATATGATTATATGATGAGGGTAGTGATGCCATGACATCACAACTTTCTCTTCATTGCGAAACTTCGTATTAAATCTTGCTAAGTGAGAAAGCTTCTTTGTTGAAATTGCTAACATGTTGCATCGTACTCACATTATCTTCCTTCATACGTACGATATAGCTCCTTCACTGAAATAAAATTTATTGGCAGTTCTTTGACATGTACATGTTTTCTAGAAGTCTCCCGTGTTTCTTTAGCACTCTTTTAATATTTTGATTCAATATTTTGCAAGACCTTATCTGAGAGATTTAGACGGATTGTACTAGGCTATGCCAATCTCGTCTATTTCCTCCCATTTGTTCCTCGGTGTGATTGCTACCTTCTTTTCTTTTCCAATAGCGCCTTATGAACCTACATTGAATGAGAATATCCTTCATCCTCATTTGCCATAAGAGAAATTATTATTGCCATTAAATTTCTCGATATCTACTATATGGCTTGACATTTTTTATTTGTGTTTCTTTTACGTAAATAAATACGCCCTGGATTTAATAAAATCTTTTCGATGTAATGAATCGATCCCATGCTACAACCACAGAGCATATTAAGAATTTTACTAGACCAGCTTTGATACAAGTTGTTGGGCACAATAGGTAAAGATAAAATGAATTCAACAAAGTAGAATAATGATACCAGAAATTTAACGTGGTTCAACCTTTAATTTGGGCTAAGTCTATGGGACAAACTCCGAAAAATATTTCTTCGACTAATAAAATTAATGTGTACAAAGTGAGAGGTAATACAACAAATTGAGATAAACCTAAAATAGTGTCACACAAGTGTTTTCCAAACTCACTATTTTGTCACTCCCTTTTTAGAAAAATATCTCAATATTTTTCTAAGATATTCTCTCCCATTTTCTTACACACAACACTATTTTTCTTCAAAGGAAATTGATCCTTTGGCTTTGCTTTGCTTCTCTTCTTGTTTGGTGTGTTTATATCTCTAAGGCAAAGACATTGCCTATTTATAGGCAAAATTGCATATCAATGTTAGATGCACCTACCATTTGTTGTTGCACCTACCATTTGTTGTTGCACTTACCATTTGTAGTTGCACCTACCATTTATGGTTGCACCTACGAATTATGGTTGCACTTACCAATTGTGGTTGCACCTAACATTTATAGTTGCACCTAACATTTGTGTTTTCTTCCTCTTAAATGTAGGAGAGACTTACATATACATTCTAGAAGGAAAAAAGTATTCATATGTTCATTAAAATAATTTTTTTTGAACACTTTAATCCCTTAATTTTATTAAAATCGTGAAGCTTAAAACCAAAGTATATATTTCTTTCTTCTTCTAAAAGTAATAAAGGATTAAAAATCTAAGGATTAGAGTGTTTCAAGGATCACATAAGTTAGATTTCAAGGTAACAGTACCCATATAGAAGAATGGATTAACAACGTAATCATTTTGTTCAAGATAATGTGCTTAAAACAAATAATGAGTGAACACTTATTTGATTTATAAGAAATAATGAACCATATAAAAAATAATGAACCAATACAAAGGAAGAAAGAAAAAAATCAATCATATATATACTTGATAGTTTAAATAAATATTTTAAAAACATTGAAACACATTAATTAAAATGATAATTGATAGTTTTATAAGTTGATTTGAGTTTAAATAAATATTTTAACATTAAAAATAATTTCTAAGTGTTATAAACATGTGTTATTCAATGCATAAGTGAAATACTATGTGTGATAGTTATAAAAGATATACATGTATAATGACTATTCAAAACTTAAGTATTTGTTTGATTTTTCTTAATAAACTTGATAATGAATCTAAAATAAATTTATAGATAAATATTTTATTCATAAAAATAATCAACACTTATATTTATACAAAAAGATGCATTTCATGTTTTGATTAGTAATTGTTTACCGTCCCTCTACCCCTAGTTAAGTTAAATTAGTTGAGGAAATACATGCATATAAAACAACTTGAGTTTTAACTTCAATATAAGAAAATTTTAGTTACTTCTATGAAACAATATATTTGATCAAGTTATTTAAAACAAAAAATTTCCCAATTGCATAGGATAAGACTAGTCATTGTTTATTTTCTGCCTTATATGTCTCCTCATTCAAAATAGACATTATTTATAAATTATAATATATTTTCTAATGTACTTTTGTGAATAATAAAAGACTTTCAAGTGATTAAAAAAATATAATATTTTATAATCTAAATTTTCTTAAATTTTTGTTTCTCATTGTCTTTGGGTTGGGACTTAAATACTTTTAGCTTCATAGACATGTTTTTGAAGTTAGTATTACTTTTCACATTTATTCTAAAAAAGATGTAATATGGATGGTAAGATGATGATAATAAATTCTAGAAATAAATGTATTAATTTTTGCTTGTCTTTTTGAACATACAACTTTATGCTTTTACTAGATTTATTGAACATACTAAGTATATATGAGTAATAATAATAAGTTCTACAATAAAGTATTATTACAATGGACAGCTATCAATTAGAATCTACAATTAGGTTTAATATAAAAATGTATATGGATAAATAACTGTGTTGGGTATTGGACCTATAAAGCATTTTTTTCACTTGTTGTTGATACAAGTTTGTTAATAACAGTACTGAAACAATATTACCAAAAAACCTGGTATGAATTGCTTGGGTTGAGTCGCGAATTAAGTTGCTCTCTTTAAGACGTTTCACGGCTCTGCCCAATTTGTGCAAGCAAACACAGGCCCGTCGTCCACAAGATAAAATAACCCAGAATTTTTTTTCTCTATCTCGGAACTTCACTGCACTGATGAAGACCGGAATGCTACACCTGAAAAAATTTGTTGCTCGGAAAACTAAAAAATAACTTAGAGTTGTAGAGAGAATTGTTTGTAGTGAGAATTGTTTGCTGAGATTATTGTGTTGTAAATGAGAGTTGAAGCCTCTTTTTATAGGTTTTAGAAACCATGTGGCAAATATGAATAAAACGGTAATGTCTGGGAATTAAGAGCATAACGGCCATTTTGATTAATGAAGAGTAACGGCCATTTTCAAATTAAAGACGAGTAACAGATATTTTTGTGAGTAAATACGAACAACGTCTCTTTTTCTGAATAAAGAAGACAAACAGCCATTTAACGGCCATATTATTAATAAAAGAAAATAACGGTCATTTTTCTAAAGAAAAAAATATATATATATAACAACCATTTTTATAAGTGGAAAAGTTTTCCTTAAAAGAATATTTTACCAAAAAATAAAATATCACCTCACAAAAGTGGGTGCCCTTTGGGACTCAATCCCAATAGCCAACTCTTCACTATTTATACCTCTTTAAAATAATGTAAAAAATCAATGTGGGACAAGGCACATTTCACAACAATCAATTTTTTATTAAATTTCATCTTTTTCCAACACTTGTGGTATATGCAACAATGGGAACCATCTACTCAACAATATGTTTAATTTTCTTTGTGCTTGAATTTTCTTTCTAATGACAAGAAGTTGTTTCAAACTTTGACATGAACTCACGTATATTTAGGTGATGCTGGTTATTGCTTATGCATTTCAGAAGAACTAGAAATTCAGTGGAAGAGCCAACCTCAAGTAAGCCTAATATATTTATGTATGTTTGAGTACCTATGCAATTGATCAACTTTAAAATATTAAATATGTATTAATGTATTTTCTTGTGTAATTTTCAAGCAAGGATTACTACACATAAATAAAGTTGGAAAAATTAAGATAAGAGTATTACATGTACATATTTGATTGTTTTTTTTAGAAAGTATTAAGTGTTAATTTTTTAAAGTATTAATTACCCATTTTTTTTTTCTAAACACTATCAAGTGTTACTAAATGATATTATCATTGGTATTGAATATTGACATTTTTATATGATATGAGCATATATATATATATATATATATAAGAAATTGAAAACTTGAAAACTTGAATGGTACCTATTTTTAAATTTTTGTGATATGATTTTATTTTGTTCATATATGTATTTATAATGTAAGAAATGTTAAATATTAAATACGAAAAATAGCATGGTCAGTGATTGTCTTATATGATTAAAAAAACATATAAGATGACAAATACCATCTTAAATGATTCTTATAAGACAGATGCAAAAAAAAGTAGGATAATCTTTTATCGTCTTATCGTCTTATATGTTCAGTTAATAAGACAGTTAGTGACCATCCTATAAGAAATTCTTATAAAACATTTAATAATCATCTTATACGTTGAATTATTTTAAAAAAGACAATTATAAGTAATGGTTGATATTGTGTGATTTTTGGATTGTTTTGAATTAATGACTATTCTTATATATATGTGTGTGTGTGTGTGATATCGGATAAATATGAGTTGTAAAAAAATACACAAGTTATGTGAAAACTAAAGCTACATAACCAAAGCAAAAAACAAAGAAAATTATGGATGTTTTAGGTTCTTTGTTTTTTGGTTTGTGTGTGAGGGAGCTTGAGGTGGAATATATTTTTGAGTTTAAGTGTTATTTTGAGATCTAATATTGTTATTATGATATAAGATATATTGAATATTGGGTAAAAAACTATGTATTTGAGAATTGATATTAATAGATTTATTTATGATTTTGGGTGTGAATTAAGTTAATTTTTTAAACCACGTTAATTTTTTATGTTCTTGCTTTCATGTTGATTTTTAGTTACATTTGGTTGTTGTTGTAATTTTGTTATGCCTAATAAATGATATTAGAGCCAATGATACAATAGTCCTAATTTAAGGATTATATAGAAATAAGAAATTTGAGATTCGCAATAGAAATGTCAAATGTATATAGGTGAAAAAAGGCTTCTTAGAGTACATTTGACAAATAAATTCTATACCTCAAATATGCATAAAGATGATGACATTAAAAATTGATAGATTCATAGTATATATTTCTGAACAATTAAGGGTTGACATGAAGATAGAAGAAGAACATACAATGATTGCTCGAGTCATACGGTACATTAGTGTATTCATTGGTTGAAGGATAAAAGAAATTGACAATTGGCAAGGTGTTAATAGCTTTCTTATAAACTAGTAATAAAATGCAATTAATTAGTTCAGTATGTGATCGTTTTGTTATGAAGAGTAATTCAAGAACAAACTCAAATATTAAAAGAAATATATGTAAGTAAAGATAAAAAATTATTTAAATTTTATATAAGATGTAATATTGAGTGTTTTTAGTGTTATAAAAAAGAACACATTAAAAGATATTGTAAATAAAGATTGAAGAACATAAAAACCTTAATGAAAAGAAAAGACAAAGTGTTAAAATGAAAAAAAAAGTAATTAAAACTTATAATATTAATAATGATATAATTTGTTCAACAATTAATAATTGTTTTAAAGATAATTGAATTTTAGATTATATTTTTTTATTATATATATATATATATATATATATATATATATATATTTAAACAATGAGTTATTTGATATATATAAATTTTATGATGCAACTTAACATGTGATGTTGTGACGTTGTGATAACCCTGATGATCAAGATTGTTGGTATAAATACTCTAAAGATAGAGATGTTTAATGTAAAATTTAACAAGCTTGTTAGCTTATTTCATGTTAAAAAGGACATGCAACTTGACCATCTCGTCCGTCTTTCATTTCTACCACCAAAAGTAAAGTCTTTTTTATTATGAAACCAAAAGTTGTTAAGTCTGTTACTCAGTCCTTTTTTTTTTATTTTTCTTTTCTTTTCACGTAGAATCTATTCAATATTTACTAAATTTTTTTAGTGAAGATATATTTATACAATTAGATTTATTATGATGATTTTCTTTTCATGGGGTTTTATTTTTGATCGTACTCTATTCGTTGAAGATAATATATTAAATTTAAAATATTAAAAGATTAAATAATTTAAAAATAAATTTCTTTAATAATTCAATTTTGATTATTATAATAAAATTTAGTTTAGTTTTAAAATAACTGGACGAAAAAAGTGATAAAGATACAAAATATATACAACCCTGTTGTTTTTCCAAGGACCTTCCTCACTCCCTCAAAGCCTCCTTGGTCAGGAATGAGAACCCAAATCTAAATTCAACTCAAAATTGCTAATTGAACTTCAATTCAGTTAAGACATGGCTGAGAACGGCGAAGAGAAAATGTTAGCTGTGGTGCGCCACCTCGCTAAGACTCTAGGCCGTGACAACGCTATGGCAGACGATATTTTGAAAATTTTCTCCAACTTCGACGGCAGGTTCTCTCGCGACAAGTTGTCTGACAAAGATATAGCTCCAGAATATGATTCCAGAACCTGCGCTTCATTGGAACACACCCTTATGTCTCTCCACCATCAGATTTCTCAATACGTGGCGGCCGATCGACTGATCTGGGCTGACTCTGCTGATTCAGTGGCCTTCCTTGACGCCATCGACGAACTCATCTCCACCGTGAGAGATTGGGCTCCGATTTCTGGAGATAGTAAAACCGTTTCTGCGTGCCTTACACGCGCCGAAGACCTTATGCAGCAGGCTATGTTCCGAATTGAGGACGAATTTAGGTCTTTGATGGAACGAGGTGGCGAATCGCTCGAGTTGAGTCGCGCTAATGGAAACGGTGATTCTGCTGTGAACATGAGCTCTGACTCGGAGGATGAAGAGGAAAACGGCGACGTCGATCAGATACCTACTGCTTGTCCGGTCACCGACTTTGATATAATGATCGATGCGCTTCCGTCTGGAACGATTAAAGATCTTCATGAAATGGCGAAGCGAATGGTGATCGGAGGTTTCGGGAAAGAGTGTTCACATGCTTACAGCAGCTGTAGAAGGGACTTTCTTGAGGAGAGTATTTCAAGGTTAGGGTTACGGAATATGAGCATCGAAGAGGTTCAGAAGATTTCATGGAAAGACCTCGAAGACGAGATTGAGAAATGGACCAAGGCAGCGATCGTCGCGCTTCGAATTCTATTCCCAAGCGAGCGGCGACTCTGTGACCGGGTTTTCTTTGGATTATCTTCCTCTGCCGACCTTTCATTCATGGAGGTTTGTCGTGGATCGACAATTCAGCTACTGAACTTCGCTGATTCTGTGGCAATAGGTTCGCGGTCACCGGAGCGGTTGTTTAAGATCTTTGACATGTTCGAGACACTTGGGGACTTGTTGCCGGAGTTTGAATCTTTGTTCTCTGATAAATACTGTACTTTACTCAGGAACGAATCAATAACAATTTGGAAAAGGTTGGGTGAAGCAATTAAAGGAATTTTTATGGAGTTGGAGAATTTGATCAGTAGAGACCCGGTAAAGACTCCCGTCCCTGGAGGTGAACTTCATCCAATCACTCGATATGTGATGAATTATCTTCGAGCAGCGAGTAGATCATGGCAGACACTCGAACAGGTCTTTGAGGAGCAAGGCTCCTCGTCCTCCTTGTCGGTTCAGATGGCTTGGGTTATGGAGCTGTTAGAGAGCAATTTAGAAGCTAAGTCTAAGGTTTACAAAGATCCTGCTTTGTCCTTTGTTTTCTTAATGAATAATGGGAGGTACATGGTTGATAAGGTGAAAGATAATGAATTGGGGGCTCTTTTAGGTGATGATTGGATTCGGAAACACATAGCAAAAGTTCGACAGTATCAGGTGAACTACCAGAGGAATTCATGGAATAAGGTTATGGATGTGCTGAAGATGGACAATACAAGCTCAATGGAAGAAAAGCTTATGTTGTTCGTTCAATACTTTGAAGAGGTTTGTAAAAACCAATCTACATGGGTCATTTTTGACGAACAACTAAGAGAGGAATTGAGAATTTCAGTGGCTAAAATTATGTTGCCTGCTTATCAAAGCTTTATAGGAAGATTCAGAAATCTTCCGGAAGTTGGGAGAAATGCTGAGAGGTACATTAAGTATGGGCCGGAGGATATTGAGGTTCGGATTGGCCACTTGTTTAAGGGAGGTGGAGGATCATCCGTTGGCAAGAAGTGAAGGTACCCACCCTGGTGTTTGTTTGTATGTAGTTAGAAATCGTATGTTTAGAAATTTTTGTTTCTTTGTGGACGGTCTTAGTTATTTGTGTCTTTGTATTATATTATTTGCATTTCTTAATAAAAGTATCTTCATAACTCTGTTTTTTCTTTTTTTAAGAATGAGAACCAAGATCAACCAAAACCTTAAATTGCTGTTAAAACATCGGTTGAAGTTAAGGGACTTAAATGTCACGACCTTAATTTCTCAAGTAGCGATCGTGCGGCACTTAGCTCGGTCCGTTGCACTAAGCCTGCCTTTGAAATCCGAAATGTAACTCCAAAGAGAATAGAAAGGGTTTGCAAAGAATGCTTTGTATTGCTCTAGAGAGAGTTTATGTTACAAATGCTAAGAATTCCCAAGGATTTCCAAGGATTGTTAGGAATTTCCCAAGATTTCCAAGATGAATGCAAATGAAGACCAAGTGGTCTATTTATAGTGTGGCTCTAAGCTTAAGAGCATGCCATCACTTTCTAGAGTCTTCCTAGTCTAGAATGTACAAGGGTATTCTAGATTTATCTACAATGTGCCACAAGGCTCTAGGACCTTCTAGTAAACTCTAGAGTCTTCTAGGTTTGTCTAGCTCCTTCATGCACCTTCCGGGATGTTCCGTAAGCTTCCAGCAGCTTCTACATCCTTCCGGGATGTTCCGTAAGCTTCCAACGGCTTCTACATCCTTCCCGAACCATCCGGCGCATTCAGAACGTTCCGGCCCATTCTAGCACCCTCCAGGTGTGCCTAACATTCTAGGGTCTTCAAGCTTGAGTTGAGTCCGTCCAACTCTAGCCCTTTCTAGACTTCTCTAGGCAACTCTAGAACTTTCCATGTGTCTAGATCCTTTAGGCAGCCAACATTTGGATTTTTAGGGGCAGTTTGGGGCGGGACGTGACATAAAGCTCTCTTAGCACACACACATACATAGGTGATGTGGGAATAATACCCACCAACACCCACACACTTGTGCTAGCCCAAAGGGCATTTTAATCTTCTTCGTTTTTAGAATGAGAACCAAGATCAACCGCATAACTCTGCTTTTGGGAGTGAAAGATATGCATGGAAATCCACTTTTGAGTTAGTTACGATAGTAGGTAAATATTATAGCATCAGGAAATCAGTTTGTACGTTGGTTCTGGAATTTGTTTATAAACTAAAAACGCAAAATCGCAAATTATGTTTGACTTATGATCATTTGTTTTTTTTTAAAGAATTGATTGTGAATTTGTAATTCATTATCTTCCTAAACTTGAACTAGCACATCTGTACAAAAGAAGTAGGCTACATTTTATTTTTCTGTTAAGTAAACCAGTAACTGTTATTTCTTTTTCAAAGCTTATATGTAAAACAAAAAGCTTTTCCATGAGTAAATGTTAATTTATCTGGCTGAACAAAAGAATAGCTGTGATTCATTATCATACGAGAGCTTAGGAAGGAATTTCTTAGCAAGATCATCAGTCAGGTACTTGTAGTGCTTCAGTAGGATGAATGGAATCAAAGAACAAATAATCTGAAGCCTTATCACATACAGGTGTTATAGAATTACACAGAGGACTTACTTCCAATAACCCAA
The DNA here is from genome assembly GCA_033030585.1 of Hippophae rhamnoides. Lineage (NCBI taxonomy): Eukaryota > Viridiplantae > Streptophyta > Magnoliopsida > Rosales > Elaeagnaceae > Hippophae > Hippophae rhamnoides. Next base: position 15,023,895 of record CM065437.1, on the reverse strand, counting down.
TTCCACAGCAACCTACCTGGTTTCCACAAAGCCTGTTAGACACAGGAAAATCAGGTGAATTGCCCAAATAAAAACCGTAAGAACCCACCTCCTTCCATTTTGGGAAGGAGTTCAAATCACAACCCATAAAAAAAGTCTAGTTTAGCTTACCATACTTATGTGGCATATCGAGTGGGGGAGAGTAGATATCTGCTTAAACAATTTTACTTCCAGGAAGCTTTGCTGGTGCTAGCACTAGGAGTGTTTCAAGCTTCTTGTTGTAATTCTTTGCATCCGAATTCTCACTGTCTACACATTTGCGATCATTTAGATTCTCAAATTTGAGAGTCATTTGAATGAGAAGGCAATCAATTGGAGGAAGTCCTGTTACAACTATTTTGCGACATCCAAGCTCATAGAGCTCCTGTTAGTATACAACCCAAAATGAGTGAATAATGTAAAACTGTGAATTGTATTTCTATACATTTTTAAATTAATCAAAGTATATAGGCTAAGATCATCAGACTTTATCACCTCAATGAAGAATTTTATCTTATTCTGCAGAAAATCCTGGTACCCACTAATATCAAACTCAAGCCTTCTTGTGGGTATGTCGTAAAAATTTATATCAAAGTCATTAATACTTGCACTTATTATTACTAAAGCACCATTAACTGTCTTTTTTGCTATATATATTTCTTAAAATACTCAATTTGCTTTGAAACTGGAATGACTCCGACTACTAGAGAAATCAAATCATCATGTCCGGATCCACCAGATGCGAAGCTAACACCGGTCAGAAGATCCTCATCGGAAAGTTTTGGATCCAGAAAAGGAGGAACAGTATCCTTGATCTTTAGCATAGAGGCAAGGAAGTCAAGAATTAGTTTTCCATTAGAGAATCTACCAGTAGCAACATGGCCAGGAAAATCTTTATCATAGGGGTGATGGTTACCCTGTGCCACTGTAACTATGTAATTGTTATTGCCTGTATGCACAGTTGAATCACCAAAAATAAGAATGGCTGGAAATTTTGGAGAAGCTATAGAACTTGAAACATTGCAACTATTGAAAATGATTGTCCAAAAGTTAAGATTGTGGTGGTGGGTGCCATTATTTTTTGTTACTTCTTTGTGTAAATTAAATATTTGTTTTATATTTATACTGAAATTTTTATAGGCTATAAGTGTTTCCTAATGCTTTTGTGACTTGTAAGAGAACCATGAACTCAGTGAAGAGACGTGATATAGATGTCAAGTTACTTTCTCTTAATAGATCAAAAAGGACATATATGAATCTCCTGATTTGTTGAATTTTGTCGAAGTTATATATGCTTTATCAATTTTCCTTTAAAAAATTTAATTTTGGAATGTAAATGTAGGTACATGTTGTTTTCGGTTTTAAATAGTAGTTTCTCTAATTTATTATCTTTTTTACGACACTTCTTTGAGTTTAATTGCCCTGCAATAAGGTTTTGGTTTGTTCTTTTTTTAAGCAAAACATTAAAACAGAAGTTAGATGCTCATGATATGTGAAGAATCTAAAAGAAATGGGTAACTTCCACGTGAACAATACATGTCCAAAAGAATAACTACAAACTTATCGATGTATGACTTCAAGATATGGTTCATAAGTTGCATGAATGTGGTGGGTGCATTTGATAATCCAACTGGCATCATTAGTCATTCATAAAATTCTTTTTTTATCTTGAATGCAATCTTTTACTCATTTCTCGGTCTGATTTGAATTTGGTTATGTACTCTACGTAGGTCAATTTTTGAGAATATAGTTGCTCCAAAAAGAATAACAAGTATGTCATCAAGATGTGGTATTGGAAAGTTGTATTTTATTGTTATCTTGTTGATAGCTCGATGTCTACACACATATGCATATCTCCATCATCTTTGAAACTAGTAAGATTAGTAATGCACATAGATTCATGCTTTCTTGAATCATCATTTTGCTAATTAACTCCTTAACCTTTTGTCGGAGAATTTCACTTTCTTTTAGACTTGGATGATGATAAGAAAGGTTGGGAAGACTTACTCCTAGAATGAGATCAATGTGGTGTTAGATACCTCTCAATGGTGGTAGCTCAATTGATAGTTCTTCTGGCATGATTTATTCAAACTCATCAAGGATTGTTTGTACATGGGTAGAAATGGTTAAAGTTGACATGACTTCTTCTTTGACTACCAAGGCAAATATCTCTTTATTCTATTTCATTTTTAAAATAATAATCCTCGATATATTATAAGAAATTATTTTCCCTCCACTTTATAAACTTTGAGTACATTTTCTTTTGCCAATAAAGGAGCCAAAACATTCCTTTTTTTTCTCCCAAACGTAATAGATAAATGTTATCTCTATCTTTGTGGGTTGTATTCACGTTGTATTGCCATGATATCCCCAATAGTATATGACATGCATCTATATTAACAACATTGCATACAACTTCATCCTTATATGATTTTTCAATAAAGAATGGGATTTGACATATACAATTTACTTCTATTTTTCCTTCTTTTTTAATCTACCCAATTCAATATGATGATGGGTGTGGCTCACTTTTTAATTTGAATGTCTTCATGAGAGCTTTAGAAACAATATTGTCGCTACTTCTGTTATCAATAATTACATCATATAATTTATTATTGATTAAGTAATGAGTGTGAAAGATATTGTACCTTTGTGTGTCTTGCTTTGGTGACAAGAAGAGTCAACAAACAATAAAATTAACATGTTCCCTTCATCCATTTCATCAAACTTGGCATCTTCATAGTCATCATATTCTAGTTCTTCCTTGTGATCTTTATATTCTTACTCCATTAGGTTGATTGCTCCTCTCTTTGGGAATTGGTTAGAACAATGACCTTTTTAACATTTTTTTGGTGTTGGGCATCCATAAGGGTTCTGTGGATTATTATGAGTAATGATTTCCTCTTATTGAGTTTGCTATGTTTTTGATGTACCATCCTCAGGTACTTTTCCTTTGTTATTTGTTGGCCTAGTTGTTTCAATTGATGGCCTTGGTAAAGATTGTGATCTTGTACTTAAACTTGTCTTACCTAACTGCATCTCTACTTTATAGACATCATCTTGTACTTAAACTTGTCTTACCTAACTGCATCTCTACTTTATAGACATCAATATCTGTCCATACTAGATGCAAGGATAATTGATCTTATATTGGTAGACATGGTATACCAATATAGCATGCAACTTTTTATGTTTCAAATTCCACAAAATTATTTCAAGCAGGTAAACAGTGAAATTATATGGTTTACTCTTGAACTAAACGATTCCCCTTGTTTACAATTTTGATAATGTTGAAATACTATTTGCATATAATTAGATAGAAGAAACATACACATTAGGTATCACTTCATCTGAGGCCATGTTCTGATCGGAGCTTTCCTTTGTCTCAATCTATTTTTTTGGAGTTAGTCCGACCATGTTGAAGCTCATTTTTTGAGTCAGTAGTCTACTAGCTTGACTTGTTTTTTCCTTTGGAATGCTCATAACATCAAAGAATCATTCCACCTCTGAGATCATATCAATAAAGTCCTCCATATTCATGATGCCATAGAAAATAGAAAGGTCAATTTTGAGATGATAATCTTGTGGTTCTTGGTCTCTTTGGTGACATCCTCCTCTATCTCAACCTCCAAAATATTCTTCTTCTAAATAGTCATCACTAGAACTATCAATTAGGGTAACATGTCTTCTTAGGGGTATTAAATCAACAAGTCTTCTTAAGGGTAGTCTTTCAACTTATCTTTTGTCCAGTATTGGCTCAATCTTATCTCCAGGTGCACCCTCTACTTCTTGTGCTTGGACTTAAGACCTATTTTCATTTTTAGTTAATTGAGTAACGGCTGCAATAAGCTCTTCTATTTAGTGTCGAATCTCGTCATGAAATTGTTAATATTCTTCTCAAGTCACTTGATTATGCTTCATTCTCCCTAAGTTAAACTTGGCTCTAATACCACCTGATGCAAGATAGAAACAAGAATACACCAATAAATGGAAACACTTAAGAAATAAGAAAGAGATTAACAATATTTAGCCTAGCTAAATCCACTCTTTGGTAAGAGGTCCTCGTATGTGTGTTATGAAACAAATATAAGGAAGCTATTATCTAGGCTAGAACTCTAACAAATATAAAATACGACAAACCTAGCTATGTTATCTAACTTTAGAAGAACACTCTAACAACTCTAAAGTAGGACTAGCCTAAAGATATTCTTATATCTTAAAACATTAAGAATGAGAAAAAAGAAAGAATATAATTTTTTTAATATTACTAATTTTATTATTTTATATGATGCTTTATACAAGCATAGAACCTAGTTATTTATAATTAAAAATTTCATAGAATAGTTCATAAAATTTCTATGTAGGACTTTAATATTGCATAAGAAATAAAATTCTAAACAAAACAAATTATTATTCTAATATAACTCTAAACAAAAACTCTAAATAAAATAAACTACTTTATCTTCTTCCTATATTCATTTGGTATTACTGAAGGAGTCAATGAGTTGAAGATCACCAGGGGAAACAACCACTTAAATAATAGCTAGAATCAGATGCAAAAGATTGTTGCAAAAAAAATTTATAATTAAAACTAGTGCACATTTGAAGATAGAGGAAAGGAAATAAAAATGCAAGAAGGAAGGAGTTGCTTCTTTCCAAATGAAAGAAAAATTGTTTCTCTTTTTAAAGAGAATGGTATATCCATATATGTGTATATATATGTTGTTTGGTCCTAAGATAGGGATACCCTACTTAAGTTTACAATAGGTTTTTTCAACCCAAGATCAAACCAAGTTAAACCTGAGATCATCATGAAATCTGCTCGAGACTAGGCCTAGATCAACTTGAGACCAACCTGAGGTTGCCTAAGACCATCCCAAGATTAATTTGAGACCAATACAAATAAAACCTACTCTATACACCTATAATAGACCGAGTCATATCCAATGTCATTTGAATCTCAATAATAATAATGGTCAACCACGCGCGAACAACACTCTAAACCCTAATGAGAAGCTAAATAGAAATCCTAGCTCTTACATCCCTCTAATAAGATGTAGACACATATACCTTAAATGTTCTATAAATTAAACATCTAAGAACGTTATTAAGGACATTTTTGAAAGCCTATTACATTATAACCTTCTTAATCAAACTCTTTCATATATATATAATAATAATAATAATAATAATAATAATAATAATAATAATAACACTTATTAAATAGAATTTTCTCTCTTCGTTAATCCTTTCACTTTTACCTTAAAATAGAATTCAGTTTCTAAAATTAAAAACACATTCCTTGACTTCTTAATTTGACGATTTTAATTTAATTTAATAGAATTTGATCTTTAATATTTTTATATAAATAGAATTTAATCCATAACCTTTTCACAAAAATTGTTAAATTAGATTAAAATTATTAAATTTTAAAGTTTAGATATTAAATTATACCTCTTAAAAGGTTAGATACCAAATAATGTTTTGAGGTAAATTTTATAAACCAAACTTAATAAAAAATCATTAAATTGTTATTTTGTTTGATTAATCTATAAAAACCTATTAAAAAAAGGACTTTATAAAATATAGTTGGTGCGTGAAACCTCAATGGGATGAAGCTTCCTCTCCCCCATCTATAGATTGTGCGTTGGTAGCATATGTCAACCGATCAAAAGAGTTTTATATTTGTCGCCCACGCGAGTAGATGTAGAGAAATTTGTCTAATAAGCTTTAATATATCCAAGAGCTGTAATTAAGTTTCGGATGATATTTAATGATTTAAAACAATTATCAACCACATATTTACATTCTTGAAAAGTAATTATATTATTTTATATAATAGCATTAAAAAAAAGTTATATTATAAAAATAATATTTAGATAATGTATTTTTTTATAATTTACTCTTGTTACTATTATTAAAAATTGATCATATAAAAATAAAATTAATTTTTTTAGTTATATTATATAAATACTGATTTAGTTTGAATATTTTGTAACTGAAATAATTGAAGAGAAAATTAATAGAATAAAAGATAAAATGTAAATATTTATTTTTATACAGATATATTTTAATAATAATTAAATTAAATCATTATAATAGATAAATTAAATATTATTTTTAAAATAAATGTGAAAATAGCATAATCATTAATATTTTAAATCTATTAATTAGCTTGTTAGTTTTTTTAATAATGATTAAATTTAATTAAAATATAAAAAACATTAAATGTTATTTACGATAAATAAGTAATAATATTAAGGACTTCTCGTATTTGAATCTAGATATGATTTAAAATATCATGATTACATAATAGCTATTAATTAAGGGTTTTTTTCCATAATAACTTTAATTCTAATTTTTTTTATTTTCTTTTGAATCAAGTATGTTTAATATCAATTTTCATAATTTTAAGAAATTATTATCAAAATATGAGATGATTTTTAAAAAAAATTTAAAAAATTTGAATTAGATTTCTGATTTTCATTTTTTTTTCTTCATCAAAACTTTTTTAAAAAATAAATTAAGTCTTTCGACTTTTATATTTATATATATTTTAAGAAAATGATTAAAAACATAAAATTTTAAAATAATATTAATTTTTTTTAAATATTACCAAAAAATTTATAAGTTATTTTGATTTTTTCTTGAAAAATACTGAGTAAAAATTATTAACAAATGTATTGATATTTAATTTTACAAAAAATTATAATCACAAAATCAATTTTTTAATCATAAAATAATGTTTAAAGTAATAATGGGAGAATGAAAATATGAATTAAATCAAGACATATGAATAATATTGTAACTAAAATTAGAGAGCAAGCCAACTTTTTTTTTTAATAATATACTTCTAATACATTAGTAATTGTAACTTAAATTTTAAATATGTATATGTTTAAATAAATTATATATCATTAAATCTTAAATTTGTTAACGAGAATAAAATAACTTGAATATATGTATTTTAGGCATGGCATGCTTGCTAACTATGACTAAATTTTTCGTGATAGTGCTATATATACCGAAATGTATAACAACTAACCCTTTGGTCCCTTTCATGATTTTTTTTCTTTATGGAATTATACGTTTCATAACTATAATAAGAGCAGTTTAATTTAAAATCAAAGAATAAACATATTAAGGATGAACTTTTGTTTCTTGATTCGATAAATGATAGTTTGCACATGAATATTTATTTTAAGTTAAAAGTTTAAATTATTAATGAGCACATTTATCCAATCATTATTTTTGACACATTGACACGCCTGAACAATTGCTAGTAATTATTCTTGAATTACATTTCACTCAAAACAATGTTTAAATAACGTTGATTTCTATCATAATGTCGGTACTTAAATATTATGAAAAGAGGAATTATATTTTTATTATTGATGAAAATTTTAAATTTTTTTTATGAAAAATATAAAGTTTTTTTTCTAAAATTTTAGAAAGTATCAAAATTATCAATTATTTATATTTTAAAATATTTTTTTATTTAATACATACATATTTATAAATATATATGATATTTATTTTGTTCAATAAATTAATTTATTAATTACAAAATTACAAAATAAGTGACTAAAATGTTATAAGATATCTTAACCTTAAATAACATTTTTTTTTCTATATTTTCTCACAATAATATTTTCTAACACATTTTATTGACTTTCTCAATATATTTTTAATATTTTTGTCTTAAAAAGATGGATATATATAAATAAAAATGTTTCAACATTTTTTCATGAAACACAATATTTAAAATAATTAGATTAAATTTTATTTATTTTACTTTAAAATATTTGATAAATAATTAAAATATGAAAAATTAATGTTAGTATTTTAAATAAAGTAACAAAGTAAAAATTATTTTAATATTTAAAATTTAAAATTAAATATATTTTTAAATAAATCTTAAAAAATAAAATATATGATTAAATTATTAAAAAATTATTTTTCTTTAATAATCAACATTTATTATTTAAACATACTTAAAATTAATATAAGATAATTATGTTATTTACATGACTAGCGTTACTCATCCCCTCATCAGCAGGTGAGATAATCACCATACTCGTACAATACAAGTTAAATACAAATTGTACTCTTTGGATTTGCATTCCGTACCTTATAAGGTTTGTACTTTCATATTCCTCAACTCTCGTATGACTTATGAAAGACGAGATATTATTAATTGATTTTAAAATATATTTTCTACTTAGATTATTTTTTCTTTTAATTTTTATTATAGAAAAAAATTTATATTAATTTTAAATTTTATAAACTTAAAATATCACGTAATTATATATTTTAAAAATAATGAATAATACTATTATCGTAAGAATTTATTCATTGATATTGATTATGTGATAATATGTTGCTTCAATTTAATAAAACTTAAGATTATTGTAAAAAAAAATTTAAAAGAATCCAATAAAAAAGGAAGAAAAAAAATATAATCGATATAAAATATATTTTAAAAATAATAAATAATACATTCTATTATAAGTGATCTTTACCTAACGTTGTATGGCCACGTTACTCCGGTAACATTTGTAATTATTTAAATGTTCATCATTATTAAAAATATATACATATATGATTTAATTAATTTATTAATAAATTATTTTATAATTATTTTATCACTTTAAATTTTTAAATTTAAATTTAATTAATAATGACATGTAATTTAATGTATATAACATTATTATTATTATGAAAAACACAATATGATGAAAATATATGAATATTTTTTAACATTTCATTAATTTTTTTTTTGTAAATTGAATGTATCAATATAAAAATGTTATTTTTAAAATCATCTAATACATAAATGATTTAGTTATTAACATGATTTTATTTTTAACTTTTTAAGTAAAAAAAAACATATATTTATTTTCGTATAATGTAAAAAAGTGTATGTTTATATATATAATTAAATATTTTTAAAATATCTTCCCCAATATATTAAAGTGTCTCGATATTTTTATGAAAATATAGAAAAATGTCAATACTTTACCATATTTTCAAAAGTTTTTATTGTAATTTTTTAAAATATTTAAGAAAATTTTGTAAATATCAAAATATTAATATGATATAATACAAATATTTATTTTTAAATTTTTTTTAGATTAGAGATATACGTTTCCTTATTTATATTATATAAAATTCAATAGTATATAACGGTTATCAATTTTATTTTTCTCAAAATTTTAACGTTTACTTTTATATTAAATATTTAACTATAATGTATTAAATTGTGATATATTTTTACATAATTAATTACATGAGTTTTTTCAATTATTTCTTCATCATTTTCATCTTCTTTAATATTTTTGATTTATGTATTTTTTTTTTAAAAAACATTTTTCTATTAGTATTGTTTATTTTTTTAATTTTAACCTAATTTATATACATATTATATTTGTACACATCACTAAATAAAAAAAATAAAAACGGCCGCGGCTTAATTAGTTAATCACTATTCACAGAAGGAAAATAACTTGTATAAAACTTTCTCCTCCTCCGGATTAATTTAGATTAAGTAAACTTAATTGCATAAAGTTAAATTGCGATTACATTTTTTTTTTACTTCCTACTTTTTAAATTGTTTTAAACTGTGGTGGTTAGTTTTTTTTTTTTTTTTTTTTGAGCTTTCTTAATATTTCCTTGTAAAGATGATATGGTTAACATAGTATGATCTGTTTGCAGGTTATTAGGTTGTTATATGGGATTCTCCACGTCACAATATTGTAACAAATCTCGCACTAATTTCAATTTTGTAAACTGGTATATAAATACTTGTACCCACTTATTAATAATCAAGAATTGAGATGGGATTCTGATTTGCTTTGCGTATATTTCAGCTAATATATTAATATTTTGAATATTTTATATTATTAAATTATTTCATTTTAATATTTTAATTCAAATATTAGCACTATTTTTATCATTTTTAAATAGTAATCAATTTTTTTACACAAAATAATATTTTAACATTTTTATGAATAATTTTTTATTTCTAACAATTAACTAGAGGTAAAAAAAAAAGGTAAAAATTTTGTTAATTTTCAAAAGTTTTTTTTATAGCATTAATAATACAAATATTTTTAATTATTTTTTCATAAAAAATACTATTGTCATTATGCGAAAAATATTTTCATCATATTCCAGTAATATTGTTAAAATGTTATGTTTTTAATATTTATTTATATTATTTGTTTTTTATAAACAAAAAATTAACAATTTTTATTTTTTTCTTAATTTTTTTTGTATTAAGTATTGCACAAAACCTTTAACAAAAGAATCATTTTTTTAACTTGATTTAATATCTATAAAAAAAATATATAAATCCTTTATTAAAATGCCAAAAGTATATTTTGGATAAAAAAAATTGGTTGTTATGGAAAATATATATAAAAAAATATATCAATACTTAAATTTAGTTATTAAAATAAAACATTTTAATTATACGAGAAAATACCAATGTCTTGATTAAATTCCCATTAAATTACTATTTCCATTAGTTTCCTCTCTCTCTCTCTCTCTCCTTCTCTATCACCTCTGTGCGTTCATCCTCAGTTTTCATCGTTGTATAATTAAAATGTTTTTAATAAATACATTATATTTTTATAAATAATTATATTTATTAATTTTATTATATATCATCTTTATATTATAATTTTTAAATAATTATTTGTGACACTCGTGGTCTTTGACTTTCTAGAGTTCAATTCATTGAATATATTGTAATCAGAATAATTAATCAAGATAATTATCTTAAAATAAAAAAATATATTTATTTTGCTTTCATTCATTACTTATATTTTATATAATATAAAATATTAGTTCAATTTTACACAAAAATACTAATGTACAATTTTGGCAACATCTTTTAACTTATTAAGATTTGAATATGACCGATTAGCATGATGTTACGTGACTAAAACGAATATAAATGATTACCACAACGTGAATTATGTCAAATAAAAATAAAAATTAATTTATTATCATCTAATATGTAAAAAAAATTATACAAAAATTTAAATTTAATTACAATTTTTAAACTGCAATAATTACTAGAAATACACGGCTGCAACACTAGCAGTATTAAAAAAGTATCAATCACAGGACAGTTTTCGTCGTTTTGAATCAATTATTTGTTTGAAATATAAAAATACTCCAATCTGTTGGTATTCATACGGTTATTCCTATATATATATATATATATATATATACACACACACAACACAATGAACTCATTCCGAATCCTTCTTTAAAACTCAAGTTTAAGAAAGCAGGGAAAACAACTCGAAGACAGAGAGAAGAGATCATCAAAGATATAGTTTTTTAATTAAAAATGGGTAATAGTTTAAGGTGTTTTTTGGCCTGTGTTCTTCCTTTTGGAGCTCTAGACTTGATCCGTATAGTCCATTTGAACGGTCAAATTGATGAAATTGCACATTCTATTACCGCCGGCGAGGTCCTTGAAGCAAATCCTAATCATGTTCTTAGCAAACCTTCCTCTCAGGGAGTTGACCGCCGGATTTTGATTATCTCCCCGGAGTCCGAGCTAAAACGAGGCAGCATTTATTTCTTGATCCCTTTTTCTTCAGTGCCGGAGAAGAAAAGAGCAGGAAAAAACGACAATGTTAATCTCAATAATTCTTTGAAAAAGATCGGTAAAAAGAGTAACAGTAGTACTATGGATAATGATCATCATCGTATCGTTAAATCGAACTTTGATGGCTATCTATCCGACCTAATCTCGCAGAAGAAAGCCTCACGCCGGGATCACCGGAAGAGTAGTCGTGTTGGCGTATGGCGGCCTCGTCTCCAGAGCATTTCAGAGGACTAACACTTAATCTTTTCCGGTGCCAGAAATTTATTATTTTCCGGTTAATCGGTTCTTTGTGTGGGTAAATATTTTTTTTTCTCTTTTTGCTTCATTTTTTGTTTTGCTGTTTCTGATCTGCGTGTAATGATTGCAGATTCGGAACTCCAGTAAACATGAGATCCATGATAATCTGTTTGTTTCTCAAGAAAAAATGAAAAGTACTTGAAAATTAAGTAGTAATTATTAATTATAATCAATTTCAGGTAATTGCATCCGATGGGTATTGGATTCCAACACAATGTTGAACTATTAGCATGATAATTCTTTCTAATTATATATCCAACTTATTATTCATATCTTTTTATTATTCATATTTTTTCAAAGTATACTTGTTGTTACACTTAAAAATATTTTTTCAAAATATACTCGTTGTTACACTTAAAAATATCCTATCAAACGATTAAAACATTAACATTACTCTTCTAGATTTCATTCATGCCCCAACAATATCAACCAGTCATTTAGTTGCATCGTATAATCAAATATTCATATTCCATAAGTTTACATGTGTGATAAGAAATAGTTAAATAATTCACACTAATTTAATTAAATCTTAAAAATTTAAATAAATTTAGAATAATATTAAACAATTATCATCAATTCAACAAAAACCCTACCATTTATTTGGATTTAAGTAACATGCATCGCCTACACGAGTTTACTTTCAATATTGTGATTCCACCTACACAATATAAATTGAGTTTTAATTCTAATATTATTTGTTGGACCTAGGTTCAAACTCAAAAATTTAATTTATTAATAAAAGTAATTTATCTCAATTATATACCTAATTTGTTACTCATATGTTTTTAACATGAGACTTGTTTTCACAACTAGTAATATCTAAAGAGAAATTATAATGTTAACTTATAATTATAATATAGTTATAATATATAACAATGATTTAAAAAAATTGATGACAATATAAAGATACACAAAAGTTAGAAAGATAAAAGAAAATATTGGAGAGAAATTCAAGAAGTAAATTCAGGAATATCGACTCCTTAATTTAAGAAATCAAAGACATTAATTTAAGGAGTAAATCAATGAGTAAATTAAAGAGTATCAACTCCTTAGTTCAAGACGACCTTAATTCAAAAAGTAAATAAAAAACAATTTTCTTATATATAGATATATAATTATAATGAATTAAAAATGAAAAAAATAATACAATCTCAAGAGTTTTTTTGTAGAGAATTAGACCTTGTTTTTCGAATATGGTATAAAAACAAGTCGATCTTCATGAACAATTCTTATTCCTCTACTGAAACAACATATACTTGGAGGAAAGTAAGAGCCTAATTCACCATGTACTCTTGTTTCTAGAATTTTTGATCCATTAGTTCATGCAAAAGAAACAAAACTTAGCTTTGTTTTTGTTACTCTTGTAATTTTATTTCTACTTTCGATAATAGAGTATGTGATGTCTAAAAATGCATTTGGCATTCTGTCAAAGCGATTTCATGTTCTATTTTTTTCAAATCAAATTTCTCTAATTTCTCTTCCAATTCTGTTGTCTATTGAAACATAACATCAAGTTTAGCTTTTAAAGAAATTTCTACACTATCAGATTGACCATAAATAGATCTAACGTCAATGCAGTGACTTCCACTTTTTGCATTTGGTAAATTAGCAAGCTTTCCCATTTCAAAAAAATCATCAAGAGCAGGTTCCTTGGCAATGATAGATTAAATCTCTCCTGCAGCTTCTACCTGCCCGATGTGGATTGGGAGTATTGTGGTAAAAGGAAAGATCCCACATCAACACTAAGCTCTTAACGATGATGGATTAAATCTCTCTTGTAGCTTCTGCCTGTCCGATGTGAAGGGAAAGTCTTGTGGTGAAGGAGAGGTCCTACATCGACCAAAAGTGCTACTTTTGTGCAGTTTATAAGTGCAAGGTTATGAACTTGGTGGACCTTCCATGGCATTTTTTTTGTAGAGTTAGTAGTGGAATATACACTAAAGCTGTTGGAGCTGATCTTGTGACCAAGTATTATACTAGCAATACAACAATCCCATGCAAGATGTTGTTGACTCTTACAAAATTGGAGTTGAAACCAATGTTATTTTGGGCTTGCTTTGGGATACAAGTCCATCATTATTCCATTTTTTTTATTTTTTTTGTTATCACAATCAACATTTTTGTTAGTTCTACCTTTGCTATCTTAGCTTCTCATCATTTTCAACAACTTCTTTCTAAACTTAGATCCATAAATCTTCAGCTTGAGGAGGAGTATTGGAGAGAAATTCAAGGATTTTAATTTAAGGAGTAAATCAAAGATTATCAATTCCTTAATTCAAGAAGATCTTAATTCAATGAGTAAATTAAGAGCAATCTTTTTATATATAGATGTGCAATTATAATGAATTAAAAATAAATAAAATAATACAATCTTTAGGGTTCTTTTGTGGAAAGTTATGCCTTGTTTTTCAACAAAAAAAGAAAAGAAAAGAAAGAAAGGGCAGGGTTGTCCGGTAAAATTGCATTAAAATCTTTAAATAGTTTGTAATGTAAAAATCATAAATGGTATATTCTAAGTTGATCTTAAAATATTATAAATTGGTGTTTTAGTTTATAACATGTTATTTAAAAAATAGTAAAATTTTATAATTTACAAAATTTAAAATTATAAACATAAAGACAACTATTATTGGATTTTTTTTTTCTAAAATATCATCACTGGTAGGAAATTGAAGGCAAATCAATAGTGTTGATGTGTCCTTGCTAATAGCTTGCCATTTTTTTCCCCAATAATTTAAAGCCCAGATGTATCCAAATTAGTATTTTACGTGATCTAGATCACTAAGGTTCCAATCTGTCAAGTCACTACGAGTTGGTGAAAACTCAACATCATCTTATGTAGGATGATAAAGATGATGGTATAATATCAACTCAATCTCGTGGTGTATATATTATGTACATATATGACTGCATATTTTATAATTATATTTTCCCTAGATCTCTATTATTATAATCTCATTGTCCTCTTTGTTTTTCTTTCTTTTGTCGTTGCTAACAAAACAAGTAATAGCGTAGACGTAAAAGGGCTCTTAATTATTTTATCAGCAAGGAAAAATACTCATTGGTACTTATTGCAATTTGCAATTAGTCATCTGGGATGAATTTACTTCATTTCTAATTAAGAAGTTTCTTCATATAGTAAATTGTTGGTGTAATTTTTGACTTCATTGTTATCAGTTAATTTCAAATTTCAAATGTTGATAGCAATTACATTATTAATTTAAATAATTTTATAATTTAAATAATTAGTTAAAATCATTGTTCTACAAGTCAGTCCCTGATAGCTGTTCTCAATGGCTTAGATTAGATTAATTATTTTACATATTAAATTTATGCATTTTTTTTTTACTCCAATAAATTTATTTTCCAAAACAATCAGTGCAAATCAGACAGGAACAATATATAATAGTTTAAGGTATGATTTAATAAACATGGTAGAAAAAAAATGAAGCTTTAATTGGCTAAAAAAAATGGCGTCAATCATTCTTTCTCTTTTTCTTTCTTTGGACTAGTTTGTTTATGTAAAAGACATCAAACACTTATAAATACTAATCACGTGAGCTTTATATGATAAAAAAAAATGGTTAAATTTTTTGAATTATGTTTTAGAATAGTGGTGGGAACGATTTGATTTTTCTCACAGATTAAATTATTAAAACTTATTAAATTAGATTAGAAAGGTCAAAATAGAATAGTTAATTTGGTTCAATTATAATTAAATTGTTTAATATATAAAGATATTATAAATATTGTAATTATTCATTTCATAATACACTAATTAAGGAGTGCATTCGTTGAGCTCACTACACGTAACAATTGTGTGTTGTACAAAGCTTTATTATGTTTTTTTTATTTTATTTTAGAAGGAATAGCAAAAACCAATAACAAATAGCAATGGATGGGAATTGATCATATGACCAAATGATTGTACATGCACATATCTAATAAGTTCTATAATGTTTATGAAATATAATTTTTTTTAAATATATATTTAATTATAATACATTATTTTAACTTAAACAATTCATATAATGTCAAATACAATTCAATTTTAATTTCAATTTGGTCTGAGCTAGTTTTGCTTTTTTATGTTCTTATTTAGTTGGAATGGCAAAAATCAACGGATAGCAATGCTTGGGAACTGATCATAGGACGAAATGGTTGTATATGCACATACCTTATGTGTTACCACGATGTTTATGAAATATAACATCGTTTAAAGTATATATTTAATTAAAACATTTCTGTATAGTTTAAACTTAAAAAATATATTAGATGTTATAAATTTTATCGAATCAAAATGAATGAAATAAGATTGAATTATTTAATATGATTAATTTAATTTAAATTTAATTTGATTTATTTTGTTTGTGAAGCTATACATCGAAGTATCATTTAATATATATAATGCAACGTTTTGAAAATACGCAAGTGATTTAAATTATCTAGAAATTAATTAATGTTGAAATGTTGATAAACTATTACACTCAATAGTGTTGGAAAATTACGCAAATTTCCGATAAGTCAGATTTATGAGAAAGCAAGAATAGAAAAATAACACATAAAATTTGATAACGGAGTTCGGCCAATCTTGCTTACGTCTCCGGACCTGCTGCAGATCTTTTTACTGAAAGGGGAGAAATTACACAAGGTGTTTACAACACTCACAACTCACAACCCAATTACACCCAAGAAAATTACTCTCAATTTTCTCTCACAAAAGCTTTTCTATCTAAGCTTTTCTCTCAATTGGAATGAACATTTTGGATGATTAATTCATTACAATTACACATCTATTTATAGGAAAATTCACTCCTTGAATTACTCCTTAAATTAATGGTTCCTTAAATTGCTCCTTGAATTAAGCTCCTTGTTTTTCTCCATGAATTGCACCATATTTTGCTCCTTGTTTTGCTCCATGTTTTACTCCATGTGTTTGCTCCATGTTTTGTTCCTTAATTTGCTCCTTAAATTAAGGAGTTTTATAACAATCTCTAACAGATAGTTGATACGATGGATCTTGATATTGCACGAGAGATTGTAGGTATATTTCTAGTATAAAAAATTTGTTGATCAAGTAGAAATATAAACATTTTGTAATTTTGTCCAATTCAGTTAATCTTGATTAAAAAAAGAAAATTATATATATTTGTTCTTGAATATTGACTCTAAAAGTATCAAATTAGTGACATAATTTTAAAAAAAATTAGTGCTTTAATTTGTGGCATGATTTAAGAAAATTAATGACATAATTTAAGAAAATGGAGCCTTGATTCATCTATAAGTAGAGAATAGTTCATGCATGGAAGAACAAGGCAAAAATCAGAAAAAATTAGAGATAGCATAAACAAACTCAAAGAGAGAAAATACTTAGTGAGTTTGAGAATTTTTTGTGAGTTTGGGAAAACACTTGAGAGATATTATTAGTAAGGAATCTGTATCTGTATTCTATATATTTTCTATTCAATTCAAATAATATATGTTACCTCCCGTGGATCTAGGCAAATTGCCAAACCACGTAAATTATGTGTGTCATTTTACCGCTTTCATATATTCATATACCACTATTTACCACTTCCGTTCACAAAAAACTGGTATCAAAGCCAAAATATAGCAGTATTATATATCAAATTGAAGCTTTCGACGAGACGAACACAACGGTGAAAGAATCGCTTAAATCAGAAGTCAGAATCACCGCCAGAAGCTACCAGAGTCCTGCTACCAACGACCGAGTCAACTCAACTGAATCGGACCTATTCCTAACTAATTGGATCATTCTGGATTCAACCGCGGACTCTGTTTTTTTCAAATAAGATATAAAATTTGAAAAAACATTATTTTAAGTTGTAAGTATAAAATTTCTGTTATCCATTTCTACTTATGGTTGATAAAAGAGAGATCGAAGAAGGTGAACAAGTTGACCTTAGAATTTCTGGCAAACCAAGTTGTTCTACTCGAAGAATTATGTTTTCCAACGCAAAGTTTGAGGTGGAGAAATTTGACGACACTAATAACTTTAGCATGTGGCAATGTGAAGTATTAAATCTATTATTCCGAGAAGGATCTAATATAGTCTTGGAGACCAGGCCAAGAGATTATTCAAATGAAGATTGGAATTATGTTAACCGATAAGCTTGTGGCACAATTCGATTGTGCTTAGGAAAAGATCAGAAGTACTTTGTCATGAAAGAGAATGTAGCCACAGTTCTCTGGAAGAAACTAGAGGACAAGTACATGACGAAAAGTATTGAGAACAGACTCTACTTGAAGAAGAAACTTTTCCGTTTCTAGTACAAGAAAGGTACCCCTATGATTAAGCACTTAGATAATTTCAATAAAATTTTGGCCAATCTGCAAAATTTAGATGTTGAAATTATCAATGAAGATAAAGCTTTGTTATTGCTGAATTCATTACCTGAGAGCTATGTACATTTAAAGACAACCTTGTTATATGGAAAAGATGAGGTTAAGTTCGTAGATGTTTCAAATGCTTTGGTAAATAACGAGTACCGAAAGAAGGATCAACATGATCACAGAGACTTAATATCATAAACATTGACGACAGCGAGAAGGTAACATTGGAAATGGAGTCTTGAAAGTTGTATGAGGTGCATTTGTAGCAATTAAGGGTACTTGGAAGGCAAACTTGTATTTCCTATATGGGAGTATAGTTACAGGAAGAGCAGCTGTCTCAAGTAGTTCTGAAAAAAGGACAAATGATTCTTCCCGCCTGTGACACATGCGCTTAGGGCATGTCGGTGAAAAGGCTTTGCAAGACTTAATGAAGCAAGGTCTTTTGAAAGGTGCCAAGACTGGAAAGTTTGATTTCTGCGAGCATTGTGTAATGGGAAACAAACAAGAGTCAAGTTCGGCACTGCCATCCATCGTACTAAGGGATATCTTGATTATATTCACAAGGATGTCTGGGAACCTTCTAAGAATGATTCACTTGGAGATAAACACTAGTTTGTGACTTTTATTGATGATTTCTATATATATGTCTGGATATACACCATGAGTCACAAAGATGAAGTTCTAGATATCTTTCTTAAATGGAAGAAAATGACCGAGACTCAAACAGGCAGGAAAATTAAGAGGCTCAGATTTGATAATGGTGGCGAGTACAAATCAGATCCCTTCTTTAAAGTTTGTCAAGATGAAGGGATCATTAGACATTTTTCAGTTCCTCGTACACCACAGCAAAATAGAGTTGCAGAACGAATGAATCGTACTTTGGTTGAGAAGGTTCGATGTATGCTATCTCAATCCAAATTGAGCAAGGAATTTTGGGCAGAGGCTTTGTCATATGCAACTCATATAGTCAAGAAACTTCCTACGACTGCATTAGATGGGAAAACTCCTAAAAAGGTATGGTCTGGACAACCTACTTCTGATTATGATTCAATGCGAATATTTGGATGTCCTGCATATTTTCATATTAGTGAATCCAAACTGGATCCTAGAGCAAAGAAAGCTATTTTCTTGGGCTTTAAGGAATGAGTTAAAGGATTTCGACTTTGGTGTGGTGAATCCAAGAAGATCATCTTAAGTTGAGATGTCACATTCGACGAGTCTGTTATGTTGAGACAGAAAAATTCAGAGAAAGAGAATGAAAGTCCAAATACTCTTTCTAAGGTAATGCTTGAGACTCTGGAAGATCCAAAAAAGATTGCATCGACTACCGATCGTGGTGAAGATGAAATTGATGATCAAGAAGAGATCTGAGTTGAGGTGGAGGTTCTCTCACCATCACCGCTGATTAATCAGTAACCATAATCTATTGCCACTACTCGATCGAGAAGGGAGATTAGGAAGCGTACCAGATACACAGATATGGTAGCATTCACACTTCTAGTAATTGATGATGATGTTCCATGCACTTACAAAGAAGTCGTGCAGAGAGTTGATAGTATGAAGTGGAAGATGCCAATAGATGAAGAGATGAAGTCTCTACATCAAAATTAGACTTGGGGGTTGGTTCAACTTCCCAAAGGAAAGAAAACTATTGGTTGCAAATGGGTCTATGCTAAGAAGAAAGGTGTTCCTAGTAAAGACAACATCAGATACAAAGCCAGACTGGTAGCAAAAGGATATGCTCAGAAAGAAGGAATAGACTACAATGAGGTATTCTCACTTGTTGTTAAGCATTCATCTATTAGAATACTATTGGCTTTGGTAGCACATTTTGATCTCGAGTTAGCTCAACTCTATGTCAAAACAACTTTTCTCCACAGTACTTTGAACGAAGAGATATACATGTCTTAACCCGATGGCTTCAAAGTTCTAAGAAGTGAGAATTGGGCTTGCAAGCTGAGCAAGTCACTTTATGGTTTGAAGCAATCACCGCGACAATGGTACAAGCGCTTTGATAGCTTCATCAGGGAGCAAAAGTACATACGCAGCCAATTTGATCACTGTGTATACTTTCGGAAACTCCAAGATGGTACTTTCATTTATTTGCTCTTATATGTTGATGATAATTGCATCTAAGAGCAAGGTGGAGATCGACAGATTGAAGGCTATATTGAGTTCAAAATTTGAAATGAAAGATCTTAGAGAAGCTAAGAAAATTCTTGGGATGGAAATCACAAGAGATGAGTTGCAAGCACAGTCTGTCTGACACATATTTAGTATTTGAAGAAAGTACTACAAAGGTTTAACATTGATGAAAAAACCAAACCAATAAGTACACCACTTGCTCCTCACTTTCAGTTGAGTGCATTGATGTCACCTAACACCACCGATGAGAAGAAGCAAATGGAACGTGTTCCATATGCAAATGTCGTTGGTGCCTTGATGTATGCAATAGTTTACACCATGCATGATATTTCCCATGTTGTTAGTATGGTGAGTTGGTACATGCATAATCCGGGTAAAGGACACTGGCAAGCAGTGAAATGGATTATACTGTACATCTATGGTACTGTGGATATTGGTTTGAAGTTTGAGAGAGACAAGACTGAAGGCAAACACTTAGTCAGATATGTGGATTCTGACTATGCTGGAGATTTGGATAAGCGTCAATCTACAACTGGTTATGTGTTCACAATGGTAGGAGGACTAGTTTGTTGAAGATCAACATTGCAGTCAACTGTAGCTTTGTCTACTACAGAGGTAGAGTATATGGCTGTAACAAAAGCATTCAAAGAAGCTATCTGGCTTCTTGAGTTGACCAAGGATTTGGGTATTATTCAGAAGAATGTGGAGGTTTTTTGTGACATCTAGAGTGCCATTTGTTTGGCAAAGAACCAAGATCATCATGGTCGCACCAAGAACATCGATGTTTGATTTCATTTTGTTCGGAAAATCATCGATGAAGGGAATGCTATACTCTAGAAAGTCAGAACTGCAGATAAACCTACAGATATGCTTACAAAGGTGGTTACAGGGATCAAGTTTCAACACTGCTTGAACTTGATCAACATCTCTCGAGCTTAGAGTGCCTAGGGCGCATTTGGAGGCAACGTTATGAACCTTTTAGCCAAGGTGGAGATTGTTGAATATTGGCTCTAAAAGTAACAAATTAGTGGCATAATTTAGGGAAATTTGTGACCTAATTTGTGGCATAATTTAAGGAAATTAGTGGCATAATTTAAGAAAATTAGTGGCATAATTTAAGGCTTAAATTATGGCACAATTTAAGGAAATGGAGCCTTGCTTCATCTATAAATAGAGAAGAGTTAATGTATTGAAGAACAAGGCAAAAATCAGAAAAAATCAGAGAGAGTATAAGCAAACTCAAAGAGAGAAAATACTTAGTGAGTTTGAGAATTTTCTATGAGTTTGGGAAAACACTTGAGAGATATTATTAGTGAAAAAATTTGTATCTGTATTCTATATATTTCATATTCAGTTCAAATAATATCTGCTACCTCCCGTAGACCTAGGCGAATTACCGAACCACGTAAATTCTGTGTGTTCTTTTACCGTTTTGATATATTCATATACCGTTATTTATCACTTCCGTTCACAACATTTCTTAAGGTGATATATGTGACTTTTTATTCAATTATTCAAATAATTTTTTTCATAAATTATTAAAAATATTTTTTTATCTGTATTCATGTTCAAAAGTATGTATTCATCGTATTATTGAACATGAAAAAAATATAATTTTTTTATATTATAATATATATATATATATATATATGTATATACTAATATTAAAAAATAAAATAAAATAACCTATAAAATTAGACTTATATGGATATATATGATCTCTAATGATGCTTTAGAGAATTTAATTGCATATACAATTTCTAGGATTATTATCCACACTGACTCCACGTTTAGTGTCATTGACATTTTTTTAACATCAAATTTGGTTTCTTTCTACTCACTTGGAATAATTAAATTGATTATGCACTTGAGTTGTTAGATGTGAATGTGCAAGTTCGAACACGGTCTTAAATATTGGTTTGAGATTTATTCCCTGTATGTTGATACTGGATGATACCAATATTAAAAATTAAAATAAAATTAAACTTAATAATTATTTTATTAAAATATTATTTTTAATAATTATTTTATTAAAATATTATTTTTATCAATTAATTAAATAAGATTAAAATATTAATTTTTATTAATGATAAATAAAAAATTAATATAAAAAAGGTACAAAATATTTTTTTTAATATTTGTTAATTTTTACTGTTTTATTGGTTTCTGATTTTTATTTAAAATTAAAATATATATTTAAATAATTTTTTATTTGAATGTTATTATTGATATTTTTCTTAAACAAATTTATGTTAAATCTTTACTATTTTAATTAAAAAGTTCATTAAAATAATATAATCTATTTTTAATTTACGTATTTTTTATGACTAATGGATTAAATGATAACATTTTTAATCTCAAAATTAAATTATATAAATAACTTAATTAATTTAAAGAAACTATATCATGCCTCATCCTTTAATTTAAATTAAATAATTACAATAAATTATAAAATAACCAAAAACAATAAAACTATAAACTCAAATTTCAACAACTAGAAAAATTAATTTAAATTTAAAAAATATATGTCGAGTATTGTATTTCTCATGGCATGGCCGTAGGTGTAAGGGGTGATGCTAGTCAAAAAATTTACAAAATGCTAATTATATATATATATATATATATATATATATATATTTAGTATTAAATAAATATTTTAATTTTAATTTTTGTTTCTATATTTTGTTATATAGTTGTATTTATCAATAATATTTAATAATCATGTAGACATAAATAATATAAATGAATCATAATTAAAATCTTTAAACATATCTATTTTTATTTACACATTTGATAAAAATTAATTAATTACACACATAGAATTATAATAGTATATGTTATATAAAAATATTTTTTTAAATCAATATAGTGTAATCCAAAAATATTTCATATATTCAATTTAATTCATGATGATAAAATATTATTAAATATTATAAAAATTAAAATATAAAGCATATAAATTTAAAACTAAATCTTTTAAGGTTTTCTATTCATATATATAAGGTTTCTTATATTTTTTAACTTTAAATTTTTATTTTCTTTAATATTATATTATTTCACATTTTTTTAATAATTTTTTATTTTATTTAAAAAAAATAATATTTTTAATGATTTTTCGTTCATTTTATCACTATTATAAAATTTACTTATTTTATTGGTTTAAGAAAATAGGTGCATTAAGCGCAGACAAACAAATATTTGTATTTGTTAATTTTTTATTTTTGATAATTTTTATTTTTAAATATACTTTCAATTTTAAAATCCTAAATTAAATCTTATTCTTTATATTTTAATATTTTAATGTTAGTTTTAGTTTTTAACACTTATATATGTGCTAATTATATATCTCTTATAACATAACATGAAAGTGTTATATTTAATTAATAATATTTTATTATAATTCTTAGTCTATTAATATATTTATATTATGATATATTTTATATTTTAAAATTTTTAAATATAATTTCATTTTGTATCTTAGTATTTAAATTTTTTTGGCATATTGTATGATGTCCTTGTATGATGTCCAAACACTGAACACTCTGTAAAATTTTCCAAAAGAAGAGAGACACAAATTGGTCTTAGAATTTTAGTTCATGAAATTGTTTTCTAAGAATTTTTGTTGTGTTATAAAACTTAACGATAAATTATATACATTAATGGATACTGTTAAGTTTCCTTCAGTCCTACATCAATCAAGAGTTCAGCAACAATACTGCTTATAAGCTTGGATAACGCTTAACTCAATGAGATCGTATTAGGTTGAGTTAGGCCTAAGTTTCTAACATAGTATCAAAGTTGGACCTGCTTTGATCGGTGACTTGGACTTTATCCTTAATAATGTCACTGTAACTTTATGAGACCACCTCTGTCCGTGTGAAACAGAGTTGTTTTAACGGTCAAAGCGAACCCTTTCATTCTGAATTAAAAAATTCGGATTGAATTAAATCTATTCGGATTGAATTAACGGTCAAAGCGAAACAGAGTTGTTTTAACAGCAGACTGCTGTTAACTTACTGGTCGTAGGTTCGAATAGATTTAATTCAATCCGAATTCTTTAATTCAGAATGAAAGGGTTCGCTTTGACCGTTAAAACAACTCTGTTAAATCTATTCGAACCTACGACCAGTAAGTTAACAACAAACTGCTCTACCATTAAGCTACTGAGGAACAACATGAGATTAGATCTCATGGAGTTCAATTCCTCAATGTAGAAAGTATGGAAAAACATCTCGTAATGCATTTAACTAGAAAATCGATTATGCTTCTGTGGAAGTATATACTCGTTATAGAATCTTAGGTGTGGATTTCATATAACAAAGGAAAGAGCTATGCCTACATTATATCAATTGTTTCATCATGGTAAAGATCTGATCAAAAATGGATCAAAATATGGATTCTCAATATGTTCCTACTTTTTATTATTCACGGAATAGGGGCTTACTTCTTCAGTTCTATATGGGAGTACTATATGGTATTACGATAATGGATTGTTATTGAATAAGTTATAATTAATAAAATTATTATTGTATACACACATATTATAATCACAACATATATTATTATTATTATAATAATATTTTATTATTAATAATAATAAAGATACTAAAATATAAATAACATTAAAAATAAAATAAATATTTTATATACATTTATTACGAGGGTGATAATAATAAAAATTATTATTACAAAATCATTATCTCAATGAAAAAAGTGTCATATAAGTTTCTTTGTTATCATGTAAGTTTCTTAGACATAAAATAAATTTAAATTTACATGTAATTTTTTATTAAATAACGAAATATAACATATGATATATATATATTTGTATTTTTTATTCGAAATATATCTAATAAAATTGTTTTTAATTAAAAAAATTACTCAAAATTTTTAATAAATTATTTGATTAAATTTAAATAAAGTTTCATGTATTGAGCAATTAATATTTATTTGATAGATGGGCGGTTAGGCACTTGGCAGGTATTAGACGGGTCCGGTCAAAATATAAAGTTGACTTTGAACAATTTGGGCAGCAAATAATACGTACGCACTACTTCTTTGACCAATTTGGGCAGCAACTAATATGTACGCACTACTTCTTTGACCATTCAAACCTCAAAGCATTGCCAATACCATAAATCAACTAACTAGGATGGGAATTCGGAATACGAATATAAATGAATTAAATTTTATTAAAATTAAATATTAATTTTTTTTGTACTTGTAAAATTATTAAAAAAATTATCATTGTAAATAAAAAAATAAATTATCGAAAATTAATTTAAGTTTTTTAACATTAAAAAAATATATAAATTTAAACTAGACAACACATGTATAAATAAACATAATATGCAAATAGGACGCAACCCGCACAATTGTGATGAATTCTTAGAAAGAAGAAGAGAAAAACTATTTTTGATGATATAAAAAATAGCTCCCAATTTCCAACATACTAGTTTGCTTTAATCTCCTTTCAAAAGAGAGACATAGCTAAGCTTGCTCTAATCTAATAGAAGCTAGTTTCTATTTAAGTTGCAAAATCTGAAGGAAAAAAAATAGTTATATGTTGGAATTATCCCATATTAGGTAAAAATTAAACATGATTTCCTCTAATTTTATATTTTTATAAAAAGCCATAAAAATGTTATTATTTTTTATTTACTAATTATGATTTAATTTTAATTAAATATTTATTCAATTTAATCGATTGAAATTAAATGATTATTTAACTGGACAGTTATTCAATTGGTTGAAATTTAATCGATCGATCACCTTAATTATTAGAATCAAATTAAATACATGTTCAATTGAACTAGATAAATCAAATTAAACATATATCTAACTGAAATAGATAATTATCTATATAATCAGATTTTGATCAAACAATAATTCATTTGTATGAACTAAATTGTTACATGTTTATCTAAATAGAAAATCATCTAATTGGTAAAAATTTGATTGATTGATAAAATTAAAAAAATATCTAATTAATCTTATTTTGATCAACTAGTGTCCCATTGATCGGAGCTTAAATGTACTCATGTCCAAATTATCATAACTCGATTGGACAGTGTGGCAGCTAAGAAAAAATTGGGGAATACATAGTCCTGACGATGAATCTTCATGTACATATTGGCAAGATTTTTATCGTCAAATGAGACTTGACCAGTAAGAAGAACGTAAAGAATAACGTTGTAGGACCACGCGTCTGCTTTAGAGCCATCATATCCATACTGAGAAATGGCTTTCAGTGCTATGTATGCCGGAGTACCACAAGCAATGTCAAGCAAACCATTATCCAAGTGTTCCTATAAAGCTGAGAGATCGAAATCAGAGATCTTGAGATTCCCTTTATCATCCAAGAGAAGATTTCGATACTTGATGTCTCAGTGAGTAATTTCATTTTGATGACAGAAATTCAAAGTCGAAACCAATTGTTGAAAATACTTTCTTGATGCGAGTTCTTTTAATCTTCGACGACCAGAAATCCTGGATAAAAGCTCCCCACTGGTGGCGAGTTCAATAATGATGTAAATCTTGGTTTTGGTGGCCATAACTTCATGGATTTTGATGACATTAGGGTGGTGTTGGAGTCTTTTCACAGTGGAGATTTCTCTGATGATCCGAGGCTCCATATCGACGTCTATGATCTTTTTCTTGTCAATGATTTTGATAGCAACGTCTATGCAGACATTGTCAATCAAAGATCGAGCTTGAAAGATTTTACCGAATTATCTCGATCCAATCTCTAGAGAGAGGATGGGCTGGGCATAGGCAAAGTGGGATTGGCAATGAGGGTATGTTTAGGCAACGGTATAATTGGAATAGTATTAAAATTGCAAGATTGGGTCCATTGTACATTAGAAATAGTGATAGGGAGAAAAATTGTATAATTCGACTTATTTTGATTGCTCATGGAAACTATACATTGAACTTATCATTCTTTTACTAGAAAAAATGAAACAATTTATTACCGTGTGATACAAAAAATACATTCAAGACTTCTCCTTAACCACGAGAGGCCTCAAAACAATCAAAAAATAAGCTGTGGAAACTCCTTCTTTATCATATAGATGTCCATATATGAATATACAAAAAAGCAATTCCATTAAAAACAAAAAGAAAAAATGTACTACACTACGCAAACAAAATGCAATGAATAAAATGAACATGATGAGTTGCTTACTATTATTATTTCTTATTTTGTTGTGTCCTAGACCTTCAAAAACCACATGAATTATTTCTTCAACATAGAAACGATTCGAAAAATGCGTTGTCATCCTTTGGTTCCTCTTTAGGTTTAGGAAACATACTGTCTGAGAGTTGTGATTGATAGTTTCCAAATCCCACAAAACCAAAACTCCCAGGACTCTGCAACATATCTTCAGAGAAGGGTGTGTTTTGGCATTCTAATGATGTGGGTAGTCTTAGATGGTTAAGAGACCTCACATTAGTAACAGAAGGACGGCTAGTTTGGTATTGTGTCAAAGCAGAAGGCTTTATTGAGGTTGTTGATGTGGTGCTGTTATTGGGCAAAGACCTATTATTGATTGAATGGTTGCCACATCCTCGGGCTGTCGGGACATCATGGTTGTGCTTACCTTCATAGGTTGTGATCACAGCTCTCAGATCATGAGAAGCTCTTTCAACATGTTTTCTCACTGGACATCCTGGATATGTGCACTTATAGTAGCTCCTACATCGAATAAATATAGAAATGATCGTTAACAAGATTATCTTAAAATTTAATTAGGATAGTTATCTCATAGATTCTTTGTGGTTTGTCCAAATTATACTCTCCTCTATTTAGTCCATAGAAAAGCCTTGCAAGTTCTTGTTTGGTGTCAGAAAAAACCTACACTCGATAATGAGCAAATTCAAATATAGTTGGGATTAAGTACTATGCAACCCTAAGCCCAACAAGTGGTATCAAAACTATAGTCAAATTTGAATCGTGTAAACGCACCTAAAGACATTTTGAAATTTGAATTAGTGTGCAAATCAAGCGGAAAGCCTCACAAAATTGCAGAAAGAAAAATGCTTTTCAGGTAATCAAGAGAACTTAGAAGCAGAGAGATCTTTTTGTATAAAGAAACAAAACTGTTTATCTAAAAGATAAGCATGAAATCAGCATCCGATTTTTAAGCTTTATTATAAGCTATAAACCAAAACCAATGGTTGGCTTCTTAATTAAATGTGATCTAATTACTAAAGACTAGTGAGAATAGGGTTATGTGAATCCGACACTAGGCAGAAGAACATGTAGTAAAATAGTAAAAGTAAAATCTTCAGAGAATTTGTCTTCCATAATTTTGAGGAAGTATCAAATTCAAGACGAAGGTTTTACCTAGGATTTGGATTGCCCTTGACCACTTTCTGCCCATATTTTCTCCATCTGTAACCATCATCAAGAATATCAATGTCACTGGTTGTTTGAACTACAACTCTTGGTTCTCTCACTGTTTTGTTGTTTCCAGTTGTTGATATGCTTTCATTTTCACCTTTTTTCCTAGAAAATCAAAGAAAGCAGAGTAAGTAGACAGAACCCATAAATATCAATACACAATAAAGATGCCCCAATTGAATTATCACATGAAAACTAGTTGTATAACATTAATCATTAAGAGTTACCATCTTTTCGTGTCAGGTTCATCTTCATCAAATTCATCCCCAACAGACTTGCTTTTCTGAGAGCTCTTATCAAAATCGTCATCCCCAATTGAAATTGAAGAATTTTCTGGTGTGGCAACAGAATCCATTTGTAAACTACCCTGCGTGACAAAGGACTGATCTGGGGTTTCAATGTTGGAGTTATAAGAAAGTTGAATCGCATGAGAAGCTGATGATTTTCGAGCAGGTTGAGGCTTAGGATGGTTATGAGTACCCTTATAAACTATCTCGGTAATTTGCCCATCGAAAGACCTCTCAACCTTTTTCTTAGTTGGGCAATTCGGGTATGTACATTTGTAATAACTTCTTGGGTTCTCACTTCCTTTCACTTGTTTCTGGCCATATTTCCTCCAATTATGACCATCATCAGACCTCTTGCTTAAAATTTGAGTTGGCTGAGAGTAACTGTTTGATTGGGAACCACCGTTTGTCTGAAGATTATGTTGGATTGTAGCAATCTGAGACTCAATTTCGGGTTTTACCATATTTTTCTCTGAGAAAAACCCATCTGGCTTGTTTTGTTCTTGAAAATTATTAGCCCACGTATGTTGCTGTAACCCAAATAAAAGTACCCAAAAAACCTCAAGAATGTTAGTACAAACCAGAGCAGAGCAAACAGAGTATTTGAAATCACATAAAAACTTCTACATACTGTTTGGATAATAGAGTTTGAAGACTGAAGCAATGAAGAAGATAAAGATGTTATTGTTGGAGGTCTCGTTTGGGTTTGGAAAGTGAAACTTGAGTAGTTATTGTCTTCTTGTTTGACACTCTGCTGATTGTTGTTTCCATAATTGTTTTTCCAATTTGAAAGGTGTGCAGCAAAAGTCCCCGTAGTTGGAGAAGGCAGAATCTAAACATAAAAAGAGAAAATAGAAGATCCATTAGTTTCAATTATGGAAACAAATATGTACAAACTTGATAAGACTAAAAACAGACAAAACATAAAACAGAAACAGACAGCCCAGCAATCAAGCAACATAAATAGCAGAGACAAGTAAAAGTCGAATCAGATATGTCTAGCTTAAGGACCAAGCTTGTTTCATCAACTATACCAATAAAAATCATATCTTTACCGAGAAACAAAAATTTCAAGATAAACCATTTAATAACATCATCATCATCTATTTCCTCAATTTTCAAAATAACTAACAAAATTAACCGTAGAAACCAACAGAACCGGAAATACTTACATTAGAAGAATTTAGAAGAACAGGGGAGTCAAGAAGCTCAGCTGGGCTTAACCCAGGAGGAATAGCAAAGTAAGAAGAAGGCGATTCGGAGGTTGGAGAAATGGGTAAAGAAGGAGGTGGAAGAGACTTGAATCTGGGCACTCCAGCTCCAGTTCTCTCAGCTATTCGATCTGATAGTCCACGGCGGCTAATAGTATTAGCAGAGATGGTATGAGATGTGTTTTCATTGATGCCAGAGGCTAGAAGGTCGGAGAAGGAGGTGGTCATGAATTGGTGGGTAGAGATGGTGAAACCTGCAGAGTGTAAATTTGCAGAGTCGTCTTGGCTCCCAGAAGAAACGGACATAAGATATAGCTAAAAGAGACTTTGAGGGAGAAAAAAAAAATAAAGAGAAAGAAGAGAAAGTGATGCGTTGAATAATATTTAAGAGTATTATTAAATACTTAAATATCAGAACACATAAATAAATTATTTTATTTATGGATGTTGTTAACATAAATTTTTTTAATTATTTTTATATTTATATTATTTAAATTTTTTTAATTGTAAATATCATTTAAAAAAATGAATTATTTTTATAATTAAACCAATTATGACGTGGGATATGGACAATGAAAAAATATAAGATGTTAGTTAACGTTTAAAAACGAATAGACAACTAGTTACGTATTGCACAAGAACTTCTTTGTCTTAAGAGGAGCTTTCTCCGAAGTTAGTATGAATTTTGACCATGGAAACTTTTCTCACCAAACTGCATTTTATTAGTTTTTTTAGTAATATTATTAAAATTATTATTAAAATTATTATTATTATTATTATTATTATTATTATTATTATTATTATTACCACAATAAAATATATATTTTATTTTAATATTAATTATATTTTATTATCATTACTATTAAATAAAATTATGATTAATAAATTATTTTTATATTAATAATAATATATATTATATCAATATCACTATGTTTTATTTTTTTAAGTAATTAATCTTTTGATCATATATAATTATGATCCTATCATTTTTTTCTTTTTACATTTTCTTTTATTATTTTAATAATTTTTTTAATTACTCGTATTACTCATGCACTCGAAAACGCTATGGTATACATCGTAATACTTTTTTAGTAGTATTGATATACATATAAATTATAACTTATTTGATTATTAATTAAATTGAAAATTAAATATAAAACAAAAATATTTATTAATAAAGAGTTTAACATTTAAATTATTGTATACACTATTCTTCCGTTATATCTTTATATTTATTTATTTTTGTCAAACTTTGTGTGTTTGACGGGATGGTTGCTCGAACTTTTGGATTTGTTTTCTTAATTTTACGAGGGTGTATTATAATAAAGTTTTTTAGAATTTAATGAATTTAAAAAAAAATTAAAAATTTATACATAATTATTTAATTTTTTTAAGAATTTATAAAATTTAGTTATATTTAATTAAATCTTTTTAAGATATTTTAAAAGTATCTAAAAATCTATACAAATTTAGCGATATTTAATTATTATTTTTAAAATTTTATAAAAATATTAGGATATTCAAAATTTCAATAAATTTTAAAAAATCTACTTAATCATAAATTTTTAATAATCCCCTATATTTTTTGTTACCCAGATTTTTTCATTGTTCTCGGGTATTTTTTTAGATAGTCTTTTCCCATGCTTCAAACATTCAGATCTATATAAATTTAAGAATATTCAATAAAATGTTAATAACTTTTAAATATTTTAAACATTTTTATGTATAAAAAATATCTATCACCAATAACATATTATCCATAAGATTTTTATTGACTTTTTTTTTAAAAAAAATTTCCACTTCTTTTTTTCTCCATTTCTCTTACTCTTAGACTCTTCTCAATTTCTTTCTTTTTTCTTTTTTATATTTCTTCATTATTAATTCTGTTAATATAGTTTTTTTATATAATTATTAAAGATAAACGATATAAAAATAATAATTTTTATTATAAATTAAATTATGTACGTATCTCTTTTCAATTAATACAAATCCGTTATTACTTTTATAAAAATTCTGAATATTTTTACGGTCAACGAAGGACAATTAATACAAATCCGTTATTACTTTTATAAAAATTCTGAATATTTTTACGGTCAACGAAGGAGGTAGATTTTATTAAATTTTTAAATAAAATACATAATAACATATTAAATATTTTTTTATAATCGTAAAGGGATAAGTAAAAAATTATAAAATAATTAAAATATAATGAAAAAGACTAAGTATGATAAAATTTTAAAATATATTAAGTTTTATAAAAGTTCCTAAAAGGTTGTAAAAAGTTATATAAATATATTCAAATTTATATAGAATTTTTAAAAATTTAATGAAGTATATGCTGAAGTCAAAGTCTATTAAAATTTGTAGATATTTTAGAATTTAAAATCTATCAAAGTTTATTTAAATTCTAATTGAATTTTTTAAAATTTAATAAAATATATGCTGAAATCTTTAAAAATTATAAACTTTTTAAAATTTAAAATCTATCATAGTCTTAAATACTAATTGAATAGAGAGTAAAATAAATATATTTTTCCTTGAAATAAATTGCTAGGTCTTTAAAAAATGTTTTTGCAAGTTAGAAATTTTATCCTTAAAATAATAAAGTTTTCACATTAAGATTTCATTTTTAATTCCTTAAGAAAACATATTTTTTTATGTTATTAAAAAATATGTGTTATATTTTTAAATATATTATTAAGTATATATTTTTATAGTTATAATATATATATATATATAATAGTATAATAAATTAAAAATAAAATTATATCTATAAAAAATAATTATATTATTCACCTAAAACTAATATGTTTTTTGAATTGCATATTACCTTATAGGTAAATTCGCCAATTACACCTGTCTGGTTAGTAGAGGGTTCATTTACCATCTAATTATATATATATATATATATTGTTTTTATAACACATTTTTTTAGCATTGTTATTTTTAAAATAAAACACTGATAATATATAGAATAATTTAAGATTTTGCTTAATAATTTAATATTATAATATTTTTTAAATATATATTTTACCCTACTTTTAGCAAATATTATTCTGAAAGTAGGATTATCTTTTTTTCTTTTCCATTTTAGTATACATATAAAATCAATTTATAAAATTAATTATTTCTAAACTTTATTAAGTTATATATCTACGAAGCCAAAACTGATATCGCAAAATAATTAAGAATGAAATTATAAGATAAGGTTATTGTCACACTGTATTTTATTATTTTTAAAACATATTTATTGTTAAATTTAAAAATTATCAAAAATATCTTTTTATCTTTAACATATTTAGTCTATGCCAATTAAAATTTATTAAGAATACTTTTTGATAATTTTTAAAATTAATATTAAATATATTGTGGAAAGAACAATATAAGATGTTGTAATAACACCACTCAAATTATATTTTCAACATAAAAATCTTTATACATCAATTTGTATGTTAATAACAACTAATTTCGCGTTTAATTATTCGTTTAACAATGGTGGATCCACTTATCCAAGTTAATAACTACTTACAACATCAGTTGTTATATAATAAAAAATTAATACATACAGAAATGTTCATTTTTAAAGGGTAACGATACTTATCTGCATCCACTTTCTTCGTGATGATGCTCTCAATTAAAAATATATATTAGGTAACTAAAACAGCTTATGCAGAAACGGAAAATAAATAGAATTGAAAAAGAAGAAAAGATGAAAAAAATTGGGGTTAGGGATTTGAGAATTGAGAAATTAGGAGAAAAGAGATAAATATAAAAAAAATGACATTTTAATTCATAGTCTGGTTTTAATATAAATGTACAATCATAGATCTTATATACAGAATTTTTTGATTGAAAATTAAATCCTAATCTCTAATTTAAAATTAAATTAAATCCTAATCTCTAATTTAAAATAGAATTTCAAAATTAATCATGTAATTAATAAATATATAAAATTTTAACAAATATTTACTCTAAACTTTTAAAATTTCAACTTATTTTTAACAATAATCAAATAATTATAATTATCCTAATTTATTTATTATTGATTCCCACTGTTTACCCCGTTTACAAAAAACTTGACTCTTGGCAAGTGGTGAAGAAGTAAACGAAATTACAAGAATAGCTTCAATATCTATGGATGTGGCACGAGGAACAACAAATATTGTGATAATTAATCATACCTCATCTTACAAAATAGTAATCAATAATAAAGAAAACACTTGCATGCCCCAGTTATGAATCATTATGAATCAAAACAATTCATTTAAAATGGGAATGTATAGTTATATAAGTAAAAAACAATTAGTAAATAAACATTAGATTTAACAAATGAATTGGCAAAAGGCTCAACGATATGAATATGGGGTTCAAAAGAAGATAACTCGAGTTTTTTTATAAGATTCTCAAGAATAATAACAAGTCGGGGTTAATCTAGTGGTCTTGGATCAATTAAGGCACACGATTATTTAGTAAGGATGGTAGGTCACTGTGTCAAAATTAAGTATTAAATACGATTAACTGAACTCACTTTAAATTAAAAGATTTAAAATTTAAAGTCGGTTCATATGTTGAAACGACTTTAAATTTCAAATTAATTCACATATTGAATCAATTTTAAGTTTCAAGTTAATTCACGTATTGAACCGACTTTAAATTCTGTATTATTATTTTTTACATATTTTACTTATTTTTTATTATACTTAGAACCTGTATTCGATCACATAATAGTAAAAAAATCAAAATTTATCTAATAAAGTTTAAATAATATAAAAAATTAAAAAAATAAATATTAATTAATTACTCGAAAATTTCAAAATGTTACTCACATAAAACAATACACTTTTGTTTCTCTCATTTGTTAATACATTATCCTTAGTTTAATTTTCTCAAAAATAATTGAATTTTAATAATTATAATATCAAAAGTAATTGAATTCAATTTAACAACCTTAAATACTTATTTTAACAAATTATAATATCAACCGGAGTAATTTACTTGTATACTAACAATGCATAACTTGATAAATTAATAATTGTTCTTATTAGCATATTCCCCTTTTATTATAATAGAGTAAGTTAAATTTGAATTTGAATTTAATTTCATTATAACCACTCAGATATATCATGATCAAGAAAAGCTATGTAAGAGATTTGTACAATGAGCATTTTAAATCTCTATATATGTAGACATATAAAATAAATGAGATACGTAATCTCATCGTAATAATTACAAATTATTTAGAAATCTCATAAATACAAATGCAAATATAGTGAACAAACAAACAAATCTCTTTCATTTATTAATACAAAAATTTATACACATAAATAATAACACATAATATATAAAAAATAAAGAAATATAAATTATAAGTGTAAAATGATTTATAGAAATACCTATAAGAGTAAATGAAGTGACAAAATGAAGAAAAAGAAAATAATGTTTTATAAGTGAGAAAATGAGTATAATTTTTTTGAGTATTTTTCTTAAAAAAAATAAGAGATCTAGTAGATAAATTAAAGAGGAAGAAAACACACTAAATGATGCTAGAATTGATGATTGTAGGTGGTCGAAAAATGAGAAAGAGTGGAGCAAGAGTGTTGATTGGTTTTGAGTTTTTGAGTGTTTATAACACTGTAATGCTCTGTTTAATGAGAAAAAGGAAAATATATACGTGTGTAACGTCGGTTGACATGTTGAACCAACGCTACCTGTAGGACGTAACATCGGTTCTACGTGTCAACCAACGCTATCCACGTGTAGTGTCGGTTGACACGTAGAACCGATGATACGTCCTACGTGTAATATCATTTTAACACATCAATCGATGCTATAATCTGTGTTTTAAGTCTGTTTTTCAATGAATTGACTTTAAATTCATTATAAGTCAGTTTTCTCTAAAAAATTCACTTTAAATTTTGACTTAAATATCTCCTTTTGTAGTAGTGCATAGGAGGTATCTTTCTCGATGGTTTAGTTTGGAGGAAGGCTAAGAATACTTGAGTTAAGAAGAGGTTGAACAATTGGCTTAAGAGGTGACCCAAAATACTTTTCATCGCAATAAATTTGTCAACTGTTTTTTACGATAACACCTTTAAGTACCTTTTGAAGTAGTAACCAAAAGTATCTCACTTATAAAATTGGGTTCTAACTTTAGTGTATTGATTTTTTTTCAAAAATATTCAGAAATTTTATTCAATTTTCTAACAAAGTTTT
Source organism: Hippophae rhamnoides (assembly GCA_033030585.1). Classification (NCBI taxonomy): domain Eukaryota; kingdom Viridiplantae; phylum Streptophyta; class Magnoliopsida; order Rosales; family Elaeagnaceae; genus Hippophae; species Hippophae rhamnoides. The sequence goes on along the minus strand of CM065437.1, from coordinate 14,987,340 downwards.
TAGAATAATTAGACAATCATTGTCATCTCTTCAAAACTATTGTTTGAGTCTTTGGGTAAAAACATTAGAAACATGAGAAAGATGACACATATAAATTAAATATACTGAAAAATATATTTATTAATCTTAATTACAATGAATGATAATACAAGTATAAATACAGGAAGATAGGAATCTGCTTTTTAGGAAAAGTGCTTATATTAGTTGTATACAACTAATATAGCACTAATAATAATTTATTAACACTCCCCCTCAAGTTGGCGCATAGATATCGATCATGCCCAACTTGCTTAATGAACCATATAGTGCTTTCTTAGAAACTCCTTTGGTAAGCATATCTGCAAGTTGTTCTTCAGTGGGAACAAAAGGAAAACTAATCAGTTTGGCATCTAGCTTTTCTTTTATAAAGTGACGATCAACCTCTACATGCTTAGTGCGATCATGTTGTACTGGATTTTGTGATATATCAATGGTCGCTTCAATTGTCGCAATACAATTGCATAGTATTTTTGAGTTCGAAACCCAAATCGTATAACAAAGTTCTTATCCATAGTAATTCACAAACCCTACGAGCCATACCTCTATACTTACCGGCAAGATCGCGCCACCATTGCTTTCTTACTTTTCCATGTAACTAAATTTCCACCCACAAAGGTGAAATAGCCCGATGTTGACTTTCTATCCGTAATACTTCCCGCCTAATTCGCATCACCGTGAAGCCACAGACTTCAAGATGATTGTTGTGTCTTAGAGAACATTACTCCTTCCCGGAGCGATTTCAAATACCTTAAAAATTCTCAAAACAAAGATTCATGGTTCTCACCAGGTTATGCATGAACCGACTCACCACACTTACCGTATATGCAACATCCGGGTCTAGTATGAGCCAAGTAAATCAAACGCCCAACCAATCTCGATAGCCGAGCTCGATCGGTACTGGTATCCGATCTGGATACTCGCTAAACAATGGTTTTGCTCAACAGGAGTGTCAATAGGGTTTGCAATCCAACATACCCGTCTCTCGTTAGCGGATCAATAATGTACTTCCTTTGACACAAATATATTCCTTCTCTTTCCCTAGCTACCTCAATTCCTAAGAAGTACTTTAGGATTCACCTAAGTTCTTCATCTCGACCAGAGGCTAGTCAGTCTTTGTAATTTATCCATCTCAACAGATCATCACCAGGTGATTATCATATCATCAACATAAATTATTAGTCGCATCTTCCTCGTTGATGTTTGAGAAATAGAGTGTGTCCGACTACTGTCACGTAACCAACCTTTTGCATGAACCGTGAGAATCTTCCAAACCAGGCTCGAGGGATTGTTGAGACCATACAAAGACTTCCTCGCTTGCATACAAAATTACCAGGAGAATCAACTACATACCCAGGTGGAAGACTCATGTATACTTCTCGGCTAATTCTCCACGAAGAAACGCATTCTTGACATCAAACTCGCCGCAAGGGACCGGTTTAGATTAACTAATAGTGACAAGACCCGAATGGTGTTCATTTTGGCAACAGGAGCAAAGGTCTCATCGTAGTCTACACCATATGTTTGAGTAAACCCTTTTGCTACAAGACGAGCTTTATACCGATTTACAGATCCATCATCATTATGTTTTACAATAAACACCCATCGACAACCAAGCGCTTTTTCCATGTGGGTAAGGTGGGCATTGCCAAGTATCATTCTTCTGTAACGCCTCCATCTCTTCAGCCATTGCCTTTCTCCATATTGGATCTCCCAACGCATCCTGCACTTTGTTAGGTACTGATACACTAGATATTTTATTCACAAATGATTCATATGACTTAGATAATCTTTTAATGGACATGTAATCAAGCTCGGGTATTTTGATTTTGCATGTATATTTGGTTCATACCTTTTGGCCGGTTGACCTCGAGTAGACTGTTGGGTAACACATATTGTCCAACATTAGACTCAATGTTATTAGTATCGGTGGGTATACATACCTCGACGAGGTGACCTTCGGTACACTGCGGAGTTGTTGATCATGGGTAGGAGTAATGCCCGAGGGAACAGTTGTGTCTTCCACCGTTCATTTGTCCGTAAGCGTTGGTGCTTGACTACTTGGAGCATCTGCTTCTGCAATGATTGGTGATTCTTCTAATGCCTTCCCCTCACTATGATACAGTTCTTCGAAATATGTATTCTCCCCCTGACGAGCAGTATCAGGTGAGGAAAAATAACTCGTGTCCTCAAAGAAGGTAACATCCATAGTGACATAGTACTTTTTGGTTGGTGGATGGAAGCACTTGTACCATTTTTGATAACTTCCATAACCAACAAACACACATTTAATTGCCCGAGCATCTAATTTAGACCTTTGATTTTTAGGAACATGCACAAAAACAACACAACCAAATACACGGGTAGGAAGATTATGGAAGGATGATAAGGAGACGTAAGATGCGAGAATTTGGAATGGGATTTTTCCGTTAAGGACACTAGACGGGAGACGATTGATGAGATGGGCGGAAGCTTCAGACAAGATCACCCCAAAGGTTTTTGGCATATAAGCACTAAATAAGAAAGGTACGAGCCATATCAAGTAAATGACGATTTTTCTTTCGTACACTCCATTTTGTTCCGGTGTTTATGGACAAGTAGTTTGGTGAATAATGCCATATGTTTTGAAAAAATCTTGAAAAACATGATTAACATATTCCCCCCATTGTCAGAACGGAGGATCCGAATGATGCCATTGTATTGTGTTTGAATGAGGCTATGAAAATTCTGAAAAACTGAAAAAACTTCATCTTTTGTTCTAAGAAGGGATATCCATGATAACCTTGTACAATCATCGATAAACGAAACAAAATATCTCATACCCGATATAGTGGGCTCTTTAGATGGTCCCCAAACATCAGAATGAATTAATTCAAAAGGAATAGTACTTTTATTAGAAATACTAGGAGAATAAGTAATACGATGGCTCTTGGCCAAAACACAAGTCTCACAATGTAAAACATTCTCACTAACACCAATAAATAAAGTAGGCATGGTTTTTTTCATAAGACTAAAAGATGGATGACACAGGGCGATGCCACAACCAAATTTCACTTAGCTTATCGTAACTAGAAGTCAATGCTGCGTGCTCTTGCTCCCGGTTTCTCCTCCGTAGTTTCGATCTAAACGAACAACGTGCCTCGATACCCTCGAGCAATTATTTCCCCGGTAAAGAAGGTCCTAAAAATCACATACATAGATAAAAGGTTACAGAACATTTAGACTCAATATTTAACCGTGGGACGGATATTAAGTGATGAGATAAGTCGTGCACATATAAACATTATGAGCTATAAAGATGGAGCTGATACGAACCGACTCCTTTCCTAAGACAGAAAGGCCTCACCATTAGCATTTGTAACATAAGACACCTGGAGATAACTCAAGAAATAAGATTTATCATAGGTCATATGATCGATGCACTTAATCAATAATCTAAGTATTAGACCCAACAGAGCGAGATACATTTAAGATCATACCAATCTTACCACGACCGGTATGGAAAGGCTGTAGGGATACCTCCACATTCCATGTGATGATTCTCCGTCCATAGAGTGTTCTTGGACAAGCAGACCGTTACCGCTTTTGCTTTAGAATGATACCCCGTTGTCATTTTGGTTTCTGCGTGGATATAGTTTCCAACAAATCTCACGAAGATGCCCACGTCCATCGCACAAGAGCAAAGCGAGAATGAGCGAATGGGGAAAGCCTGGTGGAGGTCCCCGCCGATGTAGTGGAACCGAATTTTGTCACGGGAGACAAGCGTGCCTTTGATTTGGCTTGAATGGCTAGACTTGATACCTCAACTCAGTGCTCGATGAAGACTTTCCTCGCCGAGACTGCCTTTACGAATGCATAAAGCGCAGTCAAGCTTTCGAGGTCCGACATTGAAGCCACCCGCCTTTAGCACCATGTTTGGTATCAAGTGCCTTAAAAGGCATGTACTGCTCAAGCTCCTTCTCCTTCTCGGTACCACGGAAGATCTAATTGGATTTTTAATTTTGCACGGGCGTTTTTGATCAATTTCAACCCATACATTTTTCAACTTGGTAAAAAAATAGAGATACCGGTCGCTTCATTCTCCGTACGCCAAGACTTGGCAATGAGTTCACGAACTTGAATAAAGTCGACTCATTTATATAAAGATCGCTTAAGGTATTCCATATAGACTACCAGCTTCACATTCTTCCACCATTTGTAATATATCATCGCCGATGGCTCTAAATGTAATTGACATTACAAAGCCATCATCATCTTCCCACCTAGTATAAGCTTCTATATCATCTCGACTGTGAGCTCCGATTGATCCAGATACATGTCCCATCTTATGCATCCACCTAAGATAAATGCAGACAACTTTTTTCCATGTTCTAAAAATTTGTACCATTAAGTTTAGTACTCGAAAGAACCAATTTGAACTTCTTAACGTAAACTTCAAAATTTGGAACCTCATGAATTCTCGGAAACTTGATGTTGCTTGAATCTTCCATTGAAATAATAATAAAAATATATCGCGGAATAAAAATAAAAATTTTGGTTTTTTTTTTGTGTGCTGAAAAATGGAGCTTGGTGATGGGTCATTGTTGAGCTAAAACTAAACTTGGGTAGTGGGCTTGGCCGATGGGCTAAAATTAAAACCGTTTGGTGGGCTTGGGCTGATGGGCTAAAATTAAAGCTGATGGTCATGGGTTGTTGGGCTTGGACTAAGATGTATCGGGGCCAAGCCGACGGTTGGGGCTAACGGGCAGGTCAAAGCATTAAAATAAACTAAAGGCTGAAAATTTTTAGGGATACAAGCTGAAAATTTTTTGCAGAACTACGAACACAAAAAATGAACTATGGACTCACAAATTCATGCAGAAGGCATTCGGACGGGCCAATATGATCTGAAGGAGGCTGTGGGTCGGACGGCCAGGTCGAAAGCCGCGCGAAATGGACGGGCGCAGGTCGAGCCGCCGCGCAGTCGACGCGCAGTTCGACAACAGTTGAATCGTATAGAGTCGAACAAGAAGCTTAATGGCACTAATACCACGGTGGCGCTTATTTCATTGTACAGGCAAAGGATACTCGACGGGCGCGCTCCCAGACAGCAAGGCTTTCGTAAACTTGTAACGGAAATTTTTTTTTTCTTTCCTGCTCTGATACCAAATTAAATATACTGAAAAATATATTTATTAATCTTAATTACAATGAATGATAATACAAGTATAAATACAGGAAGATAAGAATCTGCTTTTTAGGAAAAGTGCTTATATTAGTTGTATACAACTAATAATAATTTATTAACAATATATGGGTTGAATTGGTCTGTATTTGGGATGATAATATTATAATTTAACGGTTATATCCCAATGTGAGAAATTAAAGAGTGATATTCAATATCAAATTTTATGTTATAAGAAAAAAACCAAGGTAATTTAGTTTAAAAAAATAAATCTCTTGAACTCGTAACGATGTCACACTCAATTTTATGAAAGTAGTTACTCCGGTACAAATGGACAAAAAATCTTGTCTCTTATAGGTATATCATTGGGTGTTAGGTACAAAAAGCTTTAAGGGGCACTAATGATGTTGAATACTATTGTCAAGATTTTATGTAAAAGATTATGAAATTATATTAATGGGGTAATGTTCATTAAGAACGAGTTTACAGGGCCTATCATTGCAGTTCAAATTTATATGGACATTTAAAGGAGGAGGCATTTCATCAAATGCCAACCATGATATTAAGGTTCATGGGGGTATAATTGATGGTGATGATTAGGGGCATATTTATGCATAAATCATTTTTTCACTTTAGGTTATATATAATACGAAGAAGGGTGTACGAGAGTATTAATGAATAGAATGACAAGTTATTTCATATTCTAAGACATGTTCGTCTATTATTATCTTTTCAAAATAATCTAATTGTATTTCATATTCTAATTCTTGTAAACACTAAAAAAAAAGGGGGACAAGATTGGTTCTTTCATCAAATTTGGAAGTATCATAGTAAATGTCTCGTGAAAAATAGTATTTCATTCGCAATAAGGCAAATAAAATTCATAAGAATCTCTAAATTAAGCATCCTTATGCATCTTTACGGTCTCGTTCACTAGTAGGATAGTTGCTTATAGTTTGAGGATGGCTATGTTTTTTTTCTTTTAATAAAAATTGGCTAAAACGAAAAGGAAAACCTTTTAATTGTAATACTAATACAATTCTGTAAAATTTTATACTAAATATAACTAAAGAAACTCAAATGAAATGAGTAGAAACAAAATCTAGTAGAACAGCATGAGAAATGGTCTAAATATGATTGAACTGGAGAATTGTCCTCTTGAGCCAGACTGGTTACATGGTTTGGGCTCGAGGTCTTTGACCGAACCATACTATTTTGTTTTGTGCTGCTTTCTTTTTTTCAAAGAAAGATGATATTTTTTTGTCTTCATGATATGATCAAACCAGTGCCATTTTTTTTCTTTCAAATCTGGTGCGTCTGGTGGTTATTAGAGGTGATAATGGCGACGGGAGGGAGCCCACGGAGAGGTGAATCTGATGATGGTTATGGAATGCAGAGATGGAGGGCTGTGAATTCCACGTTATTTATTTATTTCATTTTTATTATTATATCATGCTATTGGTCCAGCACCTATAATGAATTCTGGAATTAGACAATTAAATGATTTGGTTTATATACGGACAAAAGAGAAATAGTAGGCAGTCAAGTAATCTATATATATTTATTTATTTGATAGAGATTTTGTTTAGATTATTTATTTATTTTCTTTACTTTTATATATATACCTATCTCTTTTTTTCAATATATATATATATATATATTAAATTCTCTTTTTAATAAATAAATAAAATATTATACATATAAAATTAAATTACTTAAATCATAAACCAATCCTAAACTATAAGCTTATTTTTTCTATCTTTTTTATTCTTTATGCATATTCGTGCTTTTTTTCTTGACTGCAAAATGATTACCAACGTACATTTATATATAAGCTTTTACAGTTTTTTTTTCCTTTGTAATTATTTTTATATTTATTTATTAGTATATATAGAAAGAAGAGTTGTTGGTAATTATGTATTTATTTTGAACATTTTACTTATGTCGTGTTTTAATTTGTATTTATTTATCTGCCATTTTTATGATTTTTACTTTAAATTTTACCTAACAATACTATAATAAAAAAAAATGTGAAGACAAGATTAATTAAAAAAACTCAAACTACAATTAATTTACCTCCTCCTTATTTCTTTGATAAATGTTTTGTTTGAGTTTTTTATTTATATCTATCTATTACTCTATGTAAAATAGAGAAGTTTCTCTTCTTAATTGGTATTCCATTAATTATTGTTTGATACGAATAATTCTTTATTTTTTTCTATTTTTTATTCTTTATGCCTGTTCATACTTTTTTTCTTGACTGGAAAATGACTATACCTACATTTATATATAAGCTTTTGGAGTCTTTTTTTTTTTTTTGTAATTATTTTTATAATTATCTATTTGTATATATATATAGAAAGAAGAGGTGTTGGTTAAATATCTATTTGACCTTTTTACTTGCTTGATGTTTTAATTTGTATACCTATTTTTATTACTTTTTTTTTAATTTTACTTAACAATACTATAATAAATAAAAACTGTGATGAGAAGACTAAATAAAAAAAAATGCAAAATACATCAAAAAGTGGTATATTTAATTTATGAAAAAATTTGTTTTCAATCCCTCTATTAGCTTTATGTAGCATGATCTCATGAGCAGAGTAATCATTAGAATGACGCTTCCTATGTACCTAAAAACTCTGAAGAAAAAATGACTCAATGCTGTGATATAGGTACGAGGTAAAGCCGTAGAGGCATGATATATATATATATATATATATATTGATTGTAACCATTTCTCAAAGCTGGAAGCCAAATACATGAACCTTAAATGTAAATTCATTATGTTTTTGCAATTTTTTTCTTTATTTTTCAACTATATCTCTCAATATTAGTTATAATCATGGGTTATAGTTTTAATGTAAGAATAAAGAATGAAATCAAGATAGGATATTGAAAAAAAAAATAGGTATTTAATGAAATCAAGATGGTATTCAATATTACATTTGTAATCCATAAACAAATGGAAATTGCATTTAACAAATTATGTTTATGGATTACAAACGTAATAAATTCTTTTTTAAGAAGCAATTAAGTTTCCTTTCTCTTATTAAATAAAAAAATATTACAAAATTCATTACTATGATGATAGGATATAAAGTTTACCTTTAAAAAAAATACTATGAGAATATAGCTAATATTAAATTTTGAAATGCGATAGTTTTTGTCAATAAAATAATATATCACATAATTATTTTATATTAGATCATTTGTGTTATTTTAATCTCTTAAATTATAAATAGTATTATTTGGCTCCTTAGTTTTATAAAAAAATCAATTCATAATAAATTATATTATTTTAATAATTTTTTATTTAAAATATTATTATTTTCTGTCAAATAATTAATACGCGATTAAAATACGATTTTTTAACAAGAATAAAAGTAAAATATATTGTAAAATAGTTTAAGAAATATAAATAAATATATCTTAAATTTTAATAAAAATTAAAAATTAATAAAATATCAAAATAAAATAGTAGTAATTAACGAATATTAAAAACCAAATATTTTTTATTTTTCTCATATTAATTGTGATTTTACCTTATTAAATACTAATATTTTAATCGCACTTAATTACTTAATATAAAAATAATAATATTTTACTAGAAAATAATTAAAAATAATATAATTTTTTTTATTATTTTTACAAAACTAAGGAACTAAATGATAACATTTTTAATCTAAGACACTAAATGACATAAATAACTTGATCTAAAACTATCTCTAGTCAATAAAGAGATAAAGTTATTATTTTCATAGAAGAAATATTAATGAGACTATAATATAAAAATTTCTTAATAATTTTGGGTAATAATATCGTAATAATTTAAATTATTAATACTATACAAATTATTATTAATGATAATTTTATATAATAATAGTGTCACTAGATTGTGGTTAATTATAGTAGTAAAATATTCAATTCACCTACTTTTATTGTGACTAAAAATGTCAAACCAGATATTCAATCCACCTCAATCCATTTAAAATTAGCACATTAAATTCATCAATTAAAAAATCTCACCTTATTTATCTCACAAACTTAAATAAGTATTTCATTAGCTCATTTGACACAAATATATTAAATTAAAAATATAATTGTTAATCATTACTACAAAGTTGATAAAAATACTAATGTTAGTCAAATTAATAAATAAAATAAATAACAACTCATTCTTTGATAATAAAATAAAACACAAAATTAAATTAAATTTATATACAAATATTTTAATAAATATAAAATTTCAAAATAAATAATAATTTAAAACACACACAATATAATTAAGATTAAAGAGATAATCATTGATTCAATTTTAAAATTTAAATTATATTAATTTATAATTAAATCTATATCGTTAAAAATATCAAATATTTTATTTTATAAGAAATGTTACAATTTTAAATTTTGAGTTTTTTAACGAAGTTATGCTTATTTTATTGGATATTGTTCATATATATTAAATATTTTTGAAATATAAATTGTATTAATTTATAAAATAATTATTCATTTTATATATTATTATAAGTCTCTAGAAGTTTAGTTTCTAAAATTTTTTACTGTTTATGATTTCTAATTTTCTATAAATAATTATACACATTTTTATTAATGATTGTTCAAATTCAAAAGAACATTATTGACTCATTTTTAAAATCTAAACTGTCATAATTCGAAAAAATTTATGAATAATTTCATATTCCATTAAAAATTTCTAAATGTCTAGGTTGTAATAAATTTTACTTTTATAATTTAGAGTTTTTTACAAAAAGTTATGCATATTTCACATATGATTGTTCAGATTTAGAAGAATATTTTTGAATCATTTTTAAAAAATAAACTACATTAATTTACAAAATTTATAAATAATTTCATATACCATTATAAATTTCTAGAAATCTAGTTTCTAATAAATTTTAAGTTTGTAATTTTTAATTTTTTATAGAAAATTATGCTTATTTTACTAATAATTATTTAAATTAGATAGAACATTTTTGACTCATTTTTAAAATATAATTTATTATGTTGCAAAATATTATAAATTAATTATTTCATAAACTATTAGAAAGTTCTAGAAGCCTAATTTCTAAAAAGAATTACGGTTTGTTTTTTCTAGTTTTCAATATAAAATCATGTTCAATTTAATCCAACTTAGTTTAAAAAGTTAAAAATTAAAAATTAGTTATGAAACTAACAATTTCTAATTTTCAAGTTGAAACTAGAAATTGATTATCAAATTATTTTTTTTTTCAAAATATTTTAAATTAAAAATTTAATTTAAAAATCAAGAATTAGAAATTAGAAATTAAAATAATTATAAAACATATTTAAATTTAAAATAATTTAAATGAGTTCAATAAAAAAATTAAATAAATTACTTAACCTAGCTCATATATAAATGAATTCAACTCAACTCAATTTATTTAAAAATTTGATGAAAAGAATTTGAGTGAGACAATTCAATCAAATTCATTTAACACATCTAGCCGTAAAAATAACAAAAGTATTTGTGATAATATCACGACTAATAATTTAACGTTAATTTAATGTTTTTAATATTTTTAAAATATAAATATTGTTATGATATTAGTGGAAACGAGTAAGACATTTAGGGATCAATAATTTTAATTAATAAATTTAACTAGTTATATTTTATTATTGAATTACTTTCGATAAATATATATTTTTGGGTTATTTAGTTTTTAACTTATTTTAAAAGTTATTAAGTAATTTAAATTGTGATAACATATAACATTAATTGATTTAAATTATTCTATAATTAATATAATAGGTTAAATTTATTTGTTAAGATAACATGAAAAAAATATCATAAAATGAGTATTTTTATCAACATATATGTAAATTATTGATATTATAATGAATCCCAAGCTAAAAATTATACAATAAGTTTGAATTCAAAGTAATAAATAGTTAGACAATAACCTTCCAACTCCTCAAAATAGTTTAGGCACTTATTATCACGAAAACAAATCTATTGTTTCTCTTATTTTAAAGAAGTGAAATATATTTTAAATAAAAACCTGTTAAAACTAAAAAATAAAGGTGGATTGGTTAAAGGAAAATTCTAGCTTTTATATATATATATAAAAGTAGATAGGATAACCTTGGTTAAAAAATTATATTATATGTAAGTTGGAGGACGCATGGATACAAATCAAAGTTGAGATACTTAGAGGAAAGAAGTGATTGACTTTGTGCATAATTTAAAGGTTATCTTATTTCTCACTCTTTTTAATTAATTTTTTTTAATAATTATATTAATCATATAATTATAATTTAAACTCGAATAACAAATATTTTACAAGTAAAAATAAATTTTATGCAATTAAGATACAATTCGTTTACGTAATTTTTGAGAAAACATTGAAATCTTCTCGAACGATAGGATTCATATTTAAGAGAGAAAAAAAAAGATATAAATTGCATCTATAAACATATAAATTTTGATTACCCATTGGTGCATCTAGAAGCTACATCATCAACAGCTCAGACTCATAAAGTAGGGCGATTTTTGTGCGTTTGCTCTTTCTACAATTTAGGAGCTGGCCAGCTATGTAATCATAGATATACTTTTTTTTTTTTTTGTGTTTGTGTGTGTGTGTGTGTGGAAAAGTTGCTATTGCGTGGGAGACTTTAGGTCCTCCTCATACCCAACTATGTATTTTGGTCTCTTTTAAACAGTTCTACAGCAGTGATATTTCACATACCAAACTCTTATGCAACTCATTCTAGACTTTTTTTTAAGGAAAAAAAAATCATTCTTGACTTTAATAGCAACAAAAATAAAGTGGTTGAAAAAGTCATTATAATTATTCATATTTATTACTTTTAATTTTTTATTAAAATATATATAATATATTACGTTATACCAAAAATAACATATATGCAACACGTGAACACGGAGTTAAAAATAAAACTTAAATATAAAATTCAATTTTTACGGGACTATATTATTTAATTAAATTTAAAAGTTAATTTATTTATTAATTAAAATATTAGAGTTTAATTGATTTTATAAATAAATTTTTATCCGTTATAATTAAATTTTCTTATAACTTTCTGTTTAAAATCATAATTAATTAAATGAATATTGATACCCCTTGATGTTAGGAAAATCAGTTGCTCCAACAAATAACTAGCCTATTATTTTCCTTTTTTTTTTTTCTTTTTTTTGCTCTGCCTCTCATCCTTCATTCATATCGCTGGCTTTGTATGGCGTGATATCAGTGACATTGAAAAGTAATTGACAAGAAGAGATTGGTGGTGGTTGTTTTCTTAATTAATAGAAGAGTCTCCAAATGACAAAATTGAGAGTGGCAATCAATCTATGCCACCGCTGATGTCTTTCTCAATTTGGTTGTGATAAGATGAGAGTGACAATCAATCTTTGCCACTGCCGATGCCTTTCTCAATTTGGTTGTGCTAAGATTCATTCGTAATCATATTGACCACCACCAAACTCTTCTCGTTAAGAGCTTTCAAGCACCATTAATATTTCCTCCACCAAAAATGTTGTTTCAAAGTCAAAGTTGATCAAACTATATAATCAAATTTGGATTCATTGTTTTCCCAAATGGTTGGGTCGTGAAAGAGCCTGCCTTCAACAGTATATTTGAACACATATTTCCAGCTAATTCCAATATTTCTATTTTTAAAAATTATAATATTTTTCCTTATTTTAGTTTATCTCTTTAATTTTTGATTTATGTTTTTAATTCCAATATTTCTATTTTTAAAAATTATAATTTTTTTTCTAGATTTATATTCCTAATCAGAATTAAGGTTTGAAGCCTGTATAAAGGATTGTTTTTTTCGTTGTAAATTAAATATTATTCAATAACTAATTTTCTTTTTAAAACTTATTTATCTATATTCGAGGATTCCAATGATTTTTTCAAAAAATAAAGAACACCAAGAAACAGGTGGTTCCTTAATTCTTCATAAGTTTTCGCTACGTCAATGGGTATCAAAATAGGTTTAATCCTGTTCATATGGTAAATACACATAACGAATATGAAGTCCTTGATGCAATGACACTAAGGAAAATATGGTTACAAAGATTGAGTTCTAACTTTTCCAATATGAGATTCAATAAGCGTAACATGAGATGCAACAAGTATTGTAAGAGGTCCAAACAGATCTTACTAGGTTAACGGTAGGAAATAATCAACGAGACAATGGTCTTATGAATCGCTAACATTATCGAGGGAGGACGAAAGTTGTTCGTGAATGCTATCCAAAGATTCCGCATAGGCAACTAGCCTACGAAGATAACCTGAGTGAGGATGAAGAAGATGTTGAATCTATATTCCGACATAATCGGATGGGTTACCAAGGGGCACAGGATCGACAGACCTTTCGTATGGATATGGATCTGCCCAATTTTAATGGTCAACTTCGAATCAAGGGGTTTCTTGATTGGTTGGTGTTATTTGAGCGATTTTTCAATTATATGGATATCCCTGAAGATAAAAAGGTGAAATTAGTCGCATATAGACTAATGGGGGAGCTTCTGCTTGATGAGAACAGTTGCAAATTACACAAATGCTACAAGGAAAAGGGATGGTTTGGACATTGACTTAGATGAGATTGTTATTACGATCAAGATATCTACCTCCAGATTATGAGCAGATCATGTTTCAACAATATCTAGATTGTAGGCAAGGAAGTAGGACAATCGAGGCTTACCTAGAAAATTTCACAGGTTGTCATCGCATAATAATCTGTTGGAAATAGATGTGTAACAAGTTGCTAGGTTTGTTGGGGGACTTCGTTGGACTATACAGGATTGAGTTGCAATGCAAACAATTTACACTTTAACCAAAGTCATTGCGTTAGTTATTAAAGTGGAAACTCAATTGGAGAGGTCGAAGGCGGCGAGTGTAGTAAGAAATTCTTTTTATTCTAATTTGCATGCAATAAATAAAGGAAAACTCGTAATGACTTAGCCACCTTTATCTAACACCACTCGATATTTTTAGTTTGAATCCTTCTTTAATACTGGTATTGGATATTTTCCTTCACGGGCTTGGTGAGGTTTTCTATAGACTCGTCTTGTGTTCCTAGCTAATGTAAGGTGGTATATAAATAGGAGGTGAGCTATTGATATTTAAGAGGACCCTTGGCTCCCTAATCTGTCCACTTTTTACCCTATTTTTACACGTGTTTAAAGGATTCGTTGGGTTATATGACTTATTGACTCCGAGCATAGATATTAGAAGGTTTTTCTTGTGAACTAGATATTTAAACCAGTTGATTTTAATAAAATATTAAGAATCTAGATTGCTCTTCATTTAAAAGATGAGCTTATTAAGCATTTTACCTTACAAGGAAGTTTTTATGTGAATTTTTTTTATATATTGACATGTGATATCCTTAGATGGAATATTCAGGTGTCGAATGGTGTGACTAAGCTCACTCGAAAGTCTATTTGGAAGTTTAAAGTTTCTCCTAAGATCCATCAACACGTCGTGGGACGACGGGTTAAAACTATTAGTCGTAATTTGTATGGATTTATAGAGGATTTAGATTTGTCATAATAATTTAATTTTTCAAGATCAAGTGTTTGAATACGAAGGGATGATTTCTATAGCTTAATATGATGGGTTTTTTTACAACTCAACTTCTAGTTAGCATTATTGGTTCCTAGGTAGCTTTATCTTAATGATTTTGAATAATATTATTTGTATTTGTTATTTGGTGCACTTGAGTTTTTTTTTAATGAATATCATATCTAATGATTAAAAAAAAGTAATGGACCCAAAAACTGGTTAAAATATAGTTTTATTGAACCAAGGGTCTATTGTACTGATTACAACATTATATAGTGTCAAAATATTGTGTTTCTCTGATAATTATCAGTGTATTTCATTATTATTTTTGTCATGTTTCTATACAAGAGTTGAGATATATGTATACAAAGAAAACGAAAATTAAACAATAACCATAATTCTTGTACATTCATGTTTTATGGCTCCACTAATATTATTGTCTGCTCCATGTTTTACTCCACTGAAAGCATCGGTGACCGCCCACTGTTGCAGATGCACCACAACACACACCAACACTCCTCCTCAAGTTGGCGATATATGTCTCTATGCCCAACTTGTCAAGTGAGTTGTGGTTCGTATTACACATAATCAGTGAAGATATCAACCAAATTGATCTTCTCGATTTAACAAATGGAAGCTTAATAATCTTTTCTTCAAGATTCTCGTTTGATGTGTTCCGATCCACTTCAACGTGCTTCGTGCGATCATGTTGAACGGATCGTGAGAGATGCGTAACCGTCGCGAGTTATCACAAAATAAGTTCATTTCGTAGTTAGAGCA
The DNA here is from genome assembly GCA_033030585.1 of Hippophae rhamnoides. Taxonomy (NCBI): domain Eukaryota; kingdom Viridiplantae; phylum Streptophyta; class Magnoliopsida; order Rosales; family Elaeagnaceae; genus Hippophae; species Hippophae rhamnoides. Next base: position 14,971,788 of record CM065437.1, on the reverse strand, counting down.
ACACCAATCTCGCTAGAAGTTTTTTCAACCAAAGGAGCTTTCACATATTCCTCGACCATTCCTCGAAATTCACCAAGACTAGATAAGGCAACTACATTTGCTTTCGCTCCTCCATGTAACAAGGTTACCCCCACAAAAGTAAAGTACCCAAAGCAAGAGTTTCCTATCCTTCATATTCCCTCGCCCACCAATCAGTATATCCGGGACTTCCAATCGACCATTCTTTGAAAACATAAGTCCTTTCCCGGAGAGGATTTTAAGTAATGAAGTATTCGTACGACCGCATCCATATGGTCTTCACTGGGCAAAGGTAAAGAACCCACCTATGACACTCACAACATAAGCAATATCAGGTCAAGTACGAGATAAATATACGAGTTTACCTACTAACCATTGATATCTCCGTTTATCCGCCGGTACTTCGTCCACATATTCTCCGAGTTTACGTTTTGAACCATTGGAATATCGACAGTTTACAATCTAGTCCGCTCTCCTCGCTAAGAGGCCCGTGGTATATTTCTGGGAAAGACATACGCCTTGTTTGATCTCGTTACCTCAATACCTAAGAAGTATTTGAGCCCTTCCAAGTTCTTCATTTCAAACTCATTTGACAATTGTTCTTGAAGCTTAGAGATTTCTTCTTTATCATCCCTTGTAATGACCATGTCGTCTACATAGACTATAAGGGCTGTTATCTTCCCTGATCGATGTTTTAGGAAAATAGTATGATCAGAGTTGCTTTGTTGGAACCCATATTTCTTCATTGCTAAACTCAACCTACCAAACCACGCTCGAGGTGATTGTTTTAGTTCATACAATGCTCGTTGTAATCTACATGTAGTTTCTTTTCTCGATGTAACAAGATATCCCGTGGGATATCCATATAAATCTCTTTCTTCAAGTGTCACCACGAAGGAAGAAATTCTTCACGTCGGTGAATGGCCAATCTAAATTTGCTGCAAGAGATAACAAAACTCTCATAGTTTTTAGTTTAGCTGCAATGTGTGAGAAGGTTTCTTGATAATCTATCCCATGTTTTTGTGTATATCATTTTGCTACAAGCTCGCCTTGTATCGATCAACTAACCCATCTCGCTTTATACTTAATGGAGAAAATCCACTTGCATCCTACCATCTTCCCTCCTCGAGGCAACTCGCTAACACCCATATGTTATTCTTCCGCAATGCCTCAAATTCCTCTTTATAGCTTTCGAGCCCATTTTGGATTAGATAAGGCTTCTTCAATGCTACTTAGAATTTGACACTAGGAGAGCCAGGCAAATGCCTCGATAGTTCTCGATATCCTTTCGAAAGAGATACATAATTTGCTATTGGATACTTGGGTTGTCGTTCTTCTCTTCTGGGGAGTATCGATTTGGAGGTTTACCTCGATCGTGTCCGAAAAGGTAAAACATAACCAACAGATGTATCTATAGCATTAGTTTGTAAAGGCGTGTGATAGGATAGCTTACCTCGCGGTGTTCTCGCAGAGAGGATCATCGGGTACTCGTAGAATGGAGGGTACATCAACCACTTCATCTTCGGGAGATTCAATTACTACTTCGCTTCGCTCGAAGTTCAAGCTCTGGGTTCAGATACTGGTCTCCTCCATATTATCGGCACGATCCGAGTACGCTTGGACTAGAGTCTAATATTTAAACATCAAGCCAATTTCGTTCTTCACCATAACTATCCTCATGAAGAGTGTAATTGGATACCGGTGATGGGAAAAACCATTCTGATTCGAGAAAAGTGACATCCATGGTAGTATAGATTCTTTTAGTAATTGGATCATAACATCGGTAACCCTTTTTTGTACACCATACCCCAAGAATACATATCGGACAGCACATGGATCCAACTTAGTTCATTGATTTTTATGGAGGTGGAAAAAAGCAACACATCCAAAAATTCGGGACGGAAGCATCAAAATAGTAGGCAAGGGAAGATGATCATATAACACCTTTAATGGAGTCTGAAATTGTAAGGTTTTTGTGGGCATTCGATTCAAGAGATACAACATTGTAGTAACAAAGATCACCCAAAGATTAGGCATACGTGCACCGATTAGTAAGGCCCGAGCCGTTTCTAAAATATGCCGATTCTTCCTCTCCGCAAGACCATTCTGTTGTGGTTTATGAACACGTGAGGTTTCACGGAGAATACCACGGTTGGTTCAAGCATGTCCGGAATTGTTGACAACATACCCCCTCCATTATCGGACTCCTAAGTATCTTAATTTTTTCAGAAAATCGTGTCTCAACCATGGTGTGAAACAAAGTAAATGTAGCAAATATTTCATCTTTATGTTTGAGAAGGTAAAGCCATGTCATTCGTGGTACAATCATCAACAAAAATAACAAACCAACGATGACCCGACGATGTAACGACTGGGAAGGTCCCCAAACATCGAATGTACAAAAGCAAAAGGAGTCATACTTTTATTCACGCCACATGGATAAGACGCCCTATGACTTTTTGCTAGGATACAAGTATCACATTTGAAATCTGAGTGTGTGATATTTGAAAATAAACTGGGGAGTAGGTGCTTTAAATACCCGAATGATGGATGCCCAAATCTACGATGACATAGCCAAATCTGTCGTTCCTTGTTACCAATAGTATGTTACATGTGATTGGCTCTTCCTGAACTGAGATCATCCACATAATATAACCTTCCTCTCCTAGTACCATGCCCAATGATCTCCTTGGTGAGAATATCATGTAGAAGGTAAAAAGTAGAATACATCAATACTACACAGTTAAGATCTGAAGTGACCTGACTTACAGACATTAGTCGGTTTGACAGAGAGGGTACAAGCAAAGTATTAGATAATGATAATGAAGGAGATAAGGTCACTGTTCCAGGTCCTGTAACTGGATAAGTGACCCCATTTGCATTGGCAACACGGCTCCGTCTTGGCTGGGTTGTATTGGAGAGATCGTTTGGTCAAATGTCATGTGATCTGTAACTCCAAAGTCCATAATCCAATCCCATTTATCACTACGAGTAGAAATGTGAAATGCTTTACTTGAAATACCTGGATCCTGGGAAGATTCGGCCTAAGAAGTAAGGGATAGTAAGGCATTATTGGTAGCCACAGCTGCTCGCCCAGTGGTGTCCCGTTTCTTCCATGCTTGAAGATCATTCCACCATTCTGGATACCCACGTAGCTCAAGTAGTTTTCACAGTGTGTGTTTGGAGTTTCCACAATGGCCACATTTCACGTCAAGAGACGGTCTGATTTCCCCGTGGATTTCTTGCTACCCAAGGAAGGTCCCGTTTTTGGTGGCATTAGATTGGCTGTGTCTCTCGACCCCTTTAAAAGCCATAACCGCTCCGAGTGTCGTATCTACACCCGTGATCATCACCCGACCTCTTTCCCTACGGACGAATCCACAGTGCTCGTTCCACCGCAGGAATGGCTCGATCTCAAGCACATCACTTCGAGTTTTATCCAATCTATCATCAAGTCCATCGAGGAAGGCATGCACTCGATCTTCCCGTACGTACGGAGTTGTATTTTTGTATATCAATCGCACATTCCATTGGATTAGGACGACGAAAATCAATTTCATACGCCACAACCCTCGGGGCGTCATCGTAGTATTTTTCAATGGATCCACCCGCTGCTTTCGTACGAGTAACTTGACGACGAAGATCATACACTCGAGACGTGTCCGTCCCATCATACAAAAGTATAGCAAACTAATCCCAAACCTCGTTTCACTGGGGAATCCGATAAAATTTGCTAATCAAGGAGGGTCCATCGAATTGATCAACCATCCTTCGACAATGGCATTTTCAAGACGCTCATCTCCTAAACGAGGGTCGGTTTCAACAAAGGTCGAGGAAAATCCCCATTAATATATCCTAGTTTATCTTTGCGCAGATATACATCTCCACCACCCGGGACCACAAGGCATAGCTGGATCCTCCCAACTCGATACTACATTGTTAGCCGACGCAAGCCGATGGAGGTCATGTAGTCGACATGAGCTCTAGTTAGAACTTCCGTCATTTTCGCCGTCAAATCTTCCAACATGAAATTGGTAGTTAAATCTCTAGATTCCGCCATGAAATCTAAATTTTTTTCCTTCCGTTTTTTTTACAATTCGTACACTATATAAAGAAAAAACCGTAACCCTAACTCATTTCCTTCTCCATTTCGCGCAGCCCTCTTCGTAACCCTAAATCATTTCCTTCTCCATTCGCGCAGCCCTCTACGCTTTCTTCACGCTGCCCTCTGCGGCGCCTCTCTTCTTCTGATGGAAGAACCCTAGCTGACTACAAGCATCCATTCGGAGTCAGCCTTCTACCTGGTCCTCCATCTCTGTGAAGCGATGCTCTTCTTCTGCTTCGTTCCAAGTTTCTCTACCATGACTGTTAGACTGATACGTAGAGAGATTGCACCAGCCCCAACGAGTGAGCCGTACGTTGGCCAACCGCGACGCTTCAACGAAAGGCAGAGACCGAATCGCAGTAAGCCGCAATGGCTCCAACGAGTGCCTAGATCAATACGGTTCCCCGGCGGTTCTATCGAGGTCATGATGGCGAACTGACGGGTAGATGGTGACTCAATACTAGATGGTCGCAAAGACCGCGGGCTACACTGTCTACCCATCCCCTCAGGTTTCAACCTCTGTTGTTACGCCTTACAACAATGTTCTTTGTACTTATTCCATTCTGGAGCACACTGATGTTGTTGTTTTGCTTGATGTTTTTTTTTCTTTCAGTATTGTAACTAATGAGTTTCAGAAATAAGAAATCAGAAACCAGAAACAGCTTCGGGACCAATATAAACCAGGAATCAGAATTCATCAAAACGATAAACTACAGCTACAATCAGCAGCCACACCAGAAACCAGAAATCAAAAATCAAAAATCAGCAAATCAACAAATCAACAAATCAGCAAATCAACAATCAAAAATGGTAGTTCCATCAGAAATCAACAGGTAGTTTATTAGTGAGCAATATCCTGCTCTGATACCATGTCAAAATATTGTGTTTTTCTGATAATTATCAGTGTATTTCATTATTATTTCTATCATGTTTTTATACAAGAGTTGAGATATATGTATACAAAGAAAACGAAAATTAAACAATAACCATAATTTCGCACATCCACGTTTTATGATTCCACTAATATTATCGCCTACTCCACGTTTTACTACTTCATCGAAAGATTGGTGTTACAAACAAGTACATCATGCACCACAACACACACCAACATATAGTTGATAACAAAACTATGGAGAAACGGTTGGATCATTTAAAGCATTTGGTTGCATATTAATACATGTACAAGCAACGTACTAGACCCAATTTTATCCATACAGTAAAACCTAAGCTGGCAAAGAAGAGCTTATCCAAAAAGCGTATTAACGTGCAAGAAGATTAGACAATTCTGATAAATTTTTATCACATTCATGTACCAATTATTTGGTGAACAGGTGATAATAACGTAAAAATATATATAAATTAATTAATATTTATGATTTAAAATATTTAAAATTAATAATTATTTATCTTAATTCATGTTAATTTATATTAATTATGATTGTATTATTTTCGTAGGATAAATAAAATCACAAAAAGAATATTAAAGAAATCAAAATTTGAATTTAAATACATATTTTATTTGATATATTTTTTATGATTTTGTTGATCAGGTAAGAATAAAATAATCATAATTAATTAATTTAAATTTTTTAAATCATAAATATCAATTAATTTATATATTTTAGATATATGTCTTTATATTACTATGAATCCGTGATCTCAAAGATCATTTTCTTTGACATTTATGTTTCTATTTAAACTACGTCCATATCTTCTTCATCGGTCACATATTCACCAAAATAATCTTTCATAAAATAAAATAACAAAATGCCTTCCCAAGTGAACACAGCAAAGTCCATCCTAGGAAATCATGTCATAAGCGATGATAATGCTTCTATCTTATCAAGATTAAGGTTAATTAATTTCCCTTTTATTCCTTCTCATTACCATTTCATTATATCTGAAGAATCGCTCTCCTTTTCTTTTTTTCTTTTTTAAGGAACACTAAAAATTATTTATTTTTATTAAATAAAGAAAACATTATAGGATGAAATTTATATTTAAATCATGGTAATAGAATAAGGAATGAATTGTTATTATTTTTGCAAGTATTAAATTTTAAGTGGTATAATTATTTTTCAAAAAAAATAAAGTAATATATTTATTGATTGTTATAAATAATTTTTCATAATTTCATTTTAATATGTTTGTAGTGGGTCTGCACGATTTCAGGCAAATCAAATTTCATATATCCACTCCATTTATTATAAATCATATATCGTACTGAATTTTTGTAGTAACAAATTGGATTTGATAAATTAAATATTGAATCAGATCCATATCTGATTTACTGTCATACCAACTCCAACTATATATTATAGCTATAACTTGAAAAATAAATAAATAAATAAAAGGATATTAAAATTATGCTACCTTCGGTGAACAGATTAGAGGAAAAAGTTGCAATTGTGACAGGAGGAGCTAGAGGAATAGGAGAGGCAACAGTTAGAACTTTCATCAAACATGGAGCAAAGGTGGTCATTGCTGACATTGAAGACACAACTGGTACTGCTTTAGCTAATTTATTATCACCTTCAGCAATCTATGTACATTGTGACGTGAGCTTAGAAGAAGACATTCAAAACTTGATCAATTCAACATTATCTCATTTTGGTAAACTTGACATTCTATTCAACAACGCCGGAGTTCTAGGAAATCAATCGAAAAATAGCAAGAGCATCCTCAACTTTAATGCGGACGAATTTGACAAAATTATGCGAGTAAATGTGAGAGGAACTGCCCTAGGGATGAAACACGCAGCTAAAGTGATGGTGCCTAGAGGAAGTGGATGCATAATTTCCACAGCTAGTGTGGCTGGTGTTATGGGAGGACTTGGTCCTCATGCTTATACAGCCTCAAAACATGCAATTGTTGGCTTAACAAAGAATGCAGCATGTGAACTTGGGAAGTATGGGATTAGGGTTAATTGTATTTCTCCTTTTGGGGTGGCTACTTCATTGTTAATTAATGCATGGAGAGAGAGTACATGTGAACATTTAGATGTCGAGAAGATGGAAGAATTTGTAAGGGGGTTGGCTAATCTTAAGGGTGTTACTTTAAAAGATGAAAATATAGCTGAAGCAGCACTTTATCTAGCAAGTGATGAATCCAAGTATGTGAGTGGTCATAACCTTGTTATAGATGGAGGGTATACTACCTCAAAGAATTGTGTTGGCTTGTAGAAAAGTAGTTAAGTATGCTAGATCACAATTGTTTACCCATTAAACTTCACTAATGATTCATTATATTATATTGGACTTATTTTTATCTTCCTTTTTTTTATATATTTTAATATTATTGATCATTTAATATTAAACAAAAGAGAAATTAAAATTTTATCTTAAATAAAAATCTTTTTTATTTTAAAGATATTACAAAAAATTTATTTCATTAAACTTTTTTATTTTAGACATTTTTAGAAAAGCATGAGTACTTGTTTTAAAAAAAAATTGCAAATTACAAGGGTATTATAGTAGATATTTATAGTCATCCACAAATTGAAAAAAAAATAACCCTATCTAACAAATAACATAAACTTTTAATTTTTATTTAATAAAATTATAATAATCTGTTTTAAACAATCATAGTTAATATGCTTTGCAAGAGCTACTAGTTTAATTTATTATGTATCAAGGAATGCGACCTCACTGAAATTCCCATGAAGTTGATAGTAAAATATATAGAATAATAAAGAACAACCTATTTAAAGTGTGAAAATTATTTTTTTAAAATTTATGAAAACTAAAGAACCAAAATATAAAATTGATAAAAATTAGGAAGGTATTATATATCTATCCCATATGTCGTTTATTGATTACTTATGACAGCAAAATGGATTGCCAACATAATTAATGTGTTTTAAACCAATTAAATCTACTAGTTTGAAAATTCAAGATAAAGCGAAGATTAAAATTTTCAATACAAAATTCAATAAAACTACAATACTATTGATTTGAATCTCCATATCTAATAACTACACTTTTTACAGAAGATTAAAAAAGACCGCTGTTACCAATAATTTGATTCAGAATACCATCAAAACTTGCTCCTTCCACAAACAAATTGCTATGTCAAGTTCTCCAAATAAAGCTGAGGACGAAATAAAGTAAATTAGTTCAAACAAGTATCTAGGAATACATTTGGAATTTAATAGTTTAACTCCAACCACACCCGTACTAAAAATAAAAAAATAAGACCAAATTAGCAAATCTAACATCAAAAACCTCCTAACAGTACCAAGCTAATGGTTTCCAGCACCTGATGTTTCAGCACGAAAGCAGATTCTTTGACTGCTTTCCTTAAATCATGTTTTAATATTCAATATCCGAACAAAAGCACATGCAGAGCAGTCAAAATAGCTAAAAATTATTGTTAGGCCCAGTTCTAAGTTACTGATTACTAGAGAATAGTGTAGGGCATTGCACATACAAAAGATACAAGTTTAAGTAAGATGCATGTAAATGGAAGAGGCTGCTATTAAACTATATATATATGTGTGTGTGTGTGTGTGTGGCATTTGCAATAATTGTTGACATAATTATAGTAACACCTTCACCGCCAAATTTATAATTGTAACTTATTAAATGAAGACCACAGGAGACTTCAATTTAATTTTCAAAAAATAGTAAAATTCCATAACATAACATCAAGAAAAGTGCACTTACAAGTAGATAAAGTTCCAACTTCTCCAAGACCACTGGACTGAACCCAAAGCTGGAAAACAACAATTTCTGCCATGACGGTAAATTGTACTATTTTTATCCCACCATCAATATTCTTTTATCTTCCTTTTAATCAAGAAATTTCAAGTGTGTATGCATGCCTTTCCTCTTCAATTTGGGAACATCAAGTTCTTATGTGCAAATAGAGAAAGATGCACCAGACTTGAATGATCCATGAATCTCAGAATTAAGGATTGATGTCTAGGTCAAAAGGGGGACTGGCATAATGGGCAAGTTGATTTGTGAGAAGTTGAGAACCACTTATAAAGACAGGCTGAATGGAACTTGTGCTTGCAGGTCTTGCAAGCAAGCCGAGGAAGGCTGTGGTTGGCAGTGTGAATGACACTGTAACATATCGGGCACTCTTCAACGCCTTCAAATTCCTTGTCAAAATTACGCTTCCATATTCCAATTGCTTCTGCTAGAGCTCCATTCTGCAAGCCAAGCAAAGTAAATTATCCAAACAGGTTCAGATTCATCTTACAAAGCATATATATTGTAATGCATATTTCCCCTTCAACTCTCACCAACAGAAATTTATAACTTGTGCAACTATTTTGCTAAGGTACTGTAGTTTATAATCTCAATGACTGCCTAAGCCTCTAAGGTGGTCAAACCCACTCCCATCACTGTTTGGTGTAACCAAAAATAACTTTCAATCAGTTCGTGTAGGATCAAGTAACTCAAATTTTCCATTTTCTATAATTTTTCTTGACCACTGTCAAGCCTAATAATGGCGTAAACTAGTAGGAATGATATGAGTGATAAAAACATTTTATTAGGAAGGAAAAGACGAGTGACATGCATAAATGTTAAAAATTAACTTATTTTGAAGTACCTGACTGTGGGGAAAGAAAAAAAACCTAATTTAAGTACCTGGTTGCGAACAAATGACATCATAGACATTAACCATTTCCTTTGCTTCACTTCACTGATCCCTAAACTCCTCGTGCAATCAACATCCACAGGCCGCAAGGGGTAAGATGCAGGAAGCCGAATAACTAGATCCATTCCTGTCTCATCTTTTGTATAGGTAGCAACAACCTCATTTGCTGATTTGCTCACAACAATTGAGAAGTTCTCATCAGCAAATTTGTTTTTCTTGATCTGAATTGAAGATAAAATACAAAGCTACATTATAACTATTTTTGTTATAGTTTTCATATCTTAATCATTAACCAAAAGTGGAAAAAAAATCATTAACCAAAAGTGGAATCAAATTATTAGTCATTAGAGGGTATGGATTACAGGTAACAATTGGAAAAAGGATGTGTGATAGTACAAGCCTCTTAGTTATGTTAAGAAGAATATTTGTCTTTTTGTAGTAGTTTAGTCATTTTGTTTTGAAAAAATGACAACATAAAGATAAATGATCAATTTTTTTATTTTTTTTTATTTTTACTCATTTTTTCAATTATTATTGAGAATCGATTTTTTTAGCAATATAAAATAATTACTACAAAATTATAAAATAAAAAAAATTAAAATTTGATCATCTTTGTGCTATCATTTTTTCATAATAAGAGGACTAAATTGCTATAGAAAATAAAAAAAGGGATTAAATTTCTCTAAGTGGCATAACTTAGGGACCATGGAGGCATTTGTCTCTAAGAAAAATAACCGGTAAAATTAATTTAGGAATTAGATAACTGATTCGAAAGTGTAACAGGAAATTTCTTTCAATAGTAAAGCATTGTTTATTAACCAAACCGGTCCAGTCCGGTTTTTTCTAAAAAAATTTAACCAAACCGGACCGTTCATCTTACTCGGACCGGACTAGACCGGATCGTTTGAAACGGTTTTAAGAAATAAAAACCGGACCGGTCCGGTCCGGTTTGAACGGTTTAAAATTAATACAAATCGGACCGGACCGTTTAATTAGTAAAACCGTTCGGTTTGGTCCGGTTCGGTCCGGTTTTACGGTTTGGTCCGGTCCGGTTTTTGGACACCCCTAAATCAAACCATCATTCTTCATTAAATGGTATTCATATTACCATGCCTAATTTGGCATGTGTGAATTCATTTGGTGTATATGGATACATATACTGCAAACAACAAATTATGTGAAGCAATAGGGAAAAAGAAGCCATTAAGTTTTGTTATAATTTTTATGGGTGTTATTTTTTGTAATTTCTCCAAGTTTTACGGCTATAAAGACGCAAATGGTGCAGAACACGTCTGTCAAGACATAGAAAGAAATGAAGAATAATAAAATTTAAAACTATAAAATAGTTGTTTTATACATGTCTATCAAATGACACAAATACCTGGGATAACTCATTGGCAATGAGAGGAGGGCTGCACCATGCTCTAGTGAAATATTCAATTTCACATGAAACAGAACGGTCACGCAGATGGCCAAACCATTCTCGCACATAAGCAGGAAGAACGCAGAGCATGAAACCATATAAAGCACCAGCTAGTGAAGACATTTTCACGGGTTCAACAGGCCAAAGAGTTTCCACAGAAAACAGTACTGAACCTCTAGTGATGGCGCGACTGGCTGCACTAGCTGCTTCTGATACCCCCACAGGTAGATCTGCATATTTCATCTTAAGACAATTTGTTTTGCACATTTCTAGAGGAATGTGCTGGAAGATGAAATCTAGAATCAATGAATTGGCAGAATCTTGTATATATTGGACGAGTTTCTCCCTTGCAGATGATGAAGATGGTAATGACCATAAATGTGAGAGCAGTAACGACCATGCAAGGAAGATGTTTATCTGTAAATATGAAAATCATATTAATATAGAAACCAGTAAGGGGACAGAGGCATAAATGGTAGCAAATAAAAACATACTTACCCGCTGCTCTGACACCAAATCCATGTCAAGGACTTCATATGGTAACTTTTCAATCATACTAGATACTTCTTCATTCAAATGGATATTTGTTTCTGTCGACAAATCAAGAGGGCGTGAATCCTCTTCACTGTTAGTATTACCATCAATGTAAACATTTTCTTCTTGAACAACAGCAATGTGGGAAACAGGCTCAGTTGAAAGGATGACATAAGCAGCAAACTGCAATGAGTTAACTGGTTTGGAAGAAAAAAGAATGGCATATAAAGAACTAATGGGCCCCTTGCTCAGCCCCCAAAATTCTACTGACTTCACTGCTCTATCCCTAGCAGTTGTTGAGGAGTTGATTACACATGAGCCCACTAGCTCCCAGAACAGGAGATGCTCAAATCGAGATGATGATATGATGGCCGCAGCCTCGTGGCAACAGGAACATGCAATGGCCTCAGCAAGACCAGTGCAAAAGAATAACCTCAAAACTCCATCCAGGATTCGACCTTTGATAGGATCACACTTTTCCTTCATCAATGAATTTATGTTCTCTACATTTTCTCCCTGGTTAACTCCAAATGATTCCACCAACAGAGAAAACGATAAAAGGGCATTCTTAGCAACAATAATAGGAAATGGGTTCGAAATAAACACAATTTGATTAAGGCTTTTACAGATAGCATCAAGGCTATCAGTTTTAAAGTTATTTGTGATTGCATCATTAACATTTTCAGCAATTTCCTCCATCATTACTACTGCTGATTGAATCCAACTTCTTAAATGAGTTGATACGTATCCCCAGTCTTCCTCATCAAATTCATTCCAGCAATACGCAACAGAAACTACCATAAGCTTCGACAGCAATATCTGCATTGGCAGATTATTAGCTGTCATTGATGCACCAGCACCCAGCCTTTGCTTGCGAAATAATTCAAATAGAAGCACTCTCTCCGCATGACTGATAATTCTCTGAGTCTTCAGTGCTGGTATGCTCGCTTGTACGCTTCCCATTGCACTAAGAGGATAACAAGAGATAACCAAGTGAAACCAATCTTCAACATCTGCAAGACCAAATCAGATGGAGGTAATAAACTAATAATACCATAAATGAGAAAGAAAACGCCTTAAATTAACATGGATATTTAGCATGATCACTACTGCCCCTTCATTATAAAAAGAATATAAATGTGAACCCCATTAATTAGGCTCCAGCTGTACCATACTTAAAGCCAAATCCTTGTAGGAAGTGGCAATATTTTATATCATGCCTTCCGGTTAATAATCCAAAATTACATTGATCAATATTTGTTTCTTATTGAGTTGGAGAAGCAGACTGCACTTACCTTGTCTATTTTGACATACAACTATAGGAGAGAAATCTATAGCTTTTTGGAGCCATCCGGCAATAGCATCCTGGATATAATTGTTCTCTGAAGAATTAGGTCCATCATCTGTACCCAGCTCAGCAGGTTTTGTGCTTCCATGACTCAGTGATTGGATGAGAACATTAACAACCAGAGGAAGAATCCTCAAACAATTTATATTTATTGCTTCACCAATATATAGTTTATTCACAAGCAGTTCAAATATCAGCCTGGCTTTGTCAGCTCCCCATATATAATCTTTAAAAAGAGTCGAAAGGAAAGATACAAGGGCTCTCAAGAAAGGTTCTTTGATAGCCTCAACTTCATCACTCGAAGCAAGCAATAGATTGACAGAACTCCATGCATCACATCCTCCATGCACAAGGGCACCATCAAGTAAAATGTTAAAGATGGTGTCAACCAAGCTCTCCTGGGAAGGATAACTACTACTTGCATATGCACTCAGTATAGGTAAGAAAGATGCCTGAGCACTGCCTCCAGGCCATTTCCACGTGCACAATATTTCAGCAGCCAGCCATGCTCTAACTGTAACCTCTTCATTTGTTGTTTCCTTTGAGGGCGATGGAGTATGGTTTACATGACCAGTAAGCATTTTGTTAATCCCAATATTTGATGTAAGCTTTTCAATGAAGCAAACAAACTTGACATGTCCAGAATCCTGCATTTGTCACATAACTATAACATGTAAATTATGCAGCCCATATATCCGATTACATGAAGACGATATTCTTTTATTGATACAAGAAAAAAGGATATCAAGATTATAATGAACTATCTATATAATTCATAGAAAGATTCTTAAGTGAGTATTACAACACATCTCCCCTTTTCCTTGAATACACTGAACAAAACTAGTTGCGCTAGTGCCTTCCTATGATCTAACACCAAGTTTTGGTATGTGAAATGTGAAATATGAAACATGTAAAAGAGAAGAAATTAATATTGTTCAACTAATTTACAGTTACCAACTCACATCAGTAGCGACAGGAGCTTTTTCTGGAACAGATGGCTCGGTGCTGCTGAAACCTGGAATGGTCCAAAAAGGCCACTTCTCATCCTTGCAAAGAAGTTGGTCTAATATATGTTGTTCCTCATAGTGATCCTGACAGATAGAACCTAAAACTTCAAGCATCCAGTTACAGCACAACGAAGTGAATTTCTCGGTATTTACTTTATCCTCACTGAATATTGCAGATCTAATGCATTGAACCAGGATAGTCTCTAGTATCTTTCTACCATCTGTCCCGAGGCTTGTCCAAAATTGTTTATTCATCCTACAGTGTAAAGCATGCACAGATTGGCCAATATCTAGCCTGGCAATTTTTTTCTCCATTCCATCAATGATCTTTCCCAAGTTAAACTCCCAGTCAATAATAAAAATTGCAGCCAAAATACCTGGAATTATCCTACTTTCTTCACCAAGTATCTCCAAACAAAAGAAGCTACCATGAAGTACTTCAAGAGAAAATTGAACCATCTCAAACATGTTATTAGAGCTCTTAAATTCTAGCTCCAAATTGATTGGCCCACCAGTTAACATAGAACATGCATGTCTAACCCAAGAACATGGGGAGTCCAGAATAAAAGAAATTAACTTCTTCAAAATCTCTTCAAATATCATGATTGATGCATTTCTGGGTGAAAATGAAATGTGATTGCCTTCAGCAGATCCACCAAGAACAGCACTGATGGAAAAAGAGTAAGATCACAGTTCAGAAAAATCAAAGTAAAGGAATCGGAGCATAAATTCAATTATCTTCAGCAGGAATCAAGGACCAAAATGGAGTAACAGAATCACTGAAAATCATTTTCTTACACTCTTCCAGAAGAAATAAAATAATATGAGTAATGTTAGGAAATCAAATTGCCATAACAACTTTATTTGATAGATAAATTAATGCAACCACCTTCAAGGTAAAAATGTTATCATGTCTATTATATACTAGTGCCTCGGCAAAAAAAACATGAGCTCATCAGATTTAAAAATTTAGAACCTTTATCAATCATCGATTAGCCATCATGAAGTAAGAACCAGTGGTTAACCCACCATCAAGTTTTACCCAATAACATATTTTTCCTGGTAGAAATACTTTTGATGCCAAGTTGGCTAGTTTCCACCCACCATAGGCAAATACACTGCTAGCTAGATCATTCAATCAAAAAGATGCCTCAAGTTCTTTTAATTAAAATAAGCAAATACATAATCCAAGAGAAGATATAACAGCAGGTGGGCATATCGTAGCTATACTTTATGAAGTATGATACCTAAAAGGTGAGCAGACTCAATTCAAGTGGAGGAACATATATCATACCATGAAAGTAGCGCAATATACCACAACAAAAATTATCTTTAATCTCTCAGGACAGATGTGTGCATCTATAAGGACATTGAGAATTAAACAGTCAAGAGATAGGTCATTCTGATAAAAATATTGTGTTATCATTTGTCTATAATACCTAGAATGACACGTCTACATTTAACAGACATTTATATCTTGTAGCAGACCTGCATTGAACAATTGAAAAGCCTATCTGTTCACTTACCACACAAATCGAGAGTAACAAGCTCCAGATAGAGAATGGGAACGGGCAATAGCAATTGCAGCTGATTCTAGCAGCCTATGATGCCAGAGTGCTGGGTTCACACCTTGCTCCTTCCTGTAGCCTTCTCCCAACTTCCCTTTCATAATTCGATTTCTTGCTTTTTCTAGAAGCATGGCCAATATGTTTATATTGTCAGAATCTTGGAACCAAGATGCAGGCTCTGAACCCTCTAGATTAATAGCATATGATATAGTAGCAGACCATTGCTCAGAAAAACATTCATCATCGAGTGATGCGAGTAACAAATCTAGTCGAGAACTTGTAGACTCATTATTACCATGCAAACACCAGGGAAGAAATGTCTCTTTGAATATCTGCATAAATTTGTCTACCTCCAACTCCTTATTCACTCTATCAGAAGCATGACCAATGGAATGCCCTTTACTGCAAACAAAAACTTCTTGAACTATTTGTCGGGGTCCAAAAACAGAAAAAGCAGTTGTCAAAAGTTCCAGTCTATTTGGCGAGTCCTGGAGTCAAATGATAAAAACAAAGAATAAATACCTGAGGAGCACATGAATGGACTGATGCCATATTAAATTACACAAAATAAAATTACAGCATAATATTGAAAATTGAATTAAGGCCAGACTCTTGCACCCTATTTAATTAAAGTTTGCAACATAAAGAGCTCCCACTTTAACATTGAAAACCTAAACACCCCACCAAGGCTCCATAGAGGGAGAAGAATAAGAAGAAGCTAGATAAACCCTCCCGGGAAAAAATTCATGAAGGAGTAGATAGGGAGTAGTAGGTGGCAGGAGAACATTCAGATTAGGATGAGATTTAAGTCTAGAGATGAGTGCATAATTTTTCATCATCTGGACTATCTACATTTTCACGTCATTCAATACTTGGGGAGTTGAGGGTAGGAACGCCTTCCCTTTGAAATTCAAAGGTCTCCGGTTCTTAACCACCTCAACTGAGGGGAACCGATCGTCACCTGGACTCTTTCACTCTAGGCTTTATTAATACAAAAGACAGTTGGAGTGCAACCAAAAAAACATGTATAAGCATAGATGTGCAAGTTCTCCTAGAAACAAGACATACGAACAATAGTTAAAACAAGAGCTACCCAAGAAGGGAAGGGGGGAGCATTTGAACTAGGCCACTTACAAGTGATGTTATCTCTGGAAAACACTTGATCAGAGTGGGTCCAACCAAATAAACCAAAGGCCAATTTTCACTTTTCTGAATTGCATGTTGGCCCATAAGAAAAATAAATTGAAAGACACGTTCAACACTTTCAGTTATCCTCTCCAACTCCGTCATCTCAGTATGCTGAAACAAAAGCATGCAATTTTCCTGAAATTCCAGGGAAAACACAGACAGCAAATCATGCTTCAGTAAGAAAATGCCCGAAAGAATTTCAATGATGCAGTTCCCTAACTCTCTCAAGTAGCTTGTTGGATACTTAGTATTTGACAGAGGTAATTTGCAGTCTTTGGATGAATCAACAGATAATCCAGACAAGGCCCTCTCCTGTGTATTTGAGATAATATAAGAGAGGTAGTCTCGCCACAAAATCTTAATTAGAACCTTCTCGATAAGTATGACTCTAAAATGATGAACAGAATCCACTTCGTCACAGTATCTGATATCAAAAGATAAGGAAAGTGAAATAATTAGAATATAGAAATAAAAGGGATTGAGGAACCGAGGATTGATTTTACAGGTAATCAACTTAATATCTCTTAAATAGATAAGCAATTCAATTCAAGCAAAATATACAATGCCATAAAAAAACATCAACCTTGTTGCATTGCATAAGCCCCAGAGAAAGCACTCTTTGAATGCCCCAAAAAATGCTTGTCTATCTGCACTCAAAGAGTGCAGCACATTCCTTCCTTCCCAAAGGTTTTCAAAGAAGTTGATGAAAAACTTTTCTCCTCCTGTAGCATTAGGTGGTACACAGTCCAAAAATAGAACCAGCACTGGATAGGAAATCTTCTGAGATCCAAAACATCCATTTCTAAGAAAATGCCAAAAACGATTTATTACAGATTTCTGAACATTTAACAAAGTCCAACAGTTGGGAAATCTTCTAGAAAATAGCAATATGACATCCCACATCGCTGAATGGCAAGTTGGATCTTTCTCCTGAAAGGCACCAAGTATCATGGTAGCCACAATTTTCATATTTCCTTCATTAAAAGCATAGGGAATGTTTTTAACAAAACTCCTTAGAGTTGAATAACTTGCTAAGCGGATAGCAGCACTTTGAGATTTCATAAATTCTGAAAAATAATTATGGGCAGTGAACAACTTTTCAGCAAAAGCAATCGCAGTTGTCCTGGCCTTTGAAGCATGCTTTGGTTGAGCAGTCTTATTATCAGAGCCAGATGTTTCTAATTGCAAGCTGACCAAGACATCCAATAGTGTGGCCAATGCTAGCAAGGATGAGGATATGACCTGCCATTCAAAATGAAAGGAGATGCATATTGAGGACAACAGACAATAACAGCAAAACACCTGAGGTAAACTATAAAACAGCAAAGCCATTATCGTTCTAGAGTAACATAACTCCACCACTTCACATGATTTTACTGGGTTGGTGTAAAGGAAGGTTAGAACTTAGAACAGTAATATAGGAAGAAGTATATGGCAAAAGAAAGTAACTTTTAAATTTTGGTCCTTTGGTTGTTGAAAGTATTTAACAGTTAACATAAACCTTAAATAATTAAACTCATTGACCCAACACAATATATTTTACCAGTACTTAATAAGAGAGTTAGATTTAAAATAATTAAACAATTATTGATAACAAAATGGCTTAAGAGGTGGGTATCTAACCTGCTGATGCATCTCTGCTAACTCATCCAAAGCAGCTGCTTTCTCTGACATATTTTGTGGTGTGAGCTTTAGGTTTTCTTCTAGATACATAAAAACCTCAGTTGTACATAGAGATAAAGCATCTAGTCTCTTTTCCTGAGCTGGAAAAGCAGCCTGTTCGCAGCATATGAAAGATTCAAATAAAAGCTTATGCTAAGCTTACAAATAAAAAGAGGGAATAGCTGCATGGAGTTTTTTTAATGTAAAACGAGGAGAGAATTGAGAAAGAAAAAAAACAGGAATTAGGGATTTGAAGGAAAATTAGGATATAAGAAGAGAAGAGAAGAGAAGACAGATATCAATATTAGTCATAAGTCAGCTCCTTAGCCCAAAAAAAAATCAGGTGGACTGAGTACCAAGTACAAAAATGCCTATTTTTAGGCACACTATAAAACCCAATAAAAATCCTAATAATTATAAAAATAAGGAAACTAAGTAACAATGGAAATATCAAAACACAACTAAATATAATCTCTAGACAATCATTCCTATAATTATCCTTTTTCCTATATTGCATTAGTTTTACTAGATAGGAGTATAGAAACATGTCTAGACTCTAGAGCATAGGAAAAATTTAAAACCTTGAGAGTACACATGTAATAATGAAAGAAACTGGGGAAACATACAAAACTGTCGACAAAATCACTAAAATGTTGGAAGTCTCATATATAATGTTTTACAGAGAAAAAAATAAATAAATAAAAAATGTCATCACATGTAGGAGTGTGCAAAAAATCCGATCATCCGATCAATCCGATCCGATCCGTTGATTTTTCATCCGATCCGATCCAATGGTCGGATCGGATGGAGATTTTTTTCATCCGTTAAGTGCGGATCGGATGGCGGATTTCATTACGTTTCATCCGATCCGACCGAAATTAATTATATATATTTATTAAATTAAATATATATAAATAATTAATATATATTTAATTAATTTTTTAATGTTTTTTTTAAATCAAATAATTTTATGTTATGATTTATGTAAAAATTTAAAAAAATTATTTAAAAATATAAAAAATAGAGTTAATTAAATTTATTGGTCGGATTGATCGGATTGATCGGATGTCATCCGAATAGTTTACGGATCGGATTGAGCGGATGTAAGAAGTGATCGGATCGGTTGCGGATTAGGATGTTTCAATCCGAGCGAATGGTCGGATCGGATCGGATGACAGTAAAATCAACGGTTTCGATCCGATGAACACCCCTAATCACATGTACTTTCCTTAGCATACAATATATACTGTCTTTAGGAATGAAATGTGTTAATTGAAAGCACGTAATAATTTCCTTATTTTTAGAATAGATGAATGAATACATAGAAACTTGCAGCCACATTCAAGGTAGGAATAGAAACAACCTAAGTCAGGGCTTTCATTTCTCGGCAAGTCAAACAAATTCAAGAAAGATGATAATAGTCAGGAATTCATGTTTGCTAAATTGGTAAACCACTCTAGTAAGTTAGAGCTATCTTAACACCATTTTAGGCAGATATTTAATATTAAGTGGTGTTTGGTTCAAGGAATAGGAATGAGAATGGGAATGAAAAGGAAATAATTTTGTTTAGTTTGACCACTGAAATAAAAGAAAGAATCAGTATTAAAGTATTTGGTTTACAACTAGAATGTAATGAAAAAAAACACTGTATATTACCTTAATACCCCTATATTCAATAAAGTTTAAATAATATCATTTAATTATTATTTTTTCTTCAAACAAAATATATTATTGAAATCATTATTTTTCTAAATAATTATTACTTAAAAATAAAATATATAATTAAAATTATTATTTTTCTAAATAGGGTTTAGGGTTTAGGGTTTTGAGATTTGAGGTTTGAGGTTTGAGGTTTGAGATTTAGGGATTTGGGGTTTGGGGTTATATTTGTAGGTTAAGATTTAGGGTTAAAATTATTATTTTTCTAAATAGGGTTTTAGGTTTTGGGTTTTGGGATTTGAGGTTTAAGGTTAAAATTATTATTTTTCTAAATAAGGTTTTGGGTTTTGGGTTTTGGGATTTAGGGTTTAGGGTTTAGGATTAAAATTATTATTTTTCTAAACATAGTTTAGGGTTTAAGGCTTTGGGATTTGGGATTTAGGATTTAGGGTTATATTTGTGGGTTAAGGTTTAGGATTAAAATTATTATTTTTCTAAATAGGATTTAGGATTTTGGGATTTTGGATCTGAGGTTTAGGGTTTAGGGTTATATTTGTGAGTTAAGATTATTTAGGGTTAAAATTATTTTTTATTTTTCTAAATAGGGTTTTGGGTTATATTTGAGGTTAGGGTAAAATTGAAAAAAAAAATTTGAGATGAGAATGGAATCATGATTCCTTTTCTATTAGAAATCGATTTCATTCTATTCCCACTTTTCAGCCCAACCAAACATAAAATTGGAAGGAATCAATTTTAATTCCATTCCATTCCGGCCAACCAAACATGGGGTTAGTTAACAACTTCGGCAACTTTGCAGCAGTATCCCATAAGAATTGACCGAAAGAAAAACAAACTTGAAACATATGAAACCAAACCTGTAATGATTGTTTCGCAGCTTGTGAAACTTCAGAAACTATATCAAATTGAGAAAACCACCAGGGTCCCATCAAAGATTTCAGGTGTGGCGCTAGTTCTCTCCTGGAAAAAGTAAGATGTGCTTTATAGAAAATACAAGCTTTTCATGCATTTAGTTAAATCAATAATAATTAGTAAAATAAAATGAGAAAATCCATCTACTAAATATCAAGAGAAATCTTGGTGCATACGAGTGTAGAATGTTACATAAGTTTACCAAAGCACCATTCATATAAATGAATAACAAAACTTTTATTCAAACCAAAAATTGCACTATTAGGAAAGTATTTGGCAGCCTGCTGCAGGATATCACAAAGGCATTCTATTTGCATCTACAAAACCCTATTTAACGAGAATGTTCAAATGCACAACGTCGGGTAAGATAACATGCCCATGTTGGGCGTTAGAACATACACTGCAATTTAATAGTATTCCTTGATTAGATCAAAATCAAAATTAGAAGTACAAGCTACGCTACATTGACTGAAATGTGGGTATTGATTACTTAGAAAAATCATCCTTCCAAGTTTGAAGATATTAGCTAAAACTTGCTCAAATATAAAATATAAATACTTCAATACGAAATGTACTTAAATTTGGGGGGGGGGGGGGGAATAAACTAAATTACAAAGAGCTTCCGGCACACTCTAGAACAGGGTCATGGGATCATATCACAGCAATTTGTCTTTCAACATATAACACTAGGAAATGAGATATGTATTCAAACTACTCAAATCCTTAAACAACCAGTATGGTACAGAAGTTCGAAAGAAAACAGCATCCATGTGTATAATATACAAAGGAGGAGTCAAACCCAACACTGATAACAAGATCGGTCATCGCCTGATGAGTAGTTCTCCTCACTTCTCTGTTGTAGTCTACCACCAGCTTCTTGTATTCAAATGCCTAAGAAAGACAGAACTCCATAAGTATACAATAGGTGACTAATTGCAAAAACTTCACCATGTTAAGGTTACCTAAACTACTATGAAGGAAATCAAACTGTTATCAAGGCTCACTAAAGAACTATGTTAAAACTTTATACACTGACAGAAAAGAAAATTCAAACTGGAACATAAAATTTCAATAGTATCAGGAATTTAATAGCTCTTATTCTTCATATGCACTTGCAAGTCCGAGAAATGTTTAAGTGTTGAAGTGGTTGATTGTTGTTGGTAGGGTGCATACAAATGATCGAGTCCAATCAAAGTTTACTAAGATTTGCCTATCCTCTACTTGGTGCGTGCTTTGCAAGCTTGATCATTTATTTTTACAACATCCAATTGCACATTTTATATGGTCCCCTGTCACAAAGAAATATGGGTTTACAATGGGTTATCCAGCATCATGTAAATCTTTATTGTTGGAGATCTCTCAAGTGTATGGGGGAATATAATGCTAGGAAGCATTGGATTCTATGGAATTATGTGGGGGAGCAATTTAGGATGGAAAGAATAGTAGAATCTTTGATGATACTGATAATGACAATGATTATTTGTGGTAGAAAGTTTAATTGTTACAATATGATGTTTCTTATAAAAAATGCAATTGCACTTGTAGGTGTAATCTAGATATAGATATTTTTAAACGCAGCAATAGGCTAATATTTGAAAATAACTTGAAAATACTAGCAATAGAATAATAATGTACAAGAGAAGTTATTCACATGAACACTTTGTTTTAAAAGATAACCCACTTCCCAGGCTGGGCTTTACATGTACCGTTGCAACTGTTAGTCCATTCATTAAACAAGAAACCCAAAAAAAGAGAGCACTTCAATGTTCCAGTCACATGTATTTACCAAAAGAACATGAAAAGACCAGAAATCATACCCATTGTGGAATAATAGGTACTATGTCCTTTGAAGATTTTTCCTTGAGTAGTGCTGATAGAGATGCCAATGCTTTAAGCTGTTCAAGAGCAGGAAAAAAAACAGAAAGAGAACCTTGACCAACTTAGTCAAGTCAAAAAATAACAATCAAAAAGCATTGTATAAATATGAGGAAACGTATAAATAAAATGCACATCTTGGCAAGCATTACAGAAATTAATAACTATATTTTGGCTATGCAGAATCCATTAACTAAAGAATGATCAGAACCCTCGCATACATTACAGGCAGGCTATCATGCTGCACAGAAACCAACCTCCAACAGAACAAAAAGGGGTCGATATCTTAACAGCAACAAAGCTATTCAAAATGTATTTAGATATTAAAAATAAAAGGCAAAAGAGTTTATCCAAGGAAGCCATCTTAGCCCATTTGATATTAGCAAAAAAACCTCCACTTGGTATTTCAAATGAACCCTATAGTCAAGAAACTCCTCTAGCCTCTTCATGGGTTTCATAAATAGCAAACATAACAGTAACAACTATGAAAAACCCAAAAAACAAATAAACACAACTAAGAGAGCTGGCACAGAAAGATTTTACCAGCCAATTTAGGGCAATGTATTGGCTGATAGGTAGTCAACTCAGAACCAGAAATCATGGCTTTATATGGAGGCTTGCCAGATAACAAATACACAACCAGCAGCATTATGAGCTTATATGAATTTAGATTCTGCACTGGCCCAGGAATAACAAATCAGAAATTCATATGGATTTGGAGGCTGAATGACTAAACCACTTGCCCAAGTAAAAAGAAAAACTATTAGTTATATTAACTATGCCTAGTTTATGTTTTTAGTTTGCTCTTTGAAAAATTAAAGGAGCTATGGTCCCATATCCTTTTGGGAGAGCAACCACCGGAAAACTGAGAAGATTTTACTAATGACCTCCAAGGCCAACCTAACGAACATACATACCCATGCACACAAAATTACCTTGGTAGTAGGGTCCTTCCTAGAAAGCCTCTTCAAATTCAATGCCATTTCTTTATCAACATCCTGCACAACCCAAAAACCAATTCATATAAATGTTGAAACGCATTTCACTATAAATGTAAAGAGAGCTGTCTCATCTCATCTCATGTCTCATTTAGTGTCTCTAATAGACTTGTAGTGCAATATTGTCTCATTTTATTTAAATATCATCTCATCTCATCTCATTTAGATAGTTACCCTAATGGGCTTAATTTTAAACATTGTATCATTTTTCTTATTAAATTGACATTATAAATTATCATTTATCATATTTTTTATTATTACTTGTCTCATTTAGGTTCATTATGGAAAATAAGATATCTATCTCATCTAATAAAAAATTAAATGAGAAAAGATGAAATAAGTTTTGAAAATTAATGGATTGTCTAATGAATCTCGTTAACATCTCATCTCAATTTAGACCTCTACATTTCACACAGCTATGAACCAACTGAATGAAAAGAAAAACATCACAATTCACCAATTCCATACCATTTACTAATGAATTAATATCAAAAAGCCTTAAAATATTCTTACTATATGGTACATAATTAAACAAATTCCAAGATATCCACCTAAAAACAATAGAAACAACTAAAAAGAAGAAAATTTTTAACAAGATAGCCAACCTGATAGGGCACTGAATCATCCCTAACAGAGCTAGAAGCGTCGAGGCGAGAGCTTCCGACATATCCACCAAATCCCACCGCCACATTAGAGACTGTCGGCAAAAGCGACGCTGCCAAGCTGTACGAAATTTGGTCAATATCATATTTGAAAAACTGATACAGAAGAATTATATGACAAACTTAATTAGAGATAGTGAATGGGAGAATAAAAAAATGTTATTGTACGAAAACAAAAGGTGAAAATACCTGCTGCTGGAAGCTCGTGCTTTGCTCCTATTAGCTTCTCCTTTCTGCTTTCCCATATTTTAAAACGATACCGTCTAGTGGATTGAGAATAAAGTCATACAGACAGTTTCAAAGTATCAGAAAGACGAAGAAGGTGAGAAAGTTAGAAAGAATTAGCTGATTGAATGAGAAAGTTGGAAACTTTATGTTATGTTAATTCTGCTAAAACCTAAGCAAAGCCGTTGTTCCTGTTAGAATCTCTGTTTTTGGGAAGGAGGAGACTAGGTGATGTGTTTCTGGTACAAAAGGGTTATTTTGGAGAAATATCGAAATGTTAGAGTTCCAAAACGTGGATTGAGGTTATGGGTATTTTTGTCAGTACAGTCTTGCTTAACCGCTTGACTCTAACAGCTGTCCGATACTGATTTGAGATTTAAACTTTCGTATTGAACGCTATAGAATCAACGCAATACAGCAAACCGACATCGTATAGAAGGACTTCTTATCGGAGATAATAGTCTTGTCAAACAAGTGACTTGATAAATTTAAAAGTGTATAATGATTCAAAATTGTTTATTTTTGATAAATTTAAATTCAATTTTATCTTTAAAAATAGATTTGAAGATTTTTAATTTGAATTTAATCTAATGATATATTCAATCTAAATTAAACAAATTGATTTTTTTGGATCGAATAAGGTTATATTGATATTAAAAAAAATTATAAATTATTATCATATATACAAACATAAATTTAAATTTTAAATTGATATTTTTATAACAAATATCATTATTTATTATCATTGCTAAAAAACAAAAGAATAAAAAGTATAAGTTAAAATATTAATTTAATATAAATATAGTATATTATAAAATAAAATAAGTATTTATTTATAATTTAATAGTAATTTAATATAGATCTGACACAACGGATTATAAAATCTATCGATCTGAATTCAAACGAATTGTATAATTTTTAATCTGAATCTGATTTGATTATAAAGTTTATCAATCCAATCTGATCCTAATTTGACGAATCAAATAATATTTCTTAATTTAAACGAATTGATCGAATTATTTGATCATCTCTAATTTAGTTCGATCCTAATATAATTAATGTCAAACAAAAACTAATTTGCTTAATAAATATGACAAGGGCATTAATCATCCTCAAATGACCATTATTCTTATAACTTTGAACTATATTATTTTAGTTTTATAACTTAAAAAACAAACTTTTATCACATGTGATCATATGATCAAGCTTCAAGAACCCAAGGCTAGCATTGCATCCATTGTTGTTTCTTCACTACTACGTATTATAATGATTTTCTATTACTTTCTTGGTGCTAGCTTAGCTTTCATGTAAAATGGTTATAAGCTAGGGCTTTACTTATTCATATACCTATATATAGGCACTCTTGTTTGCAGCTTGCACACATGAAATAATACATTTTCTAGATTCTTCTTCTCTTCTTCATATTCATCTTCAATAATTCTCATATTATTATAACTTATTATTAAGAAAGCTACACGAATGCTCTCATGGCAACTCCAACCAAAAACTGCCTTTAATTGTGTATGAAACTGGATCTTTCTCATAAGATTACATGAGTGTCAATTTTGTGATCAAATTAGATCGTATAAGTTTCTTAATCTGGAAAGAGAAGATGCTCTCTTTGATTACTGCTTATGATCTTGAAAATGCATAGATCATAACATTACTCTTCCTCCTCATTATCTATTAAGTTCAACACAGAGTAATCCTATGTTTGCTACTTAGAATCGATTAAATGATTTAGTGAAGAATTGAATTTATTCTTCTGTTAGCTCTGACATGTGTTCACATCTTATAGGATGTAATTATGTAGCTTATATGTAGCACAAATTGCAATCAATTTTTCTACTTCTTCAAGAGCTCGAGTGATGGATTTGTGTCTTCAACTCCATACATTCAAGAAAGGTGACTTGACTATTGATGAGTATATCCTTCGAATTAAGATGATCTTTGATTATCTAGTTGCTATAGGACAGCCAGTTCCAGATCATGATTTGTTCTTTTATGCCTATGATGTTTAGATTCCAATTGGAACTCCCTCATTTCTTGCATTATTTTAAGGAATACACTAATTATGTTTGATAGGCTTTATATGCATCTCATTGTTCACGAAAGGATTCTTAATCATCAATTTGGCAACAATGTCATGTAAGTATATATTACTAGAATGAACAATCTCCATGTACAATCTCAAGGCAATAATAGAAATGCTTGTGGTGGACACAATAATAACAATAGATCATCTTGAAATCTTTAAGATTTGTTCATTTATGGCTCTTAAGCTACTCCTAATAATGCTCAATCTGATGGCAATTTCTATGATTCAAGAAACAAAAAACTAATGAATTATGGTTACAATGGACCTTATGATAAGGTTCAATGTTAGGTTTATAACAAAATAGGACATTCTACCAATTAGTACTTCAAACTTCATGATCTCATTCTCAGCAAACCTTTAGTTGCTAAAGCTTTCACCTTTGATAGCAAAGATAATAGTCCTAAATCATCGTGGCTTATAGACTCAGAAGCATCTAATCCCATGAGTAGAGATAGCTCTCTTCTTTAAGACTTTAGTCTTTATTCAAGTAGTGATAGCATTACTATAAGTAATGGCTCTACCTTACTTATTCTAAATTCTAGCAATGCTTATATTCACCTGAATGACTACATACTTAAACTTGATGATGTGTTTCATACACCTTCTATTTCACATAATTTACTTTCAATTCATGTGTGATATGAATAATAATTTTGTTGAATTCTATGCTAATGGGTTTCTCATTAAGGATGCTCAAACCAAGAAGGTTGTCATTTGAGCCTAGGAAAGTAATGGACTCTATACTCTTGGTGAGGATGCTCAAAACTCTATGAAACTTAATGCTTCATGCCTTGGTTCTACAATTGTACCTCATTATAACAATTACATTTGGCATGTTCATCTAGCACATCTGTCAAAGTTCTCAAATGTATTTATTAATTTACAATTATCTTTCAACACTATAAATAAGTGTAAATGTGAGATTTTTCCTATAATTAAGTCTCACAAGCTATCTTTTACACACTCTCATAAATATGTTACTACTCATTTTGAACTTCTATATATAGACTTATGGCTTTCAGTTTAGTTGTTGTAATTGATGCACATTATTTTCTTTTCATTGTAGATGATTTTTCATGATATCAATGCATTTACTTCTTGAATGCTAAATTTGATGTTGAGATTATCTTTACTTCATTTATGCATATGGTAGAAAGACATTTTTCTACTAAAATAAAATCTATCCAAACAATTGGTGACAAGGAGTTCAACTTTATGTCTACTATCTTGTCTAAATTAGGCATAAATCGTAGAAAAACTTACCCCCATACTTCTGAACAAAATAAGAGTGTTAAGTATAGGCATAAATATGTTGTTGAAAAAGGCTTAGCTTTGTTATTTTAGGTTTCTCTTTCAATGAAATATTGGATTCATGCATTTAGAGCTACTTTCTTTACTATCAATAAACTTTCTTTCAAAGTCCTTGGTAATAAAGCTCTTTATGAACTTCTGTACAAGAGAGTCCTTGATTACTCTTTTTTAAGAGTTTTTGGGTCTCTTTGTTTTCCTTGTTTAAGATATTACAAAAAACACAAATTACAATCTAGATCATCTCATTGTTTATTCCTTGGTTATGCCTCTTAATAATAAGGTTGTCTTTGTTTGGATGCTGAGTCAAAAGGCCATACACTAGTAGACATGTGGTTTTTCACGAGTCTATCTTTCCTTACTAATTCCTCAAAAGTGTCATCTTCTGACTCAGTTTCTCCATATTCCTTTATGTGTTAACACCTACATCTTTGCCTTCTTATTCTGAAGACTCAAATGTAATTGATAAGTCTTCCTCACCTATCATGCCTTCAGTCATACCATCATCTTCCCTAATGTCTATCTTACCACAATTTCCTTCCTCACTTGTGATGCCCATCTTACCACAGATATCTTACTCTTTTAACAATTCTCCTACAATTCCTTCCATATCTTTCCCTCCTCATCATAATGAGCTCTCCATTAACACTACCCCTACCTTGGACCATAATTGTCCTAATCTTCTAGAGTTTTTATCTAATCATAACCACAATATTTAGCTTATTGTTAAGCTTTCTCTACTAGATTTTTCCTCTATCAATTCTCATTCCATGATAACTCAAGCTAAGACAAGCATTCACAAACCTAAACCTATTTATTTTAATGCTCAACTTACCTCTACTCCAAATGGTGATTTTCACCTTACTCCTCTTGCTGTTCCTTCTTATATTTCTAAAGCCTTAGCCATTCCTAAATGGTATGAAACTATGAAGCAGGAAATTGATACTCTTTTATATAATGACACTTGGGAATTAGTTGAGTGTCCTAAGCACAACAAATCTATTAGTTGTAAATGAGTTTTTTGAGTTAAGCTTTAAAGTGATAGCCTACTTGATAAGTACAAAGCTC
The DNA here is from genome assembly GCA_033030585.1 of Hippophae rhamnoides. Taxonomy (NCBI): domain Eukaryota; kingdom Viridiplantae; phylum Streptophyta; class Magnoliopsida; order Rosales; family Elaeagnaceae; genus Hippophae; species Hippophae rhamnoides. Next base: position 14,942,505 of record CM065437.1, on the reverse strand, counting down.
AGCTAGTGGCTAAAGGTTTTTGTCAAATTGAAGGGATTGATTACATAGAAACTTTCTCTTATGTCATCAAGCATTAAACAGTAAGAATTGTCTTGTATCTAACCCTTACTCATAATTGGCCTATCAAGCAATTAGATATCAATAATGCCTTCTAAAATAGAGATCTTCATGAAACATTTTTTTTTATAAAATAACCACCTAGCTTTGAAGATGCTTCTCAACCATATTTGGTTTGCAAACTCCAAAAGACACTTTATGGTCTCAAGTAGGTCCATCGGTCTTAATATCAAAATCTAAGTAGTGCCCTAAATGATCTTGATTTCACAAACTCTAAAGTTGATCCTAACATGTTTTTAAAAAAATTAGGCACTAAGCTTACTGTAATGCTTGTATATGTTGATGATATCTTGTTAATTAGAAGCATTGAGAAAATTCTAGATGAAATGATTATAGCTCTTAACAAGAAGTTTGCTCTCAAGTTTTTAGGAGATATTTATTACTTTCTTGGCTTGAAAATTTGCAAAACTCCTTCCATAATGCATCTTAACCAACAAAAATATACCAAAGACTTACTTCTAAAGTTTGGTCATAATACATCCAAACTTGTTAAAACTCTTATGAAATTAGGTACTGTTCTTTCCAAATTTGAAAGTACTACTCTAACAAATCCTTTATATTATAAAAGTTTAATAGGGGCCTTGCAATAGTATGTGCTGACATGTCTAGACATATCATTCTCTATTAACAAGTTTTGTCAATTCATTTATGCCCCATCAGATGTCCATTGCATAACAACTAAAATAATTTCGAGGTTTCTCAAAGGAACCATCACTCATGGAATAACCTTATACAAGTCTTAGCCATAGAGTTTATGGGATATTAGGACTCCAAAATTTGGCCTAGTTGCCCTGATGATCGAATAAGCACTAAAGGTTATATTGTGTTCCTTAGGGATTTTCTTCCAAGTAAAAGTTTGTGGCCAGATTGAGCATTTAAGCAAAATATAGGGCACTTGTTTTAGCATATGTTGAAATGACTTATATCAAGTCAGTTTTGCTTTAACTTCACATCATTTTGCCTCGTGTCCTAATGCTATATTGTGACAATATAAGTACTACAATGCTTGTTACTAATCCTATTATACATGGGCGCATGAAACATGTTGAAATTGATTGGCATTTTGTTCGTGATTAGGTTGTCCAAGGGTTGTTAGATTTCAAGTACATTTCCTTCGATGCCCAACTTGCAGACACTCTTATTAAACCTCTTATCGAGGCTACCTTTCACTTCTTAAAAACCCAAACTCATGATGCTTCTTCCACCTTGAGTTTGAGGGGGATGTAAAACTGTGAATTGTAGTTGTCACATATGATCAAACTTTAATAACCCAAGGCTAGCATTGCATCTGTTATTGTTTTTTTACTACTACTTATTGTAATGATTTTTTGTAACTTTCTTGGTGCTAACTGGTATGACATTCGTGAGCAAGCTTCCACATGAAGTGGTTATAAGCTAGTGCTTGGCTTGATTTAGAGCATGTATATAGGAACTCTTGTATACAACTCACACATATAAAATAATACATTTTTCAGGTTCTTCTTCTCCTCTCTATCTTCTCCTTCAATAATTCACATTTTAATTTTAAAATAGTCTTTTTTTAATCCTAAAAATAATGAATATAAGTCTTATAATTTTGAACTTTTATGATTAAAATACACATTTTTTTAAATTATAAACTAAAGCACTTTAGTTGAAAATAACATGACTAAAACTCTCCTTTTATAAAAACAATGAGACTTCTCACACCCTCATCTATAAATATTTAAGTGCATGGATAAACTCAAAAATTATGCAATGGTAATTGAATCAAACCATTTTAAATCTATTCAAGCTACTTTGCAATCCACTAAAGCAAATAAGAGCATAAAATCTTTATATTTCTCGTACATTAATCAAAGAAAATTTATCAAAAATCTCCAGGTTTCAAAGATGATGAAGTGCAACCAATCTACTATAGCTTATGCTTTCTTAAGGTTTTTCATTAATTTGGTAAATGATTTGAAGTTTCATATGCTGGAGTAATTGCATATAAATTAATTAAACATTTGACTCAAATAGGAAACCAAAACCTAGGGAGAAATGAATACGCCAACTCATGAAATCTTTTCGTGAGTTCTATTCTAACATAACTATGTATGCCTTATAACATGTATAAGTAACTAGCATAATGTAATATATAATAAACAAATCATGCTTAATTTAACACATCACAAAATAGTCCGCAGATAAGAAAGAATAACATGTTGTAAACACACTATTAATGATATACCTCATAAGCTCATGTTTAGGCTATTAACATGCATTAACAAAGTAAACAACACATATCATGTGAATCAGGCAAATTTGGTGGAAAATTGTAAAATATTTTCCATAAATTCAAGTGTGTGAACATATTAAGCAAATTATGATTGTACTCTAAAAACATGCAATCATATAAAACATAGCATATAACAAGGTAAACTCACATAGGATCTAGCTTCTATATGATAAAATTATTGGATTTCTTTAAACAACCACCTAACAGTAAGAAATATACTAATAAAAGCAAATAATAGTCATAATTAAAGACAATATATGCCTTCACCTTTATCAGTTGAAGCATCATGCTCAATTACACCTAAGTTACTTTCACTCACTATCAACACATCACTTATTCCAAGTAGATCTAAGATCGTCCCCGAAGTTCCATTACTACCTGATGTGATCGATTATTGATGGCACAAACTCCTAACATGTATATATGTTACAACATTACAATATCTAGCCAACATATGGCACACCACTGCATAGGTTCACTTATGAGAATCATTGCATATCCTATTAATACTAGTCGATACATTGCACACCTCCACTTAGGCTAATCACATATGGGAACTGTTGCACTCTTGTAATTACCCGTAGACACACGATAACTGAAGCTTGAGAGAAACTCATCAAAATGTCATGACTCTTCACTAACCAATGATACATTTTAACTCTCAACAAAACTTCATTCAATTTCACATTTTTTTCACTCAACTCAGTGATAAGAAATATGAGAGAGACTTTTATTTAATGTCTTATGTCCTATATTGAACATACTTTTTTTGGACCCATAACTCAGAAGAAAAATGGACCAAGAAAGGACCTAGAAAATTTGGTACCAAATGAGCAAAGCTCCCCTAGATTTGGGCCAAAGTAACAAGAAAAGAAGAAGGGGAATTTATATAAAACCTCGACAAGGGTAAACATCATCGAAATAAATTCGTCAAAGCTCATCGACCACCTTGACTAAAATGTTAACAAGCTCTCTAAGAGCTTACCAAAATTGACAAAAAAAAACATTTCAGACATCCAAAAACACCAAGTTCTCAAGGGTACAACACTAACAAACAAATACTCAATAATAAAAACTATATGCAATCTAAAAGAGTGAATATATGAAACAAAAAAAACATGAAAATGTATACTAAATAATACTAAGTTATAATAATCAACCTTATAAATGATAGATAAAAACATCAAATAAAATACAGACAACATATTTTACAGGCAAACACAAAAATGGTATGAATTTATTTTCTTTGCCTGGTTTATTTGAGCTGTTGAAATTCTATCTAGGAGCCTCAACTCCATTGGATTGTAAATTCTATCTAGGTGAATCAACTCCTTGGACTTGTTCTTGGTACTGTTTTTCTTGTTTTGTTCTTGCTTCGATGGTTGTTTTAAAGTCCTCTGTTTACATACTCTGCTATGGTATTTTCAAATCCTATTACTACTTAGCACTTTGAATGCTCGATTATATGGATGAACTATTAAATTGAATGGATAGCTTAGGCTGCACTTCTGCTTTTGAAGCTTTTATTCTTTTGTGCAGTGGACTAGAGTTTGGAAACGAGAACTGGTATCATAACCAGATAGACTAGAGTTAATTAAGAGCTCCTAACGATTATAATTTTGTTGAATTTTCTGAGAAAGCTGGGAGCTCCTTGAAGTTGTGTTGTAAGTATTTATTGCTACTCAAGGATCTGATAATAGTGCAATTGATGCTAAGAGTTCTTATGTTTTTGAATTGTTATGGTTGATGGAAACAAAATGGAACGAAGGCATGCCAAACTCTTTGCTTGTGACTGCTATGTTAACGAGAAGAGGGCGGGTGAGATTCCCATTCTTATTCTATGCTAACGAGATGGGGTGAAATTATCCACCTAATGTTAGGAGATTTGTGGCGATTTGAAGGTTTAAAAAAAAAAAGAGAGTATAAGTTTAATTATAGTTTATAGGCTTTAAATTAATAAATTTTGAGTGAAAAATAAACAAATTGACGATTAAGTTTATAAGAATGAATTTCTTTTAAATCAAAGTAATTGAAATAAATATAAAATTTAATATACAAATAACATACATAATTATACTATTTATGTTTGTTAAATTATTAAATAATCAAAATAAAATATAAGTTTATTTATAATATTGTACTTTCATAATTTAATAGTCCATTTTTTTAAATAAAGTATTATTTTTAATGAAAAATAAATGAAATTCTAAGAAAATGTATAAATAAAAATAGTTATAGATGATATGTTCATTGAAAACTAAAAAAATTGCAAATTAAGTTTAATAAATTTGAAAATAATATATAGTTATATTGTTTGTTAGTTTCTTTTATTGATTTGTTAAATAACTAAAATAAAATGTATTTTTATTTATAATATTTTATTTTTTATAATAAAATAATTAAGTTTGTGAAATGAATTATTATTTTTAATAAAAAAATGAATATTTAATAAAAATGTAAAGAAAATTAATAAAAATCTATACTCTATTATAAAAAAGAAAATTGCTTCAAAATTATTTATTTGTGTTTGATAATTTATTTTTTCATGGAATTAAATAGAATAGGTTACAAATATATAACGAAGAAAATGAGAAATGAGAAAAAAGTGGATGTAAACTCATTAAATTTATAATAATATTCTATTATAAAAATGAGAGTTTCTTAAAAAAAATTATTTATGATTAATAATTTTAATTTTTTTATGGAATAAAATAAATTGGGTTAAAAATAAAAAAATAAAAAAAATCAATAATAAAACAAAAATAGAAAAAAAATGGATGTTCAACTCATCAAATTTCTAACATAAATGATACGCAAAATAAGGTGAAAAGATATTTTAAAAATAAAATCGAATAGGTATTTTTCTAATAAAATAAGGATAATAATATTTATATAATTATTTTTTTATTATTATAATAAAATTATAAATTGTTTATTACATTTGTATAATAACTTTAGTGTTATTATTGTTGAATAAAATTGATATTAATAAATTGTTATTGTGATAATTATAATTTGAGTTGTATCCATATAATCATCCTAAAATAAAGAGTAATATTATATGTATTAAGTGATGTATTAATATTTGATTGAATGTTAATTATTAAAATGAAAAATTTAAGTAATAGTGGAATAATTTATTAACAAAAATAAATTATAATATTAATGCATATATCAAGTTGTGATAAAAAAAATCTCTTAAAATAAAAGGTAACATAAAAAAGATAATATTTATTATTAAAAATATATTTACTTTTAATATAAAGAATATTATGTCTTTGGATAAATAATTATGATGTTTTTTTAAGTTTCTCTTAGTACTGATGTGTATTTTTTTATTTTGACATTAATAAATCTTATCTTATAATTAAAATACGAAACTCTTTAATTGCTTTTAAAACCTTACATAATCTAAGCACAATGATGTTTTACTTATATATTATTTTCTGAGTATGACGCAGATTAAGATTTATACCATATTTTGCTAATTTATTTTTATCTAAAGATTAAAATAACCATTGATTAACTCATATTTACTATAAAAAAATTATATTTATTAAGTAACAAGCCTATTTTTTTTTTTCAATAGGATAACAAATCATAAAAATAATAAAAATAACAAATGGAAAGATTAAATTTATTATATTTATACACATAATTTATACTTTACCTTAATTTTTTTCAATTAAAAGATATAAATTTTGTATTTCAATAATTAATGAAAAATATCAATCTTTATCTTTATATTTATAATAATACACTCGCAACCAAAACAAGGCGGTTGTGATCCTAACCCAAAAAAAAAAAAAATCGTCAAATTATTCCTTTAAAAATTGACTACTTGTTGCTCTATCCATTATTCCGATAAAGACTAGCCATGTCCAGTTCTTTTAAATATAAACTTGAATTCAATACAAAATAAATCTTAAATAAATTTATCTAATATTTAAAAAATTAAAATATAAATCTATAAAAATAAAACATGATCAACGAACCTAATGTATTATATAATATTTTATACCTTCATATTTTAATAATTAAGATTTATAAGTTCGTAAAAAAGAAAATTAATTCTTTAAATCTCAAACATTAAATATAATATTTAAAAAAATTATATAATATTTTATAACAATTCAACCGGTAAAAAAATAGTACATAATTATATGCATTATTACAAAATGTGGTATTTAAGTCGATATATAAAATCGTTGTTTGGAAAAAAATCAACTTATAATGAGTTTAAAGTCGGTTTGGTGTAGAACCGAAGCTACACATAGCGCCGGTTCTACGTGTTAATCAACGCTATCCACGTAGTTCGTAGCGTCGGTTCTACGTGTCAATTGACGCTACACACGTGGATAAAGTCGATTCACCACGTTAACCGACGCTACACAAGAATCTTCCTATTTAAAAGAACTATTTTTTTAAATAGGAATTTTTTTCATTAATGAGTCTATTTTAAAAGAATTCTTTTTTAAATAGAAGTCTTTTTAATTAGTGAGTATTATTAATTTTATTTATAATAAAAAATATATTTATCAATCATATATGAGTTTTCTTAATTAATGATTATTACTAATCTTATTTGTAATAGAAAAAAATATTTATCAATTAAATAGTATCAATAATTTTAATTTTTCCTATAAATAAAACATATTGCTCGTTGTTTCAATCAATCATACAAGAACATTATTCTATTCTTCTCAATTTCTCTATCTTGTTTTACAAATATATGATCATAATTTTTTAAGTTTCTTTATTTAATTAATCTATCAAATATTAATGGTTATATTTAATTGATTAATAAATTTAATTATTTTATTAAGTTTCTAATCATATTACACACAAACTATGTAACTTACAACTAGGATATAAGTGCGACTTTTGAAACAACGAGGATATAAGTGCGACTTTTAAAACACTAAGGACATTGTAACCCAAGCCAAACTTTGAAATAAAATACAATTAATCCAAAAAAATGTTCGTATACGTTATTGATCGATCCAAGCAAGCGTCAAGACATGTATACTCTTAAACAGTCAAATTCTTTATTTATCGCATGTGAAGTAACACTTTTCAAGAAAATATATGCACTAATAAAGATTTCATTTAAATAAAATACAATATCAGCAACACTCAATACAGTGAATAATTTATTGTTTGTTGTGCAGATTTATCCCTCATTTTAAAGTCCTGGCCTGCTCTCTTTTTCTATCAGGTACTCTCCTTGTCTCTCAAACTTCGACTGAATTCTTTTCCTTTATGAAGTCACCCATCAATAAATATTACAACCAAAGCCACATATAAAGCATGATCAACTGATCCAGGAAATATGGTCAATCGAAATTTGCTCCTCTTAGGAAAAACTTGGCGCAGTTTGTACATGAGACTAGTCTGCATCAAGAAAATACAAGACAACATCTACTAAATATCATTGAAAGTGCTACAATAGATGAAACTTTTAAAGTAAAATAGATCATGGATCAAACTATTAGAACCATAGTTCTGTCACATTAATCTCCCATTACACAAGATATCTCGTAAATAACTGTCGCATGTTGCAGTTGTAGCATTATAAACACTAAACAGACATAAGACAACTTGTACGTATATAGTTCGTTGCAAATAACTGCCGATTTCGCCAACATGTTAATTTATTATTAAATGTAACCAGATTAACCCATCGAACGCAATATTGCTACTATATTTTATATACTGAATGACACATTGATTTGATTACCAAGAATGAAGTCGATGAAGAGTATACAATATTGGTTCACATAAAATTTTAACAACAAAAACAAGTCCAACTTATCAAACTGACAAGGTTACCTTCCTTATGTAAAATACTATGGTGGCCTCTGCTTTAACATGTTCATGCAATAATCTTTAAAGATCAACCATGAGAACAATTCGTTAACCTATTGCTCTAACAGTTAGATTTTGGATTTTGGTCCAAACGGATCCCCCATGGGTATACCCAATCTAACTCATAATATTTGGATAAAAAGTTGCAATAATTTAGTATGTCTTTTAATAAAAGACATATTAAAGAGTTACAATTTTTAAAAATTAAATGATATGATTTATGTTGAAATGTTATGAACTTTTGTAAAGAGATATAACTTTTAGGTGGGTTGTAATTATTTAAGAATAATTACTTTGGTTTCAAAAATATATGACTTTTATAGAAATAATAACTTATCAAAGAGTTGTAACCCAAGTTGAATTGGTGCGTATCATTCTATAAATATATTATTTGCTTATGCTATTTGAAAAAAAAGACAAAGAAAAGAAAAGGAAAAACAGAAAAAAATACATGATTTTTCTTTTTTTTCTCTACCAAAGACAAAAACAAAAATAGGCTTTTGGATTGTAAATTGATAAGTTTTAATCGTTTTCGATATTAGATTTTTTTCTGTTATATGTGTTTGAATTTTAAGCAAATAAAACATTTAATGTACTATCTATCTTTATTCATTGATGAAAGATTCATCAAACACTTAAATATAATTGTTGTTATTATATTGTTAAAACTATTTTATATTAGTATCAGAAACATTATGTGTTTTCGTATTTGTATATATTTTGAATGCATGAAATATGAAGAATTTCTTTTTAGAAATGTAACATTTAATTAAATAGGATGTACAATTTATAAAGAATTTTTGAACGAAAACTATACCATTAAAATCTACATTTCATAAGCTTTCTAACAGTATATTATTTGAATTTTTTTCATTAAACTATTGAAAAGCTATAACTCTTTAAAGTTATTATTTTAATACTATTTGTGAAGATAAACAATAATAACATTCATCTTCTAGTTGGGAATGATGCATTAAAAAAATGATAGAATATATTAAATATTATGATAAATTGATATTTAATATTACAAATTCAAATGTTAATATAAGAATGTGATTAATATTTGAAATTAATTGCATTTTCTTATATACATATATTTTAAGATTATTTAGTGATTATTCTTATTAATATTTTATTAAATATTTTTAAAGCATATTTGTTTATGCAATTATTTTATGAATATATAGTTATAATATATTATAAAATTATACATGATGTGTTATGTTAAGTAAGAGTTATTTTGGTTGAAATTTTATTTTTCTTATACCAATTGTTTTTTGCATATAAACTAATAATTAATAAAAAAGGGTCATTAGGCGCGAGAGATGACTATGAGCATAGCAATTTTTCGATCATGTGACTTATAATTTATTTTTAGTAATTATTTAGATTTTTACAAAAGAATTATATATGTGTGATGTTAATATAAATATTTCATGTATATTTTTTTTGTATAAAGATATATCTTCCAAAAATATCGTGACAAATTTAGTAAAGGGTGAGAAATTGGATGACGATAATTATGATATTTGACGCCGTAAAATCCAATATCTCATCAATGAACAAAGTATTCTTGAAACACTTGACCACATCATGATGAGACCTGGGCAAGGCAACACTTTTCAACATCATCGCGATGCTGATGCCTATAAGGTACGAGTTAACAAAGATCATAGTGCATGCTATATTATACTGAGTAGCATGTCAAATGATCTTTTTGACGAATTTTAGCATTGTGAAACTACTTATGAGATGTAATTGACCATCAAATAAAATTTGATGTTACTTCATTTACTCGATTATTAGGCTTGACTATGAAGTTTAATTCTTATAAGATAAAATCTAATCATATGATTAGATAATATTTAAGAATCATGTTAGGCATGATCCACGATGTTGTTGCTATTGACCACCATCTTATTGATGAACAACAAGTTCAACCTATAATTTTCTCTTTTTCACCTATTTGGAAACTAATGAAATCAAACATGATGCACCATAAAAGCGTAAAAACTTTCAATAATATTTTATGTCACTTAGAGCTTGAAGAATATTGTCTAGAGGTTGATCATATTGATAGCTCTACTTTGGTTACTAATTCTAGTTCACACGAGATATCTGGGTCCAAGCATGAGAGAGCTAGATATGTGTTATAGAAAAGAGGAGGAGGTGATGCTAGATATGATCCAAAGGAGATAAGTCCAAGCATAAGAGAAGTAAGAGAAAGGATAAAAAGAAAAACAAATCAAAACTGACATGTTCATGTTTATATACAAATTTCTTATATTTTGAAAATATTGGTAAAACACCACATATATATGTTAGAGAAGCATGTCAACAGGTTAGATTAACTCTTTAACATGAGCAATCACCTTTGAAGCTTAAATTCAAGCAAGCAAATATGAGACACATTAAGTCATTACTACGATAATAGCTAATTGAGTAAAAGTGTCACCTTAGTTTTCACGTTGAGACCTAGATGAGATATGTTTAGAAATTATCGATAATGGGTATACCCACTACCCAATAAACATGTATTATTACTAGATATGAGTTCCAAAGAACTTGTTACCATGATGGTATATTTGGGAACTCAGATTAGTTTTTATGGGAGCATTGAAATCAAGATCTGTACAATGCTTTGAGTATTGACATGGTCCTATATTAGTAGAGTTACTCTACTATGTTACGGGATTTGATTTGTATTATTTTAGGAATGTTTTCCTATATGTCTAAATTGTATATAGTTGATAATTAGGCTGTAAATAATTACCTTGTATAGCATTTTTAGGTGCTGAAAATCAGGCGATCATTATGTAAATCTCTTCTATATAATAAAGCAAACTGGATGGAAAGGGGATCGAGACCAAATTGACATGGTATCACAGCCCCTATTCTACTATTCATTTATGTGGTTTTAATCACTCGGGTGACATAAATTTTTTTTCTCTTGCTCTTGGTGTGTCGCAACTTTCTGTGGCCACCGATTTCAAAGGTTCTTTTTTTTGTTGTGGTTGTCGACGTACTGCTCTGGAATGAAAGGTGTCCCTCAGCTTCCTCTGTGGTCGTTGATCTTCTCTATGGTGGCGTTCGATGTTTTTCTATGGTGATTGAGTGGTGTTCGATCTTCTCTTTCGGTGCTTCCATTTGTGGTGGCTAGGTTGTCGTGGGCACATCGGTTCTTTCTGTGGTAGACGGGAGGTTCTGTGTTGATTGCGAGGTGATCAGCACGTCGATTCTCTCCGTGTTAACTCGGCACTCTGTGTTTTTCGTTTCCCTTGTTGCCGATGTGCTAGCTGGGCAGGTTTTTTTTCATTTTGGGTCTCCTTATTGTGTTTCTTGGGCTGCATTAACCGTGAGCCTCTTTTGATTTGGGTTTGCTGTTATTTTTTGTTTGGGCTAATTTTCTTGGGCCGATTTTGTTATACATAACTTTCATCATGTCTATAGAAAATAATATTATTCATTTTACTAGGAAGAATTTTTCAACATGGGAATTTCAATTTAAAATGTTCTTGAAAGGAAAAGAATTATCAAATCATATTGATAGTTCTATTCGAGTTCCCACTAATGAACATGAATTTGCTCAATGGGAGGTTAAGGATGCTAAGGTGATCTCTTGGCTATTGGGAACGATTGTGCCCCATCTTGTCACCAATCTTCGATGTTTCACTATGGCTCAAGCTATGTGGGCCTATCTGCAACGTATTTATCATCAAGACCACAGTGCTCGAAAATTACAATTGGAGTTTGAAATTAGCAATTACACTCAAGGTAATTTGAGTATTGAGTAGTTTTATTCTGGTTTTATTAATATTTGGAGCGAGTATTCTGCTATTGTTCATGCTAAGGTTCCCACTGTGGCCCTCGTGGCTCTACAAGTTATTCATGCTGAGAGTCAACGCGATCAATTTTTGATGAAGCTTCGCCCTAAATTTGAGTTTGTTCGAGCTAGTTTATTAAACCGTAATCCGATTCCTTCCTTGGATATCTTCTTGGGAGATTTATTGCGTGAGGAACAACGATTATCCACTCAAATGGGTATGACTTTTGAGAAAGTCTTTTCTTAGGCTATGAATGTAGCCTATGCAGCACAAGGAAAAGGGAGGACCAAGTTGCAGTGTTTTAATTGCAAGGAGATAGGTAACATTGCTCGTAACTTTCCGAAGAAAGTTTGTAACTACTATAAGAAAGAGGGCCATCTCATAAAAGACTGTCATGTGCGGCCTCAAAATCGGCAATCTCAAGCTTTTCAAGCTGCTGTTCAATCATCGTCTTCTTCAACGCCCCCCACTGTAAGCTTTGATTCATTTGTTCTCACGCCTGCAATGGTTCAATAGATGATTGTGTCTGCTTTTATGGCTTTAGGCCTACAAGGTACAACTCGTACCTCCACTTCTTCTTGGATAATTGATTCTGATGCTTCTAATCATATGACTGGTAGTACGATGGGTCTCCATGATGTTCGTAAGTATGGAGGCACGCAAACTATTCAAATTGCTGATGGCAATACATTTCCTATTATTGCTGTTGGTACTTTGGGTTCTTCATTTCGAAATGTTTTTGTCTCTCCTGGATTATCTACCAATTTGATTTCTGTTGGACAATTGGTAGATAATAACTATGATGTTCATTTCTCTCGTGGTGGTTGTCTTGTGCAGGATCAAGTGTCGGGGACGATGATCGCGAAGGGGCCTAAAGTAGGCCGTTTATTTCCTTTACAGTTTTCTATTCCTAATGTTATTTCTTTTGCTTGTATGGCTACTGCCAGTAATAATGAAGTATGGCATAAGAAATTGGGTCATCCCAATTCTGTTGTCTTGACTCATCTTTTGAAACATGGTTTTTTGGGTAATAAAGAATTTTTTTCTTCTTCTCCTGTATCTTTTGATTGTGCTACTTGTCGTCTTGGTAAAAGTAAAGCATTACCTTTTCCTGCCCATGGTAGTTGTGCTTCTACTTGCTTTGAGATTGTGCATACTGATGTTTGGGGTGTCAGTCCTGTTATTTCTCATGGGCAATATCGTTATTTTGTGATGTTTATCGATGATTACAGTTGATTTACTTGGATCTATTTTCTCCGTTCTAAAGCTGACGTGTTCTCTATTTTTCAAAAAATTGTTACGCTTATCGAGATATAGTTCAGTACTTGTATCAAAATCTTACGCTCTGACTCAAGGGGGAATACATGTCTCATTCCTTTCAAACTTATCTTCAACAAAAAGGGATCATTTCTCAACGTTCTTGTCCTTATACCCCTCAACAAAATTGAGTCACTGAGCGTAAGAATCGTCATCTCTTAGATGTTTTTCGTACTTTGTTGATTGATTCTTCTGTACCTTCTAAATTTTGGGTAGAAGCATTATCTATTACTATTTATTTGATCAATCGTTTGCCTACTGCCATTCTAAATTATGATTCTCCCTATCTTTGATTATTTGGCATATCTCCTGAGTATCAATCCTTTCATACTTTTGGGTGTGTTTGTTTTGTTCATCTACCACCTGTTGATCGTCACAAGCTTGCTGCCCAGTCTGCCACATATGCTTTTATGGGATATAGCCCTACTTAGAAAGGATTTGTTTGTTATGATGCTCGTGCAAACAAATTTCGAATCTCCCAGAATGTGATTTTCTTTGAAAATCAATATTTCTTTCAATCTCAGGTTATTTCTGATCCTCCTATTACTCTTCTACCTGCTTTTGATGATGTGTCTTCTTCTATTGAGCGATTTAAACCAAGTATGGAGTACCATAGACATCCTTCTTCAGCGCCTTTTCTAGACACTGATTCATCATCTGATTCTACACTTTCGATACCTCGGTGCTCCACCTGAGTTACACATCCACCAGATAGGTATGGTTTTTCTCATACCTCGCTTACTGCCACTCTCGATATTGTTTCTATTCCTCACTCTTATACTCAGGCAGCCACCCAAGCATGTTGGCAGCAGGCCATGCAAGAAGAAATCCAAGCTCTTCAAGACAATCACACTTGGGATCTTGTGACTTGTCCCTCTGGTGTCAAACCTATTGGCTGTAAATGGGTATACTCAGTCAAGTTTCGGTCTGATGGCTCACTGGACTGATATAAGGCCCGTCTCGTGGCCCTTGGGAACCGACAGGAGTATGGTATTGATTATGAAGAGACATTTACACTTGTTGCTAAAATGACCACTGTACGGACTATCTTGGCACTTGTTACGTCATAGGGGTGGTCTCTCCGGCAGATGGACGTGAAGAATGCTTTTCTACATGGGGATTTGAAGGAAGAAATTTATATGTCTCCACCTCCTGGCATGTTTACTACACCTTCCTCAGAGGTTTGTCGGTTACGCCGATCTTTGTATGGTTTGAAACAAGCTCCGCGTGCATGGTTTGATAAATTTCACTCTACTTTGCTTGCTTTTCACTTTACTTAGAGTCAGTTTGATTCCTCTTTGTTTCTTCGCAAGACTTCTACAGGAATTGTATTGCTTCTAGTATATGTTGACGATATTGTGATTACTGGCTCTGATATTGAGTTACTTAAGCAATTACAACAGCATCTCAAGGCCTCTTTTCACATGAAAGATCTTGGTCCCTTGTAGTACTTTCTTGGCCTTGAGGTCCAGATTACTCCGACTGGTACATTGTTACATCAGCACAAATACACAGAGGAAGTAATTTCTTTAGCTGGTCTCCAATTGGGTAATTCTGTTCTTACTCCCTTGGAGGTAAATCTTAAGCTTCGTCAGGAGGAAGGAGAGCTTCTATAAGATCCATCCTTGTATTGACAACTCGTTGGGAGTTCGAACTACTTGACGATTACCTTTCCTAACATTTCTTTTGCTGTGCAGCAGGTTAGTCAATTTATGCAAGCCCCTCGACACTTTCACCTTGTTGCTGTCTGCCACATTATCCGATATCTGAAGGGCACCTCTCCACAAGGGTTGTTCTTTCCTAAGGAATCTTCCTTACAATTGGTAGGGTATAGTGACGCTGACTGGGCCAGATGTGCAAATACTCGTCGCTCTATTATTAGATGGTGCATGTTTTTAGACAATGCACTCATTTCGTGGAAGAGTAAGAAACAAGACAGAGTTTCCAAGTCTTCCACAGAGTCTGAATATCGTGCTATGACTTCTGCCTGCTCTGAGATCACATGGCTTCGTGGGTTATTGGGGGAACTTGGTTTTCCTCAACTTCATTCCACTCATCTTCATGCTGATAATACCAGTGCCATTCAGATTGTTGCTAATCTTGTCTTCCATGAACATACGAAACATATCGAAGTCAACTGTCATTCCATATGTGAATCCTTTGACAGACATGTGATTACACTTCCTCACATTTCCACCGAACATCAAACTGCAGACATCTTTACTAAAGCTCTTTCTCGGCATCGGCATCAATTCTTAGTTGACAAATTGATGCTTCTTGATCTACCAGCATCAATTTGAGGGGGGATGTTACGAGATTTGATTTGTATTATTTTAGGAATGTTTTCCTATATGTCTAGATTGTATATAGCTGATAATTAGGCTGTAAATACTTACCTTGTATAGCATTTTTAGGTGCTGAAAATCAGGCAATCCTTATGTAAATCTCTTCTATATAATAAAGCAAACCGGATGGAAAGGGGATCGAGACCAAATTGACACACTATAGCATGTATTTCATACTAAATATGCTTGTGACCACGTATGGACATGAATGAATGAATCTCTAGTTTGTCATCATATTAGTTTATAAATCATTATAAATAATTATTATGTCCTTTGTTATCTTTCACTTTGTCATAGATTAAGAAATTGGTGTTAAGTCATACTTGATTTGACTTTATAAGACTTTATTAGGAAAGTTACTAATTTTCAACAAAGTGGCACGAGGACAATAGAAAGGTTACCTAAGATCATATATGTATTTTATATTCATTATCGATAACTTGTATCATATCAATTAAGATGCAATATATGTATAAATATGAAATTGAACTCTAGAAGGATTAAGTATGATTCTTTTATGAGAGATCGAAATTACTCGAATCTAATGTGATTTGATGAATCTAGAGCATTTAAAGGACCATATACATACTAACATTCTTGCTTGTATTAATAAGGGTTTATGTATCTATGTTGATTCAGAGCTGAATTGTTAGTACATAGCTCCCACATGCAGGTGTTTTCAATGATTTCAAGATCCATTGACTTATATGAACTGTTTTGTAAGGGTGATAAATATGTAAAGAAATGAAATAACATCGTGTACTTTATGTGTGAGTGAGAGATGTTGAATTTTGGACTTTGGTTCAAACGGGTCATCCATGGGTGTACCCAATTCAACTCATAACATTTAGATGAAAAAATTATAATGATTTAGTATGTGTCTTTTGGTAAAAGACATGTTAAAGAGCTATCACTTTTAAAAACTAAATGCTATGATTTATGTTAAAATGTTGTTAACTTCTTGTAAATAAACATAATTTTTGAATGAATTGTAATTGTTTATGAATAATTACTTTAGTTTCAAAGAGATATAACTTTTATAGAAGTCATAACTTATTAAAGAATTGTAATTCAAGTTGAATGAGTGCATAGTATTCTATAAATATATCATTTATTTATGCTATTTGAAGAAAAAGACAAAAAAAGAGACTTTTGGATTGTGAATTGATAAGTTCTAATCATTTTCGATATTAAATTTTTTTCGTTGATTGTGTTGAGATTTTAAGCACGCAAAATATTCAATATACAATCCGTTTTTATTCATTGGTAAAAAATACTCATCAAACATTAAAATATTATTATTATTATTATTATATTGTTAAAATTATTATACATTGGTATTAGAGACATTATGAGTGTTTTCGTGCTTATATATATTTTGAATATATGAAATATGATTTTTTTAAATATAACCTTTAATTTAAATGGTTGTTCATGTTTTTAAATAATTTTGGAACGAAAATTATAGCATTAGAATTTACATTTTATAAACATTCAAACGATATATTATTTGGAATTTTTTATTGATTTATTGAAAATTTATGAATCTAAAATGAATTATTGTTTTGATACTATTTGTAAAGAAGATGAACATTAATAACATATTTATCTTTTGTGGAGAATAATGAAATAAAAAAAAGATAGAATAGTATATTTATATTTAATATTATAAATTTAAATATTAATATAAAAATGAGATTAATATTTGAAATTATTTAACCAGGGAGTGAATGATGATTACTACTAATAAAGGACTAATTTGAAATGTGCAATGAGAAACACTATAGCTCTTTAGACCATGGGAAAAATGGTAGTCTAACATTTACCAAAGCTCTTTGTATCATTGAAGTTGAGAAAAATGATAGTTTAAGTAATTTATTTTTAATAAAAATATATTTTAAATATCTAACTATTAAGTAAGATATTATAAGTATGTTTTCTTTACAAAAAAAATCATATAATATTTTTTACAAAAATAGGATATCATAAGCCTATTATAAAATATATTTCTACAATTTTTTTTATAAATGTAGTAGATTTGTACTATTCTGACTAATAGATAGGATATGAAAATATACATTTATTAAACATAACATACTTATACGAATTGCATCTAACAGAAGAAAAATAAAAATAATCAAAACGTAAAATCATATAATAATTAGAATAGCGACTACATTGAGATGACAGATAAATAAGACTATATAGGACAATCTCAAGCTAAAATGGAAACAATTTAACTCCATTCTCTATTTTTTCTTCTAGGGAAGCATAGTTGTAGTAGTGTTCCATATTTAACCCTATCCGATATTTGTAATTAAGTTATTTTAATTTTTCATAAAATATACATTAATAACACTTAATGATAGAGCATTTGGTTGTAAAGTTTACCTGAGCAACAATGTCATTGTCCGTATAAATGGTGCAGGATCTCATAAAAGGCCAACCTTTCACCTTGAGTTGAGGTGTTGAGTCTTTTGGTGAAATGTCTTCAGGATTTTCACCTACAATAAATATGTGTAACTCAGTTATAGTAAACTTATGTTTCGTTCTCTCCACTATGAATATCAAGTCCTTCACCACACCATCCCCTTTAAAGCCTTGCCAAGACCCATCCTACAATCCCAAAACCAACTGCACATAAATATGGTGAACTAAAAATGATAGTGCATTAAATCCAAGGGACATTATAATCAAGTAATACTTCCCATTTCCAATTCCCACATATATGTTCTGAAAAAAAAAATCCCACATAAATGTTAGCATAAAATTTCTAATATCTGCGAACATAAGAACCAAAGCGTGTATATTTGTTATCAATTAGTTAGCAACCATTGCTTGATGCCAAATAGCCTTTAGGGGGGTTAGGGTAGGTTAGACAGTTCTCCCCTAAGATTGCTGTGGATTACTGAAGCAGAAGTATCTCTTCTATATAAATTCCAATTTTAAGATAAAAAGAATCAATACCCAATTCACAATTAAATATCTAAATTACAGAGTTCTTATTTCCAAGTTCCGATTAAATTATAAAGGGTTGGTTTTGCGACTAGTTCTGTTTTTATGCTCAGTTTTCTTATATTTAAAACAAGTTTTATGTTTTCTACTTTATTTAAAAAAGGAAAAAAAAAACTCATTTAGATAAAAGTTATGTTTTATTGTTTCATTTTTTTAAAGTAAAAATAATAATAAAAGGAAAATTGAACTTAAAATATGTTTTTCAATTTTTTTAAGCTAAAGTGTACCATTAGTTCTTAAATTTTAATTAAATTCATACATATATTCTTACATTATTGATTCACTAATATGTATTTAAGTAGTCAAGTGAGAACTTATCTATCAAATTTTAAAAATTTAAGATTAAATTATAAAATTTAAGATTAAATTATAAAATTTAAAAGTTTAAGATCTATGTGAGAAGTTTTAAAAATTTGAAACTAAATTATACGTTTTAAAAATTTAAAAATATATATAAATTTAATTAAAATTTAAGATTAATAATAAACTTTCATTTTTTTAAGTTTTAAAAACAATCAAGAGTGTATAAAAATATATACCATAAATTATTGTATAACTATAATGTGATACACAATTATTAATTAAAACTATAAGTTATATTTTTTTTAATCTATAACTAAGTTATGTTAATTCTACTATATATAATAAATAAACTTTTTTATATAAAAATAATATTAACTATTAAATAATATTAATTTTAAAAAACTTGAGTTGAAAAAATATAAGTTAGAATCAGAATTAGTTAAAAAATAATAATAATAACCTAACTGATACACCTAAACTTCGATAAAAAAAATGAAGGAGGTTCTGAATTCGCACTTAAAATTCCATTTCTTTCTCCACAAAAAAGCCCACTGGTGATGATTTCTAGAGAGGAAACAAAAAGTGGGAAGTAAGAATGTTGACTCACACGTTTACGGAACATCGAAATGAGAGGAATTCCAGCTGCGTCAAACAAGACTCTTTTATGAGACGATGATGATTCCAAAGAGCATTGACGGTTGATCTTGTAAACGCAATTGCCATCAGAATCAAGGAAACCCAAGTCGCCTTTGTTAATACATTTATTGTTCACAAATAGATCAATCGGTATTTGTAAACTCGTTTGCTGTTTGGGACCTGGAGTATCCATAAATTTGACACGGAAAATAAAACAAGGAGTTTACAAAGTGAGACTGGGAAGAAGGCGAATATATAAAAAGTGTCGTAAAAATTGCGGGTGATAAAAGAAATAAATTTTACGAATTTAATATAATTTTTTAAATTAAAATAGAATAAAAATAACATTAAAATTTTGTAAGATATAAAATCTTTAAAAATAAAAATAATAAACACGGAATCTATACACCATTTAAAACTTTTACGTTAATACCAGATTATAAATTTTAACTTTAAATATTTTTTTTATACAATTATATATTTTTAATTTATCGATAAAATTTTATAAATTAATTCTCGATATTTTATTTTAAAAAATTCTATTTTGTCGATGTTATCTATAATTTCTCTCTTACCTTGTTGAATATATCTCTTACTTGTTGAATATATCACGACTGAGACAAAGATGGCCAACAAGAAGAAAGAAAAAAAAATAGAGAGAGAAAGGTAGAAATAGAGAGAGTGATCTCCGAATTGATTCTGATACCCAATTTTGAGTTTGTTAATCAACCGGCAGTTCTTGATGGGAAAAAGGAGCAAGAAAAGAAGAAATAAGGAATTTTTATGGAGACTTAATTGCTCAAAATTCTTTGAACCGTATAAGATGGCTGTAAAGCATATCGATCTTTTGTTTGGTGGTAACTGGGAATCAGTAAGTGGGAAAGAAAAGAACTGGCATCCAATCTCCAAGTATTCGATGAAAAAATAATTAAATCAAATCTTCAAGTAATTAAATATAATTCAAACCTCAAGCCAATTTATACTTCTAATCTTTGTAAATTTTCACCTCCTATCAAAGTATTATTAACACTATAATAATTTTACTTAAACAGATTTTTATACATGCTAATGACATTACTTTTAAAATATTTATATTATAATGACAATAAAATTTAAGTAAATAAGAGACTTTCATCCATGGTTTTGAGAGAGATGAAATGATTTGATAAAAATTAATGATAATTTTTCTAAAATATTCTATAAATGTTTTAAAATAAAATATATTTAAAGATATTTTAAAATGTTGGAAGATAAAATAAAATGTGTGGTTATAATTAAAAGGATAATTTTAGATAATTTTGACCCCAAAATAAATCTAGTGAATAATTCTAAAATCAATAATTAATGCAAATAAGTAAAATTCTATAGAACCTATTTACTCAACTATAAATATCCATGTAAAATAAAATTGTGAAACCAATTTAATATAAACTCTTCTAAAATCATTTTAACTCACCTTTACATATATCAAAGTTTTTTTTTCATTTATCCTCCTTTGAGTAATTACTTAGCCGAGAATAAATCATAAAAATCAAATACTCAAATATTCAACGTTATCTGCTTAAATATTCTTATGCTAATCTTTCGTGAAAAAAATTATAATTTTTAAGTTATTAAAATGAGAATATTTTTTGGTTTACAAGATTTGTGAACTATTATTAATGAGAGATATATTGTCCCATACTATACTACCATACTAAATAAGGCCTAAAAGAAAGAGTCGAAAGAGAAAGAATAAATGGATTTCTAAGCTTTATTCTCTTTACAACAAGCCATAACCGAAAAAATATTTCCAAGAATTATGAAAACTACTACATCTAAGGAAACTTGGGATTACCAAAAGAGTTTCGAGGAAATGAAAAGATGCATGCTGTAAAACTACAATATTCAAGAAAAGATTTTGAAAATATTAAAATAAAAGAAAATGAGATCGCAAAAGATTATTATTCAAAAATAAAAGAAATAGTAAATCAATTGAGAACATACGGTGAAAATATATAAATAAAAAAAGATTGTAGAAAAAATCCTCATAAGTTGTACTAAAAATACGATCCAATAGTTACAGCTATTGAGGAAACAAAAGACTAGCAACCTTGACTGCTATCAAATTAATAGGCCTTTTAGAAGCATAAAAAAATATCAAAGTAGACGTGATAAGGATCCAATAGTGAGTGCCTTTCAATCTAAAGTTAACATTCAATCTTAAAAATTAAAACAATATGGGAATTTTTTTTAAGAAAATTCCAAAAACAAAAAAGTTAAGAAAAACAAGGACTAAATAAAGGAAACTACCATCTTTGTGTCATTTGTAAAAGAAAAATCCACTGAAAAATAGATTATGCGTTTAAAGAAAAATTACACTGTCGATACTGCAAAAATTATAAGCATGGAGAGAAAGCTTGTAAACTCAAAACAAATCAGTAAGCTAACTTCACAGAAGAAAAAGAAGCTTGTAAACTCAAAACAAATCAGTAAGCTAACTTCACAGAAAAAAAAGATGGTAAAAATCATCTTTTCTATGTTAGTAAAGCTCTTGATGAAGAAAAGAAAGACACATAGTATCTAAATAGTGGTTGCAGTAACTACATGATGAAAAATGAAAATATCTTCTGCAAACTTGATAAAATCACAACAAAAGTCAAGATTGGGAATGGAGAATATATCGAGGTAATAGGAAAAGGCACAATTGTTATCTAAACAAGGAAATAAAAATAACATAAATGATGTTCTATTAGTTCTTTCCATAAACCAAAGCTTATCAAGCGTGCGTAAAATGATCAAAAGAGGATATTATCTTCACTTTGAAAAAGACTCATGCACAATCCATGACAAGAAATATAAAAGTTCATTAATAGCAAGAGTAAAAATGAGAGAAAATCCATGTTTCTCCATTCAATGGAAGTATACAAGCGAGAAATCCATGAAGGCACATGTGGATGACTCATGGCTATGGCACAAAAGATTTGGGAACCTTAACTTCCACGCCTTGAAGACACTACACTAAAAAAGAATGATGCATGACCTACCAATGATAGAAGGAAAATAAGGCATCTTTGAAGGATGTCTATACAAGGTAAGCAATATTGGTAACCTTTTCCTATAGACAATATATGAAGAGCAAAGAAACCACTAGAGTTTGTCCATATAGATGTTTGTAGCCTAATGTGCACTCCATCTCACAACTATAATAGGTACTTCATTCTCTTTATTCATGATTATGCCAAAATGACATAGGTGAATTTTCTACGAGAAAGATCAAAAGTCTTCTATACATTTAAGAAGTTTAAGAAATTTGTGGAAAAACAAAGTGTTCATCACTCGAAGACTATTAGAAACGATCGTAGGAAAGAATACATCTCCAATGTATTCAACAAGTTTTGTGAAGATGAAAGAGTTGAGCATCAACTCACTGTTGGATATGAGCCATAATAAAATGGGTTATTTGAATAGAAAATAGAACAGTGATGAAGGTGGCTCGAACAATGCTAATGGACAAAGGTCTTCCTAAGACCTTTTGGGTAGAAGCTGTATATACAATAGTGTATCTTCTCAACAAGTATCCAATCAAAGTAGTGCTAAAGAAGACTCATATTGAAGCACGGAACTCATGAAAGCCTTTAGCAAAATATCTCAAAGTCTTCTGATGCATATGCTATGCTCATGTTCTAGAGGAAAAGCGAAGTAAGCTAAATAAGAAGACCGAGAAAGGAATATTTTTAGCCTATAGCACTGGATCTAAAGGATATCATATCTATAGCCTAGAAGCGAAGAAGATGATTATTGATCACAATGTTGACTTTGATGAAAATGCTAAGTATAATTGGGAAAATGAAGAAGATGAAAGAAATATAAATTTTCATCTTCTCACACAATAACCACCAGTTGTTCAAGTAGGAAAAGAAGTCCCAATGAGACAAGAACCTACTGATCAAGAAGAATCGTCTCTAGAGTCTTCACCAAGAAGGATGAGATCTTTATTAAATATTTATGAGATGTGCAACATGACAGTTGTAGAGCCAGAAATTTTTGAAGAAGCATAGGTAAAAGCTATGAAAGAAGAAATAAAGATGATCAATAATAATGAAATGTGAAAGTTGGTTAATCTATAAAAAAAAGAAGGTCATTGGAGTTAAGCAGGTATACAAGACCAAGCTTAACTCTAAGGGATCAATTCAAAAACACAAGCATGAGTAGTGGCCAAATTATACTTGAAAAAAATTGGAATCGACTACAACCAGACATTTTCTCCAGTTGCACACTTGGATACTATTAGAGAACTATTAGCACTCGTGGCTCAAAAGAAGTGGAGGATATATCAACTATATGCAAAGTCCATATTTATCAATGACTTACTTCAAAAGGAGATATATATGGAGCAACCTTAAGGGTTTGTGGTGCAAGGATAAGAAGGAAAAACTCTAAAGATAAAATAAAGCACTATATGAGTTAAAGCAAGCTCTTAGAGCCTAGTATATCAGAATTAACAATCATTTTATACAGCAAGGCTTCATGAGGAGCAAAAGTGAACCAATATTGTACATCAATAATCAAGATACAGATACACTCATTGTTTCTTTGTATATGTATGATCTTATCTACATAGGTGATGATGAAATGATGATTAAAGAGTTTAAAGAAGAAATGAAAAAGATGTTTGAGATGACTGATTTGGGATTGGTGCACTACTTCTTTGGAATTGAAGTTAGACATAGTGATGATGGGATTTTCATCTTACAAAAGAAATATATAGAAAGTCTCATCAGGAAGTATAAAATGAATGGATACAAGATTGTTGCAACTCCGCTCAACAATAGCAAAGCCTTAAGAAAAGAAGATGGCTTGCCAAAAGCAGATAGCTCGCACTTTCGAACCCTCATTAGAAGTCTTCTATATCTAATGGAAACAAGACCAAACATAATGTATGTCATATGCCTGCTATCAAGATTCATGCAGTGTCTTACTCAAATTCACTATGGAGCAGTAAGGAAGATAATCAAGTATTTACAAGGGACAAAGAACTATTGAATATAGTATAAGCCATTACCAAGTTCAAGACTAGTTGTATACACAGATAGTGATTGGGTAGGATCTTTTGATGATATGAAAAGCACATTTGGCTCAAGGATATTCTCTTGGGCATCAAAGAAATAAGAAACAGTAAAGCAATCATCAGTTGAAGCAAAGTACATTACATCGGCCCTTACTATAACTCAAGTAAAATGGTTGAAGCAAATTCTTAAAGACATAAAAGAGTCATAAGAGTAAGCTATAGAAATATATTGTGATAGTAAATCGACTATAACAATGACAAAGAATCCAATGTTCTACAACAGAACAAAACACATAAGTATAAAATGTCACTTTATCAGAGAAGCAAGAGCCAATAAAGAAATTGAACTCAAGTATTGCAAGATAGAGGATTAAAAAGTTGACATTTTCACGAAGGCACTATCTAGAGAAAAGTTTAAGTTACTATAGGAGATGATTGGAGTAATCGAAATTAACATCAAAGAGTAGTGATAGAAATTGATGATAATTTCTTTAGAATAGTCTACAAATATCTTAGAATAAAATATATTTAGAAATGTCTAGAAGATTTTTTATTACTAAAGTAAAATGTGTGGTTATGATTGAAATGATAATTCTAAACGGTCTTGGTCCTCAAGTAAATCTTATGGACAATTCTAGAATCAATAATTAGAGCAAGTAGGTAGAATTGTGTAGAACCTACTTACTCAACTATAAATACCTATGTAAATGAAGTTGTGAAACCAATTTAATACATGCTCTTCTAAAATCATTTTGTCTCACCTTTACATACATCAAAACCTTTTTCATTTGTCCTCCTTTGAGCAACTATCTTGCTCATACCAAATTATAAAAATTAAATACCTAACTATTCAACATTACCTAAGCTTATCAATACTCATTACTAGAAAATACTATTCAACTTAATTAACTTTTCATTTTCATATTCTAAAAAGCATCATGCTTTTGCTGATAACTTCCAGTTAAGAGTAAGGAAATTTTAAGTGTGTCCATGATCGTCAAAGCTTGAGTTAGTGAGAGATTTGGTGCCTCAGGTAGGGGTTTAAAGAGGAATGCTTTTTAATATTTGTACATGACTGAATTTCTTTTGTCATTGAAGTTTCATCTCCTCACATGGATTTCTTGAGTGTCAAGCGACACTTGACACGTAAGTCATTTGCAGGCAACATGCATTTTTTAATAGGTAGGCAATACATGCTTGGTATTATTTTTTTGGTTCAATATATGGATATAATTCAGTTGTTTGTGATCTATAACACCCACCTACTAATTAATAGGAAGTATTTAAAAAAATATTAAATCTTTTTATTTTTATTAAATAAAAGAAAATTATATAATAAAATTCGAG
Source organism: Hippophae rhamnoides (assembly GCA_033030585.1). NCBI lineage: Eukaryota > Viridiplantae > Streptophyta > Magnoliopsida > Rosales > Elaeagnaceae > Hippophae > Hippophae rhamnoides. The sequence goes on along the minus strand of CM065437.1, from coordinate 14,916,423 downwards.
CTTAAGTTTACGATGATAGAATGGAAAGCTTTACCACCTTAAGCATAAATTAATCTCAAAAATAATTTAAAGATGCAATCAAATGTTGATAACAAAAGTCCAATACCAAACCTTATTGTTGGATACTAATCGCTAATATACCAAACCACTTGTACTTGGTTTAATAGGATGTTGTTGGTAAGTTAACATGTTAATCAACCAAATAGGAAAAAAAAATAACAAACAAGTTTTTGACAAATGCATTTTCTTTAAAATAAACAATCTTAATCTGCAATTCTTTCTTGATAGAGTTTACATGTCACGTTATTTGTACTTCATTGTAATAAAAAATAAAACAATATCTTAAATTGTAGCACCAACCTCTTATTGAATCTTCCATAAAATTGTATCTCTTTTTAAATTTTTCTGTATTTTATTTCTTCTTGGCTCCAAAAACCGATAAAAAATTGTTAAACCTCTCATTAGGGGTTTTGGATCAATTAATGCGTTAAATTAGGTTTATATGAAATCTAGACTATCAAATCACAATTAGGTCAAAGGTTGAGATGAACAAAGGAAAAATTAATAACGCTGGCTAGTAGGAATGCGACACATGACATGGGTAGCAAGCGATGCATGGTGGGGTTGACTAGTTGTAGTCAATGCATGCTGAGTTAGTGCCACTTGACGTGTTATGATTAGCGGATATGGATTTCATGACACCTTATTGACTACACGGTGAAACTCGGAATGAATACCGTACTGATATGTGGTATAGATTGCATCACCCAGTACATATGACGTGCTTCGATTGGCCCTCTTCGTTTATGTAACATCCACATTCAGTTCCCATACTTGCGTGGCATCCACTTTGTATCTTCTAATTGGTCATGTATTAAAAAATCCATAAAAAATTTCAAAAAATATATTTTTACCCCATTTTCACTAGAAAGTTTATATTTTAATATTTTTGTAACCCAAAAAATACCATTAATTGAATTAAACAAGTTTATTGAGTAAAAAAGTACACTTATGACTCTACTTTCATAAAGTCATTATAGCCCCTAACTTAATTCTTTGTTTGTTCCCAAGTAAAGCCAAGTCTAACTAGATAAAATGACATAGGTAGTATATTCATATATATATATACATACATACATACATACATACATACATACATTCATATTTAGCAAAAACTATCCATCTCAATGGTTGTATAATTCTAATACAATTCGATTCATATATCCATTAATCAACTTTCCATCAATACATGTATATGCAAGATTTTTGATGAATTGATTTGTGTGTGTGTGTGTATTGCACATGATATCATCTAATGCACTTATGAAATCAACCTATATGAGCATACTTATCAATTCAATCTTAGAACAAGTTGAATAAGTCTATTTTTCATATCCATTTTCACTAATATAAATATGCACTTTGCTAAATATCAATAATGGCTTTTCATGCTTGTAACATAAGGCTTAGGTAGTGGTCGATAAATGAAGACATTTAGGCTCTTTCTATACCTTAGCTTTCTTTTTATTCAACATACACTTTTTAATCACAGCATAAGCAATATCAGGTCGAGTATGAGATAAATATACGAGTTTACCCACTAACCATTGATATCTTTGTTTATCTGCTGGTACTTGGTCCACATATTTTCCAAGTTTATGATTTTGAACCATTGGAATATCGACAGGTTTACAATCTAGTAGTCCTGTCTCTGCTAGTAGGTCTAGAGTATATTTCCTTTGGGAAAGACATATGCCTTGTTTTGATCTTGTTACCTCAATACCTAAGAAGTATTTGAGCCCTCCCAAGTTCTTTATTTCAAACTCATTTGACAGTTGTTCTTGAAGCTTAGAGATTTCTTCTTTATCATCCATTATAATGATCATGTCGTCTACATAGACTGTAAGGGCTGTTATCTTCCCCAATCGATGTTTTAGGAAAAGAGTGTGGTCAGAGTTGCTTTGTTGAAACCCACATTTCTTCATTACTGAACTCAACCTACCAAACCATGCTCGATGTGATTGTTTTAATCCATACAATGCTCGTTGTAATCTACATGCGGTTTCTTTTCCTGATGTAACAATATGTCCTGGTGGGATATCTATGTAAATCTCTTCTTCAAGATCACCATGAAGGAAGGCATTTTTTACATCAATTTGGTGCAATGGCCAATCTAAATTTGCTACAAGAGATAACAAAACTCTAACAGTTTTTAGTTTAGCCACATGTGAGAATGTTTCTTGATAATCTATCATATGTTTCTGTGTATATCCTTTTGCTACTAGCCTCATCTTGTATCGATCAACTAACCCATCTGCTTTATACTTAATGGAGAAAATCCACTTGCTTCCTACCATCTTCCTCCCTTGAGTTAACTTGCTTAATACCCATGCGTTATTCTTCTATAATGCCTCAAATTCTTATTTTATAGCTTGAGCCCATTTTGGATCAGATAAGGCTTCTTCAACGCTACTTGGAATTTGACATGAGGAGAGTGTTTGTGAAAACGCCCTGATAGGTTCTGATAACCCTTGAGTAGATACATAATTGGCTATTGGATACTTGGATTGTCGTTCTTCTCTTTCTGGGGAGTATCGATTTGGAGGTTTGCCTCGATTGTGTATGAAAGGTAGAACACAACCAACAGATGTATCTATAGCATTAGTTTTTAAAGGCGTGATAGGATAGCTTACCTCAAGAGTATTCTCAGTAGGAGGATCATTAGGTACTAGAGAGTGGAAGGGTGCATCAGCCACTTCATCTTCTGGAGATTCAGTTACTACTTCAACTTTAGTTCTTAGAAGTTCAATTTTGGGTCTAGGTACGGGTTCCTCCATATTGTTGGCATAATCCAAGTATGCTGGATTGTTACTAGTGTCTAATATTTCAACATCAAGCCAATTTTGTTCTTCACCATAACTCTCCCCCTGAAGAGGGTAATTGGATACCGGTGATGTGAAAAACCATTCAGATTCTAGGAAAGTGACATCCATGGTAATATAGTTTCTTTTAGTAATCGAATCGTAGCATCGGTAGCCCTTTTTTTGTGCGCCATACCCCAAGAATACACATCGGACAGCACATGGATCCAACTTAGTTTGTTGATTTTTGTGGAGGTCGACAAAAGCAATACATCTAAAAATTCGGGGCAGAAGCATCAAAATAGTAGGCAGGGGAATATGATCGGATAATACCTTTAATGGAGTTTGAAATTGTAAGGTCTTTGTGGGCATGCGATTCAGTAGATACACAGTTGTAGTAATAGCATCACTCCAGTATCTACTAGGCATATGTGCACTGATTAGTAAGGCCCGAGCAGTTTCTAAAATATGCCTATTCTTCTTCTCTGCAGTCCCATTTTGTTGTGGGGTTTGTGAACACAAGGTTTCATGGAGAATACCATGGTTTTCCAAGTATGTTCGAAATTGTTGATTAACATACCTCCCCCCATTATCAAACCTAAGGATTGTAATTTTTTTAGAAAATTGTGTCTGAATCATGGTATGAAACAAGTGAAATGTAGAAAATACTTTATATTTATGTTTGATAAGGTAAAGCCATGGCATTTGTGTACAATCATCAACAAAAATTACAAACCAATGATGACCCGACGATGTAGTTACCGGGGAAGGTCCCCAAACATCAGAATGTACTAAAGCAAAAGGAATCATACTTTTATGCATGCTCATAGGATAAGATGCCCTATGACTTTTTGCTAAGATACAGGTATCACATTTGAAATCTGAGTGTGTAACATTTGAAAATAAACTAGGTAGTAAATTCCTTAAATACCCAAATTATGGATGCCCAAATCGACGATGACATAACCAAATCTGTTATTCCTGGTTACTAACCGTGTATTGCATATGATTGACTATTCCTGAACTGAGGCCATCCACATAATATAAACCTCATCTCTTAGTACCACTCCCAATGATCTCCTTTGTGAGAATATCCTATAGAAGACAAAAGGTAGAATACATCAATACTACACATTTAAGATTTGAAGTGACTTGACTTACAGACATTAGTCTATTTGAAAGAGAGGGTACAAGTAATATATTAGATAATGATAATGAAGGAGATAAAGTCACTGTTCTAGCCCTTGTAACTGGATAAGTGACCCCATTGGCATTGGCAACACGGCTCCGTCTCAACTGGGTTGTATTAGAGAGATCTTTTGGGCCAAATGTCATATGATCTGTAGCTCTAGAGTCTAGAATCCAATCCTCATTATCACTACGAGTAGAGATGTGAAATGCTTTACTTGAAATACCTGGATCCCGGAAAGATTCAGCCTGAGGAATAAGGGATATTAATGCATTATTGGTAGCCACAGCGACTCTTCTAGTAGTTTCCCATTTCTTCTGTGCTTGAATATCATTCCACCATTTTGGATACGTATGTAGTTTGAAGCAATTTTCATGGGTGTGTTTAGAGTTTTCACAATGGCCACATTTCATGTCAATAGACAGTAGATTTGTCGTGGATTTCTTGCTACCCAAAAAAGTTCCTGGTTTTGGTGGTAGTGGATTATAGTGTCCCTTAATCCCTTTGAAAGCCATAACTGCTCTGGGTGTCGTATCTGCACCCTTGATCATCACGGTCTACCTGACCTCTTCCCTACAGATGAATCCTTAGGCTTGTTCCACCGTAGGGAATGGTTTGATTTGAAGCATATCACTTCGAGTTTTATCTACTCTGTCATCAAGTCCATCAAGGAAGGTATACACTCGATCTTCCTATATGATGGAGTTGTATTTTTGTATGTCAGTCGCACACTCCATTGGGTTAGGACGATGGAAATCAATTTCTCGCCATAACCCTTGAAGGTCATCGTAGTATTTTTCAATTGATCCACTCGCCTGCTTCATACGAGTAACTCGACGGAAGAGATCATACACTTGAGACGTGTTTGTCACATCATAGTAGGTTGTAGCAGCAGAATCCAAAACCTGTTTCGCAGTTAGGAATCAGATAAAATTTGCAATCAAGGAGGGGTCCATCAAATTGATCAACCATCCTTTGATAATGGCATTTTCAGTGCACCATCTCCTAAATGAGGGGTCAGTTTCAGCAGGTTAAGAAAAATCCCCATTAATATATCCCAGTTTGTCTTTGCTAGAGATATACATCTCTACCACCTGGGACCATAAGGCATAGTTGGATCCTCCCAACTTGATATTAATGGGAGTAGTTGAAGCTTCAGTTAGCGAAGGTTGTGAGGTGGTTTGAGCTCTAGTTAGAACTTCAGTTATTTTTGTAGTCAACTCATTCAATATAGAGTTGGTGGTTAAATCTCTAGATTATGCCATGAATCTATCACTTCTATTTTTTTTTTTGGTTTTTGTTTTCCTTTTTTTACACCCAATATATAAAAAAAACTCAGAACTGTAACCCTAATTTATTTTTTTCCTATTCGCGCAGCCCTCATCTGGAGCGGCGCTCTTCTTCTGCTGCATTCCAAGTTTCTCCATGGCTGCCCACGACGTCAGCTAGACTGGTACGTAGAGGGACTGCAATGGACCCAACGAGCAAGCAACGTTGGGAAACTACGATGGCTTCAATGAGTAGATAAACCTGAAATGCAGGTATACTTCAACGGATCCAACGAACAGCTAGATCAGTATGGCTCCAACACCTATGGCAGCAAGCATTATCCAACCAAACCAGGTGACACCACCACATGCATAGAGACAAAAAACCACAAAAAAATGTTGTTGAGAAGACGAACAGAGTAAATAGAGTAAGCCAGATCAGCCACCCATGATCCTAGTAAAACAACTTATCAGCCAAACCCAGCTATTTTTGTAGAAACAAAGATCGAAGATCTGAAAGGTTTAAGACTCCAAAGCATCAAGAAAGTAGTTGTTGACAACTACTAGTAAGGTATTTCATATGCCTCATACTGATTATCTGTATACAACAACTGCATTTCTTCACTGAATAATTTTGAATTGATTATTAATATAATCTCTGGGTTCAACAGAAACAATCTTTGTTTTAGATTCAGACCACAAGAATTCAAATTGGAAACTCGAAGTCTAGGGTCTCCATTCACAACAGAATGGTAAAGATTTGTATCCCAGCAGCCACACCAATACACCAGATCAAACCAATGTAGAGAAGAACAAAAAAATAGTGTAACAGGTAACAACGTAGCATTTTTATTTCTTTAGGCCAGCCATAATCTGCTCTGATACCATGTCAAAATATATTTTTTTGTTCTGTATTTTTCTATACAAGAGTCTTATTATGTATATTAAGAAAAACGAATATAAAACTCTTACCCTAACAGCTGTTGTACATCTATACTTTCTGCTCCCTTAAACATTGTTGTCTGTCATTTTCCTACTCCACTAACATTGTTGTCTGCTACTTTCACTGCACACGCCAAAAAATACTAGCTGGCTAGAATCTGGTGAATGGGCTTACAGGTAATCTCGATTGATCTCAATCTGAAGGTAACAACAATAAGTAAGATGTAGAAACTAACTAGCTAGTCTAGGATGAGGGGTTGAAATATTCCATATATGACTTCTTTTGTTGCCCGATTGACAATTACATACAAATTTCGTTGTTACACGCACTGACACTATATAGCTGCCTGATGAGCGCAGCATAACCAACTTTACGTATGTGAGTAGTTTCATTTTACACGTATTTGTTAGGTAATATTAAAAATCCTCATCATATAATTTTTATATAATTATATATTTAACAATGAAATCATATTATATACAATAAAAATTGTATAATTATTTCTAAATTTAGTATCAAAAGTGAACTTAGGTTTAAAATGTATTATATAATTTATTTAGTGTATCCAAAATTTTAATTCTAAAATTATGTATCTTGTTTTTTTTTTCATCTTAAATTAAGTATAATTTTTTTATTTTTAAAATAAAAAAAATTAAATATAATTTTAAATTAATTTTTATAATGAAATTATTTTGATAGTTAATAAAATTACATAAAATAAATTAAATATTATTTTAATTATTAATAACATTTTTATCCCAATGTAAATAAAAATTATATATAATAATTATAATATAATTGAATATAATTTAATTTAATAAGAACATATTCAATATGACGCATGAATCATGTCTATATATAATAGAATGAGATAACATAAAAATCCTTTTAAATTAAGATATCCTATTTGTTTAGTCTTTTAGTCTCTTATATTAGAATTGGTATCATTATTCATTTATTATGAAAAAAAGATACAATTAACAATAAATTATATTATTTTAATGATTTTTAATTTAAATATTATTATTTTTTGTCAAATAATTAAGATTCGGTTAAAATATAAGTTTTAATAAAAATAAAAGTAAAATTTAATATGAAATTGTTTTAAAAAAATCAATAGTAATAATGTTCAAATCCAAAGTTATTTAAATATATGTTTTACTTTTTAATAAAAACTAAAAATTAATAAAATATTAAAATAAAATAGTGATAATTAATAAATATAAAAAAAATATTTTGTGATTAATTGTAACTACACTATTGTTGATGAGTAGTGTGATATTAATATTTTAATTAAAAAATTGTTAAAATAATATAATTTTTTTTTAATAGGTTCCATTTTTCTATTACTAACTATTAGGAAATTTGGATCAAATGGTATAATTATAAATTCTCCCTCTCAAGATTCTCCTTAGCAGAATATTAAATAACAGAGAAATAGAGAATACACAACACAAGAATTATAGTGAAAACTCTAAATTGAAGAATAATCACTTTCGTTGTCAAAAGACAATCAGAAAAAGAAATTTACTATGTGAAAAATTATTACAATCACACTCTCAATTTTTTTCTCACACACCCAAAAGACAAGAACAATTACAAGTTCAAGAGAATTTTCGCACAAAATTCTCTCACTCAAAAAATTCTCATATAAGTTTTTATCTATTTTTGGGATGATTAACAATGAAGAAATGAAACCATATTTATAGTCTTCAAGTTTCAATTTCATATGCCAAACATTTTTTCGTTTAACAAAATTAGGCTACCTAATTTTCCTATTCTTTATTCAAACAAGGTTAGGCATCTCTATATTTGGTAATATAATAAGTCATTTTTCATGAATTTTATTCTAAATTAGACACCTCATATTTTGACTAACAAACCTAATATTATTTTTAATTAATCACGTAATTTTAATTAAAGAATTTAAGGAACTAATTTAAAGAAGTTTCTTACATTTTTCTCCATGTAATATACATATACTTGTCCAGTTATTCATAAGGGAAAAAAACTTGGGAGTACTCGCCAATTCTTATGAACCAAGTTTCTGCTTATTATTTGAGTCATTACTAATTATGATGAGCTTGCTCTTAAAACTTATGTTGGTGCTGATTGCTAATTCATATGCAATAGTATCCATTGATCAGCCATATTGCAAAGAAGATGAGAGGTCTGCTCTGCTGCAATTCAAACAAAGTCTTAAAATTAATAAATCTGCATCTTATGAGTTGAGTTCTTATCCAAAGATCATATTATGGAAGCTTGGAGACAAATTAGAAAATGGAAACTGTTGTTCATGGGATGGCATAAAGTGTGATGAAGAAACAGGACATATAATTGAACTTGACCTAAGTAGCAGTTATCTCTATGGTTCATTTGACCCAAATAGTACTATCTTCAATCTTTCTCATCTTCAAAAGCTTAATCTTTCTGATAATCACTTCAACTATTCTTATATTCCAACTCGCATAAGTCAATTTTCTAGACTAACTCACCTCGACCTTTCTTCTACTTTCTTTTCTGGTCAGATTCCATCAGAAATTTCACACTTATCTAAGTTGTCTGTCCTTGATCTTTCTAAGAACTACGATCAAAATTCTGAAGTGAAACTTTTGCAACTTAAAAACCCAAATTTTAGAGACCTATTTCAAAACTTTACAAAGTTGGAGAAACTTTCCCTAGGTTATGTACATATAGAGTTCAAAATACCAGAGTACTTTGCCAATTTCACATCTTTGAAATGGCTTAATCTAAAAGATTGTGGACTATATGGTGAGTTTCCCACAAAAATATTTGGCCTCCCAAACTTACAAGTACTTGCTGTAAGATTCAATCACAATCTCACTGGTCATATACCTGATCAAATATTTCAGCAAACAAGTCCTCTTCAAATAATGGCACTTCAAGGTACTAGTTTTTCTGGTAGATTACCTTCTTCTATTGATAAACTTTCCTCATTGGGTCGGTTGTCGCTTCGTGATTGTCGATTTTTAGGGCCAATTCCATCTTCACTAGGTAATCTTACTAGACTTTATTATCTAGACCTTTCATCAAACATGTTGGAAGGATCAGTACCTATTCCTCCACCATCATTGATATATTATGATGTCTCTAACAACTTTCTCAATGGAACTGCTTTGCCACTTTTCTGTGCCCTAACTTCATTAGGTGTCCTTGATTTATCACATAACAAATTCACTGGTATGCTTCCACAATGCTTAGGTAACTTAGTTGATTCTCTTTTAGTATTGAATCTCAGAAACAACAATTTTCATGGCACCATTAGTCCCCAAATATGCAGAACAAAAGCAATTAGTAATTTGAGAATGATATCTGAGTTACAATCAATTTCAAGGGAAGCTACCACCATCATTGTCAAATTGTACTGTGCTTGAAAGTCTAGCTCTCTCAAACAATCAACTATATGGTGTTTTTCCTTCTTGGTTGGGGTCACTTCCTGAGTTAAAACTTCTCACTTTAAGCCATAACAGATTTCATGGCATCATAAGGAAACCCAAATTAAATTGTGGTTTCGAGTTCCCGAAGTTGTGAATGATCGATCTTTCTTTCAATAGTTTTAGAGGAGACTTACCATCTCAATACATGTTATATTGGAATGCTATGAAAGCTATAAATTCAAGTAATTTTCGATCTAAAATTATGAATGCATACTCAAGCTTATATCGCTTTGGAAGCTTACTGTCACGACCTTAATTTCTCAAGTAGCGATCGTGCGACACTTAGCTCGGTCCGTCGCACTAAGCATGCCTTTCAATCCGAAATGTAACTCCAAAGAGAATAGAAAGAGAGTTTGCAAAGAATGCTTTGTATTGCTCTAGAGAGAGTTTATGATACAATTGCTAAGAATTCCCAAGGATTTCTAAGGATTTCCCAAGATGAATGCAAATGAAGACCAAGTGGTCTATTTATAGGATGGCTTCTAAGCTTAAGAATATGCCACCACATTCTAGATAATTCTATGCCTAGAATATACAAGAAGGTTCTAGGTTTATGTACAATGTGCCACAAGGCTCTAGGATCTTCTAGCCAACTCTAGAGTCTTCTAGGTCTGGCTAGCTCCTTCATGCACCTTCGGGATGTTCCATGGCTTCCCGGCAGCTTCTACATCCTTCCGGGACGTTCCGTAAGCTTCCAGCAGCTTCCACATCCTTCCCGAACCATCCGGCGCATTCTAGAACGTTCCAGCCCATTCTAGCACCCTCTAGTGTGCTCTGGAACAATCTAGGGTCTTCAAGCTTGAGTTGAGTCCGTCCAACTCTAGCCCTTTCTAGACTTCTCTAGGCAACTCTAGCCCTTTCTAGACTTCTCTAGGCAACTCTAGAACTTTCCATGTAGAAAAGCCTAGATCCTTTAGGCAACCACTATTTATTTGGATTTTTAGGGACAGTTTGGGCGGGACGTGACACCCTCCCCCACTCAAGTTCGCGACGCCCTCGTCGCGCCTTCAAGTTGAAACCTCTCTATAGCATTTTTGAATTGCCACAAGGAATCCTCAGGTTCCCAACTTGTCTCTACTTCTGGGGCGTTTTTCCATTTGACCAAGTATTCCCTATAACTTGGTATGCCCCTTCGTCGGATCAAGCAGTCCGCCCAAATTGAGTCCAATTCTTTGTTGAAGGAGGTTTCTGCTACGGTAGGCGCCCTCTTGGATGCTCCCCTACTTATGTCTTCCTTATCTCCATGAAAGGATTTTAGCATGCTTACATGAAAAACAGGATAGATTTTAAGCTTCGGAGGGAGTTGCAGCTTATATGACACCTTACCGACTTTCTTAAGGACAGGAAATGGTCCCTCATATTTCCGCAACAACCCCTTATGAGCCTTCCGCAAGGACTTCAATTGTTGGGGCAATAGTTTGACAAGGACTAGATCTCCTTCCTGAAATTCGACCATCCTTCTTTTCTTGTTAGCCCACTTTTTCATCTTCTTAGACGCCATATGCAAATAGGCTCGGGCCAACTCCACTTGTTCATGCCACGCCTTGGAAAACTTGAAGGCAGCAAGGCTCTTCCCTTCATAACTTGTGGCCATGGCATGAGGAGTCATGGGTTTCTGCCCCATGACGATCTCGAAGGGACTCTTCTGGGTAGACTCGCTTCTTTGCAAATTGTAGGAAAATTGGGCTACATCCAGCAACTTAGCCCAATCATGATGATTGGCACTGACAAAGTGCCTAAGATACAACTCCAGCAATGCATTGGCATGTTCCTTTTTCCCGTCGCTTTGGGGGTGGAAACTGGTAGAGAAATTCAAGTCTGATCCCAATAGCTTGAATAGTTCAGTCCAAAATTTCCCCATGAATCGTGGGTCTCGGTCACTCACAATATTAGACGGGATCCCCCAATGCTTTACAAAATTCTTGAGGAACAAGCGTCCCGTCTCATCTGCCGTGCAGTCCATTGAGGCAGGTATGAATGTTGCATACTTGCTGAAGCGATCAATCACCACAATAATGCTGCCAAAGCCCTTTGATTTTGGCAGGTAAGTGATGAAATCCATAGAGACACTTTCCCACGGTCTCTCTGGAATGGGCAGCGGCTCTAGCAGACCTCCGGGTATATGCTGCTTTGTCTTCCCCTTTCGACTCAGCGCATCAGTCACCATGCTTCCGCTGCGCAACTCTGATTTTTCCACCTGGCCAGGGCTCATTAATGGTGGTCTTGTGTCGAGCTCCAACTCGACTTCATGGTTCACCTCCCTCCTTGGAGGTAACCGTTTGGGTGAGGCCCCATGCATCACCCCATGGGATTTATCTGGGGTAGCTTGCACTTCCGTTGGCAAGCTTGACTTTGGTGACGCCTCAAACATCACCTTGTGGGACTTATCTGGGACAACTTGCACGTCCGTCGGCAAGCTTGGCTTTGGTGACGCCTCAAACATCACCTTGTGGGACTTATCTGAGACAACTTGCACGTCCATCGGCAAGCTTGGCTTTGGCGACTCCTCCTCGTTGTACTCTTTTGAGATGGTCAGGTAACTCTCTTCGTCCCTCTTCAATCCCCTTTTGATTTGAAGTGCCGAGAGAGCTTGGGTTGTGCGTTGGGTGGTCCTGTCCGTCGGTACCACGCAAGCCTTCGAACCATCCATGATGCACATGGAGTTTGAGTATGGCACCAAGAAAGCTCTTACCTGGTCCAAGAACTCCATGCCGAATACCATTGAGTAGTCATCTATAGGCGCCACTGATAAGTCCACTTGGCCAGTCCATGCACCAAGACTGACCTTAACTCTGCGAGCGACTCCATGTAATGGTAGTGCTGCTGAGTTAACTGCTTTGAGAGAACCCCCTCCATTGACAACCTTTAGGCCAAGTCTCTTTGCTTCTTCCACCGAAACAAAGTTGTGAGATGCTCCTGTGTCGACCAATGCTTTGGCGACCTTCCCGTTGATGGCGGCATCCACGTACATTAAGCCTTTAGGGGTCTTTGGGGCACTCTGCATTGCACCAAGTAGGCGCAAAGAACCCATCTTTGCACCTTCGTCCGATTCACCTCCATCTTGACCATGTGTGGAGGCAACTAAGGCACTCAAGGCCTTCCTCTTCGGACATTCGCGTGCCCAATGCGGTCCGTCGCATATAAAGCACGTCACCCGGGGCTTCGAGGCATTCCGATCCTCCTTCTCCTTCCCTTTGTCCCGTGGCTTGAATGAGGAGTTGCCTTTATGATTTTTGGATCCCTGACTTTTGGCATGGCCTCCATTACTCTTCTCTCCACCAAACTTCTTGTCTGTGGCTTTGGAGCCCTCCTTGTTTGTGGAGTAGTCAATAAAGCTTTCTGCGGTCGCAATGGCCGAAGATAAGTCTTGGGCACCACGTCGCTTGAGCTCAAGGTTAGCCCACGATTGGAGACCGTCCATGAACAAGAATAAGGCATCCTTGTCAGTTGTGTCAAGGATTTCAAGCAGCAAGGTTGTGAACTCCTTCACATAATCCCTTATACTACCCGTCTGCTTTAACCGTCGCAGTCGACCCCTTGCCTCCTCTTCAGCATTTACAGGGAAGAACTGCATCTTGAACTCCCTTTTGAAATCTTCAAAGGTGTCAATTGTGCAAACCCCTCGTTGCACATCTCCATGTCTCCGCCTCCACCACAACATCGCAGTGTCGGATAAATACATGGCTGCAGTTCGGATCTTGCTGGCATGGTCCGTTATGCCAGTAGCCTCGAAGTATTGTTCTAGCCCCCATCGTTCCTAACGCCATTAAAGGTCTTGGGCTTGGGAACGTCCACCCTCTTAGCCTCATTGACGGTGGTTGCACTAGTTCCCGCGGCCATAGCCCGCTTACATAGAGCTAGATCACCACCCATATCCTCCATTCTATGCAATACATTAGCAAGTTCTCTTTGGACAAGATCCCTTACCTTGGCAAGTTCCGCCTTTAACCCATCAATCTCTTGCCTCAATCCACCGTCTAGCTCGTTGAGTGACATCTTAACCGCTGCATGGATTTCCACATCCTCGGCCTCCAAGCCATTGCAACGCTCCTCTAAGCTGTCCCGCGCACTTCCCACTCGTGCTTCCAAGCTAGAAAGCAAGTCTTTCGACTTGGCTCGAGATTCCTTTGGGGCTTTCCGCACTTCCTCACGGCCACGTTCCATTGGTGGAACGTCCATGCTTGGTGTAGCTGGGGCGGTGTTCTTCATTTTTGCCAAAGATAGAGATACTTTAACCTGCTCTGATACCAACTGTCACGACCTTAATTTCTCAAGTAGCGATCGTGCGGCACTTAGCTCGGTCCGTCGCACTAAGCCTGCCTTTCAATCCGAAATGTAACTCCAAAGAGAATAGAAAGAGAGTTTGCAAAGAATGCTTTGTATTGCTCTAGAGAGAGTTTATGATACAATTGCTAAGAATTCCCAAGGATTTCCAAGATTTCCCAAGATGAATGCAAATGAAGACCAAGTGGTCTATTTATAGGGTGGCTTCTAAGCTTAAGAATATGCCACCACATTCTAGATAATTCTATGCCTAGAATATACAAGAAGGTTCTAGGTTTATGTACAATGTGCCACAAGGCTCTAGGATCTTCTAGCCAACTCTAGAGTCTTCTAGGTTTGTCTAGCTCCTTCATGCACCTTCCGGGATGTTCCGCAAGCTTCCAGCAGCTTCTACATCCTTCCGGGACGTTCCGTAAGCTTCCAGCAGCTTCCACATCCTTCCCGAACCATCCGGCGCATTCTAGAACGTTCCAGCCCATTCTAGCACCCTCTAGTGTGCTCTGGAACAATCTAGGGTCTTCAAGCTTGAGTTGAGTCCGTCCAACTCTAGCCCTTTCTAGACTTCTCTAGGCAACTCTAGAACTTTCCATGTAGAAAAGCCTAGATCCTTTAGGCAACCACTATTTATTTGGATTTTTAGGGACAGTTTGGACGGGACGGGACATTACGCTACCTCATAACATACCCTTACACAATCACAATAACATCAAAAGGGGTTGAGAGGCAGTATGATTCCATCCTAGATAGCTTTGCTGTTATTGATTTCTCAAGCAACAAATTTGAAGGGCAAATTACTGAATGGATTGGAAATCTTAAGGGACTTCACTTACTCAACTTTTCCAATAATAGACCCAGTGGTCACATCCCACCATCATTAGGAAATTTGATAGAGCTAGAATCATTGGACCTTTCACAGAACAATCTGTCAGGTGAAATCCCTCAAGAACTAAAGCAGCTCAAATTCCTTTCTGTTTTTATTGTCTCTCATAATAGTATTACTGGGACTATTCCGCAAGGCAACCAGTTTAGTACATTTGACAGTAGCTCTATTGAGGGTAATTCAGGATTGTGTTATGACATGTTAAATCAATATTGTGAGAGACCTCCTTCAACTTTAGTAGAAGACAATGATTCAGAAGCTTCCCTGGAATTAGATTGGAAGTTTATCTCGGCAGGATTGATAAGTGGATTAGTTGTTGGAATGGTTATTGGTGACATTGCAACTGCAAAGAGGAAAGATCTGCTGGTTAAGTATTTTTTTATAACTGTTAGGAGACGTTACAAAATTTGAATATTTTTGTAGTGTCACTTTTCTTTATGCACGTGTAATCTGGTAAAATTATATGCAGATAAAAGATTATAAGAGTAAGATGACAGAAAAATCAGTATTTGGCAAGTCCTCCACACTTCCAAATTAGATAATAGTTTATAGCTCTATATTCTATTTAGATGTGAAGAATCAAAAGAATGCGTATTACATATAAATTCAATTATCCAAGGTATACATAGCTAATGTTTCCTTTAAAAATTTACTTAAACCTGTACTGTAAAATTTATTAATAGCTAAAATTAAAGCATTCATATATAAGATTACTCCATTGAGGATCATAGGATGGGAGGTAGATGGAGGACCATTTTTCTGCTGCTCTTGTTCTGGAAATAGTTAGCCAATTGCTTGATAAATTTTAAAGTTTCCTCATTTATGAATCAATTTCACTTGAGCCCGATGGAAATTTCATCAATATTTACAAGCCCTGCTCCAAAGTTTCTTCAGTCTTTGAATTCAAGACTTGAGATGGGAAATTCTAAAAGATTCTAACATTTTCACCTTACATCTATTTTGATTTTTCATTTAATATTTACTAAATATTTTTATAAGATTAAAAAAATACCATGGCATCCATATAAGCGCAAAAAAAAAAATTTACTGAATTGTGATTAGATATTGTAAAGAATTGTCGAGCCATTTTACATGTGTGATGTGGTCACACAGATGTGTAAATGATTTAAAAAATCTTTATTGTAAAATAGATCTAATTCAAACTATATTATAAATTTTCACAAAACTCATTCCTATAATGTAAGTTTTCCATGTATACTTAAAATTTATTATATTTCACAACATAGTTCTTATGATTTAGTTAAAGTTACAAGCTCATATAACTAATTTACATGATTGAGTTTGTAAAATCCCTTGCAAAGTACCAGAAAACAAATGTATTAAAACCATTAGTACAAACATATATAAAAGAATAATAGCAATGAAAAATGTACATAGGAGTAACAATACCATGTGTTTGCGTAGTTTTCATGTTTTGAGTTTGTGTTCTGTTAGGGTAGACTGTGTAGTAGTATTTGCATATTTTGTTTTTTGGTAAAAAATAAAAAAAACCTCCTTAAGGATGACATCGTACAATCACGTCACATGTTTATTGTCTAGGTGAGAGGATATCATTATAAGCTCAAAATCAAGTCACATGGTCCCAAATTTTGAACCATTCACCTTGTTGTCCTGCAAGATGACACTACTCCCTCGCATTCAACCTACTACCAATTGTGATGTCTTAAGATAGTATTTACATATTTGATAACACATTAAATAATTTAAATGATTTTCATATCAATATTAATTATTCGTAAAGAATAATATTACTAATGCCTTAAATATACATGTTTTTCAAAGTTGAGTGAAAACATTTCAAAATTGTGTACTTACTCCTATACATGTATATGAGCGTGAACAACCAATACATGACTCATTTACAATCTTATATAACTAATATCCATCACATATATGACTCAAATTTTAAAAACTTGAGATTTTCAAGTCTCCATACTAACGTGACATTTGATATATAAAAAAATTAATAATGAATTCTAAGTCACATTCATTTTTAATCGTGTAATAGTTGTGTTGGTATTTATAATTATCACTTAGAGATGAACATTTTATTTACAAATAATTAAAATTATGATTATTCACAAAAATTTGATATTTTTTTCTAAAAATAATCATAACCAATTAAGCATAGGGCATTGATGGCTAAACATAGTTAACTAAAACCATAGTTATTAATATTTTTTATACACATATTGTTTGAACATATAGCTCGACTTGAAGCCTAACTGATGAATAGTTCGAGCCATCAAATGTGTTCCTCTAAGAAGATCCAGCTTGTGCACGCACCCACAATGATAATCATAAGGTGCCCTTGCCTATGCAGGGAAACTTTGAGTATTGAAAGGCTGACCACCTGAGCCATAAAAGTGGTTGACCTTAAGTTAGATTATGTTTTTACATATGTACCCTCTTGAAACAGTAGCACATGTATATTTATATGATCGACAAGTTTACATGTAATGTCCTATATATATGGACCTCATATGAGATCCACACAATTCACTCTCAATTCTCTAATTTCTCTCTAGTTTCTCTATTTAAAAATCGAATCATCCCAAAATTTTGGTTCCCACTACGAGGCTCAGGATTAGAATGTCAAACCTCAGCATCTGACCCCGTATTTTCAAGGATTTACCTCGAGTTTTGAGAGAGAAAGACCTTGTAAGAAAGATGCCTAACAATTTGGCACATTTCTTTGAGACTCACATCCATCATAATGGGAATAAGAGTTGAGGAAAGATTGGAACTAGAGAATGAAATAACATCTTTATCATAAAATCGTACCTTGCCAGCCCTTGAAGAGACTCAAGCTGAGGTATAAGCTAAGACCGACCCCATCAAGAGTTACACGTTTACTTCTTGAGCTAAGAAGAGAGCTCAAGGAGACCCGATGAGAAAATAGAGTACTATGTTCACAATCAAAATCAAACGTTCTATTAGGTCAAGCTACCAATCCGGTGGATGAGTTTGGGCCGACTTCTACAATAAATGAGCTTGCCTAAGTCGAGAACATAGCAGATGGTGTCCCTCCTTCTAATGCCATTAGGCTCAACAACAAACAATTGTTGCAAGAGCAAAATATATGGGGGGATATACTTCCAGGCATTAAAGGAAACAAATAGAAAGTAGGACGAGACCCTTAAAGAAACTAATAAAAGGCAAGACACACTATGATGTTGATAGGGATTGCGAGCAATTGTGTGTCTCTTCTTTCTTAGATGAAATAGAGAATAATTAGCCTTCGACCAAATTTAGTGCTCCTAAGTATCCAGATTACTAAGGAATAAAGGATCTGGTAACTCACATTCAACATTTCAAGATGATTATGGCCCTTGTGAGCCTCACTCGAGACAAGAAATATGCCATGATGTCCAAACTCTTTACTACCACTCTATATGATGGCACTTAAAAGCGATTTAACAGCTTAGCACCCCATATTGTAACCTCTCTCTCAAAATTTTAGGTTATTCATCATCAACTACGCCAGCAATAAGCCCATGAAAAAAGAATCTCATCACCTTTTCTTGATCACCTAGGAAAATGGAGAGTTTATTGAAGAATACATGAGAAGGTTTAGAGAAGAAAATCTATAAATATTGGACTGCCCTTACTCTATTGCAATAGAAGCTTTTGGAAGAGGTCTATTAAAAAGATCCAATTTATTTGTTGAATTAATCAAAAAAGTTTCCCAACTGATGGAGGAAGCAAATGGAGAGGCCAAAAAGTTTGTTAATTTAAAAAAGGAGTTGGAAGTGGACAAAAAGAGAAAGGCCATCGTAGAATATGCACAAAAAAAGGAAAAAAAGAGAATAAGCCTAGATAGATCAAACCAAGACAAAATTATTAACATAAATAAACATTTTGCTTCAAATCACAAGGTGGGTGGTTAATGGCCAAAAATAAGGGGGCCTTTGGGTAGGTCATTATCCCCCTTCAAAGGTCCATCTTTGAGAGTAAGTCTAGATCAAGTTGTGTTGAGGATAGAGAATGAGAAAAACGTTAGATGGCCACTGAAAATGAGGGCACATATTAGGGACACATCTAAGTGATGTGCCTTTCATAAATATATAGGCCATTAAACCCATGATTGTAGACATCTAAAAAAAGAAATAAAAGATTTATTATCCATAGGGTATTTAGGTGATCTTGTGGGAAACAATAGTAGAAGAACTGATCGATAGCCCTAACATGAAACTCTAAGACTACTTGTTCCACCAATTAACATGATAGACCCGCAATGAGGCTAATGTGAGAACCATCCATACTATACATAGAGGACCTGGGATCAATGAGACTTCTAATAATAAACGTAATTTGAATAGAGGGATGTCCTCTGTTGCAATCACTTTTCCTAGTAAGGATGAGACCTCGTCCCCCCATGAAGACCCTTTAGCAATCACCTTACAGATAGGGTCTTGTGATATCTGTCGAATTGTGATTGATATTGGAAACTCCATCAAAAAAATTTCCATGTCAATAATGAAAGCTCTAGGTATGAAGGAATACAACATTGTGAGAAAGGACTTACCCCTAGCGGGATTCAATAGTAGCAATACATATGTAGTTGGGACCATGATGTTATCGATTATGGAAACAAGATCTATAATCATGACCAACTTTGTGGTGATTGATATCCTAACCCATTTCAATGCTATTCTGGGTAGACCATGAATACATAAGATAAAAACAGTTCCATCTACTTTCCACCAAATCATCAAATACCCAACTAAGAAAGGCATAAAAGAGATAGAGGGACAAAGAAAAGGCTAAAGGTTGTTATAATGCTACAATGAAGAAGGTGATTCCAAAGAAGTAATTACAGTATGGGTCTCATAAAAAAAGACCATAGGACAGATGCCTAGTGGAATCAGTTGATTCAAATGAAGTTCGAGATTTACTAGTTAAAGACAAAGGAGAAGACCATTCTCTAAAATTTAGCACCAACTTAAGAACCAAAGACAGGGAGCAACTAAGCCAATTCTTAAGAGCCAACTCTGATACCTTTACATGGAAGCTTACTGATATACCTGGGATTAACCCAAAGATTATCACCCATAGGTTGAATATTGATCCAAAAGCTGGACCTATCAAAAAAAGGAAGAGAAAGTTCCCAAGAGAAAAGAACGAGGTGATTAAAGGTTAGGTCACCAAGCTTTAAAAGATGAAGATTATTAGAGAGGTAGATTACCCAACATTGGTCGTTAAATGTTGTACTAGTAAAAAAAGCTTGTGGATCACCTTGTATGTGTGTAGCCTTCACATACTTGAATGATGCATACCCAAAGGATTGTTTTCCCCTACCAAGTATTGATTAGCTGGTCATTGCTACCTATAGGTTTGGTTTGATGAGTTCAATTGATGTGTATTTCAGTTATCATCAAATAAGAATGTACCCAAAAGATGAGGAAAAAACATCTTTTACTAAGAAAATGACCTTTTGCTATACTCGAATGCCATTTGGTTTGAAGAATGTGGGAGTTATATATCAACACCTCATTAATAAGATATTTGTTCACTAGTTGGAGAGGAATCAAGAAGCATACATGGTTAACATGGTGATAAATTCAACACAACCTTTAAACCATGTCAACTACTTGGAAGAAATATTTCATGTAATCGAAAGATATGGTATGAGATTAAACTCTAAAAAATATGTTTTTGGTGTTGCTTAAGAAAAATTCCTATGATATCTTGTATTTTCCCTAGAAATTGAGGCCAATCCAAACAAGATACAAGCCTTGGTCAACAAGAAACCTTCTACTAACCTGAAAGGAATTCAACGATTGAACAGAAGAATAATAGAACTCAACATATTCATTTCCAAATGTACAGACAAGTGCTTACCATTCTTCAAAATGGTGAGAAAGAACACATTAGTTTTCCGAAATGAAGATTGTGATAAAGCTTTCCAATGAATCAAATAGTACCTGAGCAAGCCTCCAGTCCTGGTCAACTCCATCCTAGGTGAAAAGCTTTACTTATATTTGGTTGTTACTCCTCAAATTTATAGTGCTATACTCATTTTCGAAAGAAACAAGGTACAATACCCCATCTACTACATTAGCATGATCCCAACAGATGACCAAAGTAGCTATCCAACAA
Organism: Hippophae rhamnoides; assembly: GCA_033030585.1. Classification (NCBI taxonomy): domain Eukaryota; kingdom Viridiplantae; phylum Streptophyta; class Magnoliopsida; order Rosales; family Elaeagnaceae; genus Hippophae; species Hippophae rhamnoides. The sequence continues at coordinate 14,895,417 of CM065437.1, read as the reverse complement.
CTGATATGTTGGCCTTTGCTCTAAAAGTGACGGTGTGAAAACTTATACATTACTTTGGTTCGCATGCATTAGTAGTGCTCACCTCATAATCGCTTAAGAACATGTTGATAAGGCCAGAAGTAGCAGAGAGACTGGCATATATTGCGATAGAATTGGAAGAATATGATATCATATATATGTCTAGAACTTCCATCAAAGCGCAAGCATATGAAAATTTTGTTAGTAAGTTAGTGAGTCACTGGAAGTCATAAATGAAAAAGTAAAAGGCGAAGCATGTGGCATGGATCAGAAAGAAATACCAACTAGCTTGGAAATTATTTATCGATAATGCTCATAACTTTAAAGGCATCGAGCTAAGGATCATCATAATAGACTATAACGAAAACTACTTCAAACATGTTGCAAGGATGGACTTCCAAGTAACCAATAACATCACAAAGTACGAGACGACTATATTTGGTGCTATAACTTCAAAGAAACTTGGATCCAATAGCATTGTCTTGCATAGTGATTCACAATTATTGGTCAATCAATACTTGGGCATGTTTGAAGCTAAAGACAACAAGATAAGGGGATATGTACAAAGGCTAAGAAAGTAATGCTCAAAATTTGATAGTTTTGAGATCAAGCAAATATCTAGAAATAAGAATGGTCATGCCAAAGCTTTGGCCACCCTAGTCGTTGTACGTAAGGCCAACCATAGTTAGGTGATTTATATAAAAATCCTTATATAGGACAATTTGAAAGAATAAGAAAAAAATGGTTAGAACCATTAGTGAGGCCATCATCCCATGGTTTGTTCCTATCCTTAACTTTCTAAAAGTGGGGGACCTACCTAAAGATTTAAAGTTGGAAAAAGAAATCAAGACTAAGGTAGGTCAATATATGGTGAAAAATAACAAATTACACATAAAATAGCCCTTGGACCTAGGCTTTTGTGCATAGCTAGAGAGTGGTTTGAAAAAAATTATGTTTGAAACTCACGATGGAAAGTGCAGCTCTCGTTCAGAAAGAAGAAGGTTGTCCCAACAAATTATGAGACAAGGTTACTACTAGCTAGGGATGTTAGTAGATTACATGAGGTACACCCAGGCATGTGATAAATGTTAGAGGTTCACCCCATTATCACATATGCCACCGACCACAATGGATTTTCTACAAATGTGGATTGGATATAATAGGACCCTTACCACTAGTAGTAGGCCAAAAAAGGTTCTTATTGGTCACCATAGATTATTTCTCCAAATGGATTGAGGTAGAGCCCCTGGGAAGAATGAGGGAGAAAGAGGTAATTCGATTTATCTAGAAGTCTATAGTTTTTTGCTTCAGCTTACCCAAAATGCTTGTTATCAATAATGAAGGTAGTTCATGAGCCATAACATCAAATAATTTAGTACCAAGTACAACATCAAAATGTTCCATTCAACCCCGTGGTACCCACAAGTTAACGATCAGGCAGAGTTTTCAAACAAAATGGTACTCAACTTATTAAAGAGGAAGTTAAAAGGTGCTAAAGGAAGATAGGTTAAAGAGCTATATGGGGCATTATAGGCCATCAGAACTAGTCTTAGAGGTAGTACTAATGAGGCACCCTTCTCGCTTATGTATGGAACTGAGACTATGATACCAACTGAGATCACATTGCCAACTATGAGATCAACCTTAACTAAAGACCAAAACACCTCAAATAGATAAATATATCTAGTTTTCGAAGAGGAAAAAAGAAATGAAGCCTTGAGGAGAATGGTTGAACAGAAAAGAAATGTGATAGATTATTACAACAAAATTGTATGCTTTAAATAATTTTCCATAGGTAATTGGATTCTCAAGAGGGTATTTCCCAAGAAAAACAAGAGGATGGATAGAAAATTGGTTGCAAATTGAGAAGGCTCATATCAAATAAGCACATGACACCATGTGAGGCTTACTTATTGAAAAACATCAAAGGATCTGAAAATAGCGTGAGCTAGAATGCTTGACACTTAAAAAAGTATCACCTTTAATGTACTTTGATTTATGATTCATTTTCAATGTATTACCTCATATATATATATGTAATAAATTTTGATGATCAGAGATGCTATCGCCCACGAATATTCCATATCACGAGTTGATCACCTCGGTTAAGAACTATATAGAGTGCTCTGACAGATGATGTTAGAGAGTTGATCACCCTTGTTATAGATCAAGTAAAACACTCTCCATTAAAATTTCATGTCATGAGTTGATCACTTTGGTCAAGAATCAAATATAGTACTCTAACAGAGGATGTTAGAATATTGATCACCTCGATCATAGATCAGGTAGAACACTCTTCCTTAACATTTCATGTTATGAGCTGATCACCTTGGTCAGGAACTAGGTAGAATACTTTGATAGATGAAATTAGAGAGTTAATCACCTCTATCACAAACTAGGTGAAGCACTCTTCCTTAAAATTTTATGTCACGTGTTGATCACCTTGGTCAGGAGCCAAGTAGAGCGCTCTGATAGATGATGTTAGAGATTTGAGCACCTCGGTCATAAACCAGGTAGAACACTCTTCCTTAAATTTCATGTCATGAATTGATCACCTAGGATAGGAACTAAGTAGAGCACTTTGATAGATAATGTTAGAGAGTTTATCACTTCGGTCATAGACCAGGTAGAACACTCTTCCTTAAATTTCATGTCACGATTTGATCACCTCGGACATAAAATAAGTAGAGTGCTTTGATAGATGATGTTAGAGAGTTGATCACCTCACAAACTAGGTAGAGCCTTCTTCATTAACAATTCCATGTCATGAGTTGATCACCTCGGTCAAAAACCAAGTAGAATGCTTTAATGGATGATGCTAGAGAATAAATCACCTTAATCATAGACTAAGTATAACACTCTCTCTTAAAACTTCATATCACAAGCTAATCACCTCAGTTATAGACTGAGTAGATCACTACAACAATTGCCATATTCTTCCTGCTAGAGCTATGGCAATTTTCCAATTAAACTATCGGTTTATTGTAGTAATCAAGCTTCATAACTCTATCCTATTGAAAATGAAGTTACATTAGTCGAGCTTACAAAGCTTTAAAAGTTTATTAATGGAGAACTCACAGTCCCAAAATTACTAAGAATCCTTCAGACATTTGGATGCACGACCAGTGTCTAGGTCATTTACCTCTTCCACTAAGGGCAACAACTTGGCCTAAATATTGACAACTTTCTTATATATATTAGCTCCTATCTCAATGGAGGTTAAGCTCGAGTTAACCTATCACCTTGAGGAACACTCTTTCATATCATTTAATGTAAAAGTTCACCCAATAGGATTCCCTGCTAACCAAAGTATTCTTGTCATAGACCTTCTTTCATGTGCCCGAGTTTAAGATAGCTACTCCTTACAAGACTCAAGCTTACACTTAGTCTCTTCATAAAGAGAAAGCTTATCCTTATAGTTGGATATCTTGGTCTTTAATTTCTCTACCTTGGTGCTAGGCCTATCATTCTCTAATTTTAAAGCTCAAGAATGTCTATCTACCTAGTCAAAATCCATAAAGTGTGAACAAAAAATATGGAATGGATTTTTCAGGTTCTTCAAACAAAAGAGGATATTTAAATTACCAATATCTCTAATCCCTTTTTTATAGGGAATGACATTGGAATAAAAATGAGACAAATGTCATGCAAGTAATGAGGTAGGTCAACATCATAAATGAATACTATAAATACAAAAATACACATACAATGCATAAAATTTTCAAAATAATTTTTTATTAAAGGAAAAGTGTAGATAGTTATAAGAGTAGTTCGTGCCTATACAAAAGGATGTAGGAGTCGAGCCTTTCAAAAATAAAGGGCCTCAGGCCCACTAAAGAATTAAGGATCTCTAGATCCATCTCCAGCTTGTTCATCTCCCACCCCAAGTACACCATCACTTGTCTCAGAGTCTTCATCCTAGTCGTCACCTATATTCTAGGTTTGTGTGGGCGAGTACGGTGGCATATCTAGGATGTTAAGGATATGGTAGTAGTATTGACCGAGGCCTTTCTTTTTGATTATTTCTTAAGCGAATCCATGGCTAAGTTATAGTCAATTTTAACACTCGAAGAAAGTTATTCCGTTATGGCATCAAGGTCGCACTTTGCCTTTTCTTATCCGCAAGGAAATGTGTCTTTGGCATGGTTAAGCTCATGTTTACAAGCTTCATCCACAACCTTAATTTTTCTCTAAGTCTCCCCAAGCATCTCAAAATGCCTCGAGTTATCATTTAGCTCATGTATGGCCTTGGCTAGCTTTTCCTCTTTGTAGATGGCCTTACCCTCCCACTTGTTTGCCTTTTCCAGTAACACAACATCCTTGGCTTGAGTAGAGACATGACACTATTTTTTACCTCAAGCTTATGCTTTAATTTTTCAACACGTTAAACTCTACTAAGCCCATGAATAAGTTGGGCCTCACAATGAGAAAAACAAACTCAATGTATAAAAAATATAAACTTGAATAGAGTAAATAAAAGCTCAAGGTGATACTTACTTGATACAAGAGTCTATTGAGCAATATCGCAAAATTATCATCATCGCACATGGCATAGAGCTATTTTTCATATACCATATAAGGGAGGTTATCCACATAATAGTCCTACCTATCTAGAGCCATACCCTTATATAAGGCCACTCCCTCAAATTCTATAGTAAGGTCATCAATAACACATTTTTTCCTCCTCGATTCTCTTACAAATGGAGTAGGCATTTGTTGGCTCGAGGTGACAGATTTGGAATATATTAAACTAGGGATGTTGCGAAGGCTCAAAAATAGTTAGTGGAGTAGATGTAAGCATGGGCTCCTTGATGATCACATGTTTTTTTTTGGATTGATTGGGAATGGTCTCTTGCCTAGGAGACTTGCTCGTCTTCCTCCCTTTAGAAGAGATTGTTTCTTGGGAGGGAGTTGTGCTTTTCTAGAAGCTCACTCCTTATTTGGAAACCCTACTTTGAAGCTAGGCTAATAAGGTATTGCCATTAAACTCTATAATACCTGCAAAAAAAGATGAGGGTGTTAGATTTTCAAAGCTCAAGCTAAACAAGAATGGACTATTAAAAGTAAGCCCAGGGTTCGTTCACCATTATCAAGGACAAATTTAAACCTCCATTCAAAGTCAATGGAAGGGGGTATTATGTTTCTTGGGTGATCGAGGTTTATGGATTATCCTATGGGGTGGATCCACTAAGCCCTATCTCATCAATCCACGGTTAACAAAGTGCAAGGTGTTCAACAATTTCCTTCACTGTGTTTTCTTAGGAAAATAGTTATGGATATCAACTAAACTTTGTTTAGCCTCTGGACTCAAATTCGTGATAAGGGAATTTATATTCCTTATTATGAGTTTGGTGTCAGCCTATGTGATTATTATCAGCCTCGTGTCACTATCTGACATTTCCTACCAACCAGACACATAGAAGAAATGCTCCTTTTAGTTCTTCTCATTCTCAAGAAGGATCAAATTTATGCCTTAGTCTTTCATGACTGACATATAGACCAACTTCGTGTTTGTGGGATTTTTCTTTAATACATATGCCTCATTGAACTTGTGCATTTTCAACTCAACCTTGAGCTCTCTGCGTATAAGGGTGAGATAGAGAAAATATCTCCACCTATTTGGCATAAATTGTTCTGGTGAGAGTTGTGTTCTTGCCAGGAACTTTCTTATGGATGGGTACACTAAGAATTTGACCCCTAGCCATAAGGCCTTTTCATGAAAGGTTGTCCACCAACTAGAGGTGGTGCATTATCAAGAATGCCTGACCTGGAGATCATTATTTGAACCAAGTAGAGAATATCATCCATCTTTCTTAGCCGCTCCTCGTTCTAGAGAGCTAAACCATTAGGCTTGACCTTGGCCTCCCAACCTTTGGTTTGACCTGTGGTTTCACCTGTACCTTTCCTCCTAAATTTTTTCCTCTATGACCTAAAGACATATATTTGGGTTTGAGGCACGTTCAACCTAATTATAGGTGTTTGCTGAGGTTGAGTGGTAGACATAGAAGGAGGAGGAGTAGACATTTCTTCTTCACTCAAGGTACTCGTTTCACTTGAAGACCCCAATGCATCACTTCCTACTTGACCAAAGTAGCTAAGGTATTGAGGGCTCTCTAAGAAGAAGAGCCCGAAAAGTATAAAGATAGGACTACATTACTAGTAGCCCGTAATGATACCTCTTTATACATGGTCTCTACAAAAGATTATAGAGAACAAAATGGTAAGGTACGAAGAGATGGAACTTACCTAAAGACGAGTTTTTAAAGTAAAATATGAGTGAATTAAGGGACCAACCTAAAAAGAAATAAAAAAATTGTTAGATTCGAGGATTGATCCCTAAAAGCCTGAGCAAAAGTATGCACTTTTCAAACTATTTTTCTTACTACCCAAGCAAAGAAGTTATATGGCCACGAGTTGAAAAGTCAGAGCATTTTTGTTCCAATTTCTATTCAATGTCTTGAAAATAATGAAATAAATAATGCCTTGGCTCCTTCTTATATAGAGATTCAAATATTATCTCTCTAATTTATTGACAAGCATTTATTAGGGCGTGCCAAATGTTTCAAATTCACAGGCTGGTTGTTACTCTTCTACCCCAGTTGAAAGAGTAGGTGGACTTGATGTTTGAACATATGGCTCGACCTAGAGCACGACCTATTAACAGTCTAAGCCATCACATAGATTACTCTAAGAAGACATAGTTTGTGCCTATGCCCATAACCATAATCATATAGTTCCCTTCTCTATGTAGAATAACTTTAGGTATTGGAAGGTCGACCACCATCTTGAGCTGTAATAGTGATCGACCTTAAGTTAGATTATGTTTTTACATATATACCCTCCTGACACGTTGCAACGTGTACTCCTATATGATTAACAATGTACATGTAATTTCCTATATATATAGATCTCATATGAGATCCACATAATTCATTCTCAATTCTCTAACTTCTCTCTCTAAAAATTGGATCATCCCAACACATATAATTATGTTACAAAAACTTTTTAATATTAAATACATAACACTTTGAATAATTAGATTAAATTTTGTTTATTATTACATATATATATATATTATTTTATTTTAAAACATGAACTAAATAGCTAAAGAATTTAAATTAATGTTAATTGAGACAAATGTACCATAGGTCCATTAGTTATGCTAGCTGAAGTTGTTTGGTAAGAAATTATTACAAATATCCTTAAGTTTTTAGTTTTTATCACATATATCCCTAGCATTTTCAAATTAACACAAATATCCCTAACATAACATTGTTATATTAAATGAGATATTTAAGGATAAAAAACAATATATTGATGTTAAATTTCAATAAAAATTATGTTTTTTCATTTAAATTTTTTGTTTTGGAATCGAATCTTGTAATGACCCACTTCTATACTAATCTATAGTAATTCTTAATTTGAATTGTTTAAAATAATAATTTTATCTGAGGTATTTTGTTCAAAAAAATGTTTTATCTAAGTTATTAATATTAATCCATTAATGAAATACTTGAATATGAATCATTCATTTTCTTTTTAATTTTGCACATGGCCATCTCAATCTCATTTTTTGTCGAACTTTGTTTGTAATCATCGATGATTTTTCCTTTCTTTGTTCAATAACAAAAAAGATATAATAATCTTTGATGCTAGAATAATTATAGTTCTAATATTTTTGACAAAAAATTAAACTAAATCAACCAATATAGTTTAAAAGAAAACAATATAATAAAAACCATAATTTTTATCCTTGTATCCCAAATATTAATTTTTTAATTGTAAATTTTAAACTTCGTGTGTCAAGAGTGTATGAAAATTTGAGAAACTAACCGTAAATATTAACATCATTTATAAATTAAGGATAGATGTTAAGGTACTTGTGAACAAGCTATAAACATTAAGAGTATCCGTGACAAAAAATTAAAATTCATAATTATTTGTGATAATTTTTTAAGTTTAATCTAAATGTTATTTTTGAGACAGTTTAATCATTTTACTATGAAAAAATAATAATAAAATGACAAATGAACAATTTTTATTTTTATTTATTTTTATCAATTTTATAGTTATTTTTGTATATTTTTAAAGATTATCTATAAAATTGATATCACAAAATAATTGAAAAACATGAGATAAATAAAAAATAAAATAAAAAAATTGATGCCTTTTTGATACTATCACTTTTTAAAATAGAACTAAACTATTATAAAAATAATAAAGTGATTAAATTATTATTTTTTACATAAATAAGATACATGCCATGTTATCCAGTTATTATAAATAATTTAATAGAATATATATTAACTTTTTAATTTTTTAAAAAATAATATTTTTAAATAAATATTAAAAATAAAACAACTTGTATAAAATTATTATCTATTTATAAATAATAATAATAATTTCTTGAATCTACTCAAAATTAAGTCTATTGGTTGTAATTATATCTGTCACCGCATCAATCTTTGAATATCACCCATTGTGACATGATTCAACCAATTAAAGACGTCGTTTCTGTGCCTTGGCTACGTTGATATTTCAGGGGTTAGATTGTTAGTTCATATTAAGATATAATTTATATAAAAATATTAAATATATTATTATTGTTGATAAAAGTTTATAAAAATTATGAAAATTATAAAAAGTTTATCAAAAATTTGGAATTTTTTTATAAAACTTTATAAAACATTAAAATAATTAATTATTTATATTTTAAACTAATTTTTTATTTAATACATGTATTTTTAAATACTCAAAATATTTATATTAATAAATAAGTTGATAAATTAATTAACATATTGTATAATAAAATATATTTTTTTTGTTAAATATTGTTGAATAAGTAATTAAAATGTTTGAAATAATAGATAGATTATCTAATTTTATTAACCATTATAAATAGATAAATTTTAACAATATAAAAATAATTTTATTAATTATTTATTTTTAAAAAACCTCATAGAGAGATACAACGAGTCTCATCCTAAAATACAATTTATATGTTATAATATTAATATAAAACAGGAGAAAATAAAACATGCATGTTGATTTTGTACTTAGAATTAGATTAGATACTAATGTTTCACTCGGTTATTCACTAAATAAAATAGTATATAATATAATTTTTTTACTTATTCATTTTATATATATAGCAAACATGTTACAAATACGAAAAAGATAATATATTATATTCTGTAAAAATTAGAAAAAATTGAATTAAAATAATTGTTTAAAAAAAGAAGAAAAAGAAAAAATAAATCAAGAATTGATATTTTTTATAATTTGTTCAAAATTTTAGCAACAATATCTAGAATATTTTAGTCAAAAAAATATTTAAACGACATTTAAATTATATTTTAACGATATTTTTGACAATTTTGTAAAAATTTAGTCAAAAGATATATATATATATATATATATATTTACAAAAGAGACATTGTCGCAATAATGTCGATGTTATCGTCATTTTCATCCTTGGTGGTTAGTAAGATTTAAAAGGTTGAACTCGTTAAAGATATTGAGATATGATTTTTATGAAAATATTGAAGATATTATCATTATTGATAAATTTTTTGAAACAAAATTAAATAAATGATGGAAACTCTTTAAAAAAATGGATATTTTTATTAAATTTTATAAAACATCAAAAAAATTAATTAATTATATTTTAAATATATTTTTTATTTAATATATATATTTTTAAATATTTATATTAATCAATAAATTGACTAATTAATTACAACATTATACAATAAAATATATATATTTTTTTACAAAATATTGCATAATAAGTAGTTAAATGTTTGAAATGATCAAGTAGATTATAAATAGAGAAATCTCTACAATAAAAAAGAAATTTCATTGATATTTTTAATATTTTATCGATTTTTTACGATATTTTAATGAAATTTTAACGACAATATCTAAGATATTTTAACTAAAAAATATATTTAAAAAACAATTAATTTAACGATAACGATATTTAAGTGATAATTTATTAATATTCTCGATAATTTATCTAAAAAATATAAATTTAAACGTGTATAAGTAAAACATTGTGAAATTGTTCCTTGGTTGTTAGTAGTTGTGAGTCTATGAAACTGATTGCGCTGCACTGAGGAAAGCAATACTAATTGTATATAGCGTCTTTTTTTTTTCTTTTCTTCTCTGTGTCTCTCCTAAGAACCAATTGTATATAGTTCGTTTCAGAGTGATCACCAGTATCAATTTAAATAAGATACACCGTATGATATGTTAAATCAAGGAAAGTATATTAGTATATATCATCTATAGCTCAGCATGACTCAATGCATATGCTTGTTAATTAATTTCTCTGGCAGCGAAACTTACAAGTATCTCTACTTTCTAGCACAAATGTAAAACTTTAATTGTGAATTTGTGGTCAATATTTCTTTCATGTAAATCGCTGTTGCCTTTAATCTTAATGGATTCGTTGAAAGGTACGTACCTGGAACATATACATCCTATATATAAATATAGGATGTAACATTCAACATTAATGTAAAGGCTGAGATAATCATAATGTATGAATTATGCAATCCATGCAATTTGTTATAGGAAGATATGTAAATTGACGTTAACTTAATTAAGCCTTTTTAACTCTTTGCTAGCTTTACAATTAAATTCATAATTTGTCATTAATATCAATTTTCAACCTTAGCAGATATGTAAGTTGACGTTATTAACTTAATTAAGATACATATATAGTAGTACTAGATTTTTTTTTTTAAATCTAGGCAAGAAAAGACATGTAATCTAATTTCCACGTGTAGTCACAATCCCAATTAATCAATAGATATGAGATGTTTTTTTTTTCCATAGAGATACACATGTGGTAAGTTCATTATGTTTTTTTTTTTTTTGTTAATTAAGTGAATGGATAATACTTAAAGCTAGATGCACTGATTCATTTCTTTGAAAAGAGGGCAGGACTTTAGAACCTCGATAGCATTCGGTATTAAGTAGTACACATTCATTGCAGGTAGATAATTTGTAACATGATACAAAATATGGGTACAAAACACGTTACACATAATATAATATGATATCATATGAACAATGATAGTGGGATATTAGTCTAGTTACTTCGTCAATTTTGTTAAACACAAGCATCGTTGTTATATATAATAAAATTACAAGATATGTGGTTTAAATCTCAACGATTGGGTGCCTATTTATTAAATTTATAGAAACAGTAGTAGCTCTATTAATTCTTAAGTAATATTTCTTATAATTTTTAATAATTTAGATGAGATATATCATCCATATTTAATATAAGAATAACCCTCCTTTTGGTGAAAGTTTGCTCGTAATAAAATAATAATAATAATTAATATAATATGAACACTATATATAAATTTTCATATTTATGATATGTAAATACCCAATAGCACATTATTTAATTTAAGGCAGCATGACTCTTTTATTCATAACGAGGAGTCATGGATTGGTGCCCCATGATGATCTCGAAGAGACTTTTTGTGATAGACTCGCTCCTTTGTAAGTTATAGGGGAATCTTTCAAGAATGAAACATCTTGATATCAAGATCAAAATAAAGGAAAAGGAAAAGGAGATAAGAATCATTCAAGAATAGCTAAGTTTTTATACCTAGAGAAGTCTCTTTTAGAGACAAGAATTAAATAGGAAGAACTTAAAAGCTCAAAATGACAATTAGAGTCTAAAAAATCTAAAGAAGAAGAATAAAAAATTCAAAATATAAAGAAAGAACTTAACAGTTCAAAAAAGAGTAACATCTCTGAAAAGAAAAATGAAAAGCTTAATTGGGATCAAAAAGTAGGAAAAAAAGACAATGAAAAGACTTAGGTGGTCTATAATGGTCTAAAAATAAGAATTTATAATAACTAACCTGAAGCAAGTAAAATTATTATTAGATTTAGTATAATAACTCATAAAGCTTTCACTAGTAGAATAGAAGCTGAAGGCAGTTGTGTCAACTATATAATACAATATTAATAACTCTAGAGGATATAGTTAAAAATTACTCTGTAGTATTACAACAACCACCATATCACTAAGCATGATGAAGATCCTAAGAAAGATAATATGATCACTAGTATTATTCAGAGAAGTATCTTTCACGGAGACAGTAAAGATAATACAATCACTAATACTATTTAAGGAAATATCCCCATAAATAAATTGATTATTGAAATGAAAAAGACCAATGTATGAATTTAAGTAAATCATAATGGTTGAGTCTTTATAATTTAGTCAAAAAATATACTTATGAACAAATCGAAGATATGAAATTTTATACTACAGAAGAAAATTCCTTATAGGTAGTAAATTTAATATTCTAAAAGAAGTTGATCTAATTTTTTTTATAAAGTTTTACATAAAGATTTAATTGAAAACCTATATCCAGGAATTAATTTAAATGAATTAAATTATTTAAAAAAAATTCAAGAAGACTATCAAAAACTTCAAGAAGAAGATCAAAGCAGTTGACAAGCCTATATATCTCATATTTTTTAGTTCACTTTAGAATGAAGAAGATTGTATTAGTTTCTATCATTTTATCAAATTAGGGATTTCCTACATTAATAGGAAAGTCACAAAACAAATGACACTTCTAAAAAATGAATTCAATATAGATAAACTTTGTATTCTAAGAGAACATATGCTAAGTCAAATTTATCATAAATTAAAAAAAATTTGATAATACTTCTGAATTCAAAATAAATTACTCGACTAGTAAGGTTATAATCACTTCCCATAAAAATATGCCTCTCACCAAAGAAGAAGGTGAGAAAATCAACAAATTTGAAACAAATTTTAACAGTAATAATCTAAAAATTTGTTAAAAAATAAGAAAATTATTTTGTTTTTATGCCAAGAAAATCACTAAGGATCCCAAATGCATTTACTACATTAGAGATCGAAAAGATAAAGATGAGTCATCATCTACTTCATCAAAAAAACTATCGATAGAAAACAACAAAGAAGAATAAAGAAGTATAATCCACATCTTCAGTCGACATATCATACTAAGAAAATAGAAGACTTATATTCAAAAGATAAAAGCAGAAAGTTAGGTGAATTATTAAACTAGGGGTACAACAATGATTTTTTACTATTGTAAATAGAGATTCCTTACCTTATAAAAGGAACCATTATTTTCATTTGTTGGACATAGCTTCAGCAATAACAACCTTTCTATTCTAAAAATTATTCATCTAGCAACCATATATCTAGAAACTATGAGTGATTAAGAATCTCTTCAAGTTTCTTAGTTAGCTTTTAGAATTATAATAATTGTTAATATCATGAATAAAAATGAGTGTAATCACTATTTTTTTCCTAGTAAGTCTAATTTGGACACCATATTATGTATGAATTTAAAGGCTTTACTAATTACCAAAATGGTATTAAAGTTTGAGCAAACTGAGACATATTAAATGTAACAAAATAAGAAGAACAATAGAATGAAAGATTGTAGTGAATTCATTAAATTCAGGTATAATAATTATAATTTTAAATCAATTAAGGATCTTGCATAATTAAATATTTATTTATAACATTTATAAAATTGATAAATAAGAAAATGAATACAAAGAAGCTAGCTATAAGTCTGAATGAAAATAAATATAAGAAAATTATAAAAATAAAATAATGTTTTGAAGAGAAATTTAAAAGTTTATATTTAAATAATAATATGCAAAAAGTAACAACTGGTATTATAAAACAGGTAGCCTTAATTTAGTATTAAAGACATAAAAAATAAACATATATCATTATATGGAAAGTAAACGCCATCAACTTTTGAGAGATATTAGTGATATTATCTATAAATCTAAGGAGTATTAAAGCTCTTTTTACGAACTTTAAGAATATAAGTAAAGATATCTTAAATTAACATGCATTAGTGATAATTTTTTATTTTGTATATAAAAATGTATTTTTCTAAATTAATACCATCTTTTTTTATTTCTTAAAAATATTTTCCCCAAATATTTACCATTATATTTTATATATTTCTTAAATATGTTTTGTATATCTAATGTTTTGTACCCATAACAAAAATGCCTCCAACATGTAATTTTTTATAAAAATGTCCTTAAAATTTACTTCCATTAAAATTTATATTTTTTTTATTGATTTTCGTTAGTATATTTAGTTTTTTAATATTATATTTAACCGTTATTTTTTCAATAAAAATGATTAAAAATAACAAATATAACATAATTAAACTTTAATTATTGACATTTTTGTAATATTTGAAGCATTTTTAATATATATATATAAATAATAACATGTTTTCCGATAAAAAAAACATTAAAAACATAGGTCTCATTGAAGAATATTATTTTTTTTAAAATTATAATATTATGTATGGGAAAAAGTGAGCGGTGGGCATTTTAATAAATAATGGGAATTGGTGACTATATACATACATTAAATATGGCGAGGTATGTATGCCTTGGTAAGAGACAACCCACGTATTAATTTAATAGGTGTTAATTCTTAAGCCATTGTATAACAATATTTTATTAAATAATTTTTAAATGAGATAATTAACTGGTATTATCCTCGATTATCGAATAATGATAAATATAAAAGTTATGTTATAATGAATTTATCCAAATAAATAAAGTAATTTTAATCCATATATATTCATCCTTGCATATTTTACACCATATTCCTCAATATCTCTGGGTTTAGAAGAGATTTTTCTTTTTTTACTAATTAAGTAAACATTTCAAAGATGATATAATATAACATATAAATATGAATAGTTTAATTTATATTTTATTATATGATAATAATAAGAACACTTTTAAAAAAAATGTGTACTTTTTAATGTTCTATATTATAGTATAATTATTTTTTATGTGATAGATATTTATTGATTAAAATAATAAAATTTATTTTTTAATCTATAATTAATTATAGAAATATGAAAATTTGGAGTAAATAAATTTTTTCTAACAATATACATAAAATAATAATAGGAGATATAAAACCTAAGGGGGATGACACTAATATAGTTTTGGTATTGGGAGTAACTCAAATACTCACTTTATTAATTAACCCATGCTTTACATTTTGAATTTTTACTTCGAAGAAATCTTGTATTTTCAGATCTTGCACCAAAAAATAAGATTTTCATGGTAACTTAATTGAATTACTTAAGATAACATCTATGTAAATATCATGGCACTGTAAAAAAAATATAAACTAATAAATTATAAGAATATGTTGGGAAAATCGGGTATATTTTCCCTATTCTAAGTAGTTACTATTCACTTATGATTTAAATGAATAGAACTCAAACTAACCCGACAAAATAATGCTATTGGAAATATAATGCTAAAATAAACTAAAACAGATATTGAAACAAAAATATTAAAAGCGAAAAATAATAACATCGTAAATTTAACGAGGTTCTAAGATAAATGTTACTCAGGTCCCCGAAGGCCGTTGATCACTTTCACTATCTTCATATGTATGAATTTTAAAATTACAACTAATTCGACAAAATTGAGCTAATTAATTACTCTTACAAAAAAAAAAAGATTTACAAATTTTGGGATGTTTACAAATGGTGAAGAGGGCTTTATTTATTTATAGCCCCAAATCCAACACCCATCTTCATTCCTAACCAACGTGTGGGACTTTTCTAATTTTCTCACTACGAGCAATATATAACAAATCTCCACCTTAGCGACTTAGTGGTTTTAAATGATTTCTTCAATTGCTAGATCAACGACGCCAACGCCAATTCAGATGATGTTAATCAAGTCCAGACAATGCTCAACTTGATTGGCTTACCACCTTCGTCATCATATCCTCATGGATTCTCCGTCGTACTAATCTTCCGAACTAGTACTCCACCTTCTTCAATAATCTCGCACGAAAATGATAACGATAACGTCGACTTGGTTCTTTGCTCGTCGTACTAATCTTGAACTAGTACTCCACCTTCTTCAATAATCTCTCGCACGAATATATGATAACAACACCTTTGTACGGGTAGACTTGATTCTTCCCAGTAAAACATAACCTTGATAGCTTCCTCCGCATATCACAATATAGTTGCATGGTATGACCAACTCCCAAGTCTTACAAGCAAACCTCGGTAGGACTTTCAACTTCAATTATACCGTGCTCATAGTATAGAGTAAACACATAACCTAACCGAGTATCTCGCTGTCAAATCACCATATAATATTAATGGCGCTTATCTAACGCATTATCCGCACGTTGACCAATGGTATTATCCTCGCCAAATACTCACAAACCAGATTTATAATATACCGTAGAATCCATTTCACAGCCCAACCAAACGTCCTTTACTGGATCACGTACAATTCGCTTACAACACCAACCGCATGTGAAATGTCAGTTCAGACACACCATTGCATACATCAAGCTACCAACCGCATTTGCATATGGTACTTTTGTCATATATTCGTTATGCATCATTCGAGGAGATAATCGAGCACTAAGCTTAAATTGAGGAACTACGGAGTACTTTATGCGTTTTGTCTGTTCATTCATACCAAAACGTTGTAGTATCCGCCCAAATATTGACTCCGGGTCAAACTAAGCTTCCCCTTTCTTCCTCGCTTATCTCCATACCGAGAATCTTCTTGGCTTTTCCCAAATCTTTCATCTCGAACTCCCGACTTAGTCGAGCCTTCAACTTTTCAATTTCTCGTCAGTCTTCGACGCAATCAACATATCATCGACGCACAGAGAGATGACGAAAGACTCATTTTGTAGCCATAAAAATACACACAATGATCGTGTGTGTGCTTCGGTATACTTTTTGTTGCAACATTCCACCGTATTCTTAAACCGGCAGCAGGTCTTCAAAATCCTTGTATCGAGTGTACCTTGACATTTTGTCGTCGTGGCCTATCAACTCAGCTTTCTTTGTCACAGGAGGTTCTTGGGTTAAAACCTCTTCATCCGATTCATCTTCTCAATGGAGGATCAACTTCACTCTTATCTTCACTAACCGGATTAAAAATTTTTCTTCAAACTCCACTTGTTTCTGAGTTTGCTCCACCTCGCTCTAAAGTGCCATCAATCTTCTTAGTTACCTTTCTCAACAATGCAGATTCATCAAAGGTAACATCTCTTGCTAAAGATTATCTTTTTCGTTTCAAGGCACCATAGTCGATATCCCTTAGAACTGTATGATCCCCAAAAAGATGGCTTTCTTGGCTCTTGGGTCCAACTTTGATTCTACATACGGTAGTATGCAATTGAACCAAACACATGTAAGAAATCGTAATCTCTAAAGCAGGTTTTCCAGCACCATACCTCCATGGCGTTTGCCTTCAAGAGCGTAGGCGATGGTAGGCGGTTGACGAGATGACATGCATATGTCATGCCTCACCAATACCGCTTGCCTAAACCAAAGATTTGACAACATACACCGAACCTTTTCCAACAAAGTCGGCTCATACGTTCTGCAACTCCGTTTTGTTTGTGGTGTTTTTCGAATAGTGAATGTTGTCGCACTATTCCTTCTTCTTCACAAACTTTCATAAATGGATCATTTGTGTACTCAAGTGCCATTATCGACCTTAGACGCTGATCTTTTACCACCGAGTCTCGATCATCTTCTTCCACTTGAGAAAAAATACCTAACACTTCATCCTTTTTCTTCATGAGATACACCCAAACTCTTCGAGTAAGTCATCAACGAAAGTGACATAATAATGTTTGCCACTCATGGATGGAGTTCTGTTGGCCCCCATACATCGCATGGATGTAATCCAAAATGCCCTTTTGTATTATGAAGAAGGCCAAAGCTTACTCTTTTCTCGCTTCCCCAATACACAATGCTCACGTAATTCCAACTCGGTTTCACCTTTGACCTTTTAATAGGCCTTGCTTTACTAGAATTTGTAAAGCTTTTTCACCAAAGACATGTCCCAAACGCATATGCCACAACTTGGTAGTTTCTAAATCTCTTTCTTCATCCGAAATCGTCGATGTTGTCCCAATAACCGTACTACCAAGGTAGTAGTACGTGCTATTCTTCCGAACACCTTCATCGCCACAAGTGCTCTGAGGTAACCTTCAATGCCCCATTTTGTATGGCCAGCTGCCTTTTGATTCTAAGACTCCCACAAAGCAATGAGATTCTTCTTCATATCCGGGAACATAATGAACATCCGTCAAGACACTGGTTGAACCATCTTGATTCTTCAAACGAATTGTACCGATTCCCGAAAACTTTGCATGGATAATCATTACCCATGAAAACAACTCCACCGTCTGGGCTTCTTCAAAGTTAAAGAATCCACTCCTTGTTAGGAGACATATGGAAAGTACATGCCGAATCAAAAATCCAATCACCAGGATGAGATGATGTTGATGAACCAACCAATGCAAAATCCGAATCAATTTTTCGGCTACCACATGCATCGTATCGCAGCCTTTTCCTTTCTTTTGCAACTTCTGGGACAATTTTTCTTCCAATGGCCTTTCTCATGACAAAAGGCACATTCATCTTTACCAAGTCTTCCTTTTGATAGAGATCTACCTCTCCTTCCTTTATGTTGTTTTTCATGGACGTCCTCTTACAGTACAATGCCTCTCCGTCGCTTCATTCCCGCTTTCTCTTTTGTCTTTCTTTCTAATTTCATAACTATACAAAGCAAGCACAAACTTCCTCAAAAGACACTTTATCCTTCCCAATGAGTAAGCTCGTAATAAGATGATCAAACTCATCAGTGAGGCTAACAACATCAAGGCTAAATCTTCATCTTTAAAAGTTTCATCCATATTTAACAACTGCTACTAATTGATTAAAAAGCATTGGGTGTGATTTATTTATGTAGCATTCGGAAGGTATTCAAACCGAACAACTTCTTCTTCAAATAGAGCCGATTTTGTCCACTCTTTTTCATGAACTTGTTCTCCAACGCCTTCCACAACTTACTCATGGATGTCTCCTTCAGCGAACGTGTACTTGTTCTCTCGAGAGACACGGATTGGTACCACATGCCAATCCGCTGATATTTTTCCACTCTACTTCATCCGCTCCATCTCGGTTTCTCTTCTTCAATGGCGATGTCTAGACCTTGTTGAAACAGAGCATCTAGAACTTCGCCTTTGCCACACGCCGAAACGACCGGTTCCATCAAACTTCTCCACCTCGAACCTTGCGTTCATCACCATAGTTCTCGCTGTGGATGACTGCCTTTGTTTGAAAGAAATTTTTCTTCCGCCATTTCTTCAAATTACAACAACTATCAACTATATTCCAATAGAAACAAACGGAATACAAACAAATGCCTAGGTAGAAAACCTTCGGCTCGATACCAATTGTCAGAAAATCGGGTATATTTTCCTATTCTAAGTAGTTACTATTCACTTATGATTTAAAATGAATAGAACTCAAACTAACCCGACAAAATAATGCTAAAATAAACTAAAACAGATATTGAAACGTAAATATTAAAGCAGTAAAAATAATAACACTTAAATTTAACGAGGTTCTAGATAAATGTTACCTGTGTCTGCTTGATCACTTCCACTATCTTCAAATGAATGAACTTCAAAATTACAACTAATTGGGCAAAATTGAGCTAATCAATTACCCTTACAAAAAAGAGAAAGATTTACAAATTTTGGAATGTTTATAAATGGTGAAGGAGGGCTTTATTTATAGCCTCAAATACAACACACATCTTCATTCCTAACCAATGTGGGACTTTTCTAATTTTCTCACTAAGGAGCAATATATAACAGAATATATGTGATAGATTGAAGTAACCGCATCCTCACGTATAAAAGATGATAAATAATAGAAAAAATAGTATTAAAAAATCATTTCAATTTTCAGTGCTAGCCCTTTGGATGATATTAAAAAAATGAAGGAAAATAGGATTTATAACTTTCTTAAAATTTACTATCATAAAAATAACATTAATTTATACCCTCTCAACTCAAGGTGTTTGATGCAATTTTTGTTATGATTTCTTGAGTTATTTGGGGGGGAAAAAATTAACACTCTATCAGTCATTTACTGTTTCCCATATCTTTCCAAGCATATGATCGTAGAGATCTGAGTTAGTAAGCAATCTAGGGTGTACTGTAGCAGCACGTAACGGCTAGGAGTAGGAGGAGACGTACTTCAACAAATGTTGGATTCAAACTGAAGTTATTGGACTGCTCCTGTATGTTCCTTGTGTTGGCAACCAAAGTGTTCGATCAAATGCCTGACCCATTAAGCCTCCACCACTTTTAGTAACTTAAGTGATTCAATGCTCAGATCTTTATTTATTTTTTATTGAAAATTGAAATGCTCAAATCTTTATTAGTACTGAATTGTTGTCTTATTCATAAGTTATATATATATATATATATATATATTAAGAATGTTTGTGTTATTGTGTACTCGTTCTTCTAAACAATTATTTTCCCCCTTTTTCAATTAGCGCTAAGGAGAAGCAGCAGTCGACACTCAATTCTTTTTCCGGTTGTTATTGGGATTTGTCTCCATTATTTATTTATTTATTTTTTTCATCTGGGATCAATTATTTGGTTGCTTCATAATAATTGTGACTTTTATACGAATAAAAGGTAGAAAAATGATAAAAGAGCTGTAATGTAATAACCAAGTTTACGAGTTAACATAAAATTAAGTCTCGTTAATAATATTTGAATTTATTTATTTTCTTGCGCAGATCGTCAGGGTTAACAATTTTCGACACGATACGATAACATAAAAATCAATCCAAACATGAAGTAAACCGACGTGATATTACACTATTTAATTATAAAATGAAAAGATTGTACACTAAATCGTGGGTATAGGAGACAATGGCTTCGAAAAAGTTAAGAGTAACATTAAGTCTCATGTTTGCTTTCATTCGAAATAAAGAGACTAGAACATTCAAGTCTCTTTCTTTGCACATAGCGTCTCTTTTTTTAGACACAGCTTAGCGCAATGATAAATCCGTAAATCTTTCCATCTTCTTCTTCTTCTTTTTAAATCTCCCATCATTCAACACCCAAAGGAGTAGAAATTTACAAAGAAAGAAAATTTAACCACCTTCCCATCTCAATCGTTTGTCCTATTTTGGTTAAGTGGCTCATATAATTTAAAGCTATAGCTAACACCAGAAAAAAAAAGAAAAAAACTTATTTTTCTCTGTCTAAAACACAAAATAATTAATGATGTTTAGTACATGTGGTGGTGGTGGTAGATAGAAAACCACTTGTACGACTACAACCACATTGTGTCATTCTCCTTTTTACATAACTTCTTACTCCTACTCCCATTCTTTTCACACAAAACCTCTTTCTGCTTCTAGATTTCTATTCTGCTTTTTTAACATATAAACACAGTACAAGGAACAACTCAATTTGAGAACCCACCAAAGCAATTCAAATTAGAATTCCTTGAAACCATTCTATCATGCCTACAACAGCTTACCAATGGTTGAGCCTTGTGGGAGTCATTTGGCTTCAATCCATAAGTGGAACAAACTTAAACTTTCCTGCATACTCTACTCAACTTAAGCATGTCTTTTCCATATCCCAAATGCAACTCAACAACCTTGCCTTTGCCTCTGATGCTGGCAAACTCCTAGGTTGGTTTTCTGGTATTGCTGCTATTTATCTACCCTTGTGGCTAGTTCTAATGGTTGGTTCGTTTCTCGGTTTGGTCGGTTATGGTTTGCAATATCTATCAGTAACAAACCAAATATCCTCTCTTTCTTATTGGCAAATCTTTTTGCTTACTGTTCTGGCTGGGAACAGTATTTGTTGGATCAATACTGTGTCTTATGTTGTCAGCATCAGAAATTTCCCAAATAATCGTCAAGTTGCTGTTGGTTTAACAACAAGTTATCAGGGATTAAGTGCAAAGGTTTATACAGATGTTGTTATTGCTTTCACGTATTATTCACATATCAGAAAACATGAAATTTATCTTCTTCTTAACTCCATCTTTCCAGTTATAGTTTCTGTTATAACTGCAGCATTACTTAGAGAGATTGATATTGGAAGACCAAAAAATATGGATGTTGGGTTCTTTGTTATGTTTATCATTACCATAGCTACTGGAGTTTATGCTGTAATCAGCAGCTTGAGGTTTAACTCTGTACTCACTGAACTCTTAGTCTTAAAAAATTTGATAGGTACAGGGGCTTTTCTGTTGGCACCATTGGCTATTCCAATTGCTGCAAAAATAAGACAAGAATTGATCGGAAAGTTGAATTTAAACAGAGAGAGAAAAATATACCATTTTACAACTGAAGAGAATGATGTTACAATTGAAGAAAATGATGTGATAGAGAGAATAGAGGATGGGATCAAAAAGGAAGAAGAAGATGCGAAAGAAGTTAATGAGGTTGGTGTCAGAGAAGAGGTTGGAGTTAAGGTAATGCTGATGAGAGTAGACTTTTGGTTATATTTTATGGTATATTTTTGTAGTGCTACAATTGGTTTGGTGTTCTTAAACAACTTAGGACAAATAGCTGAATCTCGTGGTTCCTCTTCAACCTCTTCTCTCGTTTCCTTGTCTTCTTCATTTGGATTTTTCGGCCGTCTCATGCCTTCTCTTTTAGAATACTATTTTTCAAGGTAACTTCTCTTTCTATCTCGTACTTCTTCTTTTTTCATTTCTTACTGATAATGATGGTGCATCTACTTCTAATTAACAACTAGAAACAAAGGTATATAAATGTGTTTGTTGATAAATTTAATGATCCAATTCATTATCCTAACTACTTATTTCAAGAGGTTTAATATTTTACTTTTTGAATATTGTTTCAGGACTAAGTATATGGTTTCAAAACCAAGTTTAATAGTAATATTCGTAGCTCCAATATCAGGAGCTTTCTTCTTGCTTCTGAACTCAAACAATCTGTCTCTGAATATTAGTACTGCAATTATAGGAGTTTGCACTGGAGCAATTACTTCTATTTCAGTGTCTACAACAACAGAGTTATTTGGGATGAAAAATTTCTCAGTTAACCACAATGTATTGGTTGCTAATATCCCATTAGGGTCTTTTGTTTTTGGATACTTGGCTGGTTTTCTTTACAACGAGGAAGGGAATGGAGATGGAAAATGCATGGGAATGGAATGTTTTAGAAAGACTTTCATCATTTGGGGTTCTTTTTGTTTTCTTGGAACACTTCTTGCTTTAATTCTATATTTTAGAACTCGTAAGTTCTATTCTCAAAGATTGTAATTAATTTAGGTTAGTAGTATTTAAATTTATATCAGAGTAGGTAGTTGTAGTAGCTCATTTTGTAACAAGATGACCTTATTATATAGTCGTTACAGGCATCAAACAAAACACAAGATATATATATATATATATGTTCATGTATATTTTTTTTTTTTTGTACCAAAGAAATTAAAGGATGTATAAATGTTTTGAGTATATTTTTGTTTTTTCTAGCTGTGCTGTGGGCTTTAAATACCAGTGGCGTCGGCTTGGGGAAAATTAAAACAACTTTATGTTTAACTATAAAGAAAAGAGAAAAAGTAGCATTTGACAAAAAAAAAAAAAACAAAAAGAGTAATGGTGTAAAAGAAAATTGTATTATTTTATACACTATTAAAGAATTTTATAAAATGCAAAATATTGTTTTGATGATTAATTGATGATAGAAAAGTAAAGTTATAAAAATTAAACTATCAAGCAAATTGAGTCAAACTTCTGCCAATCTGCCAATCTGCTTGCTAATGAGGTGGACTAACAGCCTAGTACGATAAGTTATCTAGAGTTGTTTTCATACATGTTATTGCCTCAAGTATTGCTGCAATATACGTTATCAGCTGTGGAATGCAGCAAATAAATTAAAGTATGTTTTTGTTTTTGCATCAAAGAAATTAAAGGAGGTATATTTTATAAATTTAAGTTTTTTTTTTTTGCTATCTCTTTCAAAGGAAGGATATGTATATGTGAAAAGTATAACCATATTGTATTGAATTATATTGAGTAAATTTGTATTGTATTTAATGATAATCATATAATATACTGAAAGTGTACACCTTTTGGTAGTATTCTAGGCATGATAATTTATAGTTAGTAAAATATTTTGAATTTAATTAGTGATTGTAATTTTTATTTATATATAAGTGCAAGTATTTAATTAAAATGACTTATTTATATGCATCTTTGAAAATTCACCGCTTTAAACCATAGTAGTTTTATTCATCATTAGGTATGTAAATAATTTAAGGATGATATAAGATTGATTATATTTATTTGTTAATATTATTTTTCTCATTATTCTGATCCTTTAAATATATAGATGAAAAATAAACATTTGTATAATATGAATGTTTACTAATAAAATTAAAAAATTAAAAAAGCGAAAGAAATATAAGTATTCAGAAAGAGAACTCAAAATATCAAAAAATATTGAGTGTCAAATTAATTCTTAAAAAAAAAACGTTACTTATTTTTTTAATTTTGATTTCAGATTTAATATTTAAATGTTCTGTTTTATTTATTATTGATAGTTATTATTTTTGTTTTAAATTAATTATTTAAATTTGTTTAATATTAAATGATATTCAATTAAATACCATTTAATATTATTAGAGTTTTATTTTTGTTATTGTAAGTTCTATTGATGTAATTTTTTATAATTTTTCAATAATATTAGGTTTGTCAGTCAAAATAGGAGGTGACTGATTTAGAAGAAAATTCATGGAAGGTGGCTTATCATATTGTCAAATATGGAGGTGACTATCCTTGTTTGAATAAAGAATAGGAAAATTAGGTAGCCCAATTTTGTTGAATGAAGAAATGTTTGGCATATGAAATGAGAACTTGAAGGCTATAAATATGACTTCATTTCTTCATTGATAATCATCCCAAAAATAGAGAAAAGCTTGTATGATAAGTTCTTAAGTGAGAGAATTTTGTGTGAAAATTCTCTTGTGCTTGTAATTGCTCTTGTCTTTTGGATGTGTGAGAAAATTACTAAAAGTGTGGTTGTAACAATTTTCCACATAGTGAATTTTCTCTGGTTGTCTTTTGACAACGAAAGTGGTTTTTCTCTAATTTAGAGTTTCCACTATAATTCTTGTGTTGTGTATTATCTATTTATCTGTTATTTGATATTCTACTAAGGAAGATTTTGGAAGGAAGAATTTTTGATTATACCATTTTATCCACATTTCCTAACAGATCATTTATAAACAACATGTTAACGTATAAAAAGAGTGTTTCATATATTAAGAAAGATATTAGTGTAAGAGTTATATGTAATTATGAGTATTATTGTCCTTGAGGTTAATCTTTTAGGAATATTTTATGTCTCTTATATATTATACAAAGTTTACATAATATTATAGTTTCAGTTGATCAATGGATAAAAAATAATAGATCTCTCGTATAAAAATATATGCATTGTAAAAAAAGGAAAAATAAGTGATCAAAAGAGAATTATAAATAATAAAATATGTGAAAAATATAAAATATCAATTTTTTTATCTAAATAGAATAAATTTGCTAAAAAAAATTAGTTTTACCTAAATAGCTCAAATAAAGCATAAAACTTACATAATCACAGTTTATGAATATGTAATTTACAAACATATTTGTGAAAGAATGTGTAAACTTTACGTACATATTTATTTGAAAGAGTATATAAGCATTATATGCATATTTTTTAAAAGAGTATCTACGCTTTACATCTATATTTTTAAAAATTATGTAAGATTTACACACATATTTTTGAAAGAGTATAAAAGATTTACATATATTTTTTTAAATAATATGTAAGACATACACATATGATAACTATGTAAGATTGTTAATATATATTAACAAAATAAGATTAAAACCCCGATAAGATATAACAATATGAGTGAGTTATACAATTAAATTTTATCTAAAAATAAATAAAGACAATGGAAGACAAAAAAGTAAACTTAAAAGCTCAAAATACAATGGGAATGTTATTTAAGTATCAATTATTCTCTGTTACTATTTCATGTAATTAATACTAAAATGTTGGATAAAATTATTCACACTTTGATGAGATATTTTAATGTATAAAAAGAATATCATATATTAATTAAAAAAATATTAATAGAATATTTATAATTAATATGTTACTTACTTAACTTCTTTTAAAATTAACCTTTTAAGATTTAATATCTTTTATTATTTTTATATTATACAAAATTTACTTACAATCTTATTAATTTAAAAACTACCTTTCAATTCGTTTGACATAAAGGGTTAATTGTTAAGATAAAAATATTAATATATTTTATTATTATCTTACAAAAATAAAAATATATAAATTATTAATTATATTATTATAATAAATAATACTTAATCCAATATATATTGTAATTAGTCGAACATTATTATTTAAGATCTCAGAATGAAGTTGTTAGCTAAATCAAATCAGGCTTGAAATATCTAGGTAACATCGATAATTAATTTACTTTTTTTTAATATGGAGTAACAAATTTAAAAATAAAAGTCTCATGACAAAAGTGCGCAATCTATATATACCTGTTTGTTTAGGTATAGTGTGATCAAATCTGTAACAATGAAAAAACTCATGGATAAATAATATTATTAAATAAAATTATCATTAATGAATTATTATTTAGATTACGAAGAGGATAAATCACAAAATTTAGTGTTGCCATTTGGTTTGATTTTGGGTTATTATATTCTATGCAAGTACTATTTAACTAATCTTATCAATCAACATATATATAAATTGAAGTTTTTAGCTGCATATTTTATGAGCATTAAATGGATAAATGCTTACGTTTGGCTGACCACAGCTGACGTTTGATAGAGGTTTTGGCTTTTTGAACTTAAAGTAGAGACTCACGTTAAGAGAAATTATTTAGTATAATATAGGATTTTAAGCCGATGATAAGATAATCAAGTTTAACATTAATATAATTTTATTTTTTAAAAATATAAATATTTAATATTTAATAAAAAAGTAACACCTCCTTAATTAATTATAGCTAACTATAATTGTTTACATAGCATTAATATGATAGGCAATTTCATCTGTTTTTTTTTCAGTTTGTCGCGCTATACTACAGTACTCCCATATTAATGGAGAAAATCATGTAGGCTCAATTTTTTAGGTGTCACACGTGCTAAGGAGTGCTTCATAACTCATATCATCTGTTATAAGCTATTTTATATTATAATTAATAAATCTAATTAATTATATATATTTAATTTTTCGTGATTCTTCTAATAATTTTTTTGTAGTATGATTCATTCCTTTTTAGTTTCACATCAACGTTGAATATATATTTATGAGTTACTTAAATTTTTACCATAATTTTAAAAATTATTAATTAATTTTAAATTTTAAATTACATAATATCTATATTCTTCTTATTATTTTTTTTTGTTTTTCTTTAATTGTAAGCTTCTTTTTCTAAAGAGATTCTCCTTGTATAAAAGCTCTTTATGTTTATTTGTGTTCATAAATAATATGTTAGGTATGATCTTAAATTTTTATTTTGTTATATTTGATTCTATAAAAATTAGATATTCATATCTATAAAATTTTATCAAGATCTACATATTTCGATACATTTGAAGATTTTTCAATATATTTTTTCAAGAAGTAATTAGTTACAAGAAATACTTATAATAATTTCAAATTTATTATAAAAATATTCATACTTGGTATAGTTTTTATATTTTTTAAAATTATGTATTTGTATTAATTATTATAATTAAACATTAAGTTGACTAAGAATAGAAAGCTAACAATAAAGTTTTTAAAATATTATGTTAGATATCTGGTTACTAATTAGTTTTAATTTTTAATTTGATAATTTATTATATTAAAAAATAAAAATTAATATTTATTATATATTATTTTTATCTTTCATGAAATTCTTCATTATTCAAAATATATAAAAAATAATATTTGTTGACGTTGAAAGTAAAACAAATTGTTTTTATTAAGGACATATACTTGCCTACCAGCACATATAAATATATATCTACAGATCGAGTTGAAACTACCCAGCTATTTATTGTTTAAAAGAAAATACACCATTCCATTACATATTTACTTAATATAATTTTAAAAGTAACTTAGAATCGATGTTTGAAATATCGATAACAATCAAATATTAAAATATAATTTTTATAAAAATATAGAAAGTATTATCGATGAAATTTAAAAAAAATATGAAAAATATGGAAATTTTATCCAAAATATGGAATTTTTTATAAAACTTTATAAAATATTAAAATAATTAATTATTTATATTTTAAAATAATTTTTTATTTAATACATATATTTTTAAATACTTAAAATATTTATATTAACTAATAAGTTAATCAATTAATTAAAATATTATATAATAAAATATTTTTTTTACTAAATATTGTAAAATAAGTAGTTAAAATATTTGAGATAATTAAATAGATTATTTAATTGTATTAATTATTATAAATATATAAATCTCAATAACATAAAAATAAATTTCATTGATAATTTATTTTTAAAAATACTAAAAAAAACATAATAAGCTTTAAATATATATATATATATTTAAAATAAGACATAGACTACATTAATTACCAAACATTAAACCCACTAAAATAAAAAATAATTACTAAACATAAATCAAACTCATTATTAATTTTTTTTTGTCTGGGAGGTTATATGAAGTGATGTTATTTACAAAAACATAATAGTCATACATGTCTCAATTATTATGTCCTGTTTCATGATTAGTGACATGATTTTTTTTATGCCAATTAATTCGTATAAGTTTAAAATCTAATTGACAATCATTCACAATAATTGGTTCTTTTACCTATTTATTTCATATGTATAAAAAATGCTACAAATAAGAAAAAAAAAAGAATATATTATCTTTTGTAAAAGTGAGAAAAATTAAATTGAAATGATTACTCAACGAGTATAAGAAAAAAAAGAAAAAAATAATATTTTTGATATTTTATTAAACATTTTAGTGACAATATTCAGAATATTTTAACTAAAAAAAGACATTTAAACGCTATTTAAGCGACATTCTCAATAATTTTGTAATAATTTGATCAAAAAATATAGATATCATATTTTAATAATTGAATTTTTTAAAAAGAGATACTATTGCGATAATGTCAATGATATCGTTTATATTTTCACTCTCATTTGGACCATGATTTATTGTACTTTGTCTGCACATAAATATATTTTTGAAACATAATTTATTGAATTTGGGATACACTAATGGTCACAATATATTATATAATCTATTATAATATTATCACATCTATCTTAATGGTTAGGAGTAGAGGAAAAAAAATCATTAGATATCAACAGTTGATTAAGTGAATGTAAAAAAATATGTAAAATTTTAAGTTCATTGAGGATACTCATATTTATTTACCTATTTTAATTTGAAAATTCTTGCATTTATATTTTGGAGCATAATTCGTGATATAAAATTTAAAAAAAATTTGAATCTTACTACTATACCTTATTACATGTATCATAAAAAGTATTATTTGTCATAATATATTTTAAATTTTTTAAGTGAATTGATAAAATATTTAAAAGGGATTTGAAACAACACAAGTTTGCCGCTATTTTAAAAGAAATTAATTTAATGGTGAAACCAAAGATATTCTCCAAATTATTTTTGCCAAGATTTGAGAAGATTTTACAGTAAAACTAACGGATCCTAATGAATGTACGCATATACGGATCTAATATACGAATGGGATGAAATTATCTTGTGGTTCTACATATCTTCATCGGTAAAAGGCTTACATATATATTAAATTTTTATTCGTTTGTAGATACAAATTTTGATATTATTAAATGACGTGAAACTCATAAATATTTTTCAATTGTGAAATTTATTTTTAAGGGGATATAATGGAATGCAATTAAAGTGAGGATAGATAGAGTTTTTCGAATCAATTGACATGTCATATAAATTATTTAAAAAAAAAACCATCAACTTTATTTTCAAAGTAATAATTACTATTATCCGAACAAAGTAGATAATATGTTATGAGAATAGTGTTTATTGTCCTGAAAATATCAATAAAAAAAATCATCAAATGTAAAATAAAAACTCTATACTGAAAACGTGAACTTTAAATAGAGAAAACTAAATCCTAAACTTTAATAGTTAAATCTTAAAATTAAACTAAATAAACTTCCCATATTATTAAACTTAAAGCTGATTATGGTCAGGTTCCATCCCCCATTTCAACACATAATTTCCAACGAA
This sequence comes from Hippophae rhamnoides, assembly GCA_033030585.1. NCBI lineage: Eukaryota > Viridiplantae > Streptophyta > Magnoliopsida > Rosales > Elaeagnaceae > Hippophae > Hippophae rhamnoides. The sequence continues at coordinate 14,865,158 of CM065437.1, read as the reverse complement.
CACCAACCCAGATAGAGTTTGATAACAATAAAGTTCGAAAAGTACAATGTACCAACTTTTATAACTACAATAGTAAAACAATTATCGCTAAAGGAAAAAAAATACACCACCATCAATTACAGTAAGACTGTTAACACCGTCTCACACTGTATTGCCCAGTCTACCATGACTTTGAGTTGGATCTTGAGGTATGACTAACTGTAACTTTCTTCCATAGTCACTCATTCCCGCAGCTTCATTGGCTCTATTGTATATTTCCACTACTCTGGACACCTGTAATAAAAACACTCACCAAGCCATTCATACCGCAAAAAATAAAAAAAAATAAAAAGTTGATGAGAGGTTGCTAGCATCACTCCAATGGTATTAATGACCCAAAGAAAAGAAGAAAATAAAAACAAAAAATAATGGTATTAGAAGCCTCTTTGGATGGAGTCACAAGAAGTTGCTACGTTCTGTACATAGAAATAAACACAGGCATTATTATATGTTACAGTATCAAAGTATCCAAATGTTTGTAAATAGTCATTGTAGATCAACGGATCAACTATAATTGCCCACTGAGGCTAACGATGGCTCAATTTAGTGCACTGCTTACAATTTCAAGAACTTAAGATATAATTCATGTAGTCCTTCAGTATTAGAAAGCAACAGGAGCATCAATAAAGAACAGCTTTGTGGCGTTCCCAACAACAACAAGGGGAAGTACTAACACAAGTGATGAGTCCTAAAGAAATTAGATTAACATTATGTTAGGGAAATATTGCCAGTATCAGATGACTACTGACTTACCTTGTCTTATTCATTCATTCATGACAGATGAAATTCTGGTTCTATTCTCCATCTGTTCCTTCCAGACTTTCCAGGCTACCCTAATCTCATCTAACTGTTCATCTGGAATGCTTGTGTACTTGTGCAGATTTTCAACCCATTCCTTCCATGGAGATCTTGATGGGTTCAAAAACTTTGAAATCTGAGGCAACACTGCTGATTTGTAGAAGTCATCAACCTCCTTGAGGATTTCTTCTGATTCAACAATTTTCAGCATTTCAGGCCTTTTTACACTGCCAGGTCTTGCTCTTATCTGAAAGCTATTTCCCCTCAAGATTAGAACTTCAGGTGGTGCAAGTGGTAGCACTATCCTAGAGAACTTGGCAAGAGACAATGCCAGAATATCTCTTGGAAGTAGATTTCGCTTTACTGCCACAGCAGTCCCAACCATTTTGCGAATCTGGAAAGTGTAACAAAGATTCTTTTAGTTTAAATTATTCAGTATTTAGAAATTAGAACCATGGTGACAAAACCGGGGTTGTGTCTTCAAAATTAATCATCAAGGCATGGATTGCATATAACTCTCTTTTTCTAAAGGATAATTAGTAATCCTTTAGTGTCATGTGGATGTACATCTAATTTACTAATTGGTGTCATCTCAAATTAAGATAATACTAGAAGACCAAAAATACAGAAAAACAATTCAGAGCTAGTTAGCCAAGAAAAACATCACCTGATGTAACATGAAGGACTCGCCCCATATGGAAACCTCTACAAAATCAAATCCACATGATTTCTCTAGCCTTCCACAAGAACAACGAAAGATCTTTCTGAAATGGGAAGCACTAATTCTGTCTGCCTCATCAGGTTCATGTAGCCATCTTGCAAGAGTGATCAAACTGGAATCCTGATCTTTCAAACCATCTCCTTGCTTATTATTGTCACTAGTATCAAGCAGATCCTCATTATAAGAGCTGGATTTTAAAGAACTCTGATCAAGTCCTTCAGCATCTATTGCACTTGCTCCATCACCTCCAAAATTTTCTTCAACATCACTTTCCTTGGATTCAAACAATTCAGCCTTGGAAAATGATCCCACTCTTTTATCTATGCTTGATTTCTTTGCAGGGAATTGCTTCCTATACAATGCTCGTACAGTATAATTATGAAATGGGTGATCTCCCTACAAGATATTTTACTTTAATATCTAAAGGAATTTGATCATGGCAAAAGAAAGCTTCAAATGTCGGGAGAAAGGAATCATAGAAATATATGCAGCACCTCAAAAGCTTTCAGTATATCATTGAAGTCTGAGATATGAACATCAATTTCAGCTGTACTAAAGTGACTTTCAATCCCAATTATATCTGCAGGAAGAAGGTATGAATACTGCCGCAGAACACACTCCCTCCTAGGGTCAAAGCTCCTATAAATTATGAAAAAAATCAAGAACAAAAAGGTAGTAGCAGAGACTCGAGGAAGTATGCTTAAGCACCAATCCACACTACATTACAAGTATCACTAAAAAAGAGAATCTTGTTCAAACAAAATCAATTATTTCTTGGAACTTTTATAAGAATACACAGTTGCAAGATTTGCAAGTAACTACTCAATTTGAAGCACCCAACAAAAGGGGGATAGAAACTATTCTTAAGATAAGCTAAAAGTCTAACCTCTGCGAAGGTACAATGCAAAAAACCTTGATATTATCAGGAAGATGAGAGTTAACATAATATGCAAGAGAAATTCCATCAGGATCATTAGTCCACGCATTTTCAGGAATTTCCATTTTCATTGATATCATTGTTGCCAATGAATGAACCTGTATTATATTTTTTCACCATAATTGCATGATTAATAAAGAAAAATCTACAAACAATAGTAGATAACAAACAGATAAAAAAAACAAAAGGTTAATGGGTTCGTCATTTACTCCTTTATCAGTTCGGCTACTTCTTGCCCAAGCGATTTTGTTCAGGTCCCCCATATTACTATCACGTATACCACCAGCCTTATATATTGCAGTTTCCAACTCTTTCTCGATAGCTACATTTCAAAATTGTAACGCTTTTTTTAGCGAGACTTCTTCCATGTCTACACATGATTGAATTATATAACATAGTCAAGTCCATGTTTATAATATAGTTTTCCCACAAAACTAACAAATAAAAACCATGACAATACTCCAGCAGGATTTTCTATTTGCCAAATTAGACTAAAAATAAAATCTTTGAGAGGACGGAATAAAGAAACTTACTGGACAAAGCATGTTCATCTCTTTGCATTTGTAGACCTGCACACACAAAAAAAGACAAAAACCTTTTTAAGAATAAAAATATCAATGAAACTAACACTGCACAATAGTTTAATGTGGTTTATATGGTAATGAATAAATAATATAAATAGATGAATAAAGATGATAAAGGTATTTGAAACCAACCTCTGTAATCGGAGCCAACGTATCCGACCCGCATAACCACTTTCTTTTTCCTGGAGGCTTCCCATTTGTTGGAATTGTTTGCAATGTCAAGTTGGGTTGGGGAAGGATGATAAGTGGTGGTTATAGAGCAGTAAATTGGTTGTAGTCTCAAGGGTATAAATGGGATTTTTATTATTCTGAAGCTATGGCTTGGGTATTTTGTGAGCCATGAGAATAACGGGAGTCCCCGAGCAGAGACAACCATGTTTTGAGCGTTGCAGCAACGGCGATTGGGCAAGGGAAGATGAATGAAGATGCTAGTGTCTTCATTATCATTGCAGGAAACGACTGAAATGACCCTAATACTTGTTTGTTTCTATTTACATTCATGTAAATTGGGTCCGGCCCAATTAGGCCCATATACTATACTGTTGCGGTGACGCTAATGCTGTCTTGTCTCTGTCATCAATTTATCATGTCTTGTTTCGTTCCCTATCTTCGCCCCCTTCCCCATCGCTCTATCTTCTGCATCCCTTCGTTAAACCCTTTAAATCCCCCAAACCCTAAGGTCACACTCACTTTCTCGGCTCCCTTACGACGTCGTCTCAGTTCCTCCTTTTACAGAAGGAGCCATGAATCCCTCTTCTCTTCTGGCTCCTCCCTCCACACCACAAAACTCTAATCTTCTCTCTCCATTTCTCAATCCTATCCCTCTCAGAACTACTCGTTCCACAATCTCTAAACTCAACCAACGAAGCCGTTTTCAAGTCTCATTTCCGCGGAATTCAACAACCCCTTCCGATCAATCCAGTGTTGCCACTGGACCACCTTCCGATGTCTTCGGAAGCAAGAAGGAGCTCACCGGAATCCAACCTATCGTCGTGAATCTTCCGCCGGCGGTGAGAGTTGCTACCTCAGCAATTGTCTTTGCTGGGGCAATAGCTGCTGGATATGGATTGGGGCTTAGGTTTGGTCGGAGCCGAAACGCAGCTTTGGGTGGCGCGGCAGCTCTAGGTGCTGCTAGTGGAGCTGCAGTTTATGCGTTGAATTCTTGTGTTCCTGAGGTTGCTGCTATTGAGTTGCATAATTACGTTGCTGGTAATGATAACCCCAAAGTTGTGAAGAAGGAGGAAGTAGAAAGAATTGCGAAAAAGTAGGTTGATAGTAATTCAATCTTCAGCGTTCATGTTTCTAATTATTGCAAATTTTGATCATTTTATAAGTATTAAATATTTATGTGTGTTTATGTAAATGCAGATGCAGGTATAGTTGCCTAAATGTGTGTGTGTGTGTATGCATATTGCACACACACGAAAGCATGTGCTATGTACTTTTATAAAATTATTGTAGGCACTTGCATGTGAGTGTGCGTATGCAGACTAATTAAGTGATTATTTTGCGCATTGGAGAAATATATATTTACATTGTTTTTTCCTTCTATGTCTAACTAGCATAACTGTTAGTAACTTAGTTACCATCATCATTTTGTAACGTTTGTAATTTGAGTTAAGCTTTGGGTAAATTTTCTCGTTATTTTATTTTGTATTCAATATTTGATGCAACAGGTATGGTGTGAGCAAGCAAGATGAAGCTTTTAATGCAGAGCTTTGTGATTTGTACTGCCGGTGAGTTAGACCTTTTCTTGTGGATTTCTTGTTTGCAGTGATGATAATGTATATGGTATTGGAGCTGATGTGCTCTAACTAGGCATGCTCCATCTTTTGTTAGGATAATCTTTTGTGATTTTGTTTTCTTTCTTCAGGTTTGTGGAATCTGTTCTTCCTCCAGGTAGTCAAGACCTTAAGGGGGATGAATTTGATACAATTATTAGTTTTAAAAATGCTTTGGGCATTGATGATCCTGAGGCAGCTGCTATGCATATGGAGGTACTGTTATTTAGTCGTTGATACTATGATGAAAACTTAATATATATGCAAGAATATTTAAATGTATTTCTCCTCAATTTCGGTTAGTGCTTATTGGTTTCCAGATTGGTAGGCGATTTTTCAGGCAGAGACTAGAGACTGGCGACCGTGATGATGATGTACAGCAGCGTCGGGTATGTCTTTTCAAGTTCTTTTGACTGTTGCATTTTTGAGATTTCTTTTATGATTTTGATTGGAGATATGGAACTTGACCATTATAGATGATTCTCCAGTGCAGGCGTTTCAGAAGCTGATTTATGTTTCAACTCTTGTGTTTGGAGAAGCATCATCTTTTCTCTTGCCGTGGAAGCGTGTTTTCAAAGTTACTGATTCACAGGTATATCTTATATCCAATACACCATTGTTACTATATGGAAAAATTGCCTCAAGTGTAGGAGTCTTCCAGTTTTTCCTTCTGGACTGATGGAACTTAAATGAATAAATTTCACATGTATTTTGTTTCGTTATTTTTCATTTGCTATGTGATTCATCTTCTTTCATATTTTCTTAATTGTTTTTCACTTGATATGTGATTCATATTCTTTCATATTTTCTTATAAGGTTGAGATTGCAATTCGTGATTGTGCGCAACGGCTGTATGCATCCAAGCTAAAATTAGTTGGCAGAGGTATGCTTGATGTTCATCAAGGCTTTTGGCAGTTTCGGGACAAATACTGTATTCTTTAATCATGATTTTGACTTATATCATCAGAGCAGTCTGATGATTTGTATTAATTTTTACATCTTCAAGGTGGTTCTTTGGTACTGCTAATAGTTGATTGATATGTTTTTTAATTTAGATTGCTGCTCGTTGGTAGGGTAGGAAATGCAATTTGTGTTCCATACTTCTTTATTTTAGCCCTAGACAAGCTTCGTGGACTAGTTAATTACACTGTTATGTTATGTGCTTAAGTTTTATTTTAGGTGCTAATGAAGCTTGTGACATTTTTTAGATATTAATGCGGAGCAGCTTATTAAACTTAGGGAAGCACAACACTTGTATCGACTTCCTGATGAGGTATCTTCTTCACAGTTGCTGGTCATTAATAAGCTTTCTACTGCTGGATTATAATATCACATATTTGATTAATTATGCTTCTTGCAGCACGCTGAGGACTTGTTAAAGGAGCACACAAGAAAACTTGTTGAGGAGAACATTTCGGCAGCATTGAATATGCTCAAGTCTAGAACAAGAGCAGTGTACGGTCACTACTTAAAAAATTTCAGCTTATAAACCATTTTCACTTGTCTTAAAACAGGGTGGACAATCATTGCATTTTTGTTTGACTTCTAAACTCATTTCTTGAAAACAGTGTATGGAAGTCTTTCTCACTTATAGCATCTACATTTTCACTTTGAGTTCTGTTAGGGGTTTAAAATTCAGTTTATGGCATATATGTTGCCTAATAAATTTAAGGTTTCCAGTAGGGGTGTTGCACAAGTTGTGGAAGAGCTTGACAAGATGCTGGCACTCAATGATTTACTTATCTCATTAAATAACCATCAAGATGAAGGCCGCTTTGCCCCTGGGGTTGGTTCAGTGTCTTTATTGGGTAAGGAACCAAAATATTTCAATGTACGTGTGATAAGTTTTGACTGGTCAGTTCACATTTGTTATTAATTTTCACTTCTGGCTTAGGTGGTGAATATGATGGTGATAGGAAGATGGATGACTTAAAGCTCCTGTTCAGAGCCTATGTCTCAGATTCTTTATCTGGTGGTTGCTTGGAAGATAATAAGGTATCCATCCTCTTCCCTCCATCACCCACTCTTCCTGTAGAATTGGTTATTGATAAAGATAAACCTCATCAGATCATCATGAAATGGCAATTTCTAAATGCTCGTGATACACCCTCTTAATATGCTACTCTTTAATTAGCGGATTTAGTATGTTTTCCTTTGTTAAAACAGACATTGGGACAATAAACTAAATTTTTGGGAGATGTCCTTTGTGGACTGAAAGTTTTCCTATTCTAAATTACTTGCCACCTTTTGCCTGATGTCTAAATTTGCAATAAAACAGACATTGGGACAATAAACTAAATTTTTGGGAGATGTCCTTTGTGGACTGAAAGTTTTCCTATTCTAAATTACTTGCCACCTTTTGCCTGATGTCTAAATTTGCAAAACTGTAGTTTATATCTGATTTTTCTTTTATCAATGCAGTAAATCTTATTATTGATTTTGGTATGTCTAGCTTTCTGCGTTGAATCAGCTTAGGAATGTATTTGGCTTGGGAAAACGAGAAGCAGAAGCCATTGTGCTTGATGTTACTTCAAAGGTATACCGTAAGCGACTTTCACAAGCTGTTACTGGAGGTGATTTAGAATTGGCAGATAGCAAAGCAGCTTTCCTTCAAAATCTATGTGATGAGCTGCACTTTGATCCACAGAAGGCCAGTGAGATTCACGAAGGTAACTATATTGTAAAACCCCTTTTAAACTCCTGCCCTTTAAATCAGTTGGGGCTAGTGTGTCACTCTTCTATGCATACAGCTATTCAGACTTCAGTTTTTATCACAAGCTTAAACATTCTTAGTTTTTTAATTATAAAGATGGTACTGGTAATTTGTTGTTTCATATCTAATATTGTTGTTTTTTTCAAAGAAATTTACCGGCAGAAGCTTCAGCAATGTGTGGCTGATGGAGAGCTTAGTGAGGAGGATGTTTCTGCCTTGCTGAGGCTCAGGGTCATGCTTTGTATACCTCAGCAGACTGTTGAAGCAGCCCACTCAGAAATCTGTGGCAAAATTTTTGAGAAGGTAACCAAATGTTTTTCCTTTCATTCTCTTTATTGTCCAGATTTACTGTGCTCCATTATTGACAAAATCTGTCTATTTTCTTCCAGCTAAATATGAGTCTTCTTTCTTTCTCATTTATTCTTTGCAGAGATGTCTATTGTCACTTTTTTTCTTTTCTTTTTCTTTCCCCCTTTTTTTCTTTATTAGGAAATTCATCAGCTGTTGATATATTGAAAATATCTCTGGTTTCTTAATGCATATATAACCAAATTAATGTCTGATCTTTATATACCTACTTTTCCTTCATATTTGCTGCAGGTTGTGAGAGATGCAATTTCAGCAGGAGTAGATGGTTATGATTCCGAGATCAAGAAGGAAGTCAGAAAGGCAGCACATGGCTTGCGGTTAACTAGGGAGGCTGCAATGTCAATTGCCAGCAAAGCAGTAACCATATTGCTATTGCTTTCTATTTTAGTGTGTAGATTTACATCTGGATGTGATGTGTATCTAATACTTGACATTACCTTTCTGGTTCTGTAGGTTCGAAGTACTTTTATTAACTATATTAAACGGGCTCGCTCAGCTGGAAGCCGTACAGAGTCGGCTAAAGAACTTAAAAAAATGATAGCTTTCAATACCTTGGTTGTGACAGAGTTGGTGACAGACATAAAAGTTGAATCACCTGATGTGCCAACAAAAGTGCCCATCAAGGAAGAAGAAAAACAATTCTCAGTTGACGAGGTTGAGGACTGGGATTCTATCGAGTCACTGAAGAAGATAAGACCTAACGAGGAGCTTGCTGCTAAGATGGGGAAGCCTGGCCAGACGGAGATAACTTTGAAAGATGACCTACCGGAAAGGGATAGAACTGACCTTTACAAGACATACTTGCTTTATTGTTTAACTGGTGAAGTGACTAGAATTCCTTTTGGAGCTCAGATCACTACAAAGAAGGATGATTCAGAATATGTTTATTTGAATCAGCTTGGTGGGATCTTGGGGTTGACAACTCAGGAGATAGTGGAAGTACATAGGAGCTTGGCTGAACAAGCTTTCAGACAACAAGCTGAGGTCATTTTAGCCGATGGGCAATTGACAAAGGCCAGGATGGATCAGCTCAATGAGCTGCAGAAGCAAGTTGGCTTGCCTCCACAGTATGCACAAAAGATAATAAAGGGCATAACCACTACAAAAATGGCTGCTGCCATCGAAACAGCTATTGGTCAGGGGAGGCTGAATATTAAACAGATAAGAGAGCTCAAGGAGGCAAATGTTGATTTAGACAGCATGATATCTGAGAGTTTGCGAGAGAACCTGTTCAAAAAGACTGTGGGTGACATCTTCTCATCTGGCACTGGAGAATTCGATGAGGAAGAATTCTACAAGAAAATCCCATCAGATCTCAACATCAATGTTGAAAAGGCAAAAGGTGTTATTCATGAGCTAGCTAAAAGTAGGTTATCAAATTCATTGATCCAGGCTGTGGCACTACTTAGGCAAAGAAATCGTCAAGGAGTGGTATGGTTCTATCAATTTTCTGTTCTGTTCTGTTTTTGGTATGGTAATTGCACTAAAGCAATATATTGATCCCATAGATAATACTCTGGCAAATTTCAATGGTGTAATGGCAAACATTTAAAGCCTTTTCTCTTCTGTTGCAGGTTTCCTCTCTTAATGACTTGTTGGCTTGTGATAAAGCAGTACCTGCGGAGCCACTTTCATGGGAAGTTCCAGAGGAGCTAGCTGATATGTACGCCATATATTCGAAAAGTGAACCAGCACCTGAAAAATTGTCCCGCTTGCAATTTCTGTTGGGCATAAGTGACTCGACAGCAGCTGCTCTTCGAGAAATGGGAGAGAGTGCACTTTCTGTTGGAGCAGAGGAGGAAAATTTTGTGTTTTGATAGTTACAGCATAGGTGTGATAGGTACATTAATTGAACATCTTTCCTCATTGGCTCAATTTTGTTCTCATATTTCACTGATTTGTTAAGAACAAATAGATCCAAATATGAATTTTAGAGATGAGGTGTTAATGTCACATTAGATTATGATATTGGAGTGCACTTATTCCATGACTGTTTTGTTAATGCATGTTTTCTTCTTCTATTTAACTTTTCACTTATTCTTCCACTCCATTACTCTCGTATGTGCGAGCGAACACATATATCGGGTAATATGTGTGTTAGCAATTTTTTTGCTGTGCTGGATAAAGTTGATGCTTATTACGGACATTAGTTATGATATATATTTGAAAAATAACAAAGATAATACTCTTAAAATTTATAATTATAAAAATAATATATATGATCATTTCATACATTTTTATTATTAAAAAAAGTATAACACATCATTTCATTTTAAATAGTATCTAATTATATGTTCAAATTTAATTACGATTATTTAGATTCGTTCAATGTTAACGTCGTTCAATTAAATCATATTTAATGTTATTGCGTTGTTATTTTTATTGTTTAAAGTTTTATAAGTGTTATTTTTTGTAATTTTTTACGAGCTAATTTTAGTCAAAATTTATCAAAATCTTAACTTACGACTAATATTGATTTATTTTTATTTTTTATTTTACAACCAATATGGAATTCAAAATACTAAAAACAATTGATACATGTAACATTTTTGGGGTTATTATATGTCATACGGTAAATACTTGGAAAAAAATAATTGAAAATATTGTTAAAGTTGCATAAAAAGCGGATCTTTTTGTCCTTGTATATGCGAACTATTAATGAAACAAAAATTACACCCCAAGATATTTGAAGTTAGAGCTGCAAATAGTTCGATTTTTATTTTATTAAATTAACTACAGACGTACCACTGCTTCACAGATGAGCTCACCAAGTATCTATTTTTTTTTTCTGGCATTGGCAATTATAGCATCTTGGCTTTGCCCGGCTGAATCGTTTGATTTGCAATAAAAATTTCTGAAAGAAATATATGTATGATTAATTTTTATAATAAATAATTGGCATTTGATTTTTATACTTGGCCAGAATGTGATGCATCAGTTTTGTAAGATGATACAGAAAGCTCTCTATGGCAAAAGAAAGCTGCTCCAAATTTAAACTCCCTCAGAGGTTTTGACGTCGTTGTTGATATCAAATCTTGATTAGAGAATGTTTCTTTCGCGGTTGCTTCTTTGTGTCAGCATTTCGCTGCTCTTGATTCTGTTGTTGCAGTAAGTTACAATATTAAATTAATTTTGTGCTATTATTGTAGTATTCATTATTCAATGTTATTCAAAACTAATTAACCTAACGTTTGGAGTTGTGAAAAATGAGAGTGATCTAAAATATATTACAAATAAAATCCATAAAGTCATAAAAAAAATTTATAATACCTATCATCTTGATATTTTCATTAAATGTCTTTTGAGTCGATACTTTAGTCTACAGATCCAAAACCATGAGAATGGTGCTAATACGCTCTATTGGTACTTTTTGTTTATAAACTTCTTCTTTAATAACAAGATATTTTAATTCAATATGTTTAAACTTTAGAATACTTGTATGGAAGAATACTAATTTAGAATTATCATAATAAATTTTCAACAACTTAATAATATTAATATAATTCCAAGCCCTAAAATAAAATTTTATAGCCAATTTTCTTAAATTGTGGCCTCAAAGCAAGCCACAAACCCAACTTCCATAGGTAAACACCAACGATAATTTGCTTCATAATTTTCCATGATATTGCTCTTCCATCTACAAAAACAAATAGTCAAATGTGGACTTTCTATTGTTTGTACATCCAATAAAGTCTAAATCTGAATATCCAATTACCTCAAGACAGTCAATTCTCTAATAAGTAAGCATGTGATCTTTAGTTCCTTGCAAGTATCTAAACACTTTCTTTGAAGCCTTCTAGTGATCTATTCCATATTACTTTGATACCGACCAAGCATTCCAACAACAAAATTGATATGTGGCTTGGTAGAAGTTCGAGCATACATTAAACTCATAATAATTGATGTATAAGGAATTCCTTCCATTTGTTTCCTTTTCAAACCATTCTTTGGGCATTGCATCATGCTGAAGTTATCTCCCTTTTGAATTAGAATGACGCTTGATAAGCACTTTTTCATTCTAAACGTCTCTAAAACTTTATTAATATATGTTTTCTAAGATAATTCCAAAAATCTTATGATTTATCTGGGAAGATTTCTATTCCAATCACATAAGTTGTCACACTTATATCCATCATTTGAAAGTCTTTGAGAGGAATTTTTTGGTCTCTTGCAACAAACCAAGTTCATTAGTAGCCAACAAGATATCATCAACATATAAAACTAAAATTATAAGCTTGTTACCACTGATCTTCATATATATACATTTATCGACGATGTTCTCCATAAATCCAAAGGAGGTGATGGTATCATTGAACTAAAGATACCATTGACAAGAAGCTTGCTTAACTCCATATATTTACTTCTTAAATTTACACACCATGTGTTCCTTTCCTTCAATAAAAAAACCCTCAAATTAATCCACATACACATTTTTCTTTCAGATTGTTATTCAAAAATGTAGTTTTTATGTCCATTTGATGTCCCTTTAAATCATAATGAGCTATCAAAGCCATGATAATTCTGAAAAAGTTTTTCTTAGAGAATGGTGAAAAAATCTCCTTTTACTCAACACCATCCTTTTGAGTAAAACCCTTGGCAACAATCTGGCCTTATAACGTTCAACATCGCCACTTAAGTTGCACTTGGTCTAAAAGACCGATCTACACCCGACTCTTTTATAACCTTTAGGCAATTCAAAAAGGTCCCAAACCTTATTATGTTATATTGATTTCAACTCATCTTTCATGGCATCATCATTTAGAAAATTTAACACTTTTAATGGCCTATGAAAATGAAATTGGATCCATATCAATTTCAAACTCAAATTCTGGTTCTTGTATATATACCATGTAATCATTTGAAATATAAGATCTTTTTTTTTTCTTTGAGACCTTTTTAATGCTATTTCTTATAGTTCATCTACTATAGGTTCCTTAACATTATCATATTGGGATTTTCTTGACCATTCATTTGATGTTCTTGTGTATTGTTTAATACTTCAACAACAAGGGTAACAACTTTAAAAGAAGTCAAGGACAAAGAACATTCTACCCTTGTTCCTTTATTTCACATTTTTTGGTTCTTGATTCTCACTAACTTCATCATTATCAATGAACCTAGCATTTTTAGATTCCAAAATTCTCGTACTATGGCTAGGATCGTAAAATTTATACCCTTTAGATTTTTATAGATAACCAATGAAAAAGCCATTAGCTATTCTTGAATCTAGCTTCTTTTCATGTGGATTATAGATCCTTATTTCTGCCAAACAACTACAAACATATAGGTGTCTTAAATTGGGTTTCCTATCAGTCTAAAGTTCAAAAGAAGTCTTTGAAAATGCCTTACTAGGAATCCTGTTTAGCAAATCCACTATAGTTTTTAATGCATGCATCCACAATGATATGGGTAAAGAAGAGTTACTTAACATATTCTTAACCATATTTAATAAAGTAAGAATACACCTTTCTGCTATACCATGTTCTTGTGTTATACCTAGCATAGTGTATTGAGCATATATGCTATGCTTTTATAGGAATTTAGCAAATGAGCCTATGTATTACGTAACTTTCATAATATTTTTCATAACATTCACCACCTATGTCAGAACTAACAACTTTCACTTTTATGCTTAATTACTTCTCAACCCCATTAATAAACACCTCTAAGGCATCCATTGATTGAGATTTTTCATGCAACAAATAGACATAATCATAACGTGAAAAATCATCAATAACGATGATACAATATTTTTCTCTACTAAAAGAAGAAACATCAAAGAGTTCACATATATTGGTATGTATTATTTCAAGAAGTTGTGTGCCTTTTGTGGATCTTCTCTTGTGTGTTTTGTTTGTTTTCCTTTAATACAATCCATACAAATTACAAGATCGATAAAATCCAACTTTAAAAGGATTTCATTCTTTACCAATATTTCCAATATTTTATTGAAAGTGTAACCCAAATGTTTACACCACAAGTAAATAGAACGTTCATTAACTAAACTATATTTAGTTCTAGGATTATAATGCAAGGTTAAAAAGGATTTTGTAAAAAGATATCAAGTTTAAATTTTTATAAACCATCGCAAATGATACCTAAACCAATGAACTTTTTTGTTTAAACAAGGTGAAACATTTATTCGCAAATTTGAAATAGTATCTGGTTGAATCAAGTTTGGACAAGGAAACTAAATTACAAAAAATATAAGGTACATAAAGAGTTTGAAACAAATCTAAATAGCATCTAGTGTCTAAAACTAAACGATAAGTTCCAATAGCTTCAACCGGAGCTTTGACTCGATCTACCAAGAAAACAAACTTTTCATTTAGATTTATGGTTTGGATCATAAGCAATCCCTGCATTTGTATTTGAAAATTAAGTAGTACAACCAAAGTCAATCCACCAAGTATTATAAGAAATTTCAACTAAATTTGATTTGAAACATACGAAAGCATAAGACTTACCTTTCCTTTTGAACCATACTTTATGTTTCAGACAGTCTTTCTGAAAGTGTTTGGGCTTCCAACAAAAAACAACACTTATCATCCTTATGTTCTTTTTTATGAATTTAAATAAATGACCCATTCACCTTAATTGATCCATGCTTTCCATTTCCTTGCTTTGTTATAGCATTCTTTCCAACTGCTTGATTTCTTATAAGATGAACGGAATGAGTTCCTTTATTCTTAAGCCTCATTTCCTCTTGAACTAGCATACAACGAAGTTCATTCATATTCCATCTATCATTTATGGTGTAATTTAGAATGGGACATAGTCGTAAGGCAACAAGTTTATAATAATTTGCACAAGGAAATCATCATCTACTTTCATCCCTAAAGCCCTGAGTCTTACTATTATGTTTGTCATTTCAATGACGTACTCATGCATGCTATAAGAACCATCAAATTTAATGGGAGTTAAAGTAGCCATTAATGTCTTAGCAAGAGACTTGTTAGTAATTTGGGAACTCTCTTCCATAAATTTCAAGAATTCCTTAACACTTTTAGTTTTAAAATGAATGGACTTAATATTGGACTTGTTCATACCAAAACAAAGAAATTAAGTTCATTAAACATTGGAACAAACTTAGCTTGCAAATGAAGGGAAAAAGATACAAGTACTATAAGGATAATATTATGTTCATACATTGATGTTTTGAGTTATAAACATAAATATTTAATAAAGATTCAAATTATTAATAATAAATATACATGGATGTTTTACAAATATATACAAAATAAATATAATGATACTTATAAGATTTCATTAGTTGAAACAAATCATGAACTATATAGAAATATTTATTATCTTTGTATATGAAAATACAATTGATAGAAAGAATAAATATTCAACATTTATATTCATTATTTATAAAAATAACTAATCAATTTATAATATCTTATAACAACAAATTTCAATTTACCCATATATAATAATTATATCATCATGCATTTTGTGAGCATCAATATTTTTAAGTGTATAATTTGTATATATTAGTTATATGCACAGTAAAAAAATTATATATATAAGATTGTAATTATTAGTAATATTTTATTGTTAAATATTTATTTATTTAGCTATAATTATTTTTTTTCAAATTATTTAACATTAACTTGTACCATGAGTAATAGAAAAATATAATTAATTTATTAAGTATAATTTGTAATTTATATTTAACAAATAATATAAATAAAAGATTATGTAATCCATCAGAAATGATTTTACTATAACCATAATTTGATGAATCTTAAGCTAATAATCAATATAGTAAATTAATAACAATCATATAGAGAAATAAATAAATAGATATTCTCGCAAAACATGATCTTTAAACATATAGAAAAAAGTAATAATTATCTTGAGTCAAAAGCATGATCTTAATCGGTAAATAATTATCTAATCAATAATATCCTTATTAGCAAAATTAATTAGAAACAATAAAACCAAGGTATTTAGGGCTATTTTTATATACATAATCAACATAAATACATATAATGTAAAACAATGTAGATATACATTTTTCAGAAACTAATTGCAAAGAAAATGTTAAATGTCACACAAAAGTATTGATAACGATTGTAGATAGCCAATATATATATATATTAAATATGGATCTTGAAATTCATGGTTTTTACAAAATTATAAAAAGAAAAACAATTGGATTACATAGTCATAACTATAATCCTTACTTATTAAGATTGATAAATTAAAAAATAATTAAACCAATTTCTCTCTAGAGCTTTTTTTCTTTTGTGGTGAGAAGTCACAACAATCGACTTTGTTGATGGTTGATGGTGTTAAGAACGCTATGATGGCTCATGATAAAATTGATGAGCTCGCTCTATTGACCTAAAAGAGCGAAAAGGTTTGAACTTTGAAATTCTTCCTCAAATGGGTTTGTTGTTTCTTCTCATTTGCTAACATTCATTATAAATGGTGTTTTTTTTAAGGAATTGTTGTTGTTCTTCTTCTTCATCCTCTAATTCTCTTGTTATTATTACCAATTTTGTGTTGTGAATACGATGAATGTTTAAAAAAAACTAAAATTATCAACATTTAATTTACTTTAATTGATTAAAAATATTTATAATTATATGATTTTATCATATTTTTATATAAATTCGTCTTTTCAGAATCATGGATATTTTTATTATTTTTCAAGTATTTTCCTTTCAAAAATAGTTTAAATACTCGAAGAATAATATTGGAGATAATATATCACAAATATGTTTAGAAAAAAAATGAAAAAATAGAAAAATGAATAAAACTGCCCAACTTCACACACATCATGCTGAAAGAATCCCTGCAACCACTCCTATTCATGCCGCAAGTTCGCATGTAGCTGCGCCCATTCACGCCAAAAATTTCCCCATAGCCTAGCACACATCAGGCCGAAATTCAACGCCTGCATCAGCACCTAGTCATGCTGTGAATCCCGCATATATCAACGCCCCAAACGCAAGTCAGCCTATCCATTACGCATTTATCATCATTTTTTAAGATTTTTTTTTTCACTTTTTTAGCCTTTTCTTCAAATATAAAAATCTCCTCTCTTTCATCGTAAAAATCACACCTTAAGTAACAATTTTCTAAGTTTTTTCTTTTTTTTTTTAGTTTTTAGTTTTAAAGTTCTCTTTTTATGAAGAACTAGCTATGTTTTTGTAAATTTATAGTTTTTGATTAAATTAACAAAAATACAAATACTTTTGGAGACTTTCCAACAATAGAATTAGCATCAAAGTGTTCTAAGGATTTTTTTTAAGGTATAAATTTTAAAATAAATTTTTTATAATTATTGTTTTTATATTTTATTCTTATATGTTATATTTAATTTGTCTGTGATTAAAATTAAGATGGTTGATTGTTTGTAAACATGATATAATAATAACATTTGTTATTTTTTGTTACAAACTTAAATATGAAAATTAGATTTTAAGGTTTAATTATCCGGTCTGATTTGGAGTAATACTCTTTTATTTGTTAGTACAATCGTCCGACGGTTAGACTTAAGTTATATTTCAAAAGTTTTTATAAGAACTATTATTCGAAATCGAAAATATATTGACAACATATTTTCAATAATGGTTTTAAAACTTGAAAGTTAGTATTTGGATAATTAAATTCTTAGGTTTAATTTAGACACCTTGAATAAAGTTTAAAATGTCTAACTCCACCAAATGTGACATTTAAATGTTTCATTTTCAATCTATTAAAAAAAGAATTAATTTAATTAATCAAATTAATTATCGATCTTACTCATAATTGTTAATTGATTTATTTAATTAACAAATAATATCTAATCAAGTATTCATATAAAACATAGATAATCAATAAATATCAATTTATATCTTTAATAACTTAAATAATATGAAAAAACATAATTAACTTAATTATTATATTCATAAATACTCTACTGTTATGAATGATAAAAATTTACATAATTATTTATTGAATTTATATCTATATTTATTTTTTATGTTATTATATTAGTAAACAAATAAACCAAAATATTATGAGAGAATATTTATGATTTAATTTTGTTTTTAAGATTTTAAATAATAAATTAAAAATCACATATATTATTTTCTTTGATTAAACTTGGAAATATTTTATAAAATGATACCTGAATTTACAAGAGTTTTACAAATATATATATATATATATATATATAATATTTGCATAACCAGTTAATCCGATGTCGGCTCATCAAGTTTTTTGTAACAATTTTTTTATAATTTTATTTTATCAACTAGTATAACGAAGAGGGAAGAACTAACCAAGCAAGTGGCTCGAATGGCTAGTTGTGTAACTTATAGGTAGCTAGTATAGCTTGACCAAGTGGGTGCAGGATGTGCAGCTAGTTGTTAAAGCGAAGGTGCGTGAACTGGTGCTAGACATATAGGTAGCTGTTGATTTTCTCTGATTTTTGTTGAGAGAGTTATTGAATTGATTTTGGCTTAATGTCTAATGTTATATTTATACATTGAAAGGAAGAAACTAGCCGTTATTAAACTAGTCGTTAAACTATCCGTTATTAAACTAGCCGTTACTAAATTAGCCGTTATTAAACTAGTCGTTAAACTAGCCGTTATTAAACTAGCCGTTACTAAACTAGCCGTTACTAACTAGCCGTTACTAAACTAGCCGTTACTAACTAGCCGTTACTAAACTAGTCGTTACTAACTAGCCGTTATTAAACTAATTATTCTTAACACTCCCCCTCAAGTTAGGTGTGTAGATGGTCAACCCTAACTTGCTTAAATTTTCTTCAAATGATTTTAAATCTAAACCTTTGGTGAAGATGTCCACCGATTTTTTTTCACTTCTCACAAATGGAGTTTCAATTTCCTTTGCTTGAATTTTTTCTCGAATGAAGTGACAATCCACTTCGATGTGTTTTGTTCTCTCATGAAACACCGGATTTGATGCTATATGTCACGCCGCTTGGTTATCACAAAACATCTTCATTGGTTCTTGAATTTTAATTCCGATATCCAAAAGAAGTTGTTTGATCAAGTGCTTCGCTTGAGGTTGATGCCGTGGCTCGATATTTTGCCTCTGCACTTGATCGTGCCCCTGACATTTTGTTTCTTGCTTTTCCATGTGACTAAATTTCCTTCCTGAAGCGTGCAAAAAGCAGTGGTTGATTTTCTATCAAAGCTACCGGCCAATTGTCTGCATCGGAGTAGCCACGCGCTTCATTAAATTATTACGTTTCATGAGAATTCCTTTACTAGGTGTCCCACTTTTAAATATTTTAAAATTCTATGTATAGCCTCAAATGTGGTGTTCTAGGTGTATGCATAAATTTACTAATTTGGCTTATTGAAAAAGAAATGTATGGTCAGTTCTGGATTAAATAAATTAATTTTCCTCTGAGTCTTTGAAATTGGCTTATGTCTTAAGGGTTCGCCATCCTCGATATTTAATTTGCATTTACTATCTATTGGTGTAGATGTTGGTTTACTCCACTAATTTACGGTTTCTTTCAATAGGTCAAGTGTATATTTTCTTTGTGAAATAAAGAGTCCCTTGGGTGAATGTGCTATTTCTATTCCTAGAAAATATTTTAATAAACCTAAGTCTTTGATATCAAAATTATCCTTTAATTTCATTTTCACTTTTTAATTTCTTCCAAATTATTTCCGGTAATTATTATATCATCTACATATATACTAGAATTATGGTTGTGAATGTACCATAATTTTTGGAAAATAATGAGTGATCGGCATTACTAATTTTAAAATCACAAGAAATTAAATAAGAGCTTAGTTTTCCATACCGTACTCGTGGAAATTGCTTTAGTCAAGTAAATAGATTTTTTTAACCTACAGCTAGACTAGAATTGTTTTCTTTTTTATGACCAGGTGGAAGTATCATATATACCTCTTCCAAGTGTTCCTTGGATAAAAGCATTCTTGACATCCATTTTGATGTAAGGTCCGAATTTTGGTTTCTGCCGTATGGAAAGTAAAATCCCTAACGGTATTCATTTTGTACGGGTGCAAATGTTTCTTGATAATCTACACCATAGGTTTTGAGTGTAACATTTTGCCACTAATGCATTGCTTTGTACCTTTCAATAGTAAATCCTTTATTAAACTTAATCTTATAGACCCGTTTACATCTACGGGTTTCTTTCCTTCGGGTAGTTGTACGACTACCCGTGTGTTCATTTTTTCAAGTGCTCGAAGTTCTTCTTCCATTGCTTTGCACCATGCAGTTGGCCTATTGCTTCCTCATAGTTATTTGGCTCATTTTCTTTGAAATTGAGGTCAAATAAGTCTATATTGTGGTGTAACATTGTCATAAGATAAATAATTTTGGATAGGATATTTTTACCTCATATGTTACAAAATCCGTAATCTAGTTGTAGGTTGTGGAGTCAGATTAGACCTTCTCGGTGGTATTATTTCGGTAGTACCATCTTCCCCCTCACTTTGAGAAGTTTCATCCTCTTCATTCTCGTTGATTATTTCATTTTCATTTTCTACTACTATATTTCCTTCTTCAGAATAAAAAAATGGAAATGTAAATTCATTTGGTTCCTCTTGGTTATTAGTCTCCTTTTCTAGTGTTTTGTAATATGGCTCATTTTCTTAGAATGTCACATCTCTTGAAATGTAATGTTTTTTGTTAATTGGATCATAGCATTTATAACCCATTTTTTGAGATGAATACCCCGAAAAATAGCTTTGATTGATGTATAATCTAATTTGAGTTGTTTACTTTTGTGCACATAACATGTACATCCAAATACTCTTAAATGATAGATATTGAGTTTTTGTTGGTAGAGGATTTCTAGTGGGCTTTTGAAATTCATATTGGCACTTGGAGATCTGTTAATTAAATATGTTGCGGTGAAAACTGACATCCAGGCCAAAAAATTATTGGAACATTTTTTTTTGAAACAAAAGTACTCTTGTTACTTCAAGTAAATGTCGATTTTTCTTTCGACACACCATTTTGTTGGGGTGTGTAAATACAAGTTGTTTGATGTAAAATTCCTTTTTGCTTGAAAAAAATTTGTAAAATTTTGATTTACAAATTCCGTTCCATTATCACTTCTAAAAGTTTTAATCTTTGCATCATATTTATTTTCTATAAAATTATAAAATTCTTGAAATTGAGAAAACAACTTCACTTTTATTTTTTAACAAGTGTAACCATGTAGTTCTTGAAAAATCATCTATAAATATAACAAAGTATTTATAACCATTAAATGACTCGATTGGAGTAGGGCCACGAACATCGAGAATGTGTTATCTCGAAAAGGTTTTTGCTTTTACAATTGGATAAACTAAATGGTAACCTTGTGCTTTCCTAATTTGCAAATTTCACAACTACTACAATCTAGTTGTTTGAAATCAAAAATACATTTAAAATCTTATCGGAAGAATGTCCAATTCTCTTATGCCAAAAGAGTGCCTAATTCTTCTTCTTTTTTAATATTGAAGTTTCACTTTTCTTCGCTTAGAATATAAAGCCCATTTTCTAGAAAACCTTGATGATATTCTTCGTTATCAATTCTGAAAAATCACATTTTTGGATGTAAATGTAATTTCACAATTTAAGTCTCGTGTGATTTTACTAATGGATAACAAGTTAGATGTACAATTATTCACGTGCAGAAAACATTTGAAATTTTTCTTTAAAGGAGACTAATTGAACAATTTCCTAAAATTTCCATTTTTTCACCATTTGCAACGATTACAAATTGTTTAGTCTCCAATTTTTTTGTAATTATTGAGTAAGTTTTATTTCGAGTTATGTGATCAGTTGAACTTTGAATTAAGAATCCATTTGGAATTTAAAGAATTTTGAGTAAGGTTTGTAATCATACCGAGAGGTTTTTGAGATTTTCCTTGAAACATCACGGATAATTGTGTATCTGTTGCCTCATTTGATCCATATCCACCTCGCCTTTTATTTCTTTTTTCGGCTCTAGTTTGTACTCGTATCCTTTTTTTTCCTTTTGTGCGAGTAACCCATTTTCTCTCTTTCTGCAACATTTTGTCGTTGATCTCCCCCCTACGACGAAGCCTCCACCTCGCCTTCCACTTTTGTCGGAGATGAGGGTTGAGACAGGCATTCCCCTCGCGCTTGTGTCCTTCGCTTCTTACAATAATCGCGGCGAGTGAGTGACCGGCGTTCCTCGCGCTTATGTCTTCCTTAGCACAATAATCGCGGCGAGTGAGTGTTTAGTCTCCCAGACGTTACGGCCTAGGGTTAGATGCGGTGATGAAAGCCTTGGAGCCGGGGTTGTCGGGTAGTTGAGTACCCATCGCTATTCTTCTTGTCTCTTCTCTTTCAACCATCCCCAATGACCTCGTGACGGATGGCGGTTTCGCACGTGAGAAGAATTTGTGGCGTACCCGTCGTAGCTTGAATCGAGCTTGGAAAGGAAGGTGAAAATTCCATCCTGGCTCACATCTTCTTTTGATTTCATCGGGATCGGTGTGAGAGGTCGATACCTTTCTTATCTAAATCATTCTTTTTTGGATTTTCTGAATAGTTCGGTGACGGATTGATTTTGTTGTTGTAGCCCCATTTGAAGTTCTTGCTAAAGTTGATAAATAAGAGAGTAATTTTCTTCTTCCAGGAACATTGTCTCGAGCTTTAACCAACGTATCTCGGCGGTATCTAGATATGTCATAAGATCGAGAGATATGGGGTTGTGGTTGCGATAACATTTCGCTGACAAGATTGTCACTTTCTTTCTCCATTACGAAATTTCCTTTCTTTCTTGACTATTGGGTGTGTTGGATCTTCGGCTTTTGGTTTTGATTTCTCACCGGTGACATGCTACTCAATTTGTCTCTTGGATTAGACTAAAAGTCACTTGACGTGCCCAGATGGTAATTTTTACCATTTAGCTTGACACACTGTAAGTCTCTACATATGTTGTGACATTTTCTAGATTTCTTGAACTTATACGATTCTTGTTCGTAGGATTGATTTGGAAGCGAAGATCAAATGCTACGATACTATGTTGATTTTCTCTGATTTTTGTTGAGAGAGTTATTGAATTGATTTTGGCTTAATGTCTAATGTTATATTTATACATTGAAAGGAAGAAACTAGCCGTTATTAAACTAGTCGTTACTAAACTAGGCGTTACTAAACTAGCCATTACTAACTAGTCGTTACTAAACTAGCCGTTACTAACTAGCTGTTATTAAACTAATTATTCTCAACAGTAGCACAAAGAAGTAGAAGCTTATATGAGTTGTTTACATCAGAGAGATGGAATATGTATTTTAGGATGTACTATCACACAATACATCGTTTGTATAGCTAGATATTTTTCATAATTGGTTGCAATATTTTGTCCCGTTATGTTTATTCTAAATTAGTATTTTTATCTAAATTATATATTGCATTTGCCGATGATTGAAATATATGGATTGAAAACACATTATCTCCTTGTATGCTTATAATGATATATATCAAAACACTTTTGTGTTTTGATTTTAAAGTATTTGAAAACTTTCACAAATTAATACATTTATCTTTATATTTATATATTTATGAGTTTACTTATAATTTTATATATAAACGTATTATATTTACATTTATCTTTAGATATAATATACATCTATCTTTGTATATAAAACATTACATTTACGTATAATTTTTTATGTATCATGTTTTATCTTTATATTTGTATATAATATGTTACATACATCGAAGTTCTGACGAAACCTCCGTTAGAATTTATAACATATTACATCTAATTTTATCTTTACATGTAATATTTGCTTTTTATCATTGTTTATACAAAGATAGAGATGGTTTTATCTTTTATGTTTACATGTAAAATGTTACTTACATCGAAACTTCATATGTAATATGTTACATATGTTAGAGAATTAACAAGTTTTTATCTTAATTCCATTTTATTGAAGTTACGAAATAAAAATATTTTAATCTATTTTTTAAGTATTTTGATTTAAATTAGGAGTTTTTTGAGAAATAATTGATAATTATAAAAGCTTAATCAATTTATTAAAATAGATACTATTTAAACAAAAATTTAATAGAGTTCTCTCATTCCATCTCAAGTTCTATTTAATGTCACTAATGTGTTCTTAAGTTAAAGTACTTATCTAATTTCACTTAAATTTTATTGCATTTTATTTAAAGTTATTTATAATAAAATCATAATTATTATAAATAATCATGATAATTATAGATAAATATATTTCATTTTTATAATTTTACTCGTTATTTAAAAACATTGTATACAAATGAGATATTTTATCTCATTAACATTCACATCTATAAAAAAAATCAGATAAAAATTAATAAATTATATAATAAAATAACAGAATATCTCATCCCAATCAACATCAAGCAATCAAATCGAAAACGAAACATCAATTTAGAATATGCAATATCATTAAAAACAAGGTGTGGAATTGAACGGAGCTGCAATGAAAATAAATCAAAGAAGTGTAGTTTATTTTATTAATTCTCTGTTTATAACCAGATAATAGTACATACACTTTCCATATAACTCTAACAAAATGAAATTACAAATTTAAGATTAAAGCCCAATATTTCAGAATATTTTATGGATTGAATTTGCATTATATATGATATAAGAATCCTAGTTAGTTGATTCTCCTACAATTCAACCTTATATCTCCAACAGTTCCAGTAAGAACCTTCATATTACCCATCTTGATAATAGAAGCAGCAAAATCTGTAGCAAATTCCCTAGGGTTTACACTATAACGTTGCACCAACTTATCCCTCATACTATTATCACCCTTGAACAGCTCTTGATCAGAATGTAATAGACCCTTAGATTGTGTCAAATCCTTGAAGTAATTTGTATCAAATCTAGCCGGCGAAGAATCCAATGGCGCCGTGTTACCATCTCTTCCACTAGCAGGGCATCTACTTCGCATTGAAGCTGCAAATTTTGGATCTATATTGGTTTCATTATAAATATGAGTCCTAAATGTGCTACACTTAGCCAATCCAATTGTATGGCCTCCAGAGAGTGCAACAAGGTCTTTCAAGTTTAGTCCATGAGATTGAAAATTTGATAGAAGCTGAGAGAAGTTGAAAAATGGAGGAGGAAGATTTGTATTTGCATCGTTCAAGCTTGCTGTTCTTGAATCTCTTCTTCCTAGTAACACTTGGTACTTGTAAACTGGTCCTCCAAGCTTTAAAAAAACAAGTAATTAAACAAAAAAGGGCGAATTGATATTTGAGAATTTGAGACCAAAACAAAGTAAACAAACACTTACAATCTGAACTGAATCACGAGCTGCAACGGCTAAAATGTCTGAACAAGACACCACGTTTCCTTTACATCGTTTGTTTACAGCATTCTTGATTTCATCAACCACATTGAAACCTCTCACTGAATTTATGTTTGGACCAGCAGTCTTTTCTCCAGTGAAGCCATTTGTGTCGTCAAGTAAAATTGATCCATCACAACCCTGTCATTGTCTCAAAATCAATCCATGTGATCATGCCTTCAAGATTCTTTCAGTTTTCTTTAGTACGTACGTTATATACTGTCTTTGTTCAAACCCACTTTTGTCTATGTTCAAGGCTGGTCAAATTTTTTTATTTTTTTTTATTTCCTTCTTATGAAAAAAGTACAATTTTGGAAGCAAAAAAACTAAATACAATTTTCTTCGTTATAGCTTAATCTGTTTAGGCAATGTTTCCTATTTGTCTCGTAATTAAGGTAAAAAGAAATAAAACATTACTCATTTTAACAACTAAGACCTGTTTACTTGATTGGTAAAACATAACACAAAATTTTCCATAATAAAATAACTCAAAAGGAATACTTATGTCTTGTTTTGTAACGGGTTTTGTTTTTGAATTCTATTACCTTGTATTTGAAACTAGTTTTATGTTTTCTAATTCATTTAAAAACTCATTTGTTAAAATATTTTCTTTTTTATTCACTCTTCTTAAGTCAAAACAAATAATAAGTACGTTAACTAATGAAAATAAAAGTGAACTTAAAATATAATTTTTAAAACTTTCTTTTTTAAATTTCAAAAACATTAAAAAAATGTGCCTAATGATTTTCAACTTGGAAATGGATTTTGAAAATTTTGATTCAAAAACTATAACCTAAAACCCGAATTGGATACAAACCATACCATTGACTTATCAACGATGTTTATATTGTATAATTAACATGCAAAATGTAACATATTATTAGTATGTCTCATTAAAGAAATCCAAATTAAACTTTACAACTTTTCACCAAGAGGAACAAGAAGATCAGGTTTTGGAATAAGCACTCAAGCATTGTAATGTAAAAATGGGAATGTAACACTATTCGTCATAATAAATAATAAAAAGAGAGTTAAATCTCACATTGACAAAACAATCGTGAAAATGCAAACGAAGTAGTGAAGCTCCAATTCGAGGCTCGCGTTTTATAGCATTTCTGACAACTTTTTTGATGATATTCAAAGCCTTTGGACATGATCTTTTGTAGTAATCGGTAGTTAGTTGTGCCCTTGAAGCAGGGATTGTTAAAAAAGCACCAAAAATAACAACTAGGATAAATAGTGTCAAAGACTTAGAATCAGCCATTAATCTTAAGCTAGTTATAATTATAATCTTAAAGCTCTCTGCAAAAAACCATTAAGCTTGAATCGTTTATATAGAGGGAAATGGGAATACGTAGAAACTTGCATGCTTTTCTATTGATTCAATAATTAATTAATTCTGATAATATTATTCATTTTTATAAGATTTCATGCTTCCCACGTTAGAAAAATCACATATTCATCTGGTAGTGTAACAGACTAAAGAGTCGGAATTAATAGTTTCCTGGTTTTATCAATGGATTTATTTACTAAAAAAAATGTATCATTTAATTATATTTATTTGTAAAGTATCAAATAGAAATAAAGTTAAACTTTATCTTCTTCTTTTTTTTTGTTAAATATAACATAATAACACATATATCACGTGAATAATTATATTTTTCGATAAGTATATACATAAAAAAAATTACTCAAATTTTTTAAGAAATTTTATTCTTACAAACTTAAACAAAATTTTCTATCATTTAATATCTGAAATCACATATTATAAAAATGAAAATTTTATTTAAGTTCAATAAAAAAAATTGTTAAAATATTAAAATAATTTTTCTAAGAAATAATTATTATTAAATATATATCTATACATACATATACTTATGATTCACATGTAATATTCTATTATATTTAATAAAAAATTATATATAAAATCAAAGTTACCTTAAAATATTTTTACAAATAAATGATATAAAAAATAACTTTAATAACCTATGTTACTAAAACATTCATGTGATCTAAATAAAAGTAATTTCCCAACAGCTTTTTCCAACATTATAATAGATAATCGATCCTTGAATTTAGCAAACGGACTTTTTTTTGTTGGGTTCAAAAACCGATTTTATTGTATACGTGACTTTTACATTTTATATATATATGGTGAACTTTTTTAAATTATAACGAGTAATGCAGGCATGGTTGTTAATATTGTTTAATTATTATATCAATGTCGAAGACTTTAAATTCCAAGAGAGAGTTCATAGATAATTTTCATTTGTAACAGCGATTCTAAATCAAACATCAATAAAAAATTTAATAACAATTTTATATATAAGTTTGAGTTTTCTAACTCATAAGTTTATGATTTAGATTTAAATCTCTATTCTAATATCAAAACTAAGTTATTGATTATCATCTCTTAACACCCTCAAAGCTCACCCTGTCGACATTTAGAATACAATCTATTCGCTTACTCTCGTTGATGTGAAATGAGAGTATTAAAAAACTTAAGTCTCACGTCAATTAAAAATTCGACAACAGTATTTCATATAAATTTAACCAATCATATAACTCATAAATTAATTTTTAAATTATGAGTTAAGTATGAGTTTATATCGAATTTTATTAATATAACAAGTTTTGATATTATAATTAGGTGAAACTTTTAAGATAAAAAACAAGGAAGAAAAAACGTGCAACAAAATGGTGCTACAGTGAAGAGTAAGCTAGATAATATATACAAGAGTTCAGTGTCATTTTAGATCTATTATTCCATTTTTTTTTCCTCAAAAAAAGTTGAGCAAGAATTCACCATTATTAGCTTTCAATGAATTTGCAAATCATTTAATCAATATTGAAATTTTTTTTAACTTTTGAAAGTTTTATATAAAACCAAGCTTCAATGAAATAGAAAAAAGAGTTTCATATGAGAATAATAGGTAAATTCTGGATAGACCCCATAACATAAACACTACTTGACATAATAGAGATTATTTTTTAACTAAAATTAATAAATAAGTTTGTAAATATATTACATATTTTATTATTATAAATAAACCAGCTGGCTAAAATAATATATTTTTTACAAATATTAAAATATGTTAATTTTATTAGAAAAACTTGAATACACACAATGTGATAGTATTGAAAACCCTGAGTGGAAATGGACTTGTGGATATGTTGTGTAAAGTGTTGTTTTTAAGAAAACACTAATATGGTAAATTTTTCACATTATTGGCAAGACATCGTTGATCAAACGAAATTCTTGTACACGATGAATGTATTGACAAATGATAAAATCGTGAATGCATTGACTGGTGATAAAATATCTTCTTTTTAATAGTTTATTTTTTTATTAAAATAAAAAAAATGTAAAAAAATTAACTATTAATATTAATAAATATTATACAATAATTTATATATAAGATTTTCTTTTACAAGTCACTAATATAAAAAAAATAACAATTAAGGATAAACTTTTGCAAAATACTATAAAAGTAGTTAATAAAAATGTCTTTGAAAGTGGTTGTTTAAATACTTAAATGATAGAACGCGCGATAAAGGATTTAAGCTATATTTTTATGAGTTCCTAGGTAGGAGCCTTTATAATCAATAATTAGTCAACTTCTTTAAGAAAAAGCTTAATGGTATATATAATCCGAAACATAGGAAGTCGAATTGGCTTTCTTTTTCTTTTTTTTTAATCAAGGAAAGTCAAATTTGGTTGGTTTGCAATATGGAGATGAGACAAGACAATTAACAGTATCCACCCAAACTTCCCACTTCTACGCCGTATTTTCAGATAAAATTAAACTTATAATTACTTTATTATTTACATCTCAATTTTTTATTTAATAAATATTTGATATGTGATTTACTATATATATATATATATATAGTTACAAATTTTTTATCCAATAGATATACGATAATGTGTATAAACAGTACAGATACCAAACAGCATATATATGATATATCCCACAGCCCATCTTCCCATGACAAATTTGACTTCCTAAATCCTACTTGTTTTTTTGTTTTTTTCCCCTCTTATTTTATGTGTCTTTTAACAAGCACGTTTGAGAAGTTTGGATTCTTCGTACCAATCATACTTGTATTTTCTTAGAAAAGAAAATGTTAGCAAAATAAATCATATTCTTATGTTTAACTAACTAGAAAATTCATATTATTTTGTAGTTGGTATTATGATCTGGTGGATAATATTTTTTAAGCTTCAACTTACCGATTCAAATCATCTTCAACTACAATTTTATCCCATTTGCATTGCATTACGTTTTATTTGTTAATTGTTTTCATGGAGTTATCAATTAGCACTATTGTAAGATATCAATTATCACAAACTTGGATTTAATATACGAAAAATATAGATGATTGTAAGACCACACAAAAAAAAAAGGAGAATACTATTTTTTTTTGTTTTTTTTTTACGAAACACATTTTTATAATGTCTTACAAGTTACAAAATACGATCTATCAGCTATGACAATAGTCACACCTTACGTAAGGTCTTACGAAACATTATGAGGCTTTACACTGTTGAGTAAAATTTAGAATGAACAATTCTAAATTTACTAATATTAGATCCAAACAATTAAACAAACTACTTGTATTATACTCACTATAATACCTTTCAAAGATAACTCACAAATTGAAGAGAAATACAAACACTCAAAGAGAAAGCTCTTAACTTACACTCAAACTAAGAATACAAAGACTTATTTGTTTTTGATGGAATGATTAAACCAAATGCAAGGTAAATTTATTTATAGTCTCAATAAATGCAATCTACACCACACAAATATAAAACTAAGAAATAATCATAGCCATACAAATCTTATCTACACACTTCTCTTTCTACAACCTTCAACCACTTCATTTATTTCTACAACCTTCAACTACTTCATTTATTTTTACAACCTTCAACTAATTCATTTATTTTTACAACATTCAACTAATTCATTTATTTCTACAACCTTCAACTACTTTATTTATTTCTCAACCTCTTCAATTATTATTTTGGTGTTGATTTTCAACACTCCCCCTCAACACCAACTCTCACTATTTTTATTGTGTCAAGCTGATGGCGAAACATTTCGAACTTACCAACGCTTAAGCTTTTTGTGAACAAGTCTGCAACTTGATTATCTATCTTGATTTGCCTCATTTCAATTTCTTCTTGCAGAACCTTTTCTCTAATAAAATGATAGTGTATTTCAACATGCTTAGTTCTTGCATGAAAGATCGGATTCTCTGCCAAACGAATTGCTGATTGATTGTCACAATACAACAGTACTGCATAATCTACTGATTGATGTTGATTATTCATTAGCTATATCAACCATGTACACTCTTGAGCTGCCATTAGCGCTGCTCGATACTCAGCTTCAGTGGTTGATAATGATACCGTTGGTTATCTTTTGCTACACCAAGAAATTGTTCCAGAACCCAGCTTAAACACATACCCAGTTGTTGATCTCCTGGTGTCATGATCTCGTGCATAGTCTACATCACAGTAACCAACTAACTTGTTGTCTCCACCTTTCTTGTACAAAAGACCATAGTCAATTGTACTCTTCACATATCTCAATATTCGTCGAACTGCTTTCAAATGTGGCTTCTTTGGATTTTGCATGTACCGACTCATTACACTAATTGCATCAGGCCGAGTTAAGGTTAAGTAGATCAGACTGCCTACCAATTTTTGATACATTGTCGCATCTTCCAAATATTTTCCTTCATGTGCACACATGTTGGCATTTGGCTCCATTGGCGTCGAAATTGGTTTGCATTCAAGCATTCCGAACCGTTTTATCAAATCTTTAGAATATTTTTGCTGACAAAGAAATATTCCTTCTTGTGTGTGATCAACCTCTAAACCAAGGAAGTGCTTGAGTTAGCCAAGTTCTTTCATCTGGAAACGGACTGACAAATTCTCCTTTGTTCGAAGAATTTCTGCCTCATTATCACCAGTTATGATTAAGTCATCCACATATACTAGCACAATAGTTAGCTTTCCTTCATTGACTTTAACAAACAAGCTGGAATCTGCAGGTGTTACTGAATAAACACTTTGTGTTAGAAATTCAGCAATCTTACCATACCATGCCCGGGGTGCTTGTTTTAATCCGTAGAGTGCTTTCCGCAGCTTACACACATATTTAGGATGATCTTGGCTTTGAAAACCCATTGGTTGGATCATGTAGATCTCCCGATCCAACTCTCCATGAAAAAAAGCATTCTTCACATCCATCTGCCACACCTTCCAATCTTTGTTTGCTGTAAGTACAAGTAGGACTCGAACAGTTGTAAGTTTCGCCACTGGACTAAACATTTCATCATAGTCTAGTCCATACTGTTGAGAGAAACCACGAGCTACCAATCGTGCCTTGTATCTCTCGATTGACCCATCTGGTCTACGCTTTATCTTGTAAACCCATTTGCAGGATATGGGTTTCACATCTCTTGGCTTTCGCACTAGATCCCAAGTTTGATTTTGCTGAAGTGCATCGATCTCTTCTATCATAGCTGTCATCCACTCAGATCTTTGCGATGCTTCTTCAAACGTCTCAGGTTCTATTGCTTCTTCAATTATGGCTGCATTGGCATATTTGGGATTTGGCCTTCGTGTTCTTGTTTACCTACGGAGTTGAGATTATGGAGTTGATTCTTCTATTTCACTAGGCCCACCTTCTTCATTTAGTTGTTGATATATGCCAGTTTGCCAAGGATTCTGAGCTACTCTTTGTTCAACACCATCATCGTCTGGATCTCTGGATTCATCTAAACTTGGTTGGAATTGAATAGTATGCTCCTCCATCTTTTGTTGCAGCTTATCTCCAAATTCTCTTGAGTCTGACAATGCTTCCTTCTCTGAGGACCACCAAGAAGATGCTCCATCGAACACCACATCTCGTGAAGTGTAGCATCTTCCACTCGTTGGATCACAACATTTCCACCCTTTTCTTTGGCTATTGTATCCCACAAAGATACATCTAACAGCTTTCTTGTCAAATTTGCTCCGTAAATTATCAGGAACAAATACATAACACACAGCCAAATACTCGAAAATAGCTAACTATAGGTTTCATGTTCCATAGTTTCTCAAAGGGTGAAACAAATTCTAACCTTGGTTGAGGAAGTCTATTAATCACAAAGGCTACAGTCCTCATCGCTTTAGCCCAAAACCTCCCAGGTACATTCTTTTCATGTAGCACACTTCGACAAATTTCTGCAAGATGTCGATTCTCTCTCTGCTACACCATTTTGTTGTGGCGTGTTGGCACAAGTGTATTGATGACGTATACAACATTCCCTTAGGTATTGAGAGAACTCGCTTGAGCTATCCGCCATTGTCAGTCTTGTACAACAAATCTTCTTTCCAATTTCTCCTTCAGTTGACTCTTTAAACTCTTTAAACTTTGATAATACGTCAGATTTTTCTTTCATAAAGAAAACCCACACATACCTTGAGAAGTCGTCAATGAATGTCACCATATATCGCATACCTCCAATTGATGGTTGCTTAACAGGACCGAATACATCAGAGTGAACTAACTCCAATGGTTCTTTTGCTTTAAACTTCGATTCCTCATATGGCAATTGGTGAGCTTTACCATATTGGCACTCTGCACAGACCGTGTATGTACGCACGTCTAGTTGAGGAAGCCCTTAAAGCATTGACTTCTTCACCATCATATTTAGCTTGGAATAGCTAACGTGACCTAACCACAAATGCCATAGATCTGCTGTCTCATTTCTTCTTGTCTTGTCTACATATGCAGATTCTGCTGATATCACGTAGACGGATTTCAATAGTTGCCCCTCCATTGTCGGTGTTTCTGAGATTTTGAGATCACGATACACCTTCACGTCTCGGGAACCGAACAAGACATAGTGGCCTGATGATGTTAATTGAGCCACAGATAGCAAATTTTTCTTCATTCCTGGGACATGATAAACATCTTGAAGTTGTACTTGGTTAGTACTATATCGAGGCATAACTATCGTCTTACCGATGTGGGCTATTGGTAACCTTTAGTTGTCAGTTGTCACCACTATACGACCTCCCTTGTACTCAGACATGCTTTCCAATTTATGTTTATCACCTGCCATATGATTTGAGCAGCCCGAATCTATGATCCAGTCATTCTTGTAGTCAATCTGTTTTGATGTTGTCATCGTAAGAGCCAATTCTTCTTCCTCTGTAGCGAATAATGATTCGGCATCCCAACCATCTCCGCTATTCTCTTTAGAACTGGAAGTAGCTGTATTGCTTTCAATAGGCTTTTTCTTACTCCAACAATCTTTTGCCATGTGACCCATCTTTCTGCAGTTGTAACATTCACTGTCAAATTTTTTATTGTTATTGCGGTTCTTCCAAGCTCCCCCTAGACGAAAACCTCCCTTTCCTTGAGGAATTTTTCCTTTATCGCCATCATTTTTATATCCATTTCCATTGTACCACTTGAAAGTGCATTTGCTTTTGCTAGTGTAGAGTGCTTCTTCTTCACCCTTCAGTTAGACTCCTCCCATTTGCTTAGCTATAGCTTCTTGACCGACTAATAGATTCTCAAACTCAACAAGAGATGGTTGTGTCGACCATCCTTGTATAGCAGTAACAAACCCTCGATATTCGGGTCTCAAACCATGAATAATTATTCTCTTTATCCTCGTTTCTCCAATAGGAGCTTTGGATCTAACTCTGAAATTTCGCGGCATAATGACTTTACCTAGTGAAAGTATTGAGAAATCGTCATGTCGCGTTGCGCCATCGATAGTAACACATTCTCCAGAAGTTACAATCTTGTATCATTCTTCTTTGAAAAGAGCGTAACAAGAGTGTCCCATGCTTCCTTTGGTGTTTTTGCATCTCGAATATACTCCAACATTTCTTCTTCAATTGTGGTCTTCAAAGCAAACATCGCTTTGCCTACTTTAATTTTCCACTTCTGCAAGATGTTGTTTGCATCTTCTACTGTTGGTTGTGTAACTTCATCATCGCCAACAACCTCACACAAGTCTTGACCTTGTAGATAAGACTCCATACATGTTGCCCATGTGTTATAGTTTTTGTTGTTAAGCTTCTTGATTCCTCGAACTACTTGAAGATCACCCATCATGTCGACAATACTTCGACTATACCGAACAAGCTTG
This sequence comes from Hippophae rhamnoides, assembly GCA_033030585.1. NCBI lineage: Eukaryota > Viridiplantae > Streptophyta > Magnoliopsida > Rosales > Elaeagnaceae > Hippophae > Hippophae rhamnoides. The sequence goes on along the minus strand of CM065437.1, from coordinate 14,830,733 downwards.
ACTAATAAACTTGCAGAGTACCAAACTCCTCACGACTCAAGATAACTCCACTAAGAACGATCCCTGACCGTCCCGCTCTGATACCAATTGTTGAGTAAAATTTAGAATGAACAACTCTAAATTTACTAATATTAGATCCAAACAATTAAACAAACTACTTGTATTATACTCACTATAACACCTTTCAAAGACAACTCACAAATTGTAGAGAAATACAAACACTCAAAGAGAAAACTCTTAACTTACACTCAAACTAAGAATACAAAGACTTATTTGTTTTTGATAGAATGATTAAACCAAATGCAAGATAGGCTATTTATAGTCCTCATCATGCAATCTACACCACACAAATATAAAACTAAGAAATAATCCTAACCATACAAATCTTATCTACACACTTCTCTTTTCTACAACCTTAAACCACTTCATTTATTTCTACAACCTCCAACTACTTCATTTATTTCTACAACCTTCAACTAATTCATTTATTTCTACAACCTTCAACTACTTCATTTATTGCTCTACCTCTTCAATTATTATTTTGGTGTTGATTTTTAACATACACAATACTATTTTTAGGAAAATTATAGCTTGTTATTTCCCCAGAACATTAAACTAGTTGCCAGCTCACCGAACTGTCTCAATTGGTTGGCATTAGTGGGGGAAGCAGTCCACCTTCGTTCCGTCGCAAATACATATTACGGTAAAATATAGATAAACCTGTCTTACTTGTTCTTTAATAGGGAATATTTAGTTCCGAGTAAAGGTGATTCGCTTAATGACTTGATATTAAGACTCATTCTTTTCCGATTTCATGTTACAAATTCAAATCGTCAAAAAGTATGTCTAATCTTAAAAAAAGAATGAAATTAGGGGAGGTATGATGAAACCAGCTTCGTATTACAATGACTATTAAATTGTGTGGTTTTCATCTAGGCTATTCATAATTGAAAACTTCAATGTCAAATTGCAGTTAAGTTAGGCTATTCACTACATTGTAGTCAACCAATGAGAAAAAAATAGCACAAATTAACTTTGCCTATCCAGTTCTAATCCTCTCTAATTTTGGCCTTCTGGCATTCTTAAACATTATTAGAACGAGGAGGAAAGAAATTCACCAGCATTTACTGTAAACAAATGGGGCTGTGGTCTCTGAAGTTAGAACCTAAGCCGTTCAATGTGTTCTGCTACACCCTTCAATCTGAAATTCTAAGCAAAACCCCCTGCAAAACTTGGGATTATTTAAAATGTGCACGAAAGAATGCTCCTTTAGTCAAGATGTGTTTAGTATTAATGTTAAACCAGAAATTAATCCATCGGCCCATCTCAATAAGTGATTGGCTGATAGATTAATTCGTATAAGTATTTTACACGAGATGAAGCAATGGAATAAATGTTCATTTTTCAATCATTCTTGGTAAATATTATGTATTGCTACATTAATGCTTCTACAATCAAATTCCATGGTCTTCATCCAGTTCTCGAAATCTCCAATTTCCTGCCACACAAATCCATACCAACCCAATGAATAACAATGTCATATTCCTTAACAACAAATATTAAAAAGCACTTCTTAGCCAAAAAAAAACAGGCTACTTATCAACAGGCAAAACTGGAGGACATTAAGGTCTTTGAGCAATTACCTAAACATCATTATCATGAAATACCCCACATTAAGTAATTAACTGTATTAACCTCTGGTAAAAGTAAAATGGACAGGATATGCTGCCACAAGCTTATATCACAGTTCATCCACCGTACTGGCAAGGCAAGACACAATCCATAGAAATATTGTCCCCATAAGCTTTAGAAGCATGATTACTGGACAATATGACATTGACAATGCAATAGTTGCAAGTTGATTGTTTCCATCCAAATATATAGGTTTCATCAACCTTCAACCAAAGTGACATCACTCACAAGGACGCCACAAAGTGACCCTAAAAGAATAAGCCAAATCAAATGAGCATTCATTTCACTTGATCCGCCAAAATCTTAACTGATCTATAACTGTTTTTAATGAATTCAGTTCATAGATCCACTCATTCACATAGTAAATTAGATCCAACTAATTAATTTTTCTATCACTATTTGCTGGATGAAGTACTCCGAATTACCCATCTTGTTCTTATCAGCAAATCAGCATACATGAACTGCTCATTTTTTATTTACGAGCTAGAGACTACTATGATTTTCTACCCACACCAAATTTAGTATGGAAAAGCAGAGCTATCACAGTAAAATAAATAAACAAATACAACGTTTTTACACTTCCATCCAATCCAAAACCAAACACCTTTTGTGTCATAAAAAAGAGTATAAAAAATTGGTAAATGCTGAACGGAAAAGAACCTTAACGGCAGTGTTAAGAGCATGAGTTGCGGCGAGCCATTGATCTGACTGCTTCATGAAGCGATTAATGGTGGAGGCTAAAACCCTAATTTCAAGCTCGATTCGCTTCTGATTGATGAAACACCCTTCAACCCCACTATTCACTTTGTCCACCAACAGATCCGATACGCGAGTCGCTTTCTTGATCGCTTCCTTCTTCGCTTTTTCTGCGAAATTTTATTTACGGGAAATCACAAAGTTCACTGATTTTCACCGAATACAAGTAAAAATATGATGACTGTTGTCTGTAAATAATGTCAATTTTTCTACCGGATTGTTCACGGAGGGCAAGAGCAGACCGGTTGTGATTTTGAATGAGTTGGAGCAGTGAGGCTTCGAGTCCACCGGCGGGTTCTGATCCAAAAGAAGACGGCACGATCGCTCGCGCCAGTGGAAGCTGTGTTGTCGAGTACATATTCCTCTATCTGTGTGCGCGCGCGCAAATGTTGGTTTGGACTCCATTCGCTTAAACTAGATCGGAAATAATGGGCTTAACGCGAGGCCCGTAGGCAAGTACTCCTCTCGGGGTTGGGATACAGATCACTGGTCGATATTGTTTACATACGGAACAACAAATATAATATACGAGTGTTTACGTTCAACATCAAAAAAAATATAAACTATCTAATAATTAAAAATTATAGTTTATATATATATATATATATATATATATATATATTAAACATTAAAATAAGTATAAATCTAACCATCACTTATTCATCATCAAATCTTCAATGATCAATAAAACGTATTATTGATAAGTAATTTTTTTTTCTTTTTGTTTAACATGTAATTTCTAATTAATAATAAACAAATAATCTAATTAATTCATTTAAATAGAAAAAATTGATATAATATGTTGTATTCGAATCATATTAAATTGAAATATTTTGTATTAAAATAGGATTCAAATTTAAAAGAATACAATTTATTTGAATTCAAATTAGATTCAGATTAATATATTGTAATTCAATCCAAATCGAATTATTACTACAATTATAAATAAATACATATTTTATTTTATAATGTGATATATTTAAATATTATAAATATAAAAACTATATTAAATTACTATTTTTGATTAACAAATAAATATAAATATTAAATCTCTATATATTAATTTAACAATTATCTACACATATTTCTTATTTCTTTGATTTTTTTAATTGTAATTATAAATAATAAATTTAATTAGAGATCTATCAATTTAAAATTTAAATTTTGTATATGTTATGTTTTATATATGAAAATAAATTATAAAAAATTTAACATTAATTTGGTCAAAAAAATTAATTTGTTTGAATTTAAATTTGTACAAATTAATTACATTATCAAATCGAATTTGAATTCGAATCGATGAAAATCATTTCATCCATTGCTTATCTTTATTTTTAAATAATAACCTTCGATTTTTATAAATTTTATTCTTAATTATAAATATCTATATCAATCTACGAATCTTTGTTTACTAATGCATCAATCCAATAAAATTTAATTCTAACTGTTTTAATCGTTTTATATTTATTTTAAAATGTTTTAAAAAAATTTTATGTGCCTTAAAGTTCAATTTTGATTAAATCTATATATTGTACTTAAAATCTATCATATTCAAAACTAAATATGCGAATTTATTTAATATATATTTAAATTTGATCTAAAATAATCCATTATTGTTCTTAATAAGTTATTTTTTAAGAGTTCAAAATTGATATAGGTATTACAGTTAAAAATAAAATTGATAAAAATAAGGTGTAAGTAATAAAATACATATCTAAAAAAACATTACTGATAATACTATTTTATATTATTGATAAATAAATTTTAAATTTTAAATATTAAATTTTAAACATTTCTTCGTAACTATTAAATCATAAATTCTAAACTATAAATTTTAAAATCTTAAACTTTAAATCATAAATCTTAAGCGTTATTTTAGTATTTTTATTATATATATATATTATTTTTATTTTTTAAACAGTATATTTAAATTATAAAATATATTATTTTTAAATTATTCACTTTCTAAGGACACAATGAAAGTTCTGTTTAATATAGCAGCCCAGATACAGTACATTCACTATTGTTAAAATGAGGCCCAAATTTTATAAATATAAACGAAGATTATTCATCTAAATAAAAAAGGGAAAAATATCACTGAAGTTTTTTTTTTTTTTTTAAACCCTCTGGAGTATTGACTAGACTTTTTTGGAAGCCCCAAAACTCCGTCCAATCATAGTCTAATGTAGAAATTTTCAAGGTATGGCTTTAAGCTTTCATTTAATTCAAAAATCTAGCCCAGCTCCGTTCGAAAATCTATTATTAAGAATATATCAAGAGATTAAGAAAAATGAATATATAAAATGTTGGTGTGTGTTGTTGTGGCACCTTGATAATGGCTGATGTGGAGTAAAAGCATGGAGGCGTCTGATAATGGTAGTGGATCAAAAAACAGGATATGTAGAAATTATGGTTATTGTTTAATTTTCGTTTTATACATATATCTGTATTATGCAATTAAACGAGAAATATATGAAAATACATGATAATTATCGAAGAATATTTTGACGTGGTATCGAGAGTTATTGGTGACTAATGAAACTACCTGCTGATTTCTGATGGAACTACCATTCGATTTACGAATCGATTTCTTGATTCTTTGATTTGTTGTTTTACGATTCATGAATTCTTTTTACGATTTAGGGTGGCTGCTGATTGTAGCACCTGTTTTTCATTTTTTTTTGCTGAGTTCTGATCTCTGGTTTGTATTTGTCCCGAAGCTGTTTATGGTTTCTGATTTCTTATTTCTGAAACCGATCAGTGTTGCAACACGGAAAAAAAAATATCAAGTAAAACAACAACATCAGTACAAAGAATATTGTGTAAGGCGTAACAACAAAACCTGAGGGATAGGTGAAGCAGGTGCGGCTGCGGTCTTTGCGACCATCAGTATTCGGAGTCACCATTTCTTCTCAACGTCGGTTCAGTTGCAACATCGATAGAACAACGCCGGGGAGCCGTGCGATCTAGGCGCCATTCATTCGAACCGCTCGGCAGAGGCATTGTCGCGGTTGGCCAACGTCTCTTACTAGCGACCATCGTGGAGAAACTTGGAACGAAGAAGAGCGGCGAGCAGGAGATGGAGGACGAGTAGAGGGCGACTCGGTGGATACTTGTAGTCGGCTAGGGTTCTTCCATCAGAAGAAGAGGCGTTGCGAGAGGCGGCGTGAAGGGTGACGAGAGAGTGCTTGAGAAAAAAAAAAAAAAGGGAAAAGGGATTTAGGGTTACGAAGGGCTGCGAAAATGATTTAGGTTTAGAAATTTTTCTTTATATAGTGTTGTACGAATTGTAAAAAAAAAAGGAAAAACGGAAGGAAAAAAATTTTAGATTTCATGGCGGAATCTAGAGATTTAACTACCAATTTCATGTTGGAAGATTTGTGGCGAAAATGCGAAAGTTTTCACTAGAGCTCGAGATCGGCTCACGGCCTCTCTGTCAGCTGAAGCGTGGTGCCTTACAATTAGTATCAAGTTGGGAGGATCGACTATGCCTTGTGGTCTAGGTGGTGGAGATGTATATCTGCAGCAAAGACAAGCGGGATATATTAATGGGGATTTTCCTCGACTTTGTTGGCTTGAGCCTCGTTCGGGAGATGGCGCCTTGACGAAAATGCCATTGTTAAAGGATGGTTGATCAATTCGATGGACTCGACGATTGCAAATTTTATTCGATTCCCAATGCCGAAACAAGTTTGGGATTATACCATACATGATGGGACGGACACGTCTCAGTGTATGATCTTCGTCGTTGAGTTACTGTATGAAGCAGTGGTGGATCTATTAAAAAATACTACAATGACCTTGAGGGTTGTGGCGAAAATTGATTTCCGTCGTCCTAATCCAATGGAGTGTGCGAAATGACATACAAAAATACAACTCCATCGTACGGGGAATATCGAGTGTATACCTTGTGATGGACTTGATGGCCAGAGACTCGACAAAACTCGAAGTGATGTGCTTGAAAATCGACAATTCCTACTTGATGGAACAAGCTGTGGATTCGTCGTCGGGAAGAGGTCGAGCGATTCGTGATGATCGTAGGTGTAGATACGACACCGGGCGGTTATGACTTTTAAAGGGGTCGAGGACACCATGTCCAGATACGCCCAAACGAACCTCGTGACGCGAAAATCCTCGGGAAATCCACCATCTCTTGACATGAAATGTGGCCGTTGCGGAAACTCCAAACACACCGTGAAAACTTGAAACTTCATGGGTATCGAGAATGGTGGAATGATCTTGGCACGGAAGAAACGGGACCTGTGTGGACGAGCGATTGTGGCTACGAAATAATGCCTCATTTATCCACCCACTTCCCAGTGAATCTTCCCGGAGATCCCGGATATTTCAAGTAAAGCATTTCACATCTCTACTCGTAGTGATAAAGAGGATTGGATTACGGACTGCGGAAATACAGATCCATGACATTTGACCCGAACGATCTCTCCAATACAACCCGGCCGAGCCGGAGCCGTGTTGCCAATGCAAATGGGGTCAACATCCCGATTACGGAGGCGGAGCACGGTGACCTTATCTCCCCATTATCATTATCTAATACTTTGCTTGTACATCTGCGTCAGCCGACTAATGTACGTAAAGTCGGGTCCATTGAGACCTTAGCGTGTAGTATTGATGTATTCTACTTTTTGCCTTCTGGGGATATTCTCGCCAAGGAGATCATTGGGCGTGGTACTAGGAGAGGAGGGCTATATTATGTGGATGACCTCGATTCGGGAAGAAGCGAAATCACGTACTGACATCTTTGTTGGTAACAAGGAGCAGCATGATTTGGCTATGTCATCGTAGATTTGGGCATCCATCGTTCGGGTATTTAAGGCACACTCTCCCTAGTTTATTTTTCAATATCACGCATTGATTTCAAATGTGATACTTGTATCCTAGCAAAAAGTCATAGAGGCGTCTTATCTATGAGCGTGAATAAAAGTATGACTCATTTTCTTTGGTACATTCGATGTTTGGGGACCTTCCGGTTATTAAATCATCGGGTCATCGTTGGTTTTGTTATTTTTGTTGATTATTGTACACGAATGACATGCTTTGCACCTTCTCGAAACATAAAGATGAAGTATTTGCTACATTTCACTGTTTCACGCCATGATTGGACCCGATTTTTACGAAAAAATTAAGATACTTAGGTCGATAATGGAGGGGAATATGTTAATCAAAAAGTGGGACATACTTGGACAACCGTGGTATTCTCCATAAAACCTGTGTTCACAAACCCAGCGAGAATGGGGCTAGCGGAGAGGAAGAATAGGCGTATTTTAGAAAGCGGCTTTAGGGCCTTACTAATCGGTGCACGTATACAATAAATCGGAGTGATCTTGTTACTACATTTGTGTATCTCTTGAATCGAATGCCCATGAAAGACCTTACAATTTCGAGACTCCAATTAAAGATGTTATCGATCATCTTCCCTTACCTACTATTTTAATGCTTCCGTAGAATTTTTGGATGTGTTGCTTTTGTCCACCTCCATAAAAATCAACGAACTAAGTTGGATCAAGTGTCTTGTCGATGTGTATTCTTGGGGTATGGTGTATGCAAAAAAATTACCGATGTTATGATCCAATTACTAAAAGAAACTATACTACCGTGGATGTCACTTTCCTTGAATCGAGAATGCTTTTTCCCGTCGTGGGTATCGATTACACTCTTCGGGAGGAGAGTTATGGTGAAGAAACGAAATTGGCTTGATGTTGAAATATTAGACACTAGTCCAATACTCGGATCGTACGATACTATGGAGGAGCCGTATCTAGACCCGAGAAACTTGAACTTCCAAGGCTGAAGGCTGAAGTAGTAATTGAATCTCCGGAAGATGAAGTGGTTGATGTACCACTCGTTCTACAGTACCCACGATGATCCTCTCATGAGAACAACTGCGAGGTAAGCTATCTATCACACCTTTACAAACTAATGCTATAGATACACACATTTGGTTGTGTTTTACCTTTCGAGACATAATCGAGGTAAACCTCCAATCGATATACGAGAAAGAAGAAGGACAGCAGTATCCAATAGCAAATTGTGTATCTCTCAAAGATTATCGAACCTATCGGGGCATTCGCCTGAAACAACTCTCATCGTGTCAAATTCGAGTAGCATTGAAGAAGCCTACGATCCAAAATGGGCTCAAGCTATAAAGAGAATTTGAGGCATTGTAGAAGAATAACACGTGGGTGTTAAGCGAAGTTGCCTCGAGGAGGAAGATGGTAGGATGGTGGATTTTCTCCATTAAGTATAAAGCGGATGGGTTAGTTGATCGTTACAAGGCGAGCTTGTAGCAAAAGGATATACAGAAACATGGGATAGATTATCGAAAACTTTCTCACTGTGGCTAAACTAAAAGCGTGAGAGTTTTGTTATCTCTTCGACAAATTTAGATTGGCCATTGCGCAACTTGACGTGAAGAATGCCTTTCTTCGTGGTGACCTTGAAGAAGAGATTTACATAGATATCCACAGCGGGATATCTTGTTACATCGAGGGAAACGAAACTGCATGTAGATTACAACGAGCATTGTATGGACTAAAAACGATCACCTCGGCGTGGTTTGGTAGGTTGAGTTCGGCAATGAAGAAATATGGGTTCCAATAAGCAACTACGATCATACTCTTTTCCTAAAACATCGATTAGGGAAGATAATGTACTTATAGTCTATGTAGACGACATGATCATTACGGGGGATGATAAAGAAGAAATCTCTAAGCTTGAGAACAATTTGTCAAATGAGTTTGAAATGAAGAACTTGGGAGGGCTCAAATACTTCTTAGGTATTGAGGTAACAAGATCAAAACAAGGCATATGTCTTTCCCAGAAGGAAATATACTGCGGACCTACTTAGCGGAGGCGACTACTTAGATTGTAAACTTTGTCGATATTCCAATGGTTCAAAATCATGAAACTCGGAGAATATGTGGACCAAGTACCGGCGGATAAACAGAGATATCAACGGTTAGTAGGTAAACTCATATATTTATCTCATACTCGACACGATGTGCGTATCTTTGTGAGTGTCGTGAGTCGATTCATCTTCGCCCAGTGAAGACCATATGGATGCGGTAAATGCGAATACTTCGTTACTTAAAATCCTCTCTGGGAAAGGACTTATGTTTTCGAAAGAATGGTCAATTGGAAGTCCTTGGATATCTGATTAATTTGGGCGGGGAATATGAAGGATAGGAAATCTCTTCTTAGGGTACTTTACTTTCGTGGGGGCAATCTTGTTACATGGAGAGCGAAGCAAAATGTAGTTGCCTTATCCGATCTTTGAGAAAGTGAATTTCGAGGAATGGTCGAGGAATATGTGAGCTCGCTTTGGTTGAAAAACCTTGGCGAGATTGGTGTTGCTCACAACTCTGAAATGAACTTATTTTGTGATAACAAAGCGGCCGTTGCCATCGCTCGCGAAATCCAGTTCAACGTGATCGCCTGGCACGTTGAAGTGGATCGAACTTCATCAAAACGAGAATCTTGAAGAAAAAGATTATTAAGCTTCCATTCGTTAAATCGGAAGATCAATTGGGCGATATACTCACAAAATACGTGTGCGAACCTGCAACTCACTTGACAAGTTGGGCATAAGAGACATATGTGCCCAACTTGAGGAGGAGTGTTGGTGTGTGTTGTTGTGGCGGACACGAATAACTCAGTGGAGTAAAACATGGAGCATCTGAATAATGGTAGTGGATCCATAAAACAAGGATATGCAGAAATTATGGTTATTGTTTAATTTTCGTTTTATACATATATCTCAACTATTGTACAGAAACTAGAACAGAAATATATGAAAATACATGATAATTATCAGAGAATATTTTGACATAAAATTGTGAAAAATAAATATGTAAAATTATGATAGTTTCGTTCTAAAAAAATCAAATAATTCTTTTTATTTTGTTTTTATTTCTTTTCGATGAATAAGTGTTTTGATTTAAGTAAAAAATATAATTTTTAAAAACATAAAATAAGAATAAAATGAAATTTTTGGAAACATCGAAAAATTGATCTGTTTTTTTTCATTTATACAGATAAAAACATTATGATTATTAAGAATTCAACGAAATCGACTCCATCTTTCGTTGCCTAATTTGAGTGAGATTTCGTTAAGTTCTTACATTTTTATGTTATGTCTACAACTTAGTTCATACGATTATTAAAATGGTGAACCTAATTTAGAATATGAATCATAAAAGAAAATATCGATTAAATCGATCACAAGAATAATAGTTACCACACATATTTTTCAAAGAGGAATCCTTCCACTAATATTAGCCATTTATCTTATCTTTCTCTACATTTCATCAAGTAATCATGCTAGACACAAACAATTATATATAATCAGGAGAAGGTATCCTTTCGAATAAAATAAAAAAATTCTTGCTATTATTTAGTATTCTCTTTTTTTAATTGAAAAAATAGTTCAAAAATAAAACAAGTACAAAAATGAATAACAAACCCTAAGAGTTTATATAAAGTATTATTGAAACCCAAATTATAAAGCTTAGGATTACTCGACTCAATTATTTGGAAAGATTTCTAAAACATTTGAGTTAGTTAGGAAAGAATGAAAGTGAGGAAGTTCAACAAATAAGCGATGTTCCCAAAAGAAAATATTATCGGAAACAAGAAGACCATACGAGATAGGATCATAGCATCGATACCCTTTTTGAGTTAACTATAACCAAGAAAACAACAAAGTCTAGATCGAGGCTCAAGTTTTTTGTGTTCGTAAGTTTGAAGAAAAACGAAACAGGCATATCTGAATGAGCGAAGGTAATGATAGTCAGTATATGACCCAAAAATGCGCTCATATGGAGTCTGATTATGAATGACAGTGCTTAGAATGCGATTAATGGCATGAACAACATGAAGAATGGCTTCACCCCAAAATAGGGCAGGAACTTTGTCAGAAAGAAGAAGAGCACGAATAGTGTCAAGAATACGACAAAGTTTTCTTTTGGCTCGACCATTTTGTTGAGAGGTTCCTAGACAGGTTAGATGATGTACAGTACCATAGGAGTGTAACAAAGCTTGAAAAGCATTTTGAGTATATTCAAGAGCATTATCAGATCGAAAAGTTTTGATATGTTTGGAGAATTATGTTTTAACCATTTTTGCAAAGTTACTGTATATTGGTAAGGTTTCAGAACGAGATTTCATTGGAAAGATCCAACTATAACGAGAATAATCATCCATAAAAACAACAAAATATCGAGATCTACCAATACTAGTAACAGGTGAAGGTGCCCAAACATCGGAATGAATTAACTCAAAAATACCATTAGAGATAGATTTACTATTATTGAAAGGTAAAGTTGGTTGTTTTCCTAACTGGCATGAAGTACAATCAAAATTATTTTTAGACATAGAACCCAATAGACCTTTAGAAACTAAAGGTTGTACCTGAGTGGATGAGGCATGACCAAGAGGAGAATTCCAAAGTGTGAGAGAAGGTAAGGAAGAAACAATAACAGCTGCAACAGTAACATACGTAGGAGCAAGAGGTGGAAGATGAAAATTGTTCACGGGAAACATACGCCTAACCCTCGGACCGGTCCTAAGCTCTTGCCCCATCCTCAGATCCTGTACAATACATCCATAATAGTCAAAAATAAGACGATATCCTAGTTCAGTTAATTATCCCACAGAGCATAAATTATAGGATAGGTCATGTATATGGAAGACCCCAAGAACATAGAGGTCAAAACAAAACCTAGACTATTCCCATGAATGGTGGAATCATCAACTATATGAATATTAAGAGGATTTGGTGTAGGGTCATGTTTTGAGAATAAAGATGAGTGAGATGTTATGTGATTACAACATGCAGAATAAAAAATCCAAGTTTGAGACTTATCGGGCAGAATTGAGAGAGTAGTAGAAATAGATGCATTACTAACCATTTGAACAGCCTGAGTTATGATCTTCTGTAGTTCAGTGGAGGAGAGGTTGATAGTGGATCCAAAAGACTCGGACTCTACTGAACTGGAAGGCATCAGCGGAGTAGGTTCAATATTAGCAACAACAGTAGTAGATTTGTTGTGACGGTAACAAGTCTCAATGGTGTGACCATGACGCTTGCAATAATTGCAGAACCTTTTGTTGCTATGCCTGCAACAATTTTTAAGCCATAGAAATCACCTGATTACTAAGGTTGTGCAATGGCAAGAGTAGAAAGAGTAGTAGCCAAAACATTGAACCTATATTGGGCATGAAAGGTTGCAAGCCGATTCTAACCAACTCGTTTCTAATAGTATCAAGAAAGGGAGGAGGACTGTGATTAAGAAGCTAACCTCGAATAGGCTCAAAATCCTTGTGAAGTGACATTAAGAACTCATAGAGATGAAATTCATCCCTAATTGTGGCATATTGCTGAGCATTCGTTGAGCATGCCCAAATTGGATCACAAAGGTCAATTTGGTCCCAAAGGAAGCAAAATTGATCATAGTAGTCATTGATGGATTGCCCTTGTTCCTATTGAAGTTGATGTAATTTAACTATTAATTGATATTCCATAGATCCGTGAGTAGTGGAGTACCTTTTAGCCAACATATCTCATGCTGATTTGGCATCATCAACGCTACCTAACAGATTGGAGATGGAAGGAATGGAAGTATTCCAAATCCATGTGAGGATCATATGGTTGTGACTATCCCATTCAATCATGCGACCAAGGAAGGTAGCATCTTCTTCACTTGCTCTTTTGACAGGAATAATAATTACACAAGTACAGTAATGTCAGAGTATACGACACTTAAG